>JAKWBJ010000061.1:0-1200000 GCA_023159175.1 Wohlfahrtia magnifica
TTCAAGCTTTAAACAAACAAGGAGGGCTTTTTGAAAGTTCTTCGATTTCGTTGAAGAAATTAAAAGAACTAAGCATAAAAATCTTGTTAGAAATATCGCCAGCAATAACAAATATAAAAAAAAGGATATTACAACTTGCAAAAACAATGGTAAGTATATATTTTAATGTTTATAATTATTGTCCATTTACTGCAATAGTGTCATAGCACAAAAATAAAGAAAAAAATAATCAGAATTGATCAATTAATTGCCAATAGTTACCATTAATACATTTCATTTATGTGCCTTTAATTTAATACATAATTTAAGCCGTAATATTGCGCATACTTTTTAATACTTAACTAAAAAAATCGTGTTTTTGAGCTATGAAAATATTGCAAAAAAGGGGCGAAATATGTATATATTCATATGTGTACATATGTATATGGTTATTTTTTATTCTAACATCATTTATAATTAAATTTGACAGGATGAAAATAATACACAACTGAAGTTGGTTTTAAGTACTTTTGAAGAACATTGCAAAATTCAAGGCCGTGATCACACATTATATGACGATATTTTGAACATTGTTCGTGTGAAATGTAAGGCTTCAGCTATAATAAACATAGATGTTCATGGTGAGAATTTAAGTTCATCTCCAAACATTAAAAAAACAACATTACCGGACAAATATGAAACCAGCGTTCCTGAAAGTCAAAAGGATTCTGATGAAATAAATGAAGGTAAGGAATTAATTTTTAATATTTCAGAAAATTTAGAAATGTCGAAATCATATGTCAGTGAAAGTGATAATAGTAATGGTATATCCGATATTTCACATAGCAATAGTAATCAAATAATATTAAATTCAACAAAATTATCTGACATCGATATAACAGCTGATAGTAATAAATTAGTAGAATATAATATGATTAGGAATAAAGTTGTTGTCTCGAAAAAACCTAGTGAAAACGTTATATTATTGGGCGATGATACCAAGATAACAATAGAAAAATCTACTGGATTTGGACACAATGCTGGTGTTTTTTATTTAAAAGTTCAAGAAAAACTATTTTTGGAAGAAAATTTTTCAAATTTGTTGAGTGATCGAGCAAATAAAAACTACATAAAGTACCTGGAGGATATTGTTAGAGAAAATTATAAGCAAATAAATAATGTGTGCCCTATTAATTATACTAGCCATGGATTTACAAAGGATAGGTCCATCCTTCGTCTCTATGGAAGATGTATACACAGGAGTTGCCGAAAATATAAATTTAAAGTAAAGCTAAATGCTACGCCCATTGCTGTAAATGTCTACACGAACAGAGAAAAAATAATACATCCCAAGCGAACAAACAAAGTTCAACAGGTCCGCGCCTTACGAAGAGAGATCGCTAAAGAAGAAATTAGGCACGATTTTGCGTTAACTTATCGCAACAAAAAACTAATAAAAATGTCCAAATCCCTAAAGGCTGTAGGAAATCTAGGTGACGCTGTTACAAATGATGTAGCAAGGAAAATAAAATCAGAGTCATTAAGACGGTTTGATAGGGATAACGATCACCTGATAGACGCTATCCTAATGCAAAGGGATAAAAATTGGTCTTCGTTTATTCAGAGGGTGGCTAGTCCCTTAGAAATTTATCTTTTTTCCAGAGAGCAGCTAATGATGACACAAGTGGCAAAAAAATACTTTCTAAAATGTAGCAGACATTCAATTTTTATAGATTCGACCGGAGGAATCGTTGCAAAATTTGATAAAACCTCAAAGAGAGTTTTTCTCTATAGCATAATTTTGCACATAACAATGAGTGGAAAAAAAGGCATACTAATCCCATTGGCAGAGGCACTAATGTGCAGACATTATGAGGATGATGTCAAACGTTTCTTTATAGAGCTAAAATTATTTTGTTATATAAATAATATATATTGGCCCATTGCTAAACGGATTGTTGTGGATTGGAGCTGGGCCCTGATTAACTCCACCATCAAAGTTTTTAATGAAAATATGGAGTCGATAACAACATACTTAACAAGATGTTACATACTTCTTAATAAGAAAAACGAAAAATTAAATTTTGTCGTTTTACAAATTTGTTGCTGCCATTTCATAAAGATAATTATGAAGGACGTCGAAGAGCACGAAAACGACGAAGAGAACCAGCAATTTTATAAATGTTTGCTAGTAAAGGCAATTAATATTTCAGCAATAGGGGATTTATGGACCTGGTTTAAGCTGCTGTGCTCTATTTTGCTAAGTCCAACAAAGGATAATAATTTTGATTTAGCTCTTGACCAAATTCAAAAAAATTACTTAGAAGTGCCACAGGAAAAAGAATTAGATGATAAATCTTTTGCCTACCCATCAATACCTTTAAAGTCAATTTATTCCAAAAGTCCATTTTACAAAAAAGCCCTACAAATATACCTTCAAATTAAAAATGAAATTAACACAAATTGTAGCACTTCCTGTCCCGGTAACAACTTTAGGAATGATAGTCTTATACAGTTAATTCTAACGAAGTATATGCCCTATGCTCCATTATGGTCTAATATAATGGGAATATATGTAGATACAACAAAATCTAGAATTTCTAATAGCCCGGTTGAAGGATACTTTTCTATAGTTAAAAATATTCTACTAAAAGGCAGACGGAATGTCCGAGCGTCGGAGTATATTAGAATTTCGAAAGAATATGTTCATGCTAAATTAAAAGAAGTAGATCAGAATGAAGAGTCAATGGAAAAAATGAAAAAGAAGATTAATAGGAAGATACTTATTGAGGAAACGTGGAATAGAAAGCCACAAAAAGAAAAACAAAAATTAAATAAAACAATTGTTAAGGGTGAAAAATTCATCCAAAATCTTGAGAAAAACTATTACACCACTGAAGGACTTTCACGTAAGGTACGTGGCATAAAAATGGTTGTAGGAGATTATTCCAATATATATGAAAAAATATATACTCGCCCCAAGCCCTATCATACTACATCAATTTACTTACAAGAGTTCGAATCACTAAAATCACCTGCACAGCTATTCAATAATATCGTCGAAATATATATACATATATTATTATTCGAGCTTGATTTAATCAATGTTGAAGTTAGCACCTGTGAAGAAGGCGAAGCTATCTTTTTCAAACAAGGCGAGGAAAATTTTAAGCAATTACTTAACTCCGATAAAACACAATTGTTAATACCAATTTTGCACCGCCACCACTTCACATTTTTATATGCAAACTTTGAAAAAGAGGTAGTAATCTATGTAGATCCGATGGGTGAAAATAATAGTTCCAAAAATATCATAACAAAATTCTTTGATCTAATGAAAAACTGTGGAAAAGATATAAGCAAATGGAAAGATGAACAGAAGGATCATATTCTACAAAAGGATACGTATAATTGTGGCGTGTATTGCTGCCAGTTTATCGAAGCAGTTTTAAAAGACGTATCTTTAAAAGAAATTATTAGTCCCAGTGAATACAGAGATGTTATGAGGGAAAAATTTTTGCGGCACACAAAAGATATGAGTGATAGTTGCTTACACTGCGAAGGAACAGTTAACACGCCATTTATAAAATGTAAAATATGCAGGCGTACTATAGAACATACTGCTTGAAAAAATATTATAATATTAACGAAATTGCTCAAATTAATAAAGAAGAATTCCAATGCCACCTTTGTCACAGAAGGCCTTAAATCCATTTGTGTCTATCAGCCTGTATTACACTTTAGTCTTAATTTTAAGACTAATTGAGTATTAAATACACCAATACCCCGGTTTGCTTCGTTTCAAAGTTGTGTTTTTTTAGAGTTTCTGTGATTTCGAAATAACGTAGTTTTTGTTTCAGTTGTCATGGCTTCGATGTTAAGACGTTCATATTTCGATTTGTGTCGTTAGTATAAAATTGATTGTACAAAGCTAAAGTACAGTGTTCTTTGGTTAAGAATAATGCTTTTGCTCGTATACTATTTGTTGTTTTTCTTTCATATTTCTCAGGAATTGTTATATTTTTATTATAATAAAATCTGTTAAAAAAGTGTTATTTTTTATTGGTCGTTATTTCGGTTTGTTACTTGTTTCTCCGTTCCCAATTAGTAATACAGACCGAGGTATTGGTGTAGCTTAGAAATAATTTTAAACTATTTATCTATAATTTTTTTTTTATGTTTGAACTTATATTTTTAACCAATAACTTTATATATATATTTTTTTATTTAATTATTTGTTTCAATTATTTTTATTTTAATTTTTATTTTTAAATTACTCCACTTGGAAGCATATAAATTCCTAAAGGCAGTTTTGCCTTTTTTCAATTTCTTTGCAATATTTTTTGTCTTCCAGCTAAGCAAGTGATCAATCTAATGTAGTAAGTGTCTCGGAAACATGCTGATGTAGTGCTAATCCGGAGCCACGCTGATGCTACTTACCACAGGGTTATACCTTTTTTATTTTTTTATTGTTCTCGCTAAAACCAAGAGCTAAGACAACAAAAAAGCTAATATATATAAGACAAAGTAGTATGTTATTTAAAACATAAGTTTTAAGAAAAAATAAAAAATAAAATAATTAAATAATAATAATATCAATTTCAAACATTATTTTCTTCCAGTCTCCATTGGCCAAGCAATTTAAGACATCCAAAATGTATATGAATATCAAAATAAATTTAACAATTTTTCATGTAAATTTCATGCATATAAATGATATTGCCTATAATAAGTCATTGTCATTTATAGGCAATTTAATTGGCAAGCATTTGCAAATATTGAATATTTTCAAAGGACAAAAGTGTTCCAAAAATTCATTTTTTCGGGTACAGCGTATATACCGATTGAATCTACTCGTGATACCCTAAAGCCCCATATATGTCTTCCCCCATTCATATCGAGGTTTAATACTGGTAAAATGGGCCTAAAGTTGACTCCGGCTGATGTGTATTTATTAGCGAAGGTTGAATATTTTCAAAGGAGAAAAGTGTTCCAAAAATTCATTTTTTCGGGCACAACCTATATACCGATTGAATCTACTCGTGGTACCCTAAAGCCCCGTATATATCTTCCCTATTCATATCGAGGCTTAGTACCGGTAAAATGGGCCTAAACTTGACTCTGGCTGATGTGTATTTATTAGCGAAGGTTAAATATTTTCAAAGGACAAAAGTGTTCCAAAAATTCTTTTTTTCAGGCACAGCGTATATACCGATTGAATCTACTCGTGATACCCTAAAGCCCTATATATGTCTTCCCCCATTCATATCGAGGTTTAGTACTGGTAAAATGGGCCTAAAGTTGACTCCGGCTGATGTGTATTTATTAGCGAAGGTTGAATATTTTCAAAGGAGAAAAGTGTTCCAAAAATTCATTTTTTCGGGCACAACCTATGTACCGATTGAATCTACTCGTGGTACCCTAAAGCCCCGTATATATCTTCCCTATTCATATCGAGGCTTAGTACCGGTAAAATGGGCCTAAACTTGACTCTGGCTGATAGCCATTTATTTGGGAATGTCGCATATTTTCAAAGGACAAAAGTGTTCCAAAAGTTCATTTTTTCGGACACAGCGTATATACCGATTGAATCTACTCGTGATACCCTAAAGCCCCATGTATGTCTTCCCCCATTCATATCGAGGTTTAGTACTGGTAAAATGGGCCTAAAGTTGACTCCGGCTGATGTGTATTTATTAGCGAAGGTTGAATATTTTCAAAGGAGAAAAGTGTTCCAAAAATTCATTTTTTCGGGCACAACCTATATACCGATTGAATCTACTCGTGGTACCCTAAAGCCCCGTATTTATCTTCCCTATTCATATCGAGGCTTAGTACCGGTAAAATGGGCCTAAACTTGACTCTGGCTGATAGCCATTTATTTGGGAATGTCGCATATTTTCAAAGGACAAAAGTGTTCCAAAAGTTCATTTTTTCGGACACAGCGTATATACCGATTGAATCTACTCGTGATACCCTAAAGTCCCATGTATGTCTTCCCCCATTCATATCGAGGTTTAGAACTGGTAAAATGGGCCTAAAGTTGACTCCGGCTGATGTGTATTTATTAGCGAAGGTTGAATATTTTCAAAGGAGAAAAGTGTTCCAAAAATTCATTTTTTCGGGCACAACCTATATACCGATTGAATCTACTCGTGGTACCCTAAAGCCCCGTATATATCTTCCCTATTCATATCGAGGCTTAGTACCGGTAAAATGGGCCTAAACTTGACTCTGGCTGATGTGTATTTATTAGCGAAGGTTGAATATTTTCAAAGGACAGAAGTGCTCCAAAAATTCTTTTTTTCAGGCACAGCGTATATACCGATTGAATCTACTCGTGATACCCTAAAGCCCTATATATGTCTTCCCCCATTCATATCGAGGTTTAGTACTGGTAAAATGGGCCTAAAGTTGACTCCGGCTGATGTGTATTTATTAGCGAAGGTTGAATATTTTCAAAGGAGAAAAGTGTTCCAAAAATTCATTTTTTCGGGCACAACCTATATACCGATTGAATCTCTCGTGGTACCCTAAAGCCCCGTATATATCTTCCCTATTCATATCGAGGCTTAGTACCGGTAAAATGGGCCTAAACTTGACTCTGGCTGATAGCCATTTATTTGGGAATGTCGCATATTTTCAAAGGAAAAAAGTGTTCCAAAAATTCATTTTTTCGGGCACAACCTATATACCGATTGAATCTACTCGTGGTACCCTAAAGCCCCGTATATATCTTCCCTATTCATATCGAGGCTTAGTACCGGTAAAATGGGCCTAAACTTGACTCTGGCTGATGTGTATTTATTAGCGAAGGTTGAATATTTTCAAAGGACAAAAGTGTTCCAAAAATTCTTTTTTTCAGGCACAGCGTATATACCGATTGAATCTACTCGTGATACCCTAAAGCCCCATGTATGTCTTCCCCCATTCATATCGAGGTTTAGTACTGGTAAAATGGGCCTAAAGTTGACTCCGGCTGATGTGTATTTATTAGCGAAGGTTGAATATTTTCAAAGGAGAAAAGTGTTCCAAAAATTCATTTTTTCGGGCACAACCTATGTACCGATTGAATCTACTCGTGGTACCCTAAATCCCCGTATATATCTTCCCTATTCATATCGAGGCTTAGTACCGGTAAAATGGGCCTAAACTTGACTCTGGCTGATAGCCATTTATTTGGGAATGTCGCATATTTTCAAAGGACAAAAGTGTTCCAAAAGTTCATTTTTTCGGACACAGCGTATATACCGATTGAATCTACTCGTGATACCCTAAAGCCCCATGTATGTCTTCCCCCATTCATATCGAGGTTTAGTACTGGTAAAATGGGCCTAAAGTTGACTCCGGCTGATGTGTATTTATTAGCGAAGGTTGAATATTTTCAAAGGAGAAAAGTGTTCCAAAAATTCATTTTTTCGGGCACAACCTATATACCGATTGAATCTACTCGTGGTACCCTAAAGCCCCGTATATATCTTCCCTATTCATATCGAGGCTTAGTACCGGTAAAATGGGCCTAAACTTGACTCTGGCTGATGTGTATTTATTAGCGAAGGTTGAATATTTTCAAAGGAGAAAAGTGTTCCAAAAATTCATTTTTTCGGGCACAACCTATGTACCGATTGAATCTACTCGTGGTACCCTAAAGCCCCGTATATATCTTCCCTATTCATATCGAGGCTTAGTACCGGTAAAATGGGCCTAAACTTGACTCTGGCTGATAGCCATTTATTTGGGAATGTCGCATATTTTCAAAGGACAAAAGTGTTCCAAAAGTTCATTTTTTCGGACACAGCGTATATACCGATTGAATCTACTCGTGATACCCTAAAGCCCCATGTATGTCTTCCCCCATTCATATCGAGGTTTAGTACTGGTAAAATGGGCCTAAAGTTGACTCCGGCTGATGTGTATTTATTAGCGAAGGTTGAATATTTTCAAAGGAGAAAAGTGTTCCAAAAATTCATTTTTTCGGGCACAACCTATATACCGATTGAATCTACTCGTGGTACCCTAAAGCCCCGTATTTATCTTCCCTATTCATATCGAGGCTTAGTACCGGTAAAATGGGCCTAAACTTGACTCTGGCTGATAGCCATTTATTTGGGAATGTCGCATATTTTCAAAGGACAAAAGTGTTCCAAAAGTTCATTTTTTCGGACACAGCGTATATACCGATTGAATCTACTCGTGATACCCTAAAGTCCCATGTATGTCTTCCCCCATTCATATCGAGGTTTAGAACTGGTAAAATGGGCCTAAAGTTGACTCCGGCTGATGTGTATTTATTAGCGAAGGTTGAATATTTTCAAAGGAGAAAAGTGTTCCAAAAATTCATTTTTTCGGGCACAACCTATATACCGATTGAATCTACTCGTGGTACCCTAAAGCCCCGTATATATCTTCCCTATTCATATCGAGGCTTAGTACCGGTAAAATGGGCCTAAACTTGACTCTGGCTGATGTGTATTTATTAGCGAAGGTTGAATATTTTCAAAGGACAAAAGTGTTCCAAAAATTCTTTTTTTCAGGCACAGCGTATATACCGATTGAATCTACTCGTGATACCCTAAAGCCCTATATATGTCTTCCCCCATTCATATCGAGGTTTAGTACCGGTAAAATGGGCCTAAACTTGACTCTGGCTGATGTGTATTTATTAGCGAAGGTTGAATATTTTCAAAGGACAAAAGTGTTCCAAAAATTCTTTTTTTCAGGCACAGCGTATATACCGATTGAATCTACTCGTGATACCCTAAAGCCCTATATATGTCTTCCCCCATTCATATCGAGGTTTAGTACTGGTAAAATGGGCCTAAAGTTGACTCCGGCTGATGTGTATTTATTAGCGAAGGTTGAATATTTTCAAAGGAGAAAAGTGTTCCAAAAATTCATTTTTTCGGGCACAACCTATGTACCGATTGAATCTACTCGTGGTACTCTAAAGCCCCGTATATATCTTCCCTATTCATATCGAGGCTTAGTACCGGTAAAATGGGCCTAAACTTGACTCTGGCTGATAGCCATTTATTTAGGAATGTCGCATATTTTCAAAGGACAAAAGTGTTCCAAAAGTTCATTTTTTCGGACACAGCGTATATACCGATTGAATCTACTCGTGATACCCTAAAGCCCCATGTATGTCTTCCCCCATTCATATCGAGGTTTAGTACTGGTAAAATGGGCCTAAAGTTGACTCCGGCTGATGTGTATTTATTAGCGAAGGTTGAATATTTTCAAAGGAGAAAAGTGTTCCAAAAATTCATTTTTTCGGGCACAACCTATATACCGATTGAATCTACTCGTGGTACCCTAAAGCCCCGTATTTATCTTCCCTATTCATATCGAGGCTTAGTACCGGTAAAATTGGCCTAAACTTGACTCTGGCTGATAGCCATTTATTTGGGAATGTCGCATATTTTCAAAGGACAAAAGTGTTCCAAAAGTTCATTTTTTCGGACACAGCGTATATACCGATTGAATCTACTCGTGATACCCTAAAGTCCCATGTATGTCTTCCCCCATTCATATCGAGGTTTAGTACTGGTAAAATGGGCCTAAAGTTGACTCCGGCTGATGTGTATTTATTAGCGAAGGTTGAATATTTTCAAAGGAGAAAAGTGTTCCAAAAATTCATTTTTTCGGGCACAACCTATATACCGATTGAATCTACTCGTGGTACCCTAAAGCCCCGTATATATCTTCCCTATTCATATCGAGGCTTAGTACCGGTAAAATGGGCCTAAACTTGACTCTGGCTGATGTGTATTTATTAGCGAAGGTTGAATATTTTCAAAGGACAAAAGTGTTCCAAAAATTCTTTTTTTCAGGCACAGCGTATATACCGATTGAATCTACTCGTGATACCCTAAAGCCCTATATATGTCTTCCCCCATTCATATCGAGGTTTAGTACTGGTAAAATGGGCCTAAAGTTGACTCCGGCTGATGTGTATTTATTAGCGAAGGTTGAATATTTTCAAAGGAGGAAAGTGTTCCAAAAATTCATTTTTTCGGGCACAACCTATATACCGATTGAATCTACTCGTGGTACCCTAAAGCCCCGTATATATCTTCCCTATTCATATCGAGGCTTAGTACCGGTAAAATGGGCCTAAACTTGACTCTGGCTGATAGCCATTTATTTGGGAATGTCGCATATTTTCAAAGGACAAAAGTGTTCCAAAAATTCTTTTTTTCGGGCACAGCGTATATACCGATTGAATCTACTCGTGATACCCTAAAGCCCCATATATGTCTTCCCCCATTCATATCGAGGTTTGGTACTGGTAAAATGGGCCTAAAGTTGACTCCGGCTGATGTGTATTTATTAGCGAAGGTTGAATATTTTCAAAGGAGAAAAGTGTTCCAAAAATTCATTTTTTCGGGCACAACCTATATACCGATTGAATCTACTCGTGGTACCCTAAAGCCCCGTATTTATCTTCCCTATTCATATCGAGGCTTAGTACCGGTAAAATTGGCCTAAACTTGACTCTGGCTGATAGCCATTTATTTGGGAATGTCGCATATTTTCAAAGGACAAAAGTGTTCCAAAAGTTCATTTTTTCGGACACAGCGTATATACCGATTGAATCTACTCGTGATACCCTAAAGTCCCATGTATGTCTTCCCCCATTCATATCGAGGTTTAGTACTGGTAAAATGGGCCTAAAGTTGACTCCGGCTGATGTGTATTTATTAGCGAAGGTTGAATATTTTCAAAGGAGAAAAGTGTTCCAAAAATTCATTTTTTCGGGCACAACCTATATACCGATTGAATCTACTCGTGGTACCCTAAAGCCCCGTATATATCTTCCCTATTCATATCGAGGCTTAGTACCGGTAAAATGGGCCTAAACTTGACTCTGGCTGATGTGTATTTATTAGCGAAGGTTGAATATTTTCAAAGGACAAAAGTGTTCCAAAAATTCTTTTTTTCAGGCACAGCGTATATACCGATTGAATCTACTCGTGATACCCTAAAGCCCTATATATGTCTTCCCCCATTCATATCGAGGTTTAGTACTGGTAAAATGGGCCTAAAGTTGACTCCGGCTGATGTGTATTTATTAGCGAAGGTTGAATATTTTCAAAGGAGGAAAGTGTTCCAAAAATTCATTTTTTCGGGCACAACCTATATACCGATTGAATCTACTCGTGGTACCCTAAAGCCCCGTATATATCTTCCCTATTCATATCGAGGCTTAGTACCGGTAAAATGGGCCTAAACTTGACTCTGGCTGATAGCCATTTATTTGGGAATGTCGCATATTTTCAAAGGACAAAAGTGTTCCAAAAATTCTTTTTTTCGGGCACAGCGTATATACCGATTGAATCTACTCGTGATACCCTAAAGCCCCATATATGTCTTCCCCCATTCATATCGAGGTTTGGTACTGGTAAAATGGGCCTAATGTTGACTTCAATCTTCGTATGATCTGTCAATTATCTGCTGTATATTTTTTGTTATTTAAAAATTTTTAGGTTAGTATAAATTAATTTTGACTTACAATATTTTTTTTTAATGTAAAAAGTTTTAATTTTTCTTAATTTTATTTTAAAAATATAGTTTTTCGTCTGAGGGAAATTTTCGCTGGTATGTGGAACGTATTTATTTTTCATGTGGGACGTATTTAACTTGACGAATTTATCTTCACACCCTTAGGTAATGAAGGTAACGTTTCTTACAGTTCAGTTGTCTCTGTAAGATTTTCGTCTCTTTAATATGTCTTCCCGACCGGTTGTTGGTGTTGTTGCTGCAACAGCGTTCCTTGATTATACAAGGTTTGCGAAAAATTTGGCTGGAAAAGAATTGACACTACTTAGTACTCGTTAAGCCCATTTCGCTAATCACATTTTAAGGGTCCATGTTTTCTTCGGTGAATCTGTCGCATTCGAAAACTACGTACCTGCGGTTTCGATTTAATTCAGGCACTTTGATTACAGCTATTGCTAAAAACACGTATGACCGGACAGGATCTGTATAAGATAATAATCCAGTTTACCGTTCGGTTTTGTAAGCAACATTTCAAAACAGGGCATATGATTACCTACCGTTGTGATGGGTCTGTCCTTGCAGCCATTGTAGAGATCGTGAGCGCTGCACGTTACAAAGCCAGCTAAGATTTTTCGCGTAGATATCTTTTGGCAAGACTTTTACTTCGGTATAGTGCAACAGGCCATAATGTTCGTTGTAAATCGAACCCACAAATCTGACAATAGTGGACTAGCACACAACGTACAGTCTTCTGAAGCACTCAATAGAATAAAATTTATATTTTGCTTTTAATGCGTATTCTCATGTCTGAAATATATTTGCCAACAATTTTTGAAAGCTCCTATTGAATCACCCTTTAGAACTATGCCACCCAACCACCTATCGTCAGTTAAATAAAGCAAAACTACTCGACAATAATTATAAGAAATTCTATACAAAACGCTTGCGAAATAACAATCGAATTGTCTACTAAAAATAAAAAGTGTTTGAAGGTATTTTTCCTCTTTTTTATTCTTATTTTTATTTTCATTTTCTTCTTTTAATTTTCTATGCTTTTTATTGATCATTCCGCGTAACATTTAATTGCTTGTAATTGTAAAATGAATATAAAAGAATGAAGAATAAAAAGAAAAAGAAAAAATAAAAATAATTTCTATAGTCATTATTACCACCACCTCTCAACCATCATCTACCCGCCTCCTCCTGGTTAGTAGTTCCTTCAGGTTTAATTAAGCGTTATTGTCTGGTGTTTAAGGTGTTAAACATACGGAATTTATTAGACAGTCAGACGTTTCGCTTCTTGTATTACATGAATGAGAAAATTGTTCGACGGAATGAATGAATGAATCGGAAATTGTTCAGTTGAGCATATGGTGTTGGACAAATGCAATGAAATGAGGAATCAGAAGAAGAATTAATGTCATAAGTACTGAATTTAATTCCATAGAATAATAGTAATTATGCGAAGAATCTTGTTCGTTTTTAAATTTTTATTAGAAATACAAAAGAATTTCTTCTGGCAGTTGTTTGTGGAAACCATTAAAAATCAAAACACTTCTCATCTATTTAGACCACAAAAGCAATTTAATTCATCTATTTGTCATCTATAGCATTCTGAATTGAACTAAGCAAGTGGTGGTTTAAAAATGCAATGTTTGGGCTACACAGGTTTAAATAATTTTGAATATTTTGTTCAAATAAGGTCGACTAGTTCCGTGCGATACAATTATGAACTTGGCTAACTTCAGCTGTAAGCTGAACGAATCAAGCTATTTCTCATACTCTGATCTAAAATGAATCGTTTACAATCGAAATCGTTTTCTACCAAGAATACTGTGGAGTTTAATGCAGCACTGTTTAATACAGCCTTACAGTTGGGAATTGGGATGCTTGACATTGAAAGTATTGTCAATGATTTTAAACCATAAAAGGCAGCCGGGATCGATAAAGTCAGCAATATAATAATAAGGCCGACTAGTTCCATGAGATACAATTGTGAACTTGAATATTTTCTGACTATGTATGAACGAATCAAGCCAATTTCGCATACTCTGATCTAAAATGAATCGTTTACAATCGAAATCGTTTTTTACCGAGAATACTTTGGAGTTTAATGCAGCACAGTTTAATACAACCTTACAGTTGTGATTTGGGATGCGTGACCTTGAAAGTATTGTCAATGATTTAAAACCATAAAAGGCACCCGGGATCGATAAAATCAGCAACGTAATAACTATGCAGTTGTACCGTTTGGTGAGAAGACTAATTCTCTTTATATCTAACTAGTGCTCCGCTTCCCCCATCTTAAATGTTGTTTTAGTTACATTTTGTTTTATCTTTTTTCACCTTTTTTCCCCTTCCTGTTCAAATCCAAACATTTGAGACAGCTTATAGTTCCTTCCTTAAGAAAAATTATATGGAGCCTGTACGCCTACAGCAACTTCGGAAAAACCCGACCAGGAACGCATTGGCCATGGCAATACGCGAACAGTTACCAATAAACCAATATCGCACATGGGAGAAGAATATCACACCAACATACAATTAAGTCGCAGAAATAAAACTGGGTGGTATAGTCCAGATGCATATAAAAACATTGATATCAGACGATACTTGCCGGGAACTTAAATTGCATTTAAACAACAACAGTGTTACGACGCAGCAATTCCAACAGCTGGCGAAAGATGTTAAAAAGCTGCACGAAAAGACAAAAGGAAGTTCTTAGGATGTCTAGCTAGAACAGCAGAAGAAGCAGCTGGACAGAATAATATGAGAAAGCTACCCCAGACGCTAACCTATCTCAGAAGAAGCAGCTGGAGAGAATAATATGAAAAATCTACCCCAGACGCTAACCTATCTCACAAATAGAAAGTGTAGCAGGAACCAAGCAGTTAATGATCGCAGTAGCACAATTGTATCGAATAGAGAAAAACAGATGCAAAGATGGGGGGAACATTTCGAAGAAATTAGCAACCTAACGGTTAATTAAATTACGATACTACTCAGGAATAATGTTAAATTATTCTGCCTTGATGAGATACCAAAGTGCACATTTGCTGCTAGTTTTTTGGCTGCAATTGCTCATTTACCGATCCCCAAAGATTTTCAATAAGATTCAGATCAAGCCTTTGAGTTGGGCAATCAGAAGCCCTTATTTTTTCCTCAACAAACCAAGCTTTAACTACGCGAGATGTATGCATATCGTTATCATGATGAAATAATCGCGCTAGTGGTAATTCGTCCTTATTATCTTTAGTCAGATTGATCTGTAGGATGTTTTTATGCATTTTCCCAATCATTTTCCCATCGATTTTTACCGGTGGACCAACACCGGATGAGGTAAAACAACCCCCCTCATTATTGACGTACCTCCATGCTTCGCGGGTTTTTTTTTGGTGTACTTTGGGTCTAATTGTGACAGGACGTCTTATATAGGGCCTGTCATCATTTCCAAAGATATTAAACTTAGACTCATCACTCCATACTACTAATGTCTAAAATGTTTGCAATTCTAAAGTATAATCCTTTCAGTTGGAGTGGTGCTCTTATTTTTACCCATAACTTATTAACTTTAGGAAATAAGCGAAAATATTTCACTAATAAGAAAAAACTTTATTGTCTATCAAAAACTTAATAAAAGTAAATATTTACCTTCTATAGTTAAAATAACGTAATTATTTGTCCACTCACGTCAGCAACTTCTAAAGAAGTGAGTGATTGCTTGCTAAACTACACCATGAATGAAAAAAATATTTTTACATTTTGATGATTTCTAACGGTACTACCTATTTGTAAAAATTTAAATCATTGAACAAATGACGTACAGTTATTTTAGACGAAATACTGACTCTAGCTTTAACCGTTCTCAAGATATTGTTATATTTTTACCTTTTAAAAACGTGTATTTATGAGTTCGTAGATTGCAGTTAAAATAAAATAAGTTTTTTGTTTGGTTTTTAATTAATACTTCTTTATTAACACACTTTTGCGTTCCACAGTTCGTAACCTTTTCACAAGCAATAACAATTCCTTTCCTTTGTTACTCTCTTCGTGTACAACTTTTTAAGCAATAACAATTAGTCGACAGATCTTTCAACCGAAAGGTTGTCCAGCCCGATCGTTGTTACAATTTAGGTTCGATCACAATCTCTTCAACCAGAGTTTAACCACACAAAACTTTCTTTCCACTGAGTTCAAACCAATAATACGTTCACTGAGTTTACACCAAATAAGTTGATTCTTGTTCGCATCGACGTGCTTTTATATGGCTAAGTAAACAACACTTCGAAAGCTCTCGAACCTCTCAATATTTCAGGTAGATTCAGGTAGAATTTAAACATTTGCTTCTTTCAGCTCTTGTTGTTAGCTGTTGTTCGTTATTGTCTGTTACTTGGTTTCCCCTCTTCATGTTTTTGCTGCTGCCGTATATTTTTATTTGTAAACATTTCAATTTGTGTGGTTGTTGTCGATTTAATTATCTGTACATAGGCACGTAATTGCTCTTGTATGTTTTGTTTATTTATTTTTTAGCAATGTAATAAATGCAGGGGTGCCCAACCTGATTTTTGTATCAATATTTACTTACCACGCCACCTGTCAATCCCGACTTTTTTGACTGATGATTTGCTTTGACTATGTGTGCACCTGGGCCAAATTTAGAGAATCTTTCTGTTACCATTTTGAAGATATATATAAATAAATATACACTTGGTATGAGCGTGGCATCCAGTTGGAGTTTTTAAAATTTATATAGTTTATAGTGCCGTCCAGCCATACAGAGAGATACTGTAAAAATTTCGTAATGTAAGCATCCATTAAGAACCGCAGGAACTTGGGAGTCATTCTTGACCACCGTTTTATATGAAAAAGCCATATACTTAGATGGTAATACAAATAAAAATAGATGCGGTACAATTAAATTGGCTTATTAATAAGCTGTAGTATGGTAGGTAAGACACCCGCCTACCAGCCAGTAGTTCCTCAGTTCAATACCAGGCCAGACCGTTTATAAAAAGGAAAAGTTTTTCAACAGCGTTATAATCTCATAGCATTAGCTAGTTGTTGTGAGTATTACTACTATTGAAAACTTCTCTCTTCTCGCATTTACCGTTCGGCGTTAAATTGTAGGTCCTTTTCAATTAAACTAAAAATAGAGTCGGGTGTAGCTCATTGTTATGGGAATTAATATAATAATATATTGATAAACAAGGTGCTTAGCTTGGACCGCGAGCTCCTTTTTTATAATGCGATATTGAAACTAATTTTTTACTGCGAATTACAGTTATGGGGCATAGTCTCAGCTTCTAACATTGAATGAATAATAAGGTGTCAAAGTAAAATTTTGAGACTGATAACAAATGTTTCGCCAACCCAATAGCCAGTGTAATCTTGAATGATGCTGGCCACATCCGACTGAGAAGAAGAGATGCAGCGGACCTGATGTGAAAAGAAGCGTGAATAACATTTATCAATCCCATGACTCCTATTTTATTCCACACTGGCAAAATTAAATTGGAATAATATCTAGTTTTAAGATTTGAATACAAATTGCTAGCTTACGTTACGGTGCAGATAAATTTAATGAAAGTGCGCTCATTAACACTTCTCATTCATTTGGTTGATTAAGTAAATGCCATAAATATTTATGCTTTTATTTCATTCTTCTGATTGATTCTGGTTCTAACCACAATTTGCGATGGTTCGAATTATAGAAACAGATTCCTTTCTCATGTACTGCAACAATTTGTTGCGGGATCAACAGAATCAACTTAAAATTGCAATTGGAGTTATATCGCGTTGGAGTTCGTGTTGTTAGAGACTCAATTTTTGATTGATCAAAGTTTGATCGACCTCCAACTACTATAGAAAATTTTTTTGTATTTTGAAAAAAGTTATTATACGAGGACAGTTTGGTATATTTGGAAAGGAACAACGTTTTATTTCTATCTATTCCTCTGTTTCCTATTTTTTTTTTTTTTTTTTTTTTTTTTTTTTTTTTTTTTTGTAAATTTCTTTCAAATAAAAAGTTTGCTGAAGATCTTCAAAACAGTCGTTTCTTTGAGTAATAGCTTGATCATTTGACTCAACTCTTTTATCACTCAATCGTTTCTTAAAATTTTCAAAGAGGAAATATTTGAATGGTACCGTAATGGCTAAACACGTTTGCATCCTTCCACGTCTTGACAGCACAGGACTTGGTATAGAAGACTAAACCAATGTTCAATCTCAATGTTATATGATTTTTTTTCGTAATTCGCTTTCTCATTCATAATTCAAACCCCAATTATGAATCGAATTACATAATTTAATTTTAAGATTAAATTTTAAATTTTAATCACCCAAATTAGAGGTAATTTAGTTTCCAGTACCTTGTCAGTTTGACTACTAATTTGATTGGATTATTGTCTATGCTAACTCGGAAAACCTTACTCTTTTTTCCACCTCTGAGAGACAATTTACCGGAAAATCACAAAACACGTAATAAAAAAATAACAATCAAAACGAATTGTGAAAGTTCCATGTAATTGGGGTAATCCGTGTAAGTAATTCAAACAGCGAACATAATAATTCGAAAACTCGTTTTTAAATCAAAGGTTTTTACTCTATGGAAACCAACTTCTCTCCATTTCTTTTTCCTTCAGAATCATCTATTCCTTCACAATCAAATTGAGTACAGAAATACATATGTACTATGCTCCTATGTTTGTATATAAAATATAATAATTTTTTTGATTTGTTTTCAAATCTTGGCAATTTCCTAAAGTGGTATTGGAAATTCAAAAAAAAAAAAAATGTTGTTTAAGGAACAATTTGCTGCTGTGAGTTGGTTTGCTGTTAATTCCATTGTTTGTGTCTTCTTTACAAATGAGTATCACGTGCCCGCTCTTTTTTTTCTTCGCCATTTAGGGTTGATGCAACAAACAGCAACACAACAAGAACATTTTCTCTTTCCTTCATATGTTTTGTATTTCTTTTTACAATTACTTTTCTGTTTTTACTTTTCTTGTTCTTCTTCTTAACTCATCGACAACAGATGTTGCAAATGATTTCTCTTACAATATTACAAGAGCAATAACAAAAACTCAAATAAAACAAAATAAAAAATACAAAGTAGAACGTGTGTAACAACATAAATGTGTTGTCATAATGTGTTTGTACTGTGGGGTGATAGTAGTGTGTCGGTAAGAGTACAGTAGACTCCATTAAAGTTGGTAATGGAAGAATTTTTTCAAAAAAAGGAAAGTTTTCACTTTTGACTTAATATCGAAAGGGCTTAAAAAATTTTTTTTCGAAATCCAAATTTTAACGTTTTATGGTAGTCTACTTGCGATAAGTTAGTTTCAATTGGCGGCCTTCCTTGGCAGAGCGCGTTTGTGTTATCATATTATCATAGCTCCTGTCCAGTGTCCTTTAGCCGACTAGTCGCCCTTACGAAGGCGGCGATTTTATCCAAATCGCCCTTAGCAAGTCTATGCTTATATCGATAGACAAGTTTAAAGCATAATTAAACATACAAATACATTGAAATGGGCCTTGTTGAATAGAAAATTTTATGACATTAATGAATCATTATAATTTCGGCTGGCGCATACATGGCACAATCTGGCCGTAATTCGCCAATAGGTCTTCAAGTGATCATTTCCAGGTGTTCGATTGTCTCTGGTTGTTCGGCGTAGACAAGTGACTTTACGTAACACCAAAGAAAATACCCCATAGGTATACTATATAGGGTTAAATCACACTATCTTGTTGGCGGCCAATTACTTGAACTTATTCATCACAAGTTTCTTTGGCAACATAACTGCGTGCAAAAAGATCTGCTAAGTTTTGAGGTCAAGAACGAATCAAGTGAATTTTAGGTACACTGTTCTGAAGTTAAGCGATCGAATCAAGTGTTAAACGGTCGGTATAAGGTGTGGTAATTTTTAACAGATAATTAAAAAAAATTACGGCTTTATGACTAATAAAGTATAGGTATAGGTCTTCTTCACGGCAATCCGTAGTAGATGAGACTCTGCTGGTACCACAATTACGGACTAATACTTTGTAGCAATTCACTGTAGTAAAAAGAGGTAATCAACCGGTTTACGTGAGTGTCACTACGCTGGCAGACCGCACGGTGCCCGAGACTCGAGTGAAAACAATGCGTAGTAAAAAGAGTTATAAGATTTGTGTTTAATCAGCATCTGAAGAGTTAATATGCTAACAATATATACCCATCGTGGTACACTAGTACTGGCGGCTTCGTTGTAGCATATATATCACTTCCGAATTTCAAAAGCTTCCCAGTGGCAGTCCACTGACATCGCCTGGAACTCATCACCGCATGACATTAACGCTATTCAGGTGCTTATCAATGAGACATCAATGCTAACTTTTTAACGTTTTTAAAACGTTTTAGTTCTTTTGAATTGCGTAAAATACAATAAATGCAGCGAATTTGATGTTTTACTTTATACACTTGTTTATTTAACTTCCACTTTTTACAATTATAACTATACAGTGGCCAATGTATTTATCTTGTACATAATATACCAATTTACTCAATACACAACTCTTAGTGCGACTTTACACTATGACTGTCAAACTATAACTAACTAACGTAGGTAAGTAGCATCCCTTATATACCTGGCTGCCATCTGTTTAGAATGTTCTAAACTTAAAAAGTTAAAAGTGAACTGGTGCCTTGCAAAGGCGATTTAGTGTTTTTCCTGAATTCGAGACTTTTTTTATTCTACTCTGCAAATACCTTACGATTTCATAGTAAAAACTTCAGTTGTACTAAGCCACGGTAATTCAATAGAATATTGAAAAAACTCTGGACGATTAGTAGAACTTTGTTTTCGGCTGGTCTGTAATATTTTATTGACCTAATTTTTAGCAATTCACAATTATACGATGCTCAAGTGACGTTTAGTTTGATCAAAATTTAGCACTATCAAAACTTACTTAGTTGACACACACCTCGATAAAAATATCGACACTACCAGCAGTTTCTTTGATGACCTGGTAACCAACCAACGCAATCTTTTAATGTTTTTATCTGTCGTTTTGTAGTGAGTTAGATTATTGGTAAACTTCCAGACTTATGGGAGTAAAATCATCATACTGCGTAGATATATTAACCCTACAACGGGGATGCATGGGTATCCACTAGCGAATATCAACTTTTGTAGATTCAAAGCTATTACCAGCGGAGTTTGTTAATAATCTAGGAAGTTTACATTATAAACTTTACGGTTTGGTGGTTCCAAAGCTGTAAGTTTCGAAAGTTTTTATTACCGTTGGTCAATGAATTCAACTTGCATTTTTTGCTTCAATTTCTGCCGGAATAAATATTTCACTTTTCTTGAACGTTTCGTCCAGCGTTAAATCTCAAAGAGTAAATGCTCTACCAGCCCTAATGTTTCGTGTAGAATTTGTGTCATTTTAATATGTTCCTTTAAACTGAAAGGCTCTCTCAAATTCGTTTACCTTGTGTTATTTCTCTTCCAGATGTTGCCCTTGAACGGTATATATATCTCTGCCCATGTAACGAAAAAAGTTATTGGCTTCGCAAATTCACTAAATCCATATTTTGCAGGTTTTTTAGGGAACATACTGTGTAAAACTTGCAAGATCGCGATAGGAAAAAGTTTTTCTTCCATTGTCAAATATCCGCTAGGCTTGTAATACAATGCAATACGTACCTTTTATTGGCACGATTTTATCTGTTTGTATGCGTATAGCTCGAGTGTTTGCGTCATCTAACTCAATAAATTGCAGCAGTGCAAGCAAGTGTATATGCTGGCTTAGACTGAATATAACTACAGTCTGCAATCAGTTACTACCGATTGCATCACCCGGTTAAACGGAATGTATCAACTGATCTACCAGGTACTCAGTTCACTCAATTTCCATGCAAACAACATGACCCCATGGTTGGACGATAGTAACCCCGAGTTACTTAAGGCAGCACCAGAAATTAGCGCCAAACTTTTTGTCAACACCATACAAGAGTTCTTTCAATCGACCACCAGGGTCGGACGATAGTAACTCTGAGTTACTTAAGGCAGCACTAGAAATTAGCACCAAACTCCTTGTCAATACACAGGGGTTCTCTCATTCGAACCATTTATGTGATGAATGACTTATATGATGAATACTCAGAATAAAATAACCTGACGCAGTGCTGGAATTGGCGCGGAATAACGCTTATCAACTTCACGAATAAAATCAATTTTAAAATTATGAATAAACGACTCTCTGGAACTTTTAATTCGGTTCTTTGTAAAGAGCTAGCTGGATTTCGTACAGGTGAGTCATGTGCAGATCACATTGACTGCCTTCGGATTATCATTGAACAATCGATTGTGTGGAGTGCACCACTTTACCTTGCTTTCGTTGACTTCGAAAGGGCTTTCAACACCCTTAATCACTCAGTTCAAGATACTATACACGAATGCAAACTGTCGTTTCCGACATGATGACAGCGTCGGTCGACAAACTGGAACTGATGTTATGTTCTCTCTCCACTGCTGTTTAATGTTATAACGTACATTATCCACTCCAAGGGCTATAACCTGGCTACTTAGAAGACCATCTTTTTGCTGGCCTCCAGACAATGCGACATGCAAGGAAGAGCGGGCTCCATCTTCCAAACCAAAATTGTGCGAATAAAGGCTAATAACATAACAATTTTTGAAACTGAGAACAGATATTTAAATGATGTTACATCATTTTGCTATCTTGTCAGGCTGCACGCCGTCCAACGGATCCAGTGCTGATATTCGAAACAGACTAAACCTGGACCTGCAATCCTTCTCCCTGCATATCTCTAGTGTGAAATCTACGCTTTTGTATGGTTGCGAGTAATGAAATGCAACTGCGAGGAATGTCAGTTTCTAACAGTCTAGGTGAGATTAGGTCAATAATAAATGCAGCCTCGATGCTTCAACTTGAAAATGTTACGTTTATGTCAGTTGTGCGCTCGCCTACTATAAAAGCAAAAAACATAAACACAATCAGTCAACGAACAAACTGGAACACATCCTCGTTCTGTTATTAAGGTTCTCCGATCAACTTTATTGAAGAGGTTTATGTCACGTCCGAAGTGCATCAACATAATTTTTGCAAATGCTGGGCATGCATGGAGAAAATGTACGAACAACTATTTTTATGGCCTAATCTTTATCGGAAAAAGTTACAGAACATTCAAGGTGTATTACGAATTGACGCGATCTTCTGAATTTCCGTGAACCATTCTGAAGTTTTCTTTACCATAAAACTAAGCGTTAGTAACAATTTTCAAGACATAAGACCTATACTGAAGGGCTGTCATTAGTTTAGCTAAGTTATAAACCAATTAGCTATGTACTGAACCCTAATAGCACTAATAGCTGATGCTTTTTAAGCTGTAAGTTGCTGTTTAAATATTGATTCTTTTACTGAAATCTTGTTTATTTATATCTTACTATTGTGCCTCATTATTCTTCGACAGCAAATGAAGCATGTGCTATTTGCTCAATCCTAATGCCACTTTTCCTTCCATTTTGTTTGGTTTTTGGCTCAATATTAGCAAAACAACACAATGTTGCTCTTCTTCTTGTGCTTTAAATATTGAAAATGAAAAATATTGTTGCAAAATGGGCCACGTTTAATGCAAATCTCGTATATTTTTTGGTCTTTTCGTGTTCACTTATGTTGGTTGGTTGTGTACTTGCAAATCACCTCATCTCTCCTTGAGCCCATTTAACGATGATAAAGGTTTTTGCCTCATTGAATACTGATTTCATAGTTTTTCCTTTCATTTCCATGCTTTGCTTTACTCTTCTACCATCATTGCTAATGCTCAACCAGAGATGGGAATTTAGAACAGTACTTGTCATTGATATTTGTTGGTTTGGCATTGGGTTTGATGATGATTTTCTTTCATTCATTTTTGTTATTGTTGCCATTATTGTACTGTATTGTTGTATTAGATTTTCCTTCATTTACTTGAAACAAAAAATATTTTTTTGTGTTCTTTCGTGTGTGTATTTGGAAATGAAAATTTGTCTGTTGGTGCCAAATCTAAAAATATGGACGAAAAAAGATTTCTGTTGGGGTTTAAGTGCAGGAAATTACACTTCATGTAAGAAAACCCATAATTACATTGTTTTATAGGAGATGATTTTGTAGCACTTCGTGGTTGGGCTATTAGTTTTTAGTTTTTGTACTAAGCACTGCATATAAAAAACTTGTAATAGAAATACCAACTGGAGCTTACAAGTCGTGTTTAGTGGAAAACATTGATTCTAGTAGTTGTTCCGAAATTAGAGAAAAGTGCTTCTTTAAATTTACAAGTATGTTGCCATGCCTATTCAAAGTTTTTTAAACAAAATTTTTTTCAGATTGAACAAGGAATCAGGCAAAACATTGCACTGGAAAAATCAGAAAATGTTTTTGGGATTAAATGCATTGCTTATAAGTCTTGTGATTTGTGCTTTATGTTAGTTCATTACCGATGTGATACCCATGGTATAGCAAATTCATTCTAAAGATTATTCCTATAGCAAGCTGTGTGTTTCAATTCTTCGGCTTCTCTGTGGCCTCTGCTACCCACGTGCTTTAAGGAAGCGCGCTTAACAGTACATTAGGAAAAGTGTCCTACAGCAACGTAAGTTTTCATTTGAAAGGTATAGGAGAACCATAAATTAAGACAAGAGAACACCAAAAAAACCTTTGAAAGTTTTATTCGTTCAATCTAATTTCGACGCTACGATCCTTTTTTTACAATTTTTAAACATTCACTCATGATCTTGGAATTTAAAATACTACTCCCCAAAGCCATAAACACTTATTATTTCTGAACAAAACTGTCAGCTTGTCAAGAGCATACATTTTTTATTGCGTTGATATTCTTCAACACTAAAATCTCAGCCAAAAGCCTATAAAAATCCCACTTAGCTTCCAAAGTCCTACCACCACATGCATTTCTTGGAGATTTGCATATTACCATCTCTAGTAAAATCTTAAAGCTCTGTTTCTTCCTGTTAAGACATCGCACTACCCTCTTCTTTTATAAGACCAGCACCCAGTGGATGGCCCCTACACATGTGGGTTGTGGGAAGGAGGACAAAGGGACTAGTGTTTATGGGCGTTTGATTTAAATTTACTCATGTCGTAAGTGGTAAGTGTTATGACAAGATATCAGAGAAGTTTTTAACCAGTACATGTTATTCAATTTTTCCACTTTCAGCTTGGCTTTTTGCATTCAATTTTACAATCTAGGCACCTTGTTGAATATTTAATAGTAATCCAATCACATTGAGGGGATAATTAAAAAGTGCGATGTTTAAAACAGCTGATGCACAGTGGTATTTTTACATAAATTTTTGTGCAAAAAATAAAAGGAGTGCAGCTAAAAAATGGAATTGTATCAATATTCGCCCAGCCCAGCTCCCACTGCCGATCGTTCATGCAATTCAAATCGACTTTTTGCAAAAGCTTTTTCCTATCAAAGCAAAAAACGTTTAATTTGTGACATAGCTTTTCTGGAATAAACAAAATATGCAAGCCAAGTTTCATGCAAAAGTCGTTTACTGAGTCAAACATTTCTCTATAGAACAGCAACATTAGATTTTCAAAAAGTAATGGTCAAAAACTTGTTTTTTTGGCACCCAAATACCACTGTGTGGCGTATCGTTTACGCATGGTTTGTATCATCTACATTGGAAGGTATCATTTACATATTTTTTCTTACTTAGTCATATCTCAAGGTCAAATCAAGACCATCGATCGCTTGCTGAAGCAATCTCTTTCCTTGAATTTAATATGCAAGTGCTGGTTTGTGTGGTGTAGAAGCGGTGATTTTGATACGGAAGACAAATATTATCCCGTTCAACCATAAAAGTATAATAGCGAAGGAATGAATTAATTAATTGGAAGCATTACCCTCTGATGACTATCAAAATTAAGAAGACTTGTAAAACCATTAAAAGCCACTCACGCAGCAATTTCTAAACGTTTGCAAGCATTCGGACTTTTTCAAGATTAGGGAAATTAGTTAACCTTAGAATTAAAGCCGAATGGCGTGGGAATATATTTTATATGCTGCTTTAATGCTAGGAACTTCAAGAGGTTTTTGCGTCGAGTCAGTTACACCGATAAAAATGACATCGACTACATCAACCCAAAGCATAAAAATGTGTCTAAAGCACGGCTAATTAGCTGAAGCAACGCCAGAGCCGCATAATAATTTCCCGGAACGAAATATTACGAGTTCAATGGTTTATTGTAATACACTCTCGCTCTCTATATTGCCTGGACATAAAACAGTAATACTCCATCGTGATGACGCTTGGCCACATATTGCAAAACTAGCTTAAAACTAGAAAATAGTCATTAACAAGTCTTGCATTAATTTACTTATATAATTTCGTTAGATCCATGGAAAATGTTCTTGCTGCAATAAGCTTCTTTTTTGAACTGGGTTTTCTTAATTAGATTTATTCGTTCTTAGCTTCAAAATATTAGCACATCTTTTGCTGTAAAATCCAGTTCTTGGCCAAAAGTTAGGAAAATAAAGAGTGTGATTTGCCGCTCCTCCTATTTAACTCTCTACTGGACCAAGTGTTGCGAATAGTTGCTATGCTTTACATGGGGGGCTACAAGGCAGTTTGGCTAACAACTTATACCTCCTTTTAACACTTTTGCTAACATGAGAAACAAACTGAGTATAGGAAACAGGAACCTGTGTAAATCTAAAGAAAACATCAAAAAGAACTCAAATTTACGCCTAAGCATACGAGTAGCAAATAAAAAAGCGAAATATTTAATAGAAGATGTAGACTCGTTCTGCTATTTAGAAGGTATAATCGAAAGGAATAGTGGATCCAAAAATGATATCCTCAATCGAATTGAGAAAGCCAGGTAGACATTTATTCTTATCTTCAACTTCAACATAGTCTGTTTTACTGTAATCATGGAACCCTGCAAGTTTTTGTCCATCTCTGCTCTAGAGCAGATAGAGCATCTATTGCTTTGATTCAGTTTTACTAATCAAATTGATTTTTCAAGCTAATTAGATGATTTATCTACTTGATTGTGAAGTGGTGAAGAATCTTCGTAATTGGTGTTGGTGATCGTTACTTAGTATTTTTTCCCAGTAGGTGGCGTCTTTTTTCAAGGGAGGCGTCTGGAGGGAGGTTGAAGTTTCTTTATTTAACACTCGAAACCGCAATTAAATTTTTTGTCATGACCTCAATTCGATCCTGGGCCGTTTGTGTTGTATGAGTACCATTACACCACCCTCTTGAATTATGTGAATGAAATGTTTTTGAAAACATATTCGTACTTTCTCGGCCGCAAGAATTATTAACAACGGTCTCTGGATATTAGCACAACAGCAACCAGACCACATTGAAATCAAAAGGTTTAAGTGAAGATAAATAGGCCATAGTCTGAGAAAATCTGAGTAGAATGTTGGAATGGAAAAATGGAATGGAAAAATATAATTGTACTTCGATGAACATGTTCACGCTATGACAACGAATGTAATATGAATGGACCAGATTTCTCTTACGTGTTTGGTTAATGTTATTCAAAATGCTCTAAAAGGGGAGTTCTAAGAACAGTGTTAAAACATATAAGATCCTCTCTATTTAGGCGAAAAGTGTAAAACTGAGTGCATACGGATTCTTTTATAGCATTGTCTTTCTCTATATGATTTAGTATTAAAATTTTAAAAGGAAATCTTCCGTTCACCTACAAAATCTGTATTTGGTTTTGCACCCACTGTATGTATATAAATTTATACACCCACTTTATCATAACCGGCCCATTTTTCGAAACATTTTCTTTTAAAACTAATATTTTTCTAATAACATTTTTCGTTTAAGCGCAATAAAAACTTTTTGCCTTTAGTGGTGTATGTGCATTAAATCAAAACAACTAAACAAATTTCGTTATTCGCATATTTATTATTCCACCAATAAAATTAATTGTCTTAATTTTTTACTATTTAAGTAATTTTTGCAATTTCTATGTATAGAATTAAATAAAACATACATATAAAGATAATGAAAACTGAAACAGATTTATTAAAAAAATATGATTTTATATTAAATTAATAAAAAGATTTATTTAATTATTTTTTGGTTGGAGTACTCGTATGTCTGGCATTCTTTTTTGTATCGCTGAAACAAAAAAATCATGGTATTGCAAGCATGAAAACTTAAAATTTTTGCCAGAAAATGTTGCACTTCGTTTATTCTTTGCTATAAAAGTTGTCAAAAATCAGGAAAAAATCGAAGAATTTTAAAGGCAACATTTTTAGAGATAAACAGAGCACCATTTAATTGTATTACATTTTAAAAAATGGAACACAAAAAAGTAAGTGCAAAAAAGTGCAACATTTTTTTCCGAAAAAAAAAAAAAACGCCATAAGTAAAGAAATCGTTAGCTAATGTAGGGGTTTTGCATACGTTTTTTTTTAACAAATGTTTGTTAAGCTTAAAGTATGTGGTAACTAACGTGCAATACAAATCTACTTTTAGATTTTTTTTTTGCATACGGCCGTGAATGTATAAAGATAGCTGTAATGCCTTCTTTGACACACTGATATACTTATATATGTTTTCTTTAATAGCCATCGTTATTTTTTATATGTACAATGTTTTTATTAAAAAACTTCTCTATTTTCCGAAAGAAAAAAATCTTCATTATCAACCATTTCCATGCAACTGCTCTGAAATGTAAAATAATGTGTTATTTAAAGAAGTAGAAGAAGAATATGTCACAATGACACCTTAACACCATCATCGTTAAACACATTTTTAATGCATTTATTAGATATTTTCGGAACATTTTTTGTTTTATATTATAAAAGTTAAAAAAGATAAAAAAATATTCCAACATATTCCAGCAGATTGTAATATTAACTCGTTTCTTTTAAATTATTTTTTCCTTACACGCTCTATCATCCACAGCAGCAACTTAAGGAATCAAGAAGAATATTTTGAATTCCTGGAACACATTAACATCAGAAAATAATTTACATAAAAAATTGTTTCTTCGTTTCGGTTATATCTTTTCATTAATTCAATTCATTGTTTACCCCACAACCCTCTTTTTGTGTCATTTTTAATTCCTTTATTTGCTTTCTCTCTACCCATACAACGAAATATGCAAATTACATTGGGTTGCAACATATTCCTTAGCAATGAAAAGAAAATGTTGTTGTCGATGGTTGGTTGTATTTTATATTTTTCGATTACATTTATAAGGCTTGTGCTAGCTGGCTGGCTGTATCTTAGCAAAAACATGTATTTAAAGTTTTGGGCGCGAAAACAATTTAATTTCATCCAAAGAAGAAGAGAATCACAAGCTGAGACCAAATCATGTTATAGCGCCTTGCAATGGCATAGAAGAATTCTGTGCAATTTAAAAAAAAAGAACAACAAAAAAGTTCTCGTAAAATGTAAAAGATTTTCTCTGTTCGCTTAAGCAATTACGTTATTAAATGTAAGCGAGAGTGTCACATTGTACATGTGCCACATCGTCATTAACACACAATGTGTGCAACATGACAATATTTCCATATTACAACTATCATATGGAAATTATTTTTCCACGAAAATAATCGAAAAAAAGAAATATTTTGGAAAGCAAGGCAAATAATGCAAAACGAATATGCAGCTGA
Source organism: Wohlfahrtia magnifica (assembly GCA_023159175.1). NCBI lineage: Eukaryota > Metazoa > Arthropoda > Insecta > Diptera > Sarcophagidae > Wohlfahrtia > Wohlfahrtia magnifica. The sequence goes on from JAKWBJ010000061.1 coordinate 29,144, forward strand.
ACACAAAATTCTCAGGGGATAACGTTAGAACGGCAGAGTTAGGGGAAAAAGGCAATAATGAAAATACAAAATGGAAATCGTAATACACATTAACAAGATGACAGCAAAAATGATGACAAACAATATTAAAAAGTGATGACATCAACAATTTTTACACATTAACTGAACAAAAATAATCGAAAAAAAAAAAAAATGAATAAAAACGCTTCACAATTTTTATAGGGAAGCACTCAGAGAAACTTACAAAAGTTTGAGAAAATAGAACGCAATTGAAAATTCTTACACATGAACGTGCTTCCGGGTTCCTTTAGCAAGCTAATAAAAGCAATGCTTATAACCACACAAAAATCACAAGCTTTTTTTTTTTTAATTCCTTGTGCCAATGTTTTTTTTTTTTTAACCCTTAAGGTACTTCCGATATGATCGTTTTCTTTATTTTAGTAACAGCTGCAAATCTTCTTCTCATAACTTGAATTATTTTTTGGTATTTTGAGATCATTTTTGTTCCTATAGGACGATCGAGTAATTGGGTCTTCATATACTACCACATATACTACCACAAATACTCAATAGGATTGAGGTCAGGGCACTGAGAAAGATAGGGCAGACTTTTTTACATTAAATCAAAGTCATTCTCTTACAATTAGGAAAAAAAGCTTTTGGTCATCATTCTGAAACAAGCAATATTGTAAGAGACGTCTTGGACAATTTGTTCAAATTTTTGTTTTTAAGGTTTCAATAACCCTGATGACTTTACGAACACAGAGTTTTTCACTGATGAATCCAAATTTAATTTACTTGAATCTGATGATTATCATTTTTGTAGCTAAAAAAAGCCCAAGCCTTAACACAAACATGTGAACTCAAATTTAATAGGTCGGAATTGACCTAAAGGTCATATAGAGCAATAACGACTGAGTTAGGGCAGATGTTATTGATGGCCCGCTCAATATCAAAAAAAGACAGCAAGCGAATATTTCCTCACGTATAAGGATTTTAACACCTGTGAGATGAGCGAGTGGATTTTAACTGATCTACTAAGAGGCAGAACTGTTCGAGTTCGAAACCTGAAGGGCAGGAACTTTCTCCAGTGTCTTCAACAGAAAAGAACCGAGACTGGTAGGTCTAAAGTTCGTTGGATTAGTGTGTAATGCTCTTTCAGATTTGGAAATAAACAACACCTTGGCACTACTCCAATACAGAGGAATGTAAATGAGACGAAGACACGCTTTTTAGATAGTCAACAAGAATGGGAAAGAAGGAGATCTTTCCTATACTGAAGATCAGCCGGAATAATGATTAATAATTTAAAATGTTGAACGGAACCGATAGCCCAGTGTAATTGATCAGAAGTTATCCGAATTAAAAAGTGACGTCCATACGTGAATGCACCAGCTTTATAGGAAATGAGTATCAAGAAACAGGTCGAGCATATCGTCGATCGAGGTAGTCCAGCTTCCGTTAGGCCTCCAAATATTGCGGAGCACAACACCCTACGAATGGCCTCAATACTCTGGCAGATGGCTCTTGAGAGCTTTTTTGCGTTTAAAACTTTATTATTTTTTATTTATTTCATTTTTTTATGATTTTAATCGAATACGGACCTTTCGTTGTCCTGATGTCTTAACTCTAGAAGCATTTGTTGTATGTAGACGATAATTTTTAAACCTGTCGTTTCCATGGCCGCATACTAAGCGGCCACGTAGGGTTGCTTTAGTCGGACTCACTTCAATACATATTTTCGTCATGAAATCTGCGGCATTGGTTGCTCTGTAGAAGTAGCTAACGTAGAGTAGACACAACTTGGACTGCTTTGGTGACATGAGTATCCTGAGGACTTTGAACTACTGTTTGTTAGAAGTGACATATGCACCAGAGGTCTGAATTTCAGTAGCAACTTCAGCATAGTGGGAGTGGCGCTTCGACAAATATATATTCTGATAGTCAGGCAGCACTGAGTGCCTTTTCGTCAGAATAAGGAACAGAGTACCACTTTACTATGTCCCTGGACACAAGGGTCTTGCTAGCAATGACATTGCTGACGGACTGGCAAGGTATGGCTCAGCTTCTGAATTTGTGGAAATATAATACTGTGGTATCAACTGGTTCACGTCCAGGGGAAGGATCAATGAGCAGGAGCATGAACTCCGCTTGTTGTTTAGCTATGATGGGCAGGTTAGTTATGAGGAAACTTATTGAATTTCTAACGGCCCACTACTGCCTAAAATATCATCTTTTTAAGCTCAGTTGTGTATCTGACATGGAGTGACGATTGTGGAGGAAAAAGGAGGAGACGACAAAGCATATTCTCTGTGAATTTGTTGCTTTGGCTTACATTCGAAGAAGCAAACGGAGGATACTGAGGACAACCCCTTTAAGTTCTTAGAGTGCGGCTTTGACGATTTGTGTAACATGAGGCCTGGCGTTGGCGTGAAGGAATATAATTTTACCTTGATGATGTGATTTTTCAGTTGAATTGCTTCATCCTCGCGGTTTAGCAAGTCATGATCTACTTTGGATGTCAGCCTCTCGGTTTTGAAGTATCTCCTAGGCTTATCCACTGCTTTCTTTGCTTCATATTAATGTGTTGGAACATTTTCGGTGCAAAAAGGGATGTTTAATACCGCGTGCTCCTAGATGGCGTGTAATATGTTGAGAAACAATTTGTTTTCGTTAAGCTGTGGCATTCAGGCTACCAATTCTTCGCCAAATCCTATGAAAATGATTAACGATCATTTTATGATCACCGTTAATTTGTTTTCTGTCAATTCACGACTTATTGAACAAAAGAAAATATTAAAACTCTATGATCATGCAACCTAATGATAATGTAATGACATTCTGGTGTAAACCTTATCCTGTGTTTTGTTTTTAAATCCGCCACCATGTTACTTTCGCTAAAGTCGCTCACCATATTCAATCCGGAACAAAAGCTTCATGTCTGGTCGCATATTCCGGTGGTTTTTTGGCTAATATTCGATTCAAACGAATCAATTGCGTAGGTATACCCGTAATCACAATCTTATCTTTCTACTCTCTCCGGCTTTAGTTGGCGTGGTAACCGATTTTTTTGTTTAAGCACTTCTTGAGTTTGGCGTAAACTTTTATGAATTAGTGCCTACGACTTATGTTTTTTGGCTGACTATTCAAGTTAAGCTTCAGTGAACGTTGTGTATCAGCAAATATTTCTTTAAAATTCAATAAGTAAAGGAGAACTTCCCGCAGATGAATCTAGGTTAGCACAAAGTGAGTATGAGTGACATATATTTACCCTCAAATTTTCCATTTACAATTCATATTTGCCGCACTTTAACATCTCATTGAAATTCTTCAACTGCTACAAATCGTTACAACATCAACAATGGAACCCACACTGGTGTGATTAGTGAAATTTACATATATTTAAGAAGAAGCATTAAAAAAACGTTTACAAATCATAGGGGAGTGCTGTCAATACGTGTGTGTGCCGTTGTCGTCGTCTTCTTAGATTGACGACGATTGACACTCAAATATATAAACGAGAAAGTCTAAAAATGTGTCACCACCTTCTGCAGTTAGAAAGTAAAATAATGGAAAGAAATCAAAGTAAGCAGCCAAGTAAAAGCAGAAGAAGAAGAAGAAGAAGAAAAAGAAGAAAATGAATATGGAAAATCACTCACACATTAACGAACAAGAATTTCTCAAGGAAACGGAAGTAATTGTAACAGTTTTAAATGCACAAACGAACGTTCAACAGTGTTTACAAAACTACAAAAACGTGTATTTTGGATACACAGCCATCTGCATACAGATGCGTAGCTGTAACTATGTATGAATCTCCTCTGGCAGCGTCTCTATAGTATGAACAAAAAAATATGTCTCCAGAGTTCGAGCTTTTTCACTTATTTACCTTTTAAGATAAGAAAAGAGCATTGAATATATGCATGCCAATGAATGATGCAGAAAATGAAGAAGAAGAAGAAGAAAAAACGACATTTTTAATGCATTTCTTGTAGGAAAAAGAGGAAAAAGGTTTACAACATTAATGTTGTCGTATTGTAGCTCGTCACCTCCATTATTACGCTATCATTGTCATCATTTGGCAAATACTGCTGTTACATTTTCTTCTTCTTCTACTACTTCTTAATGCATTTGTGTCAGTCACTTCACTTTTCATATGAGTGGATGTAGAAAACGTAGCGACATGTCAGTCACATAGTCTGACTTACTTATGTTTAAGATTGAAATGAACCGCCTGCCAGCCTGCACCACTAATTTTCAATTCATTCAAATTTATACACGCAATCAGGTAAGGTACTCATCAATATCACCTGAAAATATTGGCTCGAAAATGTCTTTCCCTCCTCTCTCCTCCATTTTCACTTTTCTCAAACAGTATATGCATGTGCTACTGCTGCAATTATTACTTAAAAGTTTTCACAAAATTTCCAATTGCCGAGTGTCGGTGGCTGTTACCGCTCCTCCTGTAGCTGCTCTTTTCGTTGTCTTGGATAATGATTATTATGGCACATTTCGTTGGGTCACATGTAACTACTTAAGGTTGTCAATTACTCGTGTGTTTCGCCGATATGCTGCGACGTATACCGTTCTCTCATATGTAAAGTAGTTGGGAAAGTTAAGTGAATTGCAATATTTTATGAATATTGTAACGATTTTATGTTATTTAAGGAAATGAGTGCAATTCTGTAAATAATGATGCACATTAATGTATTAAAGTCTCAAAAAGGATGCAATATCCTTTTAATGGCAACAGAATTGTTATTGCATTTCCATTTCAGTTGGGAACGCTAAGTAGGCGAAGCTGTAATGTAATGTGCTGTTGTAATGGAAATAATTATTTGGGTCAATTATCATGTTGGCTGTTTTTAGCAGCCTTTAATGATAACTAAAATGTATATGAGGTTCGTCCAAAGAAAGAGGTAAAATTTAAAAAAAAAATTGTTTCTTTGATCCAGACTTCGAAGGGTCGCTCTGACAGCCAGTAAAATTGCATGGCGGTTTGCTTGGTTAGGGGTAGCTCTTTTCTGAGAGCTGAGTAGACTAACCACTTGGATGTTACACATATCGAGAAACGCACGAAACGATGGTGTGAATATCAACCCAGTTTCTATGTTTCCTATACGATCGGGTTCTATCAGAGTCTGTTATAGGGATTCCGTGAAATCACTTTTTTGTGACTGTTATCACTACACTTTAGATAGCTGATGCGCATTCGAAGAGACTTGCGCGTTGTTTATGGATGTCAACCGAACTTCAGCTCTAGTTGACGAATGGCGGCTAAAACTTTGTAACTGCCTATATGGCAATAATTAATTAAAAGATTTTTTGTTGTCATTTGCAATACGTAGTACAATATTCGGTAACTGGCAAAGCAAACAAAGTTCGGTTGCTATCCATAATAGACCCATTGGCCTGCCATTTAATGAATATCATATGAGTTGTTGGGTTGAGGAAGGAGAAGAGACGATTGAGCGTTTCCTGTATCAGTGTCCATGCCAAAAGGCAGCGTCAGGTTTGTTACGTTTAGGCCTGAAGGCGGACATGCACCTTTCTTCTTGTTATCACGATGGGATAGGATATGGACTCAAGTAAGTTGGATATTTAAGACTAAATACGTTGCTTACGTCAAAAGTTTAATTAAGTAGCGCAATATAGTTACTTTTAGGGTGCCTCAGTTATTATTGTCCTTTTTAATTGAGAAAAGCTTTACGTAACTTATAGCTCGCAATGGAAGATATATATCCTGTTTGCTGGCAATAAAAAAGGATATTGGATGCTAGATAAGCCTACGAGTCCACCTAAACTTCCCTTCAATCAATATTGTCGCAGGTGCAATGGTTTAGAGAAGATTACTAAGAACTTCCACCTTCTTTGCGAATTCTTGGCCATAGTTGTCAAGAGAAACAGATTCCTTGGCAAGTAACCAGCTTAGATGAGTTATGTGGATTTAGACTTAGTGACCTACTGAGATGTCTCACGGATGCAATAAAATTTTTCAAGAAATTTTACCCAAATTTCTTACCAGTAAAAAAAAAAATGGGTTTTTTCTTAAAAAACTCTTGTCAGTGTTGCCGCACGATGTAGCTGTGCGGCAGACAGTTCTAAAACTAAGATCAGCTCCTTATTTACCACCAATAGGTAGTATCGCTAGATAAAAGCAAAGAAGGTCGTTGCTGATGAAACTGGCTTACATTTGTATGAAATATGGGTTGAATCATGAGACGAAGTATATACAGAGAAAGTTTTGGAAACTGTTATGAAGCTACTAAACCATTTCCTGTAGCAAAACCAACAGTGACTTTTCCGGTATGAAATTTCCGCCGGATCATAACGCTTACAAATTTTTGTTGGTCTTTAAGACTGTATCAGTTTGTGGTGTGGCCCATTGTACAATGCAGGAGGTGTGAGCAAAAATTAATTCTTAAGGAGAGTGTGTTTAAAGCAGCGTCAGGCAAACTAATGTTAATGTATTTTATTTACAATTGAGGTAGTAATTTAGTAGTCCCTCACTCACGCCACTTTTCACTGTATTTTTCCACTTGCTTTCTCTTGTTTATTTTTTGCTTATTTCGTCCTGTGCGTGTGAGTACGTACGTGTGAAAATAAAAGAGAAGAGCAGCTCTTTGCGTAACAGCATGCATAAAGGCGAATGTTACGTTTTTAACACGTTAACCGCTCATCAATTTTTTGAGGTTTCAATAAAAACTCACGAACAAAAAAAATTTTTTTTCACATATATGCGACATGAGTTTTCTAAGCAATTTCTTTTTAGGAGAAACTGAGTGTCACGTATCTGTGTCATACATAAGCCCATGCAACGAATTATATCTTCTAACTTTATACGACCTATAGTTGCTCCAAATATACTTTGAAAATAAAGCGGATGTTTGTTCCAAAATAGCGTCATTGCGGCTTTTTATTAGGAGGCATTGCAATACACAAAGCAATTGCCTTTTTTTCTTTAACGAACACATCTTTCCATATAAGAAGGTTGGATTTTCTTCCTAGTTTTTTATTTCTAGACATAAAATTAGAACGTGCATTTATCCACAAAACTTTTCTTCACTAACTAGTCATCAACTATCTGCTTAAGATAATCTATTGGTTTTGCATTAGATGATAATTCGATCGATATATTCTCTTCACCAGTAAATTTAATATTTTGCGTTTCAAGCTCCACATGAATCCAATCGTTTTCATTTGTAAATATTCCACCATGATATCAACGAAAATATTATCGTTTTCTAATCAATATCTTCCCCAGACTCTTCACTATCACTACCTAGAACAAAACGGCTTCCAGAATATTCAATATCCACATCACTTTCGCTGGAATTTAAAACAGCGTTAAAAATTTCGACTTCAGATTTTGGTTTTTCTAGGACCCTCCAATCTAAGTAAGCCACGAAATATATACATTCAAATATGTATGTATTTACTATATAAGTGTATATATACATATGTAGTTAATATCAAAAAAATTTATATTCTTTCACAAAGTAGAACCTTCCTTTATTACTATTATGATACGAATGAACTATCAATAACGTATTTAAACTTAGTTTTCATTTAAATTAGTAGATAGAAATACTTCAGGGTATACCCCTAAAAAACTAAATTTTTGAAACAGCTGCCTAGAATATCCACAAACTGCAGCACTGGTATATATCTGACACTTTGCCAGGGACTAAAACATACAGGAAAATTACTTCCTATAAACTTCTATGAAATTAAAGCTAAATATTTCAGTAATAATGTGGCACATGTATGTGTCATGAGTTTTTATGGAAACTTCCACGTCACATATATGTGACGCTGAGTGGCAAACGTGTTAAATAGGTGAGATTTAAAGAAAATTGCATCGATTTGAATTTCCTAGGAAAATAAATTTAGGACTTGTGTTGAATACATCTAGACCCCATAGCAATGCAAAATAAAGCTAAAAATTATTCTTTGGATTAACTATTGTTCTTTGTAATCCACTACAAACTCCCAATTATGATGTCGTCATATTATTCTAACCCTCACCCTATATAATATGCATAGAGAATTCATAATAATTTTCATAACGTATCCATTTATATGCTTTATCATATTTAACTAATATTTTAAAGCAACAACAACAACAACAGCTACAACAACAAATTAAGATTCGAACATGTACAATAAAATAATTCGCCAATCACACAATATCTTCAGACTGACGATGATGATGGTTTTAAGGGGGTGATACATTGGCAAACATTTGTTTGCAAACATCGCAAATAGCCAATCGCATGCATGGATGACTTACTTTCCTTGAATGCGATTGGCTATTTGCGATGTTTGCAAACAAATGTTTGCCAATGTATCACCCCTTTTAAATACATAACGAACGTATGTACGAACGGTATACATTTCATGTGGCATCGATTATATTATTGAACTCACTATGGACTGAATTAATATGAATATGTACTGTTATAATCATTTTATGAATATTATTATTGAATTTTATAAGATTTTAATGAAAATCCAATTCAAAATTTCCAAAATGCTATGCGATATGCAATAGAAACGCATAAAACACAAAACAATTTGTGCCGAATTTGAAAGGTTGAATAAACGAATAGAAATGGTTGGTGCACCACACATGATTGAATTTCTGATGAATATTATAATGCATATGATGCAAACACATATTAATTACGTAAGTATTTATAGGGTGACCAGATACGAATGGTATACAAAAGAAATTTTAATAAAACAGCAACAGTGTGAGGTGTCAGATTGATTGTGGTTTAGATTCGAAGCCGTAATAAATTGAATGATAGCCAGAGTTTAAGCAGTCAGTTGAATTTTTGATTACTAAAATATGGATGTACTCGTATAATAGTTTCGGGTGCGTTTAAAGACTGCAACCCAACTCTTGACAAATTCAATGGCAGACCCTCTGGCGACGATGACCAACATCACACGAATTATCAGGAAAAAACACCATCTACTCTGGAAAAATGGTAATGCTGAGTAAAGAACATCACCTTCACTTATCGAAGGTCTTTACCAATACTAAATCGAATGGAAGCGATTTACAGCAAACTAATAATCTAATTAAGTTGGAAATAAATTAAATAATAACTGGAACAAGGCAAATGGTGCCTTGTGAAGCCATAGCCTCCCGAGAGGATGATGGTCTTAAGCTCGATCGAAGTGTTTGCTTTTTAGCAAGACCAAGGACTAGACTTTCCTGCAGAAAAAACGTAATCGAATGGTTGTCGATTCGCATAAATACTCACCTTAAGAAGACTTGGATGCCAAACTTCGACTTTTCAGCATATCTGCTGCCTTCTGATGAACACCAGCAGACATGAAACCATATCCTTTCAAACCTTTTCCTTCTAAGCCTATGAAGTACTACACATTCACAGAATATGTATTCCGCTGTCTCTGATGCGTGTGAGCACAGTCTGCAGACTTACATTCACATCTATCACCGGCACCCTCTTCTGATGCGTTGTCAGTCCACAGTGTCCAGTACGAAATTGTATCAGGAATTTGAAGTCCGTCCTGCCATAAATTGCGGACTGTTTGCTGCTCTATAGTGGCGAAGTCCCCTTTGAGTTTTCCAGTGTTCCAAGCTTCTGGCAATTTCCTTATATTTGATAAGATTGAGAATGGTAATAAGTGGAGGTGCACAGTAAGATTCCAGACCGCTATAGGGTATTAGAGAAACTTTTCTAGTCAATGCATACGCTGTTTCATTACCATCTATCCCACATGGTCCAGGTACCCAAAACAACTGAACCTTATTTCTAAGCAAATGTCTTTGACCTGTTTAGATGTCATACGATTTGAACCAAGTGCCCGTCATTTTGAGCCATCACTCCGAACTATGGCCCCATTAGACCAACACTTCCGATCCGGGAATTAGACCATTAATATCCTGCAAGAGCATAACATCCAGGACCGAAGATGGTTTTCTGACCACCCTGCGTAAAACGAGTTGACAATTCATGGCCGACTAAGAGTTGGGTCGTTCCAGAGCGTTGATCTGATTGTCGTCGGAACGTTGTCCGGGTTCAGTAGCCTCCTTAATCTAGAGTTGCGGACCATCTAAACTTTGACTAAGTTTACTCCTCCGATGTTTTGGGATCAAACCAGATTGTGTATTTGCGAGGTGCTACAATCTGGTCTTTTGGTACTAACCAAAGTTTCTTAGCTCCTCAACACCTGCAGTACCAGTACTTGGTCTTTGGCCAGAGTTCGGAAGTCTTTATCCTTCTATTCTACCGGACTACCTAGTTAACGATAAGCCTAAAATTTCAGCTTAAGAGTCAGTGTTTTGGGTTCTTGTAATACCTAACTGAACACTTGCAGATTGTTTTTGCGATAGTTTTTCTATTGATATAGACGTTGATTTGAAAAAGTGAACTTAATCCAAGAAAATTAGTTTTCTAGCAAAATCTTGTGTCTAATTGTCGATTTCGATAAAGTGTTATTTGGTGCATTCGGGAACGTGTTAAAAGAGTGATCGAGTAGTTTATTTAGTTTGAAATTATGACATACGTTATCGAACGAATTAATGAATTATTATACGTTATCGAACAATTCAATAAGGAATTTAAGATGTGATGTAATTTTCTAATGATGCTTGATTTAGCAGACCAACGCTGAATCGACTTTTCTTAGACATTTTCGTGTCCGTTATTTGCACACCAATTTTGATCTAGTAATTCTCTGAAGGTTTCGATTGATTCATAATATAATCGTTAACGAAATTTCTGGAAAAATTGAATAAAAAATATTTTATTGCTGTTCGGTCGCCCTATACCTGCATCTAAGCAAGTTTGTATTTAATATTAGATTTGAATACAAAAAAATTATTCAAAAACACACACTTTTACTACCTACTAAATACTTTGTTAGTATCACATATGTGTGTTGCAATAATGCAATAATGTTGCAATATGTTGTAGCAATAACAACAATTGCCAACTGATTATGTAGCTACAAAAGCAAATAATGACATGACGTTTATAATAATATTGGTGATGGTGATGATGATGATGACGATGATGATGATGATGACGATGATGATCATGATGCAACACTACAAACAAATACCAATAAATGACATTAAAAGATAATTATATTTGCATTTGGCGCAATTGCTACTGCTACTGTAACTACAACTATCTCCATTGCCATTACTTATGACGATGACAACGTTGATATTTATAATAATGAATTGTTATAATTTAATAATGATGGCTTAAATTGTCATCTAAATGGAACGTCAATGGAACAGTGTACAGTATTTGTAAAACATTATGGTGTTACTCAACTCTTTTATCTACTGCGCATTTAATTCTAATTTTTTTTATATATTTGTAAGGCTTCTGAAAATTTTTGCTACACGTAGATTTTTATAAAATTTTAAGATTAAAACATAAGATCTGAAAAGGAGGTCGATTTTCGTGGAAATATCATTGAAACCGTAACATCGTCAATGTTTGTTGTTGAGCTCTCTAAAACATTTATCCACCATTACGGCTTCACATAATTGAGCTGAAAATTTCGTTTTAAAAGATTACTTCTTTAGGGATCAAATCTGTTCTGAATAGTAAAAATGTGATCTACGTCTTGAATCCAAAGAGTAAAGATATATGTATGTTAGTCGTTAGAGACTATGTCTTCTTCTACGTTATGTACTTTACCAATCTACTTAGTTTTGGTTAATCAGGTGTAATTGGCATCAGCGGCATGGCTCACATGGTTCCCAATAGTAGGTCCCGTTGTAACACTTGGGCTGAAAAGTCCCGGGCCTAACAAGGAAAACACTTTTTTGTTCAAAATTAGCTTTATTCATCAACGTATCTCCATCAAGAGCAATGAAATCATTCCAGCGCCGGTCTAACATTTCAGTACCGTCTATCTGTCAAGATAACGGGTTTTCTCAACATAATTCGTTCACTTCTCTCCAAGGAGCTCTAAAGTACCCAACCAATCCCTTGAAATCCAGTATTTATAATCATAATCTCAGCCTTTACTAGAACAGCCTAACTCACAGTTCTTCTATGAAAACTCTACAGCCTGACCTTGCCATACGCCAATGTATGCATGAGTAGCCTTCTCAGGCAACATCAGGACATTATCATGTCATGAACTATCCTGTGTATTAAATTAAAACTTGATTTCCTATTGCCTACAGTCGTTGGTGAAGTCACAACCGACCAAGTTCGGAATACTATCTTGCCTGTAGTCCTGCAACCGATACGAATTGATAGCCTTCAGTCTCAAAGCCGTCATATCGGCGAATAGATTTGCTTTAAGGTCCGGGTAAATCAGTTGAGTATAGTGAAGAGAGCTCATGATGTGGTAGTTAATGTCCCCATTGATCTCGTAATACTTTCAAACTAAAACAAATGGGTTCTCTCAACCAAGTTTTGTGGTAGCCTCTACTTTTTTGATGTCACACACCTGATAGCCAACATATCCATAACTACAAGTTAAACACTGCTATGTAAGCATACCACATGCATGTGCAGTGATGTCAATTTGTATACCTATTTGCTTTAATTTATCACAGTACGGCTCCAGATTACTTACTACTATATTTGAACTAGAATTCATATAAGGCAGGTATATAGTATACAAGTAATACTTTTCAATACTTCTCCTGTGAGGTATTGTTCTACAAGAAGATGCTGCATTATGTCTATTATGGCTGCTTGAAAGATACTTTACCATCTTTATCACGAAGTTCATCTCTGGGAAAAGAGGTTGGAATCAATGATAAGCAAGGTTTTCAACCACTATATTAAATGCGCATAGGAAGCTTCATTATCCTAGAACTTGCTATAGTAGACTCACTACCAGCTGGAAAACTGAAACAAGGCAAAATGCCTTATGCAAATCGTATGATCTCAAGAGGTGTAATGGAGCAAAAAAATCACAAAGTAATTTTGTACTTTTCTTAAGTCAGATTTTCTTGAGTCCGCGTCTAGCTCTATTAAATTCACTCTGTTTGGATTCACTCAATTTAGCCGGTGCAGTTATAATGTGAGCGAAACCAACGATCTTGTTTCAAATTTAGTTTTGTGCAGAAAGGGGCTACTAACCTTAGAATTTTTTCCATTACCATTAGGAGCTATTAGATTCCACAATACATTTCTATATTACTCGGTTTGTAGGTGTTGTTTTTTTTTTTCTGGCACCTTTAGAAGTAGACGACTGCGAGTTTTTGTGCCCTGTGGCTCACGACCTTGTAATGTAATCCGGTTTTTTCTGATGGTATAGCCGATCAATCTGCATTTTCCAACGTTTTATTTGTTTTAGTTGAATTCCTCGTTAGTTAGCTTCCTGAAATACATGTTGGTGTTTTTGTTAGGCCAGAATATCCTGGATACGACTCTGAGACACTTGTTGATGAATACTTTTATACATGAATACTTTTACACATGTGTTAATGAGGCAGTGTTTACCGGGGATACCTGTCGTGAGACATTAACCTCCGGAACCCGTGGCACTGGTGAAGTAACGTCCACCAACACTTCCCACCTATGATAATCACAAATGAGTACCAAATTCCAATGCGCGTTGGTAGGACACTAACCTTCACACCTTGGCGAAGTGTTGGAGACCATCTGAACTCCTGTCGTGATATGGGTAACGGCACCCACGTGAGGAGATGCAACATCATACCGGCTTACTTTCTGCCTGCGTTTTAGGTTTAAAACCACAGCCATCATGAAGCTCCCACAAGGGCCCTACCCAAAAGTTAGGCAGAGACCGACGTCCCTGGGTCTCCAGACTCCCGCGGCACCAGTATACCTCTAGTCAAGCCTAGTAGCGTAAATGCTACCTCCAGTTTCAGCCTTATAACGGCTCCGGAGTGGTCGCTGGTGAGAAACATGCGTTAAATATGCTAAACTTGATTCGTAGGGATATCCACACTGATTGTTGTCTTGCTTTATTGAGCCGATTCTTTATATCTTTTTTTGTGCCGTCACTTAATGTCAGTATGCCATTGGTTTACCTTGTAGCAAATATTTTCCATGCTAACATTGTTAATTCCCATGTCTCTTTTTTTGCTAAGAAATTAGAACACCTAGAAGACTAAAGCTTGAATTCTCCATATAAGTTATACACCTATAGGTTAACTTAAAAATTAGTGGGTGTTTAAAAAATATGGGCCTGTTCGTTAATGCATCACTGCATTACATCATAATTGCAAACAGTGATAATGATTATCTGATGGTCAAAAATGCACCATTGCAGTACATTTTGTGCAAAAAAATCATAAACATGTATGATGTATTATGCTTTTTGTAAGTGATTAGTAAAAGCATTAAAAAATAATCAGATTATGCAACGCAGTGTTACATACCCTATTTAATAGTGATGGTTTAAAGCATCAAGGCCGATTTTATTTTATAATTTTATTGTTTTCTTTTATTTTTGTTGCTCGCAATATACGAGCCTAATACATGCAATATTTTATATGCACTCGTATCTCATATTTCATTTTAATCAAATATAATATAAAAACTCAATTAAATATTTATTTAATTATTTAAATATATTTAATGAAATCATTTATAATTCAATTTTTGTTCTTTATTTCTTTTCTTTTAGGTAAGTTCCAACTAATAGAAGTTGTCAGAATTGTATCAAACTGTAGGTATTTACCAAATTTATTTTAAATAAGTATTTGCTAAAGGATTAAAAAATTGAAATACACTTACCACTCGATTTGCATCTATCGTGTAAATCGAAATAGAAATTTTTTTATATAAAAAATCGTGTAAATCGAAAGAATATTAAAATTGCTTAAAAAACAATATTTTCATCAAATTTTTACAAGGGCGGATTGACATTAAAACTACCTAGCGCTAGATGGCAACACAAACATAAAAACTTTTTCTTTCTTAGAAATTACGATCTGTCAAACGTCTGCTGTTAAAATTTTAGCCAAATTCATCGATTAGTTTATTTGTTGCAGTCGTTTGAAGTAAGCAACTTTTGTGTTTCTTGGAAAATAGAAAAAAGTGAATTTCGTGTAGTGATTAAACACTATTATTTGAAAGGCAAAACGGCGAAAGAGACAAAAGAAAAGCTTGATAAGCATTACGGCGAATCTGCTCCGTCAGATTATATGATAAAATATTGGATTGCTGAATTTGGACGGGGCCGAACAAGCACTGCAACAATACCATCAACAGGAAGGCTAAAAAAGGAGTTTACTGAAGAAAATATCAAGAATATCCTCGATATCGTTATGAATGATCGCCAGGTCAAAATACGTGAGATTGCTGAAATGGTAAACATACCATACGAACGTGTGTTCAACATTTTATATGAACATTTGCATGAAGATTTGCGTTTGCTCAGTGTTGAACAAAAACGAGTTCGACAGATCACTTCACAGTGGTGGTTGGACATGATAAAGCATAACCCTGCTGATTTTTGGCGTAGACTAATAACTGTTGATGAAACGTGGGTCCACCACTACACATCTGAGACCAGAAATCAATCGAAGCAATGGGTAGAATCTGGTGGAAGTGCTCCGAATAAGGCGAAGACAGCGAAATCGGCTGGCAAGGTTATGGCCACTGTATTTTAGGATGCACACGGAATATTGCTCATCGATTATCTTGAAAAGGGATCCACAATCACAGGAGAGTATTAATGTGCATTTTTGGATCAATTGGTTGATGCAATCAAGGAAAAACGACCACATTTAAACAAGAAAAAAGTGTTCTTTCTTCAAGACAATACACCGGTTCACACAGCATTAGATGCGATGCTAAAACTACGAGAAATCCACTTCGAATTGGTTGATCATCCACCTAATAGTCCAGATTTAGCCCCTAGTGATTTTTTTCTGTTTCCAAACTTCAAAAAGTGGCTCGCAGGAAAAAGATTCATCTCAAACGAAGAAGTGATTACCGAAACTAATGCGTATATTGAGGAAACTCGTTTTACTAAGTGTATTGAGCTAAAAGGAGACTATGTTGAGAAATGAATGGTTTTTGAAAAAAAAAAAAAATGTTTTTTTCCTACTTAGGTAGCTTCAATATCAATCCGCCCTCGTAAATGCTATTTTAGTTACATTTTTCATCCTTTTTCAACATTTTGTCCCCTTCCGATCCTAATGCAATCATTTGTGCCTTCCAGAAAGGCACTGTGGGTTCTGCTGTTTAGCCGTATAGTTTTCAATGAAACACACAGTTACTTTTATATACATAGACAGCATTTATTCTGTATAATTCCTGCAATAGATAACGAATCTTCAATATTTGTCCTTCTCCACATATACAAAAACCCATATTTAGTATTAATTTAGAAACTTCTACCATTGCCATTTTCAAACAAATTAATATTTAATTTATAGTGGTAGGTACCACACCCACCGTTCCAATTTCGCCGACTTTTTGATTGATGATTGGCATTAGCTATAATGTCATTCAGACCAAATTCTAAAACTTTAACTATAACCGTTCTCAAGATATACTAAAATCAATATTTACTTTGTATGGGAGATACCACGTCCACTTGTCTAACCCCGCCCACTTTTTGACCGATAATTTGTATTGATAATAAAGTCATTTAGACCAAATTCAGAAGCTTATGCTTTTTCGTTCTCAAGATATACAGAAATTTGTATGCGAGGTACCACCCCCTTGTAGAATTCCGCTCACTTTTTGACTGATGATTTGCATTGACTGTGAAGTCAATCAGACCAAATTCTGAAACTTTAGCTGCAAACGCTCTCAAGACATACTAATATCAATATTTACTTTGTATAGTAGGTACCACGCCCCCTTGTCTGTTCGCGCTAACTTTTTGGCTGATGATTTGCATGGACTGTGAATCCATTTAGGCCAAATTTATGAAATTTTGTTGTTATTATCTGGAAGAAATAGACAAATAAATATACAATTTGTATGGACGTGGTACCGTCCAGTTGGAATTTTTAAAATGTATATTATTGGTGTCTTGGTTTCAAAAAGAATAAAATTGTAATGAATGAATAATTTAATTTAAGGAGTTTTTCAAGTCAAAAATGAAGTACATATTTCTAAAGTTTCTATGTTTCATTTTCGTTTTTAATAAGGGGGTATAAAATGGCAAAGTACTTAAACCTTACATATATAGCCAATAGTTCCTACTAGACACACAGAGAGATACTGTAAAAATTTCAAGAAAATCGATTTAGCCCTTCCGCTGTTCATACAAACAAGAATTTTTTTTGTTATTTATGTATAAGATAAATTCAGTGAGTAAATACAACAATTGTTATGAGGACTTTTTATCGGCCGTTCAGTAAACGGGTAGGCTTTCTTTGTTTACTGTGATTCTGCTTTATTTAAAACCAGTGGTTCCATTGAGGCATTAGAAGAGAAAAGAACTGCCATTACGTCTTTTGGAGTCTTATACTCGGAGTCCTAAATAATTTTACGACAACATTTTATCTGATATGATCTTCAAATATAGGCCTGTTCAAGAGTGAAAGTACTTCCATACGAATCTTAACTACTGAGGACATATTCGAATCTGAAAGTACTTTACTTAAAATGCACGTATGTATGTGTACATACTTTAAGCGTCCAAATATGCTTTACCAAATAGACTTTACCCAATACGTGCTTTAACTACCTTAATTTACATCGGATTTAAAAAATAAAGTATGATTTTATGCATTACTAAACAAACTACTTTAAAAAATCCAAAAATAGGTTGACTTCTACATAAAATAGCGTGTAAAAACGCCCATAAATTTGAACAATTTTAAATGATTTGTATAAAAATATGTTTGCTTAAGAAATACACACGGATACCTTAAGCTTACTTATAAAGAGTATACACCATTTTTTTTTGCCAATTCGCTTAAAATCGGTTAATATTCAGCTAAAGTTATATAAACTAATAAACGTACGAAAAACCGGTTTTTATCCGTTATTCAAAATTTTGGAGATCTTTCGAAAATTTCAAAATCAGATTCTTGTACTATTAAATCTATTAAACAATGATATTCCTTCACGGGTATTCCTTAGTCATTGTTTTTGGGCACATTTTTTTCTTGTACACTTTTTTGACGCGTAATAAGTAGAGCACCTTTAGTTTTTGTTGAAATAAGAATTTGTTGTTGCTTTTAAAGAATTTTGTAAAGCTTTAAATAGAGGGCCTGTTCGTAAATGTATCACTACACTGCATCACGACTGCAAACTGTTATCACAGAAAATAAAATGCATATAAATTAATGGTAGGACCGCCTTTTATTTGCATGTACAAATTTTGAAGTAAAGTAGTGAAGTTAAGTTGTTTTAGAGCACTAAATGTCATGATGCAGTGCAGTGATGCATTTACGAGCAGACCCAGTGTTTTAAAAAAGAATGAAATGTTTAAATTCATCGTATTTTAAAAAACTGAAAAATTCCAAATTTTAGAGCATTCATTTGATTTTCGAGCAAATAGAGGTGATTTCTGAATATCTAGATTTACACCACCTTTAGGCAAACTAAGATAAATGCATTTTACAATTGTGGTAATAATTTGAGAGTCTCTCACTGAGGCCACTTTGCATTGTATATCTCCACCTGTTTTCTTTTTACTTCTCCTTATTTATTTTTTGCACATATATTTTGCCTATTTATGTGGCTACGTACGTGTAAAAAGAGAAGTGCAGCTCCTTGCCTGAATCTGATTTACACGAATACTAAAAAAAAATCGTATAAAAGTGAAATGGTGTAAAAAAGAGTACCGTGCAAATCGATTCATAGGTGTACATAAACACTTTGATAAATTGGTTATGAATGTCGGTAAAATTTATTGATACATTTCTTGTATATCAAAATCGATAATAATTGATCTCTTCGGAAATAAATTTTTCCTTATAAGCAATTAATAATATTTAGCAAAACTATATAATTTTTAATATAAAACGAAAGTGTGTGGGATAAGGGTGTGGATTGTATTTAATCTTGTTGCCATAAATATTTTGAAATTTATTGTATACCCTACACATAGTATCGAAGGTTGTTAAGGTAATTGGATTTGTGCTGATGCTTATAATGCATACAAATATTAAGAAAACATGGTACTTTTATTCAACTTGGAACTATTTTCTGAATCGAATAGAGCATGTGCAAGTTGTAAGTTAGTTGGTTTAATAATGGCTTGAGCTCTTAGTCAGCCCTCATAAAATTGCATAGAATCTATGAATGTAATTTGTTTAAACCCATTGTTTGACGTCGCTTGAGCTAAGGGTCCTGTTACTTTCTAGTTAAATTTCAACTTAATTCGTTTAATTTACAATTGATTTTTAAACGGTCTGATTGGTTGGTAAATTTTTTTATACACGTTTCTTTGCGATTAGACTAAAACTTGTCATGAACTACTTGATGTAGTGCAGTGGCACTGATTGATTGCTGCTTAGATAGATTTCTACTTTTTTCCTTTTTCTCGAAAGGTGTAGTTGCTTGACCTTACTTGATGGATCATTTAAAGAAGATCGAAACTTTTTAGTTACTTAAAATTCGAAACCATGATGAAAATATTACTCGTCATCGTAGAATTCGAACCCGGATTGCTAGGATTTATATGCAAGCACGTTAACCACTATACCATGGCATCTTCATGTTTCTTATTCACTTCGAACTTACACTTGGTTAAGTTTTAATTTGAAGCTACAATTTTGCGAGAGTTGTTTTTGTGTAGACTGTGTATGGGCCGCGTGTGGGTCTATGCAACCTATTTTTAAAATAAATACAATTCTTTGTAAACTTTCCTTTAATACCTACAAGGACATATAATACGTCAACAAATATATTTTACCCGAATTTGTGCAAGGCATGTATCTTCCGCTCATACCACGATTTATTCACTTCGGCTGCTTCTTTGTAAAGTATGGCTTGAGCATTCTATATAGTCTTTCGCCGCTTCATTTCAACTGCTATAGGGGTATGATGATGTGTTATCTCCCATAATCTATGGTTACTTATGGTGCTTGACCAAAAATATTTGAGAATTTTACATAGGCATCGATTTGTATAAATATGTTTATATCACGACGCATACGACAGTGTTTACGCAACTGTTGAACACGTCATTTTTTTGCGTATTAAGAGATCATTCGATCTCTATACCAAGTTTAGCTATCTCACTCTATCGATTCGACTTAGAACATCCTCGCGGGAGGCACCTGATTCTGTTATTATATTGCCTAGGTAACAAAAGAAGTCTACCTTACCAAAATATTGCTATTATATGGTGAGCGTTTGAATAATCATGACCCTAGTTTTTGAGATGCTTTGTCTAAGTCTGTATCACCCCGCTTTTCTTAACAGGTGGTCTAGTTTCTCCTACATATCGATGAAATAGTAAGCAGATGCTATTTTCATAGTATGAGGGTGGCGTGGTGTACTGGTTAGAGCGCACGCATAACAACACAAACGACCCAGATTCGAGCCCCAGCAGACGACATGACAAAAAAAAAATTAATTGAGGTTTCGAATGTTTAATAATAAGAAAACGCTTCAACTTCCCTCCAGACAACTCCATCTAAAAAAAATAAAATAAAGAAACAAGTCCCCCTGACTCTTCTCGCATATCTCTGGCGATGATGACAAACATCAGAAGAATGATCGGGAAAAAGACGCCACCTACTGGGAAAAAATCACAATGCTAAAGTAATATCACCACCAATTAGCAAGGATCTTCACCACTACACAAAAAAAAATCATATGGAGGAAGCCACAGCGCATTTATCAACTACTTAGCTTGAACTATCAAATTGATTAAAGAAACTGAAACAAAGCGGGAAATGCTTTGTGGATAGCCAATATGCTCCCTAGAGGAGTGACGGAGAAAAAAAGTATTCATAGTATAGATCCATTAAGTCCTCCCTAATGATAATGGACACCTTTGCCTCACTCCTGTCCTTATAAATAAATCCATGTTCCTTGTGTAAGGCACCATAAGGATAATAAAATTTGTAAAAAGCTGTGGCTTGCTTAGAACCTAATGAAGACTGGTTTTTTACCACTGCCATGAAATTTGGTGTAAAAATATCGATATCGATTCGTAAGTCTGTTAAAGAGAGGGCTGTGAGTTCGATTATCATCTTAGGTTCGCATCTGTTGCACTATTCCGCTCGTTATAAGTAGAATAGTATTTAATATTGTATTACAATTCAAATTGTATGTAATGTTAAGAAATATTTGTTACCTGACTGATTTTGAGAACAGATTGTACTTGGACTGAGCCCCATATGATATATTATTTAAATTTAATGCGAACAATTTGACGATGCGAGTGATATTAAAGCAATAGGCTCATATTTAAATCCAGCCTTGGTACAGCACATTTCTAAAAATATATTTCTTCTTTGGGATTACGACACCACCTGTGTCATTTTGTAATAAAATTCGGTGTAAGTGATCAAAGAGTCGAACTGGACTAATTGCATTTTATTTTCCATTTATGTTTTAATGTTCAATACAAATTTTCTATTCTTATCTATTCTTCATCTTACTATTTATGTATTAACTTCCTTTTATTTAGTGTTCTCTTTAAGATTCATCAGCCAAAACACCAATTGATTTCATCTTTAAACGAAACGTTCATTAACTAGATTTCAGTCAGTCACACATGCACTCAAATCCATTTACTAATGTGGCACATCCGCTGTTTCTAGGCTTTGGTTTTGTCGCAACATCATCATTATTATCGTCGCCTTAAACGTCATCGATAAAATATGATTGACTCCCACAGTCAGTATGTTGTGTACGAGGGCAGTTAAAGTTTAGTAAAAAACAGTTTTATTTTGGAACATAGTTTCTCTCAATATATAAATATTGTTCAAGGCTTTGTAAAATATGTGTTGTTTTAAATCCTAATCTCTACATTTGATCCAAATCCCTTACTAGCCAGGAGTTTCTTTTAATTTGTAGACAGAAAATATACGTACATATATAGAGAGTGTGCAAGCTGATATGGATTGAGATTTTGGATGTGTTTCGAAAATTTCAAAAACAGATCCTTGTACTACTCGACAGCGCCTATCAGAAAAATAATATCATTTCTCAGGTATTTCAACTTCGTTAATTTTTGTCGCACCATGTTATTACGGTATTCTTTATTTTCAGTTTTCTATGTTCGTAAATTTAGTTACATTTTAAACTGCCCTCGTAGATTGTTTGCCAGTTTCTCTTGTCTTTTTTATTTTATTTCCTTTTAAACGATGGTTTAGTCATTTATCACGTTAAATTTTAGTTTTATTTCGTTCTTTTTTATCTGCTTTTTCCTTTGTTGCATTCATTTTTCATATTTTTTTTCTTTTTTTTGAATTTCACTCGTTTTTTCAATTGTTGTTTTTAGCAGTTTGATGAATAACAAGATACGAAAAAGATGACAAAATAAGATAAGCGGAAAAGATAGCTAAGAGAATGAAATGAGAAATTATTGTTAGGGGAGAAGAATTGATAAAAACGTGTTCTGAAAACATTATGAAAAACTTTCAAAAACTTTCATCGCTTATCTTTGCATTTTTTATTTGCATGCAGTTCTTTTATAATGCGAAAACAGGGTTAAAAATAGAGGAAAGAAACAAGAAACTCAATGATATCCAATTCTACATTATTTTTTTATAATCCAGATCATTTGAAAAGTCCGTTTAACATGAAAGCCAAGCCACCTTATTGATTTTGTCAAAAATTTTTGTATTCTTCAGCAGAGATCAGCAATGAATAGC
This sequence comes from Wohlfahrtia magnifica, assembly GCA_023159175.1. Taxonomy (NCBI): domain Eukaryota; kingdom Metazoa; phylum Arthropoda; class Insecta; order Diptera; family Sarcophagidae; genus Wohlfahrtia; species Wohlfahrtia magnifica. Next base: position 51,879 of record JAKWBJ010000061.1, read on the forward strand.
TTATTTGCTACTCATACTCACTCATGAATTTATAAGTATAAGTGAGTACACATTATTCAAATTCAACTACTCACTCATACTCACAATAACGTTGATTCATAAGTAAAAGTAGCAATGAGTATGAATCCAACATCTAACAATAACTCATAGTATTCATGCGTTCCTCAGAAAATACTTATAAATGATTCGAGGCATTCATTGTATTCGAGTAGTACTAATCCAGTAAGCAAGCAATATTGTTCAAAAAATATATATAAAAAAATGCAAAGTATCGCAGCATGCACACAACCCCATATTCGAATCATATTCGAGCATGATAAGATATTGCATCGTTGATAACCCGCTTGATCACGACATTCGATAATAACATCACTTTCGAAAGTCTGGGAAACATTTGAAGAAGACAATTGGAAGCGAAACGAAAAAGAACTCATAGAGTTCACCCGTCACATAGTTTATGGCAGCAAATATTTCGAACGGCTGCACATGATATCAACAGCAATCTTTTAGCAATATCTAAAGCGAATATCTTTAACGACATCATACAATAGTTCGAGAACGAAGCCGCTCTTCTTTTTGCCGTTACTTTTGCTTTTGCATTTTTTTGAACAACATGGATCAAAAAAAAAAAAAAAAATCATCATTTAGCCGCTACACATGTTCATTCGTCGCTGTTTCAGTGATGACTAAACGCAAGAGCATAAGAATATATTTGAAATGAGAGGGGTCAATTTAATTTACGATTGTTTAGCAAATAATTTCCTTTGGGAAGTTCTTCGCTTATTGCAAGTCTCAGTTCAAGATATATGAATACCTATGAGTAGCTATGGCAATAAGTATGAATGCATATGAGTATAGGAATTCATGAATCATGATTCGAGTATGCTCATGGTTTCAGTGTTCATAGCAAAATTCTCTGATTCTTACTTTAGTTTTGAAGAATCCTAATATGATCTCATATTGATTTAATGTTTGACACAGCTTAGCAATGTAAGCGCTGTCTCCACCGAACACTGAATTTATAAGCTATGCAGTAAATATTACGTGATATTGCTTATATTTTGCATATACTTAATTCGCACAACATCATAACCGAAACAAGGGGCTTCTCTCAATCAATGAGCTGGTCCCGATCTTATTTTTAGACTCAATAGAAAGGACCTACAGTTTAACGCCGACTCCGTACGACAGAAGTTGTGCTTTACGTAATACTCATAAGCGTACCCTAGTTAATGTCATGAGGTAATGCCGCTGTTGAAAATTCTTAGATAGCCTAGCCTGGGATCTCTTGGTTCGTAGGCAGGTGTATTATCTTTTACACCACAGCCACGCAGAAAACGCCACCTATTGGGGAAAAATGCAATGCTAAGTAAGAATCACCATCACCACTTTGCATGGATCTTTACCATTACACATTCTTATGAAGGCGAGCTACAGCAGATTAATCATCTACTCAGCTTGAATATCAACTTGATTAATGAAAGTGACACAATGCCAATATGCTCTCTAGAGCAGTGATGGAGAGAAAAAATCATAATAAAACAAGGAAATATTTTTTTATTATCAATGCAAAGGGCTTTGTTGGATAGAAAATTTTATGACATTAATGTTTAAACATATGTGCTGCTGTGGTATGCTAGGGAAGACACCCGCTTACTAACCAGAAGGTCCTTGGTTCAATACCAGGCCTGACCATCTTAAAAAAAGAAAAAGTTTTTTGTTATGAGTATTACTACTACTGAAAACTTCTCTAATGCATTTGCAGTTCGCAGCCGGCGTTAAGCTGCAGGTCCCTTTCAATGAGTCTAAAAATAGAGTCGGGTACAGCTCATTGACTGAAAGAAGTCCCCGTGGTCCTTCATGGAATGCTAGGGGCATTAATATATTTCGGCTGTCACAGCTGGCGCATACGAGGCGCAATCTGGAACAAATCTGTCTGGTTTATTGACGTAGACAAGTGACTTTACATAATCCCAAAGAAAATAATCCAATGGGGTTAAATCACACGATCTTGATGGCTAATTAATTGGGCCATCACTTGCAATTATCTTTCATCACGCTGTGTTCCGTCCTATTACAACCACATGTCAGTAAGATTAATTCCAGCTAATTAATGTACGAACTAATTTCTAATCATCTTCTTATATCGTTCACAATTGACTGAAAATTCTGACCATGATCGTTTTTGAAGACATATGGACCAATGACTACGTCTGTCCAAAAGCGCACCAAATAGTTATTTTCTGTGGATGTAATGGTGTTTGGACAAAAACCTGTGGGTTATAATCACTACAAATGCGAAAATTCTGCATATTTACGTCACCATTAAACCAAAAATTGAGGAACAGAAACATTGCTTTGAAAAAAATTTGCCAGCGTTACTCTGGTGTAAGTCTTTCCATAATGAACTGGAAAACCAAACTAAAGAAAAAGCAGAGTAGGAAGAGTGTTCGAATGGAATTCGTTCGTAAAGAACGATTTTTCTTGAGAGCCGAATTTTAAGGGGATTTAAAATCTAACTCGTGAGAAGAATCAAAAACAAAAAAAATTCAAAATAAAATTCAGAACGCAAACAGTGTCAAAAGCATCAAAACGAGTTGAAAACGAGCAGTTCTCTTGAGTAAATGTTGTTTGTGTAATATGAAACATGCTTGTGTGTGATACTTGGTCGATGCACACAAAAGATACATACATAATACACATACGAATGCACTGGTATTACGTATTAAATCTTACACAAACGACGTGCACTGAAATTAATTGCTCGTTTATGATTCTTATTTGCTCATTTTTAATTCGTTCGCAGTATAAAATTCATGTTCACGAGTTAAAAACAGAAAGTTGAAATTTTCAAAATCAGTGCTTACGAGTCAAGAAAAAAATTTTGAACAAAAAATACCATTCGTGCTCACGAATCAAAAAAATAAAATTTTGTGAGCACAAATCGTAGAACGAGCGGACCAAGAAAATTCTGCCCATGAATCGAGTTTTTACGTACTATTACAAAAAGCAACTATTATCTGTTAAATCGGTTGTCAAACAAAGCAGTGTTGCCAACAGTTATTAACGTCTAAAAAAACACCCGATATTAAACTCAGATATGATGAATGTGCATTATAATGGCAACAAATCGCGACGCTATTTAAACCAGACAGTATAAATTCGTCAAGCATTACTTTCGTACTAAAGAGAGAAATCCGAGTTGCAATCTAAGACTACACTATTTAGGTAAGCATCCCCCCTTTAATCAGTAGTTGATAGTTTCTTAACTATGGATGCAGGAACCAAACTTTTTGTCATAGCTAATGCACGTGGTACCAGAACGAAGACTCTGATCGTATTCGGGTTTCTTGTTTTACGTAGTAGGTTCCACAAAATCCATAAATAAGTAGCCCATTTTTCGTCGATGAATAAAACCAGACCTGCCATTTATATATGTGTTTACCGAAGCCAATTAAAAACTTGATTTATGTCATAAAGTAGGTTCCATTTTGGTTGTAACAAACCAAATATCTGGATATCTATCTGCGTAATTAATGGAGCTATTGCACACATTCAACCTTAAGCACAATCGTGAATGGAATAGAACCGTTACAACACACCAAAGGGCGAACTACAATGAGGAAGAAATTAGTTCATATACTGAAGAAAAGAATTCTGTTCTATTAGGAATATGCTCCAAAGATCATGCGTGTGTCGTCACTACTGCTTGAATCAGGCTTCATTCAATTGCTATCCCATCCAAGATGCTCTTTACATCCACTTGTTACTATTTTACATTTCCAAATTTTTAGAAATGGCTGGGTGTTAGGAGATTTTGGTCAAGCAGAAGAGGTTTATTATGGAAGCATATTCGCTATGTTGCACCATTAATTTACCCAGTGGTAGTAAAGTTCACAAGTGAGCTAGCGGTGGTACCCGTAGTCCTCAATATGTTCAAGAGAAAAAAGTAGTAAAAGCGTCCTCGGACTATTTTCCTGACAATAAACAATCTTAATATAAATGTTAAGACACCGAGATAGCCAGAGATGAAGCTGCATTTGTAGTAGTAGTAGAACATTTTTGCAGTACGTGTTGAAGAAAAATTTTAAAAAGGTAAACAACACACAAAAAACTTTTAATACGCAAAGCGACATACGTCTGCCTTCAGCAAAAGCTATCACACAACTGAATGAAATTGTTATTTATTTGTTGAATATTTTCGTTTTTGTTCGACTGTATACATATACGGAGCAGATAATCCTCATGCAATTAACTGCTTATCTGGTCGTATATGGGTTACAAGCATAGGTTGTGTGCGACAATTTTTATCTGTTAACGCACACAGACAAAATGTTAGTCAAGAATTTTTACCCGCCTATCAGGCCTTTTAAAAACTTTTCTTAATGAAATAGTAAAGATGAATGCTGGCTTTACTAGTTTTGTATGGCAACCTTTTAATTTTCACTAAACAACAAGAACATGAGATAGATACCTAAGAAAACAGAGAAAAACCGATTGACAGTAAAAAAGTAAAATCCCAACGAATAGATGTGAAAAATTTAAGATCTTTAATAGGAAAATAACATTTTTCTCTTTGTTTACTTTCTATTGCCTTATGACAATCATAGCAGATGGTGGTATCAAAAAAAAAAAGTCACCTTTTTATCCACCTCAGTTTATAGAAGAGGATTTTCTATTACAAACGAATAAACACTAGAAAGAATATCGATTATCTTGAATGCGATGTTACATTTTCACATATTTTTTCTCTTTAAATATATTGTTACACCCTAAAGCTGTAGGGGGGCTTGTTGAAGTAGGAAATTTAAACCAAAAGAAAAAAACAAATCATTGTTTAGATATTTATTATTGGCGGCTTTACGAGTATACTATATTTAGCAATTGTGTTGCGTGGGTTTTACTCAAACCCAAAACAACGTCATCATCTTAGACGATAGACAGTCAACACTTGAAACTAAAACAACAACTACAACTATTGTACTTATCGACGGCGTAGAAAATCTCACTGAAAGGCAACTAAATGTCAAAGGAAGTCAGCAACGTTACATGCAGACAAAAAGACTGATAAACTGTAACATAGATGACAGATAAAGCCTTAAGATTGTTTGTTTTTTTGTTATGCGAACCAATGAAGTGTGTCATGATAGTTTTTCCTCAAAGTAAAACAAAGCGATTTTCAAATAATAATTTTAACGCCGTATTTAATACGCCTTTACTTACTGATTGTCTACTTCCCAAGTTGTTCTTTTATGGAGTGCGAATTCATTTTTCTAGTAGGGGTGCTTAAGTTTGTTTGTGCCAGAAGCCTAAAAGACTTTGTGAAAAAAAAGTGAAGAAGTGTTGATATTGAGGTAAGACTCGTAAGAGGTAAGTGTCGGATTAACAATTTTTCTTCTTGAATCACTAAATATTAACGTTTTTCCTTTCACCAGACGGAAGCGCCATTATAAAAATGATATTATTGTCTCCCTGAGTTTCAATCCTTACGTCAGTCTGAAAACAATCCTGTGTATTACTCCCCTTGGCATCTTTATGAATTGTATGTTTGCGAAATTCGAGACTTCGGGAATCCGGCGTTACTCTGATGAACTTGGCCTCTCGGACTCACGCAGACTGCCCTATGACTGCCCTGTCTCTCAGGCCGAGGTTTACACCATCGATAGGGTTGCTAAGTGTATTTAATAATTAATGGATTGAGTACGGATGGCAACTGAACTTTAATTCCTTTGCCAGTTTCCGAAAATTGTATTACTTATAGAAACTGGCATTAAAAAATCTACTTTTCAATTCCCATATAGGCTACTACGGATATCAATTAGACAACGCAACTGAAGTTCGGTTGCCATCCATAATCGATCTTTTAAAATCTAAGCTTCAGATATTAATATCTTCATATATGGCGAGTCTTGCATTGATCAATGCTCTTAGTACCAATGTAGTTAGGGCGCTTTCAACGTGGGCGACACCTTGTCATTCTAATATGGATTCCGAGTCATTAGGGTATTTAACTGAATGATTATACTGATGAATACACAACTAGGTGGTCATCTATATCTCTTTAGGGTCGTTACCGAAATTGATAGATGAATGGTAGGTGCATTACTATTACCACTTGATATCCGGGATACTCTGGCTTTCTCTGTCAGTGGAAAAGCCCAGAACTCTTCTAACTTTTGGGAGTGAGCCGATTAGACTTCTGGCGTGTATAACTCCTGGTCTTTGTGTATTAAACATATGTTAGAGCGTATATGTATTTAATTCCTGCATGCCAGATATTGTATCCCGGCATGGGCTCTTTGCTTATGTCCAGTGTCAGGAGCAGAGTACTTTGAAGTCTCTAACATGATTCATAACTTTCATTGCCGCAATTAATGGCAGCAATGATACGGTACTTAAAGCCTGTGCTTGAGCTCGTGATGCGTTATCAGTGGTATTGTATTGAGCACAGTGCGCTTATGTAAGTCTTTAACAGATCAAAATTAACATCGGAAATGTTACTTGACCCAGTCAGTGCAGCCCCAAACTGTATCTCAGATATTAACAGACATATCGTTTTTACAACTGCCATTATGGATTGCCGTAGACATTTCAGTGAGATGATAATGCAAGAAAAAGTTTTTATATTCTGAGAAACTGTATAAACCTAAGTACAGGACAGGAGTGAAAAAGAGCTACGTTCTGTCTCCCACATTATTTTTACTGCTTTTGAACTGTGTAGTCCAGAAGACAAACGTCGAGGCACCATATGGTATCTGAAAGATCATGAAAGAACTCTTGTATGATATAGACTACGCAGATGATAGTTGTGTGCTGTTTACCGTTTTGAGGAATTTCAGAGGAGACGCCAAAAAAAGTCAATTTTTGCACAGAATATGGCAAATTTAGGATTAACAAAGGTAATAAACTATGTCAAAGCCGCATTGGCAGCAAAATTGACAAAAGTTGTATTATGGGCACACGAAAGGTCTCCTCAACCTCCAAGAAAATACTCTGAATCGTTTCTGGAATCACTATATTGCATTGTATACTGGACACTCATATCAGGCGTCTGCACTCGATCACCAGATCAATCATTTCTTCAGAAGTTGCAGTGATGAAGAGGAGAAGAGGAAGGAAGCAATTCTTCACCTACTGGGTATATATCCTGCGTTAAGTGGCAGTGGAAAGCTGTGGATAATTATCAGGAAGTATAGCGGTTTTATTATGAGTGGTTCCAGATTGGCTTACGTGTATGATTTCTATCGGGACAGCCACTTCACATACTACACTACTACCACTACCTTCCATACTTGTTGCTTTCAGCGTATCTTGCCAGGTTAACATGTTCAGACTGAAGGAAGTGTTTATTAGAGGTTTAACTTCGCTTTCACTAAACACGCTTAATGTTTCATTTTCTTGTGGTTGTGGTTCAAATATTATGCAGCACAATTTATTATTATTCTTTCATATCATAAAGTCTCCGTTTGTTTACTTTGTGTTGCATATGGATGTTGCATAATGCCTGCATTGTTGTTGCAGATGTCTGTGTTGAAGTACTACGGTTGTTCTGTATTAACAAATTTGTGGCGCCTGGTGCGTTTTCCTAAGGAAATTTATGAGATTTTTTGAGTGATTCATGGGCAGAGTCAAGATATTTGATTTTCACAGTACTTCAAATGTGCTTCTTCTTCTTTTTATTTGGAATGATTTTATGAAAATATAAGAAATAAATCTCTAGGGAAACTTTATTTATCGATTATTGATTTAAATTTCTCATCGAAACTCTGGTCGTATATTTTGAATTGATAAAAATGCCAATATCTTGCCATGTGATAAATGACTTTTTTCTCTTTCATTTTAATTGAATCTATAAGATTCTTAATTACATTTTGCCACTTTTCCTACGTTTTTTTAATTTTTTTTTTCTTTTCCTAGAAAATATTTCAATTTCGCAATTGACTTTTGTCATGTTCCTGTTTCAAGCAAACTAAGAAGAACAAAGTTTTTCCAACTTTCTTCCATACTCGTATGCGTTTTGCGGACGTTAAGGAAAAAGTTGGTAATTTTCTCATTTGAAGTTTGTCATAAATGGCAATTAAAAGCCACAAATAAACTTCATTCTGGGGTGGTTGGCTAATCACTCTATTGGAAAAAAGAAAGAAAAACTTTCGTTTTTCACTTAAGCATCACACAAATGCCACATTCAGTTACACATTTGTGGACTGTCTCTCCTATAGCAAAGACACTCTCTCATCTAGAAATGAAAAAATGAAAAAAGTTTACGAACAAAAGTTTTGTTTTACAATGAAAGAGTAAGAAGTTGTTAAAAGCCATTTAACTGAAACCACAATCGTCTTAATTTAATGCAAGTTTTCAGACTCGAACTGAGAATTTCCAATAAGCATCTGGACTACTACTATTGGCTAATGCATTACACATACAGACATTGTAAGCAGGAGCTTTAATACAGTCAAACATATTTAGGCAAATATTTAAAAAAAATTGTTTTCTGCACGCACCCCAATCCTTTAGAAAATAGACCACAGCACGAACTAATGTCGAAAGCTGACATGGTTGGGTCATACCATGAGAAAACCATACGACGTAATATGCAATGTTTGAGAGGAACCAACAAGGAACCCAACGACGTGGGCGACCAAAAACTACATGGATACCTTCAATGAATTATGGTCATCAGCGAGAGTAATAGATTGCAATGCAGGTGGAAATTGCGAGGAAACTATTCATCAGCAAACAGCTATCAACTATTTGGAGGAAACTGGATACACAAAGAAGCCATTTGCGATTCACTGATAAAACGGAACGAAATCGAACCATTTCGAGAGGAATGTTTATGAGCGATGAAAAGTGGATTACGTACGGCAAATATGTGTGAAAAAGATCATGGACGATGCCAGGTGAAGCTGCGCGGTCGGTGACTAAGCCATTTAAGGTAATGCTGTGTGTCTGGTATGATTTGAAAGGTACTGTTCAATACGAGCATCAACGAGCTGATCAACAATTGATTCGCGTCTGTACAGTCAACAGTTAAAGAGATTAAATGAAGAAATTCAATGTAAACTGCCGCAATTGATCAACAGAAAGAATGTTGGGTTCCATCCAAAAGTAGAGGCCCAACCATAATATATTTTCGCTTAATTCAGCTACTTTTAAACACTCAACGAAAAGTCTGGCTATAATGTGCTTTTAGAATTAAAATCAGTGTTGTTCAAGCATTAAAATATAGTTGTGAGTTGAATAGGTAATTGCACTTTCAGTTTATCACTTGTTTTTATCTCTGCAGAACTCTTTTAATGGTGAAAGGTAAGTGCCGTGGAGATATTTTCGCTCATGGAACAATTATAATATACAACACAATTTTGTAAGATTTTATATTTGGCTAACAATGAAAGAACGTTTCAGAGGGTGCAACATTTGGGTTAACAAGTTTCCAAACGGCGTAAGAAAATTAAGAGGTTCTTGCACTCAAGTTACATACTACACTCGAATAGAAGGGGCTACTAATTACTACCTGTAATGTTATGAGCACCGGTAGGTGTTATTATAATGGAATTCGAGAAGTATTGTAACGCCAGACTAGCAAACTACATACTAGACTCTTGGGTCACCCACGGAACGTATTAAAATAAAAGCTATTTAAGTCAAGTTCTACGATTATCCGACACGAAGTTAAGCCACCAAACTTTGTTCTAAATATTACTTAACATTTTAGTAAATATTGAGAGGAAGTTATCCATACAGTTTCTCCGAAAATGTGTTACGAATTAGTCTTAATAGCTATCGAGCAAGTGTGGCTTGATTTAGTGAAAATTGGTTTTTGCAAAATAAATTCACGTTGTACTAGTAGTCTACCTGTACAAATTCGGTATCGGTTTAGTTTAGGAGAAAGTGGCAGCCTCTTTGAGTCACGGCACATTTGAGCACATATAGCGGCCCGCTGTGATACGTCATTTGAAGCAAAGCCCATGTGTTAGCCGCCATGTCCTGATTAACCGGTCTTGACAGTCATCCAGAGGTCCCACCTGGAAGAACAATCCCGCAAAGCAAGTCGAAAACCAGCCCGATGGTTTTATGAATCTGGTTATTTATCTGATATCAATGGTTGATAGTTCCGATAAACTATCGAGAAAGATCGAGCCAGGTGTGAGCAATCTACGTCTAGCTAGAGACGGACACTGCCAAATGAAATGGGCCACACTCTCCTATTCCTGAATCAATCTACAACCGCGACAAGAATCATTCGCCGGTAAGCGCATCCTTGTGAGGATAGATAAAGTAGAGGAGAAGCTCCCACGATCCTATTTAAAAAACTTATTGGTGCGCCTTCACTATCCAATCTAGGCCAGTTGAGTCTAGCAATGACGCAAGATTCTTCCTCAGCCCAGCTTAACGTAGTAGTGGTACCTCCATCCTAATCGGACTGTTATCCCGTCTTAGTCATCAGCTACATAATTACCCGGAATGTCCCTGTGATCAAGGACTCGAATGAGATGAACATCAAACTGCCGATAGAGTGTGCCAAGGGACTCACGACAGCCCCTACCAGCCTGGATCTGAAAATCACAACCGAAAAGACTTAACAGTTGCTTGGCTTTCAGAGAAGATGCATAAATCAGCCATGTACCCAGCATGGTAAATAGCCATCACTGCGGCCTGAAACACGCTACAATAGTCTTGAAGTCGGAGAGACACCCTGAGTTTGAGCCCTTTAGAAAATATTCCGCTGCTGTCATTATAGACCTCTACCGCATTACTGGGGCTGAGCCATATACCCAGTCATATGTACTAGGAATCAAGGAATGAAATCTCCCATTCAGCACCAGTCCGTATGGGATATTGTCAATATCATCCAGGACTCTAGGTTCCTAACATAGAATCAAGAAGTGCCCCTAGGAAATAATACGCCACCGCGACAGGGCTTTAAATCTCACCACTACAAGTTTAGACTGTTGCCTGACAAGTATGCTGACATGAAAAAAAGAGCCCTTGTAGGGGTGACACGTATCGCACCTGTGATCTGGATTGCTGCAAATTTCCTGACCTTATACAGGAGCCTAACGTTACAATGTTTATCGAGGACAGTCCACCAAAAGATCACTCCGTAGAGAAGATTAAGTTCAATAACCGTTTAGCTCTCTGAAAAAATCCCTATAATCCTCAGAAAAAACGTATTTTTCCTATTTTTTTGCGGTGTATCCCTAAGAGAGTTTATTGAACTATAATGCCAGTTATTCCCCTTCTCATTTTGTCATTTGTACATGCTTAGCGCCATTTCAATTAAAGCGAAAAGTGGTAGCAATAGTAGGGAATGCGAAGATATTTGAAGCAGAAGTCAAATGTCAAAGTAAAAGTTACTAAAATCACTACATTTGCTCACGTAACTGCAATTTTTTAAGTTTTTTTTTTTTTTCAAAGCTTTAAACGTGCGTTGCTGGACGGGGGGTTAGTAGTTTAAGTTTTTCCGACATTAGTTTTTACAACATTTTTCAATAGAAAGTGATAAAAGATAAGTACTTAAGAACGTAAAAGCTGTAATTGAAACTAGTCAGTCATCCTCATGACACCTATCGTTCTTTTTTTTTGCTTTGCTTTCTGTACCTTTTTTTTCATTGTCTACTCCATTATATTCTTTGGGGACTGGAATAATGCAACAACTGCCATCAACTTTTTTCTAAACCCCATAGGAAATTTTGTGTATGACAAGGTTATTTGCTGGCTGGCTCGCTGGCTGATTGTGAGTAGAGTAGCCATTAGTAGTTCAGTAAAGTGTTGTGGATAGGAGAGGGGAGGAGAGGGAATAAACATAAAAATGTGCACTTGGTTGCATTGTCAGTCAAATGTTTATTGTTGTTGCTGGAACATTAACTCATAAAAAAGAGAGGGAAAAAACCTAAAAGTTTAAATAATTTCCCAAATGATTCGCATTAAAGTCTCATGACCAAATGTCTGTAACAGTTGATGTCATGTCATTAACGTATACATTTACTCACTTACTAGCACTCGCTCATACACCACTCACCACCTCGAGCTTACACTTCGGCACACGTTCCTCCTCCGTTCTCATTGTGTATGGCAATACCATTTGCAGTTTTTGTTGGAAAAAAAGATACGAATTTCAAACGATTTTAAACCAAAAGTTGGTTGAAAACTAAAAAAAAATATTTTTTTTCGTCTACCACTCACTGACCATAAAGTTTTTGTAAAACTTTCGCCAACAACAACTACAATACAACAGCAAGTAAAACGTAAATTCGTAATTCGTTTGCATGAAATTTATTCTCATTTACAACCAATTGCAACATTTGGTTGTGATGTTTTTAAAACTGCTGCTATGTATGCATTTCTACGCTTTTTGCGCCCCATTTGTTTTTTGTTCGCCTGTTTGTTTTGAGATGTTGCTGCAACAATCGTTCTATCATTTTACGTTTTCGTAACTTTACTTTTTCCAATTTTGTATTTGGTCTTCTTCTTCTTATTTTTGTTCAGCAAATAACTTTTTGATTAACATGATTATCATCGTTATCATCGTTAAAATGCACAAAAGCATTTGAGGCAACGTCCAATACGTTACTACTCACTAGTATGTTCGTTCAACCGTCCGTCTGTCATCTAGCAAGCATTTGCAGAAAAGGCTTTTTTGGCTCTGCTCCATACCGTCTGCACAGCCTGCGTTTAAACTGTAAAACTGTACACGCATACCATGTCTTTGACTAATTGATTGACAGAGTGTGACTGAGTTTGTCGGCTTTGACTGACAGCCAATAAGTCTTGAAAATTGGAAATAGACTCACAATTACCACGTTAATGATTTTGGGGAATTCATTAAAAAACTTATTTTTTGTTGTTGTTGGTTCTCCACACACACGTATACATACATACACATATGTTTCAATTACAATATTTTTTGCGTTTAATGTTTTTTTGTTTTTGTATTACAAAACGCCCGAAATATTTAATATTTCATTTGCATCATTTGGTTTGCGGCCCATGATTGCCTTTCTGTCTGACTGTCTGACTGTCTGCCTGTCGGTTTGTTGTTTGCAAAAACCAATAACTCCGTACATACGAAAAAAGTGAATATATTTTTTTTAATTTATTTAATAATTATTTTGAAACAATTTATTCATTGATTGATTGAATGATTGATGGTCATTTGGGAACTTTTAGTTTTCATTATGGTTAAATGATCAAAATTTATTTCTTTTACAAATAGAATAAAAAAAAAAATAAATTTATAATAAGATGATGGATCTGTACCAATAAATGGAAAATAAACACAGTGTTCTTTAATGAGTACTTTGCGATTTACACTCAGTCGATCACAACTTTTTTCATGCTGAGTTTTATCGCAACTCCGGCCTGAGTTCAGTTATACTCTGTACACAACTTGCGTTCGATCACGATTTATTTCCACCTAAATTTGTTCCAAACTAACTTCAACACCAGCTTATTCCAAACCATTATTATTATTGATCTCGATCTATTGTACAGCCCTCTATCTATATAGGGTTTCTCTATAATATCTCTCTCAACCTCGTCGATCGGAGGAAATTCGGTTGGTACCAACCGCTATAACTTCCTATCTAGTATCTGATAGGCACATATGTATACACTTTTTCTAGAGTGCAGCAATCCCTTACACATGCCCACTATGTACTATGGTGGTTCGATTTCCTCATAACAGAATCTTCACATCGGGCTTGAGACTAATACTACTTTACTCAGATTCCCAGTTATGGGGTCAATGACTGGTCAAAAGGCTGGTCAGTATCCTTAGGTTGTTTCTTAACATTCCTATGCATGATTTAAATCTTCTCCTGTTATATATACCCAAAAAAACTTTTAGTGCCTTCTTCCCAATCCACAAAAGGGCTCTGGCCCCACCCTTCTGGTTAGTTCATCGGCCCTTTAATTCCCCGGAGTTTCTATATGATCCGAGAGGATAAGCTGACTCTATTGTCTCTGCACAGCTTGTTAGCTAGCTGTGAGTCAACCTCATGGGATCCAAGTGTTCGAATAGCGGTCTAAATATCAGATAGAAGGGCTATGTCCTGTTCTCTATATTTACTATCTAGGTTAAATTGAGCACATCTCTTAACTGCATAAACTTCCGCCTGAAATATGCTAGCGAGGTTTCGAGTTTTCCCTCCTATGGACAAACACTCCCGCGTCTGTACCATTTTCTGTCTTTAACTTTTCCGTGTGCCATAAAATGATCCCTTCTCTAAAGGAGTATGCATTCTCCAAAACCCCCCCACTCATCCCTCATAGTCATAGAGTTTCATGATCCTGTCCACAGACAGCCAAGTAGGGAGCAGCCGACCACTCGGCTAACCGGGTTAACATGACCCCCGCATAACCTCGTATCCAACTCATCTCCAATTATACTTGTCATGGTCCCTATTGTAATGCAATATTATTATTAAATTGCATCACCCTTTATTTTACCTAATAATAAGCATTTATTGTTAACATTATTTACTAGTATCGTATGATACTACCGTTAGGTTACCCCTTTATTCTTAAATTCTATTTATTATTATTCTCCTTTATATTAATAATACATATAAGTTTATTTTCCCCTTATTCCTTAATTCTTATTGTTTACTATATACATATATTATATACTTAGTAAGTTAGTTTATAAGTACCGTTATATTTTGTTAAATAAAGAACGCATGCTTGGCGTCAGTCAGTTGGCAACGAACCTTAGAATGCGCATGTGTTTTAATTTCGTAACCGCATTCATTACATGGCGATCCTGCCAGTTAAAAAAAAAAATATTAAACAAAATCCAAAAAAAAAATGGAAAAACTCTAATAAATATTTAAAAAATTATCAAAAGAATTAAAAACACTGAAATAATTGAAATATTTTTATTAAAAATGAAAAAATGGAAACAACCTAATAATTAATAAAAACAATTATTTTTTTTTAAATAAAACGAAACTGAAAAAAAATTTTAATCTAAAAACTTAAAAAAAAAAACAAAAAGAAACGAAACGCAAAATAGTTAAAATAACATTAAAACTAAAAAGAAAGTTCAACAAATAATTAAAACCATTAATTGAAACAAATAACAGTATTAAATCAAGGAAGAAAAAACAACAAATTACCTAAAAAATATATATTAGTAACAGCAACAATACAATAGGAAGAAGTACAGTCTGTATAATACAAAATTCTTAAATCAAAACACCAAAATTGCAAAAACTAACAGAAACAAACACAAACAACATAAAGAACAGTGCAAATTGAAAAAAAATCCGTATAGCATATTCCAGGCAAAAAAAAAAAACTAAAAAATACAATCCATAATAACTAAAAACTGAAAAAAAAAAACAACAAAATCAAGTGTATTCTCAAAACAGAACTTTAACACAGCACAATAAAAAGCGCAGTCGGGAAAGTGTCATTCAGTCATAAAAGTGCAGTAGTGGCGGTCGCGTATTTAAACAGAACAAAAAAGAAATAATTAAATGGTATTAAAAAAAAAGAAACAAAAACAATTAAATTAACTCAAAAAGACTAAGGAATATTTAAAGACATTAAATAATACAAAGTGTAATTTTAAAATGAAATAATAAAATTTAAAAGAGAAATTTTTGCAAATTATAAAAAAAAATTGTATTAAAAATTACATTGGAAAAAAAATAATAACAATAAATTAACACCAAACATTAGAAAAACAAAAAAAAAGGAGTGCCAAGTGACAAAAAAAAATAAAAAATTAAATTAAATAAAATGTTTAATAACAAAAAATCATTCTGGAAACAGCAACAGGCAGCATGGTGTAGTGTAAATTTTTTTTTTCTCCTTCGCTTTTCAAAGTGATCGTTATATAACAAAAGTGAAGTTTATAACAAATAAAAAGTAAAGCAAAAGAAAAAAAACAAGAATGATTTTTGGAAAAAAAAAAACAAATATACTTGAAGAAAAAAAATAATCATGGTAAAATTACATGACTATTTAAAAAAAAAAAGAACTTAAAAACACATTCAAAATCAGACAAAACTATACCAAAATCGAAAAAATTCAAAAATAACAAATAAAAAACTAAATCAACAACGGTAGAAGAAAAAGAACAATAATTATGATGTATAAATTAAAATTTAAAAAAAAAAACATTAAAAAAAAAAAACCCAAAACAGTGTAAATTTCGAAAATTTATAAAAAAAAAACAACAAAAAAGGATAAATGTGAAAACAATAAATAAATCAATAAACAGTAAAATTTAAAAGTACATTTAAATGAAAACACAAACAATAATTTCATAAAAAGAAACCTGCTACGACCGAAACATAAATAACATAGAAAAAACTTACATAACATAGAAAAAAAAGAAAGATAACAAATCGTGCGATGAAAGGAAAATTTTAAGAAAGAGAAAACAAAAAATATAATAACAAATATGCGAGAATGAAAAAATAAAAAAAAAATAAAAAAAAATATATATACAGTGTGTGCGAAAAGAAATTGAAATAAAATACAGTGCCTAAAGGAAAACAAAATTTTAAACTAAAGAAAACCAAATTAAGAAAAAAAATTCTAAAACAAAAACAATTATATAAAAAAAAAACAACAATATGAACAAAAACTTTCTTCTGCCGCTAATAAAAATTTAAAAAAAAATTTTTTAACAATTTAAATTGGTGAATGACAAAATATTGAAAATAAAAGTGAAAAATTGAATTGTCAATATGTTTTTTAGAAAAACTTAAATATAGCAAATATATAAATATAAACAATTAAATTAATACTACACAGCAAACGAATATTTGAACGAATATCAATCAAACATCAGCAAACATAAAACATCCATCATACATCCACACAAACGACCATCACGTATCCAAGAACAGGCATCAAGCATCATCCATCATACATCCACACAAACAACCATCAAGCATGCAAGAACAGGCATCAAGCATCAACAATCATACATCCACACGAACAAGCAGTGACGTTACAAAAGGTTTCAACCCAGATGCAGTAAGTCAACTTTAAACCAAAACGTGACATTTAACATAATATAATTTAAATTAATATTACTATTTTTTTTAATTACTATTAATATTATATTAAAATTCCTTATAATTACTACATTACTTTACTATTAATATTACTATTAATCTTATTATTAAAATTATCATAACTACTGCTACTTTACATTATCATAATACTTTAAATATGTATAAATAATTTTATTATTACATTAAATTAACTTTAAATTAATGGAAAATTCAAATAAAACAAAAAAAATGAAAATACTAAATACAAATTTCTAATTATTAATATTATATTCATTACAATCAAGTTATATATATTCTGTAGATTCAATTCTCAATTTTTGTAGGAAGTGTTTAGATATACACTGATTGCACTCATTACAACCCAATTATAAATTCTGTTGCTTCAATCCTCATCTTAATCAAGAAAGTGGTTAAATGTCCACTGATTTTCACTTAGAAAAATTTAACGAACTTGTTTCCAATTTTTATAAAATAAAAAAACGTGTTTTACAGAACAGACCAATATCGAATAATCCTAAGAAAATAAATGAGTACATAACGTTGCTCATAGAAAATTTTAACAAAATTTTACTGTATACGGAACCGCATTATAAAACCTTTAATAAGTCATTTTTAATAACAGTAGAAAATAGAATCATTCATTGTCGGGAACTATTGGTCAAATGTTTTAGTAAATTGAATTGTGAGATTAGAATTCCTTTTGGTTTAAATTTATTTGAATTAGTACTTCATGAGGTAATGATAGCCTCTAGTTCTGAGACAGATATTTCTGAAAAAAGCGAAGAGGATAAAGAACAGATAATAGAAATCAAAAATATTGACATACCTGTGGAGCTTCTTGAAGATACAGAAAACGTCGAAATGGCTTCGATAGAAGAAAAGACCAAATTCATTGCGATGTGCTCGAATATTATTAGGGAGAATTACAATGGAGATCCCCTTACACTTAGTTCATTTATTGATAAGATTGACCTGATACAGGAATTAATGAGTGAAAATCTAGAAAAATGTTTCATTGCGTTTATAAAGTCTAAATTGGATGGGAAGGCTAGGGAAGTGCTTCCAGATAATATTTCGAATGCAGAACAAATTAAGCTAGCTCTTAGGGATAGAATAAAACCGGATAATTCGAAAGTTGTGGCTGGTAGACTTGCGGTTTTACAGGTTAAAAATAATAATTACACAGATTTTGCGAAGAATGTTGAGGAATTAGCCGATGCTCTTCAACGTTCGTTGGTAATGGAGGGTATTACAAAGGACAAAGCGCAGGAATTGGTAATCGAAAAGACTGTTAAAATTTGTAGAGATAATGCTAAATCAGATATGGTTAAAGCGATAATAGCTTCTACAATTTTCAAGGAACCCAAGGATGTGGTAGCTAAGCTGATTTTAGAAGAATCTGCAAATGAAAATAAGCGCCAGGTATTAACAGTACGACATAATAGGCCAACTCGGCGATACGATGGGAACAGTATAAGAACTAATTGGTATAACAACCATAGTTCAAATAGTTGCATTTCTTTCGGTAATAGATCTGATAGAAATAATTCGAATGACAATTATCATGGTCAAAACCCTAATTTTCGAAATCATAATACGCGTGGAGGATATCGAGGCAATCACCGACAGGGTTCGAATACCAACTCAGGATATAGACGAAACTTTCCTACAGTGAGGGCTTTAAACCGGGAAGTCCCTCAACAGCCAGAGTTGGGGGTGAAAAGAGAATATCAGAACTAATAGAGGACACTAATGTTAAATCGATATACAGCCTTAATTTAAATTATTCCGATTTTATAAACTTAGGATGCAAAGCATCATACAAAATTAATTCCTTTCTAGTAGATTCACAAGCAGATATTTCTATTTTGAAAGTTTCATGTTTGAAGGATAATTATAGAATAAATGATAATGATAAAGTTAATATTGTAGGCATTACTACAGATACTACGAGATCGTTAGGTACAGTTAATACTGACTTAATTATTTCAGATTTTTTAATACCCCAGGCTTTTCATATAGTTTCGGACAATTTTAATATTCCAACTAGCGGCATATTGGGAAAAGACTTCCTAAAAGCAAATAGGTGCATCATAAATTACGATTCCATGACAGTATCATTTTTCAGAAACAGGCACAGAATAGTCATTCCGATTTCTCAAGGACTTAATGGAAATTCATTTTTTCTCCCGCCACGTTGCGAAGTATTTAGACAAGTCAAAATAGAAGGTAAAAATGAAGCAGTTTTTGTAGATTCACAAGAGATTACCCCTGGTGTTTTTGTTGGGAAATGCATAGTTAACACAGGAACTCCTATAGTTCGAATCTTGAATACTACCAATGAAACGAGATTTGTTCAGGGTTATAATATTGTGACAAGAAGACTTTCTGATTATTATGTTTATAAAATTAATGAAGTGAATTTTAGTGATGAAAGAGTACATGATCTAAAACAGATTTTAAAGGATAGAATGCCAAACGATATAGAAAAGGACTTGATGTGTTTATGTTTAGAATACGCAGATATTTTTGCACTGAAGACCGACAAGATGACAATTAATAATTTTTATGAGCAGAGATTAAGAGTTAAGGATGAAGAACCAGTGTACATAAAAAATTACCGTCTTCCTTACACACAAAGAAATGAAATCAGAAAGCAGGTTGAAAACTTACTTGATAATAATTTAATAGAACCATCAACATCAAACTACAATAGTCCGTTGATCCTTGTACCAAAGAAAAGCGTAGATAACAGTAAGGCATATCGTATGTGTGTAGATTTTAGAGCAATCAACAAGAAGCTGATAGCAGATAAATTCCCTTTGCCACGGATCGACGACATACTCGACAACCTCGGTCGTGCGAAACACTTTTCAATAATTGACCTCTTTTCTGGTTTTCATCAAATTCCACTTCACGAAGAATCAAGGGATTTAACGTCATTCAGTACAGATCAGGGCGCATTTCGGTGGAAAGTATTACCATTTGGGCTAAATGTAGCTCCAAATTCATTTTCACGTATGATGTCCTTGGCATTTTCTGGTCTAGAACCCAATAGAGCTTTTTTATATATCGACGACATAATCGTTATTGGATGTAGTGAGGAACATCACTTAAGGAACTTGAGTAGTGTATTTAATATATTAAGGAAATTTAATCTGAAAATTAATCCTTATAAATGTAATTTTTTCCGACCGGAAGTTACATTCCTTGGTCATAGATGTACTGCGGATGGACTTCTTCCTGACAATGCGAAAATTTCAGCTATTGAAAGATACACAGTACCAGCAGATAAGGATTCCGTAAAACGTTTTGTAGCATTTGCAAACTATTATAGGCGATTCATACCAAATTTTGCATCGATAGCAGCTCCATTAAATAACATAACTCGCAAAAAGGTTAATTTTAAGTGGGATACAAAATGCCAGGAATCGTTTGAGAAAATTAAAGCGGAACTGATTTCCCCAAGGATATTACAATACCCGGACTTTACTAAGCAATTTATAATAACAGTGGATGCTTCGAAAATAGGTTGTGGTGCAATTCTTAGTCAAAATTTTAACGGTCATGATCTTCCTATATATTACGCCTCAAAATCTTTTAATCGCTCGGAACAGAAGAAACCGACAATTGAACAGGAACTACTTGCTATATATTTTGCAATAAATCAATTTCGGCCTTACGTTTATGGAACGAAATTTGTTGTTAGGACCGATCATCGACCCCTAGTATATTTATTTAATATGAAGGATCCTTCTTCTAAATTAACAGGTATAAGACTTAAGTTGTCAGAATATGATTTCTCTATTGAACATGTGAATGGTAAAGACAATGTAGGTGCAGATGCGCTCTCTCGAATTTCGATAGACGATTTGAAAAATGGAACATGTACTGCAGATATTTTTACCGTTACAACGCGTGCAATGTGCAGACAAAACGAGATAAATAGGAAACAATATCAGATGAGTAATAATGATAATTTGAAAGTTTATGATAAATTTCCACAGGAATTTAGTACTAAAATAGCGAAAATTAAATCAGAATTATATATGAGAGACAAAAAGGTTATTAGTATAGAGCTAAAAGTGTATAACAAATTTAAACTGATCGGAAATGTTAGAATTGTTAACAAAACATTGAATTTCGAGGCAATGCTTTTGAGGTTGCAGGAAGTAGCCAACAGTAATAACATTTACGTTGCAGAGTGGTCAAAGGACGATCCATTTTTTTCTCTACGTAGTATTCAAGAATTAAAACATTTCGGTAATAAAATATTAAAAACTTTGGAAATCATATTAATAAACCCGGTTGAAAAAGTGACTGAGGATGACAGAAAGACTAAACTTTTGAAAACTTATCATGAGGATCCTATTATAGGAGGCCACTGTGGAAGAAAACGATTATATGCAAAATTGAGATCAAAATATTATTGGAAGAATATGACAAGAGATATTGCAAATTACATTAAAAATTGTAGGCAGTGTAATTTAAACAAAGTTAAAATAGGAAACAGGGAACCAATGACACTAACACCAACACCAATAAAGCCATTTGATATAGTGGTATTAGACACAATAGGTCCTTTACCGATGTCAGAACAAGGGAACAAGTACGCTTTAACTTTGATTTGCGATTTTACGAAATATCTTGTGACAATACCCATACCTGATAAAAGTGCAAAAACAGTATCTAGGGCAATCTTCGAAAACTTTATTTTGGTATTTGGTAGAATGGTTTCCATTAAATCTGATTTAGGTACTGAATTTAAGAATGACATATTTTGCGAATTATGTAGACTTTTAAATATTCAGACAAATTTCTCGACGGCATATCACCATGAAACTTTAGGTACAGTGGAGCGAAATCATCGCGTCTTTAATGAATACGTTAGAACATATATTAGTGACAACATGACAGATTGGGACACATACCTAAAATATTTTACATTTTTCCATAACACAACCACAAGTTCCATTTTTGATAATCAATATACACCCTTTGAATTAATTTTTGGAAGAAATGCTACTATGCCAAATGAATGCAGTTTACACAAAATAGATCCTTTATATAATATAGAAAACTATAGCAAGGAAGTAAAATATCGTTTACAAAAATCTCATTCTATAATAAAGAAGCTTATAAGTAAATATAAGGAAAGGAACAAAATACTTTATGATAGGAGTGTGAGGTCACTTGATGTGAAAATTAATGATAAGGTATATGTAAAAAAGGAACCTTATGACAAATTTAAAGGAATTTATGATGGTCCATACACAGTAACTGGAGTAAATGGAGTGAATGTAACTTTTTATGATGATATATTAAAGAAGCACAGAACTTTGCACAAAAACAGATTGAGAATTGCATAAAAAGAAGAAAATTATAATATTAATATTAATATTCCATTCATTGCACATAGATGAAAAAAATAGTTAAAGCAGAAAAATTTTAAGTCAAATTTATTTTTTTTGTTCACTCAAAACTAACTAAATGTAAAAATGTTTTTTTTTTTTTTATTAATCATATTATTAACAAGCGAAATGAAAACTTAATTACATATACACAATGAAATATAAAGAAAACTTGATTATACGAAATTTATAACAAAAAAAAAACAAGATTATACAAAACTCATAAAAATCCAAATATTAAGAAAATCCAAAATTATTCGAATATTTATCGAAAATAAACAAAACTAAAACTATAGTTAAATGTTACAGGAAATAAGAAAAAAGATACAAATTATATGATGCTAATGAAAAAAAAAGAGATTGAAATTGTAAACACTCAGCACAAAAAAAAAAAAATTTTTTTTGTATGAAGTATTAAAAATTAAAAGGAAAATAATAGCATGAAAAGTTGAAAATTATAAAAATAAATGAAAAAAAAATATTGAATCAAAACAGCCTGATCAACTGGTTTGATTCAACATTTTTTTTGTTAGGAAGGGAGGTGTAATGCAATATTATTATTAAATTGCATCACCCTTTATTTTACCTAATAATAAGCATTTATTGTTAACATTATTTACTAGTATCGTATGATACTACCGTTAGGTTACCCCTTTATTCTTAAATTCTATTTATTATTATTCTCCTTTATATTAATAATACATATAAGTTTATTTTCCCCTTATTCCTTAATTCTTATTGTTTACTATATACATATATTATATACTTAGTAAGTTAGTTTATAAGTACCGTTATATTTTGTTAAATAAAGAACGCATGCTTGGCGTCAGTCAGTTGGCAACGAACCTTAGAATGCGCATGTGTTTTAATTTCGTAACCGCATTCATTACACTATCCCTATATTTTTTTCTGTCAAATACTGCCTGGATTATTCCTAAATTCGTTCTTACCGCCCATGCAACGGCCGCATATGTCACAATCGATCTGATCATCATGGTAAAATATTCTTAGGTTACAGCTCCATGATATTCCTGCACACCATAAGTGCATGCGTGACTTTTTTTGAGACAGACTCCACTTGAGCTTTTCACGTCAGTATTATTCCTAGATATATAACCTCCTTCCCTGGTGCTATTACTTCACCCAGGAAGTTTTGTTTTCATAGTGGATAGTATTATGGTTTCGCACGGCTTAATGTTTGACCCCGTCGTTCCACACCAATGATTCACTATTCTATGTCCCCTCTATATGATTTTCTATCAGAACAATGGCGTCTGCATAGTAGTCTTTAAATGAGCTAGTTCGTTTACTTACAACACAAAACATGTGAGTTAACACACACACACACACACACACATACATACATACATACATACATACATAAATGCAATCATTGTTTTACACACATGTTTTTTATCGTAAGTGTATGAACTGGCTCATTAGAAGAGCTAAACGACCCAACTCTACTGCATAGCCCTAGCAATCAATGCCCGCCATTGATATTATTCTTAAAAGTTCATCAACAAACAGACTCCACATTAAGGGCAATAGAAACCCTCTTTGTGGGCCACCTCTTGTAGTGCTGCCACTTCTATTAACGTTCCATGCACTAGTCTCCGCAGATCTAGTACGAATGACTTCTGCCATCCTGGCTTAAGCTTACTATGTGGATGTTATTTGCTTAAGCAGTCAACAAAAACAACCATTTTATCAAGAATTGCTTTTGCTGTAAGCAAAAAGTTGTTGTTTACTTCGTGTTTGTTTTTGCTACAAATCAGGAGTCACAAAAAGCTGAATGGTTGGTGTGGTGCCTGCCATAAAAAGTAAATATTTATCTTTGTATATTTTGAGAACGGTTGAAGTGGAAGGTTCTGAATTTTGTCTTAATACAAATCATCAGATAAGAAATGAGCGGAGTTGTATAAGTGGGCGTGACATTACCAATACATATTTTGAGTACTTTATACTCATCACATCACCAGTCAAAATGTGAGCGAAATTGGATAAGCACACGCCGCATCTTCCGTTCAATAATATGTGGAGAAGTAAAATCTTCGTCACCTTTCCACATCAGCCAAAGAGTGGGTATTGCACAAATCCCGTCGAATAACAGCTACATGTATTGTCTTATATAAAAAATGAATGTGTATTTGAGCGTATGTTTTTTGAAGTCTGTGTCAGAGATCTGCCATGAATACTGAAAACATGATTATACTCTAATCACGATTCATAAATTCTTGTACTGATACTCATTCATACTCATTGCAATGGCTGCTAATTGGCATTCATACTCTAAAGGAGCGTCTGGCAAACTAATGTTAATGCATTTTACAGTTGTGGTAATAATTTGAGAGACTCTAATTCAGGCCACCGCACTGCATTTTACCACAATTGTTTTTACCACAGCTTGAAGTACTAATCATACTCATACATATCAACATTTCAGACGATATTGATTCACTCATTGCACTCCTTGTGCATAAATGATACAAAATGAATATGATTCGTATATAAACATGCGAGTACTTATTATAAGTTTGTGTGTTATCGTTTTCCAAAACTTATATTCATTATGAGTACTAATATTCATGAGTACTCATGAATGATGCGAATTTTTTTTTTTTTTTTTTTGACTATTGAGTGTTTTCGGAGAAACAACTGACTGCTTTGAGCAAATAACATTTGCCCCTTTTCAACACCGACGAATGAACGAGCCTAGCTGGTATACGGATTTTTTGTATTTTATTTATTTCCCCACTGGAGTATTTATATATTTCGATAATACTTTTTACATAAAAAATTTTTATATTTTCAATTAAAAATAAATTTCTGCAGATACTAATAGTGCTAATTACCCATTCAACTCAAGTCTCAGAGAGCAATTCTTATGAGAGGAAAAAAAAATGCAAAAGCAAGCAAGTAACGGCAAAATTTATTAAAAATAAAGTTATTCGCTTTAGATATTTGCTAAACTTTTGCTGTTGACATCGAGATTGAAAGATTTGTTGCTACAAACTGTCCGACGGTTGAACTCTATGAGTTTATTTTCGTTTCGCTTCCAATAGTCGTTTTCGAGTGTTTGCTAAAACGTATGAAAGTGATGTTATTTTCGAATGCCGTGGTCAAGTGTGATTATGCTTATAAGTTCAAAAGGAGCAAGAAAACGATTCATTACTGATCTCTGGTATAGCTAAAAAGCAGAACTATTTATGTTGAATTTTTCACAGTGTCTTTCTGGAAACAACAATGGGACGTGTTAAATGTTTGAACCAGAAGAGGATAAAATGGGGGAAAAGGGTAAAAATGGTAACTAAATTAATAGTTAAAGTAATAGGTAGGATAATACCCTATCCCAGATATGAAAAGAGATATCCCCTGACACATATTTAAAAAAATTGTCAAATTCATATGGGCCGTTAATGGGTTAAATAATATTAAAATAAATAACCAAATATTTGTAAAAAAATTATTTAAATATCATAAAAATTACCTGCAACAAAAAGAATTTTTTACCTGTGGGATTTGACTTTTTTAAATCTTTTGTTATCTTTCCTACGTAAAAAAATTTTTTTTTCTTATTAATTTAAAGATTGTCGGCCTGAACGTAATTTATTAAAAGAAAAAGAACATGTTTTGGACAAATAAATTATATCCTTAATGATTTGTTACTCTAGTTATGTTTTCAGTTTTTTTTTTTTTTTTTTTTGTCTAAACCCCAAGGCAATTAAGGACTTTTTGGTTCTGCTTTCTAGTCCTTATGACTTAAGTATTAGTTTTTAGATTGAAAACTATTATTTATATTGTTCTTGTACATAAAGATTACTTTTATTATTAGTAGAAGATACCCATAAACAATCTACTTTTTTGTCTTTTTCTCGAATATATTTCTTTCTTTTATTTTCTCTATTGTTTGTTGCTGTTGTGTGTGGTGGTGGCATGGTGGTACATGACCACAGTATAATGCCTCTTAAATTATTCTAATCTTTATTACAAAACCATAAACAATATTCTGCATGAACACTTTAAAATTATACCAACAACTACTGTGCTCTCTCCGTAATGCTGCTACTTTGCTAACGTAAATTTGTATCAGAAAAAAAATTATAAATTTCTAAAGACTTGCAAGAACTTGACTATACAAGTTTGACAAAAAAAAAAAAAAAAAAAATGTTGCCGTACAATAGGAAGAGGACAATATTTTGTTTCATGTGCGAAACCATAGATATGAAATTGGCTCAATAAACCACCACCACCACCCACAAGAAACACAAATGTTACACACCGTAAAATGTAATTTTTCTGTTCTCTTCTCCACACTTTTCGAAGTCCATTTGCTTATTCACCGCTCACTGCTCTCACTCGTACGTCTTTGTGTACATAGTGTGTTGCACATCCTCTTCTTATCGACTTTTATCATTGCTGTAGTTGTTGTAAAATATTTTTAAAATCAAACAAAAAAAGAAAAAAAATTGAGAGAAAGAAAAGAAAAGCTGATATTTGTCTTTATGCGATAATCTTATTAAATAGCCTTTGCAAAGGCAATTGCAACAAATATTTTTTGCAGTGCATGCACGTACATATGCTCACTAGAATGTTCACATACTTACACACACAGATGGCATTAGCATTAAGCATGTATGTGTTGTATACATAGCATGTCATAACGCTTCCAAATTTGTCTTCTTTTTCCTGTGGAAAACACTGTCGCTTACAACACCTCCGTACAGATTTTCGAAAATCGTATTTTTTTCTATAAGAAAAATTATAGAATTAAAACCCGCAATAATAAAATAAATAATAAATACTCATAGCAGAAGAAGAAGAAGCGGAAAACGTAGAAAAAAGAACAAGTTTTTACTTATTTCCCTTCTTAAAATCAGCGTTGAATGCCTCCTTACGTTTTTTATATAAATGGAGTACATGAGTATCATGTTGGTGGAGTGCTTGTGAGTGTCTATTACTGGCTTGAATTCTCCATTCTTGCTATGCAATCAACGTTCATCGAAAGACTAATTGTACTCTAGTGTAGCCTGGATAGTTATGGCAATGTTGCAGCATAGGCAATAGCATTATCATTATCGACAGTAACAGCAATGAATCGTGTACAACAAACATTACAAAACATGTATCGTAGACACATAGTATATCAGGTCTATGTATGCCGTCCATAAAATCATACACTCAAAGTAAAAAGTTTGTAAATACGCTTAGACGAGTTTAAGATATGTTGGATGTCTGAGAGGAGACAAAAAAAAGAAAAGTTTTAGAACGACCAAACTCGCTATCCTGATAAAAATTTAGAGCGGCAGCCAACAAACAGTAATTTTCCAACCAGCAATCGTCTTATGGACAGCGTCGAAGCGATTTCAGCCTAAAAGGAGAATAAGTGATTTTGAAAATATTCTTCTAATATTCCTTTCAGAATCCGATGAGAACAAGCCCAATACACGCTTTTTGTCAACATCACTAGGAATGTACGCAGTTCGACATAACCTGCCACAGCATAACCGAAATAGCAACTGTTATACCAACACTAAAATCAAACAAAGTCCAAGGGTTTGATGTTTATCCAGAGTTTCTGAAGTTAGATCGAATGTTGAGCGACGGACTGTTTTATCAGAGTTCAACTCATGAAAAGATATATTGACTAAACGTGGTAATCTTTCAGAGTGCAGAGACTGGAGAGGCATCACGCTACTACGCATAATTAATAAAAAATAGCGCATATAATCAATAAACGTCTGGCAAAATTCGTATCACCCAGTATGAGAAATGAATAAGCCGTATTCGGGGCAAAAAAATTAGCTCCGACTACATGAGCACATTACGCATCATCATAAAACAATTCGTAGAGTGGCTCATCTATTTCTACCTGGGCTTCATATACTTCACACGAAAGTTCTCGTCACCGCAGGACACGATGCGATAAACACCACACTACAGCGCAAGAGGGTACCGGGCAAATTAATCCGTCTCATCAAAGTGTTATACATACATTTTATACGTGGCTCATCAGCGGCCAGGTATATGTGTAGAAAGGCGTGTCCCATTGTTTTTTAACATCGTCCTTGATGCCTCGATGACGCGAGTGTCTGAACATAACTCAGGAATTACCTGGGGAATAAACTGCATACTCAGCGATCTTGACGTAACCGTCGACATTTGTCTCCTTGTAACACTCAGTCGTAACTGATAATTTAGGTGGTTTAGTGAAGTTTGCTGCGCAAGTCGGATTGCACATAAACGTCCCAAAAACAAAAATGACGCTCACTAATCGGTCGCACCATAACAACAACAACCAGCTCAGCTAAAGATAGAAGATTTCGCCTAAACTAAGGTCGTGCATCTTTCAGTTCACTCGAGAGGGTGTGGAGGCCGACACAACATTCAAGGGACACATAAATAAGAAAATTTAATGGGTGACCTTTAATGAGTGGTACTATGTGGCTCCAAACTTCTGTTATTTTTCTGTTTCATAAACTAATAAACAGATAATCGTGGTTTGTGTTGTTCAGAGCTTGGATAGCATATTGGAAGAATTTCGTACGCACAAACCATCATATGCTAGAACTGTTGCTTTACTTATTTAGTTAAAAAAGGAGTAGAAGCGCACGTCATTGATCACCAAAGCTTATTCTGAATTATACGAATATACAGAAATTCCTCTTGTTCCTACAAGGAGCATAATGCTTTAACAGTTAAAAACCCTGAAATGTTGGTGGAAGTCTCGATGTATTGTATAGGTAGCTTCGTTATTGGAGCGGGCTTGTTTGGTACGCATTTCCGATTTTTCTTTCAGGGTCATTGTATTATGCGGCATCACGATGGACCTTTGGGCTGAGTGGGCTGGTCTGAGGATCGGCAGCCGGTTTTAACCTAAGCTAACTTAACTCAGACACCTGTTGATAAATACCTCAATGGTATCTATGTCGTACATATCCGAGTTACACATTTCTAACCATATGGGGCATCCGACTTAAAGCAGCTGAAACATGGTACGGTATGCAACTTCTTCTCTAGAGCCTCTGTTTGTTGTTTTTGTACCGTCTATGTAATAAAAAGGCTGAATGTTCCCTTAGTAAGAACTGTCGCGAATTTTCCATGGCCAGTGTCATTGACTTAGTGTTTAGGATGTTTACTCTGCTACTTCAGTTGCCATACTTTCGAGTTTTATTGCATGTCGGCGTACCTATGTGCGAGCAAGCAAATATCAGCTCCATAATCTAATACCGCTAGATGTTAAGGCAACTTTAATAATGATGCTGTCGGCGACTACTTTTCATAGCAGTGAAGATAGTGAGCATAGCTAACTTACGCATACATTGTCAACGACTGCAGAATAAATTTGCAGACCGATGAACCGCTTCGAACGCCTTTTCAATGAATGTTGGGTATAGCGGCGAGTGCCATTCAACAAATTTTCCGTTATTATCCTGAGACTATTAATATAATCGATGCTATTGTTATTCAGAATTGTGCTCCATCTATTTCAATGTGCAAATCGGAAGTAATGATTTTGACACGGAAAGGAAAAACTGTCCAGGTGAGCAAAGTAATATGTAATTATTAATTGGAGGAAGATTGTTACCAAACTTAATAACAACTTGCAACATCACGGGATACACTCAGACAACAATTTCAAAATGTTTACAAGCAGTGGATGTGGGAAGTTTTGCCTTGCTTGCTTTAGATCTTAGTTTAGTTTAGATCTTATCGCCACTAAATATCACTGGAATAAGCTTAAATTCTAAGCATGGTATCAAAATGCGCAATGAATTAACTATGAAAATTTCAAATTCGCTCAATTAAGTTTTTAAATTGTACACCTCATAGGTCCTAAAGAAGTAGTTGAGCTAGAGATTCTTACTTTCCGCAGACTGGTAAAGGACAAAAGAAAAGCAGTAAAGTTTTAGAAATATTCGGTGAGGAGCAAGAACAAACTCCCCTCTATTAATATTTCTTTTACTTATTCTAAAACCTGTACTAAAATGCGCTAACAAGGGCTATTTCTGTTTTAGCATTTTAAACTTAAATTTAGATCATATTTCCGCTTGTTTCAAGTCAATATGAAGTAATTTCCTCGAGTGTTGTTCGTTCTACATACCATTTGCAAAAACACTTTTCCTAACCAAGTGGCCAAGGTAAACAATTTCTAAATCCACATTATTATTGTACAATTTGAAAATCCATAGAGAAATCTTCCTTTGATGATGAGAAACCAGGAGAGGAACTCGTAATGGTGGTATAATTTACCACAGTAGAGTAGCAGTACTATCGGGGAAATAAGCAAACATTTATGGATTACACAACACAACAACAAATATAAACAATTTTTACAACAACAACAACAAATGAATAGTATTATGTTGAATGGAATGTTATTGTTGTAGTTGTAGTTGGTTAGAGTGTCTTGTGGTGGCTTTGAATAAATACCATATTTCAGACGATGAATGTTTGTTTGGTATACAACTTCAACTCACTGGACAATCTTAATCCGAAAACAAGGAAAAATTATACCGAAATTGTATAAAAAAAAATACAAAAACTAGTAGTACACCTAAGAAACAACAATAACAACAACAATTATAATAGAAATAGCAACAACAACGCATCAAAGTCATTCATCCATCCATCTATCCCAACTTCGAATTGTAGTAGAGAAGGCAGATTCATTGGTTTTATGCTGTGAGCCAGCCTCATCATTATCAGCTTTGGACACACAAGCTCATTAAGATTATAGATGTTGCTGCTGCTGTTGCATGACTGCTTGCCTGCCTGTTAATGCAGTAATTGCAAGTTTATATGTTTGCTCAGTCATTTGTTATTGTGCTTGTACTTGTACTTGTACTTGTACTTGTATTTGTGCTCTTGTTGTTTCTGTTTAAAATGCTACTTGTGCTACCACATAAAGAAACGACTGACATTGATGATGCTGACGATGATGTTGATGATGATGACGAGAATAAGAATGAGAATGAGAATGATGAGAATAAAAATGACGCGCTGATGTTGATACGGACATGGTGGGGACCTACTGATGTCCGTTGACATTTCAAATAAATGCTTTTAAGTTTTCGCAACGTACGTGAGTAGTAACCAAATATTGAAGTTGCAAATACACAACTTATCTGTTGTCTGATACTTCGAAAGTATGCTGTCTGTCTCTAATAGTTTATGAGCATTTGCAGTGTGTTTACTAAGACTTGAAGAGAAATCTTAAGGGTATCCAAAATGGTATTATATTTTCAAATGCTATCCAGTAATTGTGTACCTTGTTTTGTAACATAAAAATATGCAGTTACTTAAGACACGTGTAAAATTTGTTAAAAGAAAAAATTCATCTTCGTTGCAGATATTCTGCTTAAAATGTTACCCTGAATGTGATGGTCGTTTTGGTTTCATTTCAAAAAGTCTTTTGCAATTCTTTAGTCACCAACCAGACAAAGACTGATGTAAAGAAACAAACATTGCGTTTATTAAAAAAAAACGTTGTTTCTTTTCAAAAGTAATCAGCTGAATTTATAATGCTAAGTAAGGATCAGCACCACCACCACCACCACTTAGCAAGGAAATTCACCACTACATTCAATCTTATGGAGGGGAGCTACAGTAAATTAATCATCTACTTGGCTCGAAAATTAACTTGACTACTAAAAGTGAAAGAAAGTAATGGATATTTTGTGGAAAGCCAATATGCGGTAGGCAACCGATTTGACAGTTTATAGTTGCTGTTCGTTTAACGATGACGGTCAGAACAGTATAGGTATAGTTGACATTAATCTTGCTGACATGTGATTCCAACAGGACGGAGCCACATTCCAGGCAGCGCTCGCTGCAATTGATTTACTCAAAGAATTTTACGTATTGGTCCAATTAAATGGCCACCAAGATTGGGTGATTTTACCCCATTGGATTATTTTCTTTGGAGTTATGTAAAGTCACTTGTCTACAAACCCGGAAATCATGAAAATCAATATATAGAATTTGAATTTACTTTTGTAATATGTAGAGCGCTGCAGATATCGATATCTGGACAAGCAAGGTCCTGACTATATGATGGATGCTACTTTCTTTACAAACTAACACAAAATGTCTTTTGTGTAATTTATAGAATTTTGGATGATTTTGATGTCTTGTCTGAATGCGGGTTCTGGCAACACTACTACTACAACGCTTTAAATTTCTCTACTGGAGTCACATATAAGAAACAACGATGGGCGCATAACATAACATATGATGTTGAAATCACAATTAGTGTACCACAAGGAAGTGTTCTTACACCTTCTCTATTCAATCCCTGTGCGGAATCAATATTTGGTGAACCATTATAGGAAATGGAAAAGGGCATTTATACTACTAATGGCGAGTACGTAAAGATCATGTGGTTTGTGGATAACACAACATAGACATCGGACAATATAAGACATTCAGATATTACTTTTCAAAATTATTGAGTCCCGTAACCAGGGTTGGCAAAAACCACGGTTTTTTTTTTTTAACCCAGCACATCGAATTTTTATTTTTTATTGGGTTTTATAACTGCTTCCATATTTCATTCAAATCGACAATATATGTATTTTGTTAATTAGTATAACAACGTTGTTTTATTATTAATAATGAAGTTTTACACTCTTGGCCTCATATCGAAAAAGCTGCCAAACGATTATCAGAAATGCCCAAATGACGCAGCCACCGTATTTTGCGCACACTGATTCCTCTGACTATTTGTTGTTTCGATGGATACAATATCTTTTAGCATGTCACCGAATCACTTTTTTCAGGAAAAAACCGGCTTCAAAGTTGGATCGCCTCAAAAAACCAGAAGTTTTTCTGAAACTGGATTCGGAAAGTGGCTCAGAGGTCATTAATTTGTTTCTACATTATCTTTTTGAGCTAAAAACTACGGACCAAATTAATTCGTACTCTCCATACATAAATTATGCTTATTTTTGTAGTAGTAAATAAACTCCGAAAACATGCAAATAAAAAATCCACCCTGCTTTTTTTTAAATATAATACCCAGAAAAACCCGGGTGGGTTTAATTTGGTTACCCAGTGGGTTGCCAACCCTGCTAATAACACCTATAGATTAACAATTATTAAGAAGACTAAAATAGCTGCATAACTAAAATTAAATGATGCCTTTTAGTTCCTAGATACATGGCCGATAAGCAGATTAATTGCAGAATAGAAGTCGCCCGAACCACTGTTTTGAAATATAAAAATTTGCCTTTAAATCGCAGAATAAATATTGATTTTCGACTTCATGTGGTGTAGTGCTACATCCGGTCTATTTTTCTTGACTATATACATGTGTATATTATATCAATAAGCTGAAAAAATTTGAAATGTAATTTCGAAGGGTTCTTCGAATTTTTGGGACAGATCATGTGTCCAGTATTGAGATCTTTCGGAGATTGAACACTGAGCGCTAACGTTGTTATAAAATTTTTGGCTACAGAATAAACGATCAAAAATACGAAATTCTCCTTTTTATATTACAAAATAAAGTGGGCTTGGTATTGATCGTAAATTAAAGCCATGACTGCTCAATACAAAGCTGCCATATTCTATTGGGAGCATATAGCTTTTACACAATGTCTCCATCTTACTCGGCTTGGCTCTGTTAATTATGCGTCCTCCCAAGTACGGTTACACCATCGCACATACGTCTTGCATTGTCGTGCATTTATAGATGTTTTTTTCCGCCGTGGCTTCTTGGCGTATGAGGATTCCAGTCTTATTCCGGCTTTTTTCTGATGGTGTGGCCAATTCACTTTCATTTTTAATTTTTTTCATTTCATTTGTTTCAGTATTAGTTTGCCTGAATATCTTGCATTTGATTCTGAGCCACTTTATTACCTGTACTTTTGCATAATGGTGTTTTGAGGATGAACAGACCTCACGCATGATACCCAGTACGATATAAAATAAATAATTGTGGTAATAGAGGCCATCTGTGCTTAGCTTCAGCGTTCTGTTGTGAAGAACTGAGTTTTCTGCCTTCTCGTAAATAGTTGTAATGGTTCGATTCATTTCTTGGGATACTGCTTTTCTTCTCAATGCTTTCCATATGGTAGGCCGAATTACTTGGTACCTGAATTAGATATCTGTGGAGAAGTTTCTTTGCATTCTGTTAGCCCCAACCCAGGGCTTATGCGAGAGATTGTAGGTTATTTTCAAGACGTTTATTAACACACTGCCGTTATATTGTAATTTCATACCTCACGACTATAATTAATTAAAATGGAATAAAAATTTAAGACGAGTTTGAGCTAAAAAATCAAAACATTTTCTCGAAATAACGCCACACATTGCGATTACCAGTCGCTTCAAATATTATTAGCGAACCTAAAGCAGCTGGTAATTCTGTTTTTTCCGTTCCGTACCGTTCTTTTCCTTTAACCTTAAAGATCGTTTCAAGTATGTTCAAAATATTGGATTTAGTATTAGCATATGCTAATGCTTTTTCATATACAAACTGTGATGTACCCTTTCGATTGTGATGCCTTTAACCTCAGCCTTATCACACAATTAAGATGCAATGCATGGTATATACGTATGCTGTGGACATACGTATAATCTTAGCTTTTTATGCATAATCAGTGCTTTTCTGACAATATTGGCAAAAGCACTCCATCGTCATGAAAAGACAATAGCGAGAGAGTCGTAATATCTAGAGAGAGACGCTTAATAACTATGGCATTGTTACAAGAACAGTAGGATATCACCACTAAAGAATGATTGATGAAGAATGTTATTCTATACTATTCTATACAATAAGCATTGGCTTTACGGCAGTGTTGCCAACCCACCCGAGTTTTATTGGGTATTATATTTAAAAAACCCCAGTGGGTTTCGTTTATTTAAAGTAGCTCGTACAACTAAAATAATTATAATTTACGTATTGTGAGTATAAATTAATACGGATTTTTTTTAGTTCAAAAATTATAATCAATTAACAAATTAATCAAAATAAAAATGAATGAAATCACTGCTTACATCTTTTCCACACCTCTGAGCCACTTTTCGAATCCATTTTTAGAAAAATTCTCGTTTTTTTAGGCGATCCAACTTTGAAGCCAGTTTTATATTTCCTGAAAGGAAGTGATTCGGTGACATGCTAAAAGATATTGTATCCGTCGAAACAGCAAATAATCAGAATGACCAATGTTCGGAGAATACGGCAGGTACCGTTACTGACAATCGTTTGTCAAATTTTGCGCTCACGGGCATCAGAGACAGCGGAACATATATTGTGTAAATGTGAAGTTCTTGATAGGTTTTGTTTAGGTGGACATGTGGCTTATTGGATAATATATCCACCATTATAGTTTCAGATCTGCTGGTGTTCATTAGGACAACGGCAGATCTGCTGAACAAACTGGAAATGGAGCAATAGATCTTTTAGGTCGCAGTGTGCTGCAATAGTGACTCGTCGCTATGACGTGTTGACGTATTCATGTAATTTGCTTCTTTCGCCGTCGCACCTCTTAGGAGTATTAACTTTCCACTAAGCATCCACTTTCTTGTTTCAGTTTCATTAATCAGTTAATGTTCAAGCTAAGTAGATAATTAGTTTACTGTAGCTCGCCTCCATGTGACTGTGTAGTAGTTAATATTCTCGCATTGTCAAAATTCCCTAGTAGGTGCCGTTTTTCCAATCAGTCGTGTGATATTTGCCATTATCGCCAGAAGTCAGCTGCAATGTCAAATAATCTTCCTTTAGTTGGATTTGTCTCCTAATTAAACATTCGAAAATAGCAATTTTTTTTATTTGTATCCTCCACTTGTTTTTCGAACCTTGGCCGCTTGTGCTGTATGCAGACACTTTAACCTCTATACTACGACACCCCTTTTAACTTTAGCTCTAATTCGACCTAGATATTCCAGCGAATATAACAGAATCACCAGCTGATTTTCGTTTCAATGACCTTTTCAACGGACCATCATCTAGTCCGTCAATTCTCCTTAACGTTGTCCTTTCTTTAAACGTAGCTTTTTTCTTTTGGTTAAAAAATTAAAAAAAGGTGCCTCTTAATGCTTTATTGTATGGCCATCACATTAATTTACATTTTCAATTTCTAATTTTTCTAGACCATTTCCAATTTCAATTTGCAACCAAATTAAGTTGTCAGTTGAATATTCTTTTTGCCACCAAAATGCAAAGCAGCACTTTGTCCTTTATGCAACAAACATAGATCCTTAAAAGAAAAAGGCCTAAAGAGTTAAAATTGAACCCAATAAATAAACGTCGGTGGTAGAATTTGAAATGGTTGCAAGCAAAATGCAATTGAAGACACATGTAGTACGTTTATTTAAGTTTTTGTTGTTGTGTTTGTAGTAAATTATTTACATATTCGTACTTGCATTTTAGTACTTTTTTTGGGACAACTATTGTTGTTGTTGCTGTTACCATTTGCTAAAGTTGTATAAAATATTCGCATCAAATGCATTTTGTTCAAACAATAGAAGAGTGAAAGAAGAGAACAAACAACAACAAACTTTGTAAATTGTATACGAAAATGATACGTTGAGTACTGAGACAATAACAACAACACAAAGAAAGGACATTTTTCACTTATACATGCAAAGATATGCCGTGTTAATGCCTTCAAATAGAAACTGCATCAATTGCTGCAACTACTACTGCAACTGTGCTGCATCGTCATCGTCATCGTCATCATCATCGTCATCATCAACGTCATCATCATTATTATGCACGTCATTTGTAAAGTCCTTAAATTTATTGCTGTACTCTATACTCTCTCTCTCTTTCTCTCTCTCTCGTATACATGAGTGACATAAGAGAGAATGGATTTTAATGAAAATAAACGAAAATCCTGGCAAACATAAACATACACATACAAAGTCATAGGATACCAATACAAACGTAAAACCACAAATCTATTGTGCGTTTAAGTGTATTTGTATATGCATTTCTATATGCGTTTGTTTGTATGCGTATCGATGGCTGTCTATAGATGAGTACAATGGCCTGTTTATATATTATTTAGATGCACAAACACATACATACCTATGTATTATATACAGATATGTACATCCTTATTCGATACTTTTTATATATATAAAAAGCAATAACACAAGAATACTAACAAACATTAACCAAAAAAAAAAAAAAAAATAGGAATAAGAACGAAATATTAATGTGTTTGTGGTTTATGTTTGAGCATCATTTAAAAGCAAAAGTTACTGGCAAACAAAACTTCATGT
Organism: Wohlfahrtia magnifica; assembly: GCA_023159175.1. NCBI lineage: Eukaryota > Metazoa > Arthropoda > Insecta > Diptera > Sarcophagidae > Wohlfahrtia > Wohlfahrtia magnifica. Next base: position 89,560 of record JAKWBJ010000061.1, read on the forward strand.
TTTAAATTGCGGTGGCATTTAAGTAATATTTTATATGCACCAAATAATTGGGTGAGTGTAAATGATTTTTCCTTAAGCTCAAATTTTACAAATAAAAAAGTTATAGAGCGCGCTTTGTAATAAGTTTAGTTCGGCCTATTTGGCCATTTCCTGGCTTGACAAAAAAGTGGCTCGGTTTTATCTAAACGGAAGATCTAGGCATTCAATTTCTTTCAAACCATTTTTTATCAATTTCAAATCAATTGTTTATCGTTTTTCCTGTGATGGGTTGTTATTATTTTGGAGTGAATTTGATATACGGCAAATGACATTTTATCAACATATTAGCGGTACTTGGAAAATGATATGGTAGATAAGACAACCGCCTACCAACCAGGTAGGTCCTTGGTTCGATCGGCCAGGCTTTCTGAAATAACGTTAGTCTCATAACATTAGTTAGTAACGGCTTAAGTTATTACCACTATTGAAAACTTTTCTAATGCTTTGGCCACTTAAAGTCGGCGTTAGACTGTACGTTCCTTTCAATTAGTACAGCTCATTGGCTGACAGATGTCTACGTGTCCCTCCATCGAATGTTATGGGAATTTTTATTATTAAGTGTAAATTGAAAACGTTCTTACTTCAAACTTAATAAAAATATTATTTAATTCTGATTTAAAAGAATTGCTCCACAATAAACCAAAAACGAGTGAAATTGAAATCGTGAATTTTCAAACGCAAATAAAAATTAAACGTAACTATTACTTTAAAGTTTTGATGATCGTAGAAATTATTTTAGAGGTAATGAAACGAATTTATTAAAAAAAAGTAACAAAATCTTGTCTGATTTGAAAATTATATGAATTAAAAATTTTGTTCATTTCAAAATTACTCGAACATACCCGCTTGTTGCCTATTCAAAACCGAAAAAAGCATATGGAAAAATTTTCAATCATAAAATTAACTTCTAAGTTATCTTAGAATTTACTGGTCTCCGAGTGGTGCAACTGCCAGTGTTGTTATACTAATAATTGCTCATCCTTTTGGCTGGGTCAAAAGCTTCCTTACGGATCGCAATATTTCAGTATAGTTACGTAGTTAGCTACGACGGGTAGCCAGAGAACGGTCCAGCGCACCTGGGTCCAATATTGATCCCACTGTGATACCCATCAGTAGTACAGAAAATGCACAAATTACGTGTCCGCGTCCCGGTCCGATCCGAACCAACCAGATGCATGCACAAAAGAAGAGATCTTGCCGATATTCTCATCAGCCAGATCCGACCAGGCATTCAGAAACGGACTGCCAAGGAAAGAAGTCCTAATGTCCTAAAGACTCGGGCATTAGAAGATGGTCGATACTTCCGGAACCTTTCAATCTGTAGGTAATAAGGTATATAGAGAGGCTGCTTTAACTTTTAGTTTTAGTTATCGTTAGGCTGTCAAACAACAAAATAAAGAGGTGTTTATTTTATTTTAACGCAATTTAAACAAACTCAAACGTTTCAAAAAGGTTAAGAATGAGAATATCAATATTTACTTAATCAATTTTGCCCATATTTCAATCGATGATGTGTATTGACCACGAAGTAATTTAGAACAAATTCAGAACCTTCCACTATTGCCGTTCCAAAGATATACCAAAATCAATATTTTCTTTGTATGGGAGATACCACTCCCACTTTTCCAATTCCGCCCACTGCTTGACTGATGATTTGTATTAACAACAAAGTTATTTAAAGATATAGAAAATATAGAAGATGTATAGATATAGTCATTTAAGATTAAACGTTTTAAAGATATAGACATAAAAATAAAAATTTTATATTGGCGTGTCACCGCCAAGTTGAATAAAAACCATCAGTGAAAATACATTTCCAACGGATGTATTGGTTTGTAAATCGGTTAAGTGGTTCTCAAGCTATAAAATGCCGAATATAGGACAACTTATTTTTATATTTTATTACAAAGGGGTTCACTCTAACGTCAATAACTCGCGAACCAATGTTTATATATATTTATAAAAGAGGACTAAAAAATCCATTGTGATTGATGTTCTCTCGCCCTGAAATGAAAGGAAAACCTTTTGGCTGGATTATTTTTATTATTCTTTCAATGCGCCTCAGACTAGAATCGGGTACAGTTCATTGCTTGATTCAAGTTACCCTTGTTTCACAGAGAATTTACACAGTGAGAGTTTACGCCGTTACAGTTTAACGCCAGCTTCGAACGGCATATGCGGCAGGTATAGAAGTTTTCCATAGCGTGAATACTCATTGCCAGTGGCAAATTATAAGGTGATACCGCTGTTGAAAATTGTCAAATGATCTGCGCTGGGATTAAGCCGACGATCTCTTAGTTTATAGACGGGTGTCTTTCCTATCATACCACAGCGGCAAAGTCTAACATCAATTCATAAAAAGGGTGAAGCTACCAACACTGACAACAACCATCCAATAGTGAAAAAATCCAAAATTATGAATACTATGGTTAATCACCTCCTGTGAAGTATCTACAGTCCAACAATTGGATTTGTTACCGTCAGTACGGTTTCTAGCGGTGCTCACCGAGAGGTGAAACAAAAGTATTCATGGTTTTGGCGTGACCAAAGCTGTGACTCTGGATATTTCTACGACGTTTAATAGCATTTGACACTAATAGTGGAACTTATTGCTTTTGGTGTCAGCAGTCACTTTCCTCGATTAATATCGAACTTGCGCAGATATCGCTCTATAAAAGTGGTTAAAGATAGTACAAAATAAATTCAAAATAGTCTTGCGATACTATTTTTAATATTTCTTAACGACTTTCTTTTTTTCGCTTCGAATCTTCGCTTTCTCATTCAGATCAAAGTAACATTTGTCCTTATTTTTTATTCGATTGTAGGGTGAGACTTCTTAAGATTTGTGGATAGATCCGAATTAAGAATGCCACACTCACAAGCAACTTAGCGAAAATGTGGCTCATGCAACCAGGGTCAATGTAAATGTGTATAAGACAAAATGATGTTTTCTGCATAATACGTAGAAAATTGGCTCGTGAGTAGAATTTTTTTTCGTTCGCGCGTTTTATGACTCGTTCTCGTGAATTTTATTTTTTAGTTCGTGAGCACGAATCATATTTTTTTCTCAAATTATATTTTGCTCGACTTATGAGCACAATTTTAAAATTTTTTAAATTTTTGCTTATGAGTTTTTTTCTTTAATACTTTAGCACGAACTTTTTCAAAGACGATCAATTCATTTCAAAGTTTGTTGTTTGTGTAAGATTAAATGTTAAATACCACCGACCAATAAGTATCATGTATGTTTTATATTACACAAACAACATTTACTAAAAAGGATTGCTAATTTTTAACTCGTTTTGATGCGTTTCGAATTTCATTTTTAAATTCTCTTGTTTTTGATTCTCATCAAGAGTCGTTTTTTAAATTCTTTTAAAATTCGGCTTTCAAAAAGAATCGTTCTTTACGAACGAACTCAATTCGAGCACTCCTCCTGCTCTGGTTTTGTGACACACAGGCGTGGTGGTATTCTGTAGTCGGATGCTCTTGATGTTCAGGCCGCTAGAATTCACTGTGACGTTCGATACAACGATTATATCTTTCGAGTGTCTTTGTAGAACAGGCTATTTCTTCACCGCTAATAATTCCAAGCCCATCCTGTTGGCAAGATATGCTACATAGTATGGAAGACAACTCTCATGTATGAGCCTCGATCCGTATACGCGGAGGTCCAAGATGCTATGGCAGTAGTGTATCCAACTCTGTTCGTTACAAAATTATCGCAATGTGGTGTGTGTTTCATTGTCTTATCGATACTATAATGGAATGTATTTTCACGCAGTTTTAATTGTAGAGCGTATTTTTTATAATTGATTATCCAATGACTCGCACAACGCATTGTAAAAATAATCGTTGCTTGGCTTGCCGCTAAATTTTCCAATCACTACAATATAGATAAGTTTAAATCAAACGTCCACAAGCAGTACCCCCTTTTTTTGTGAGTAGGGCCGCAGTCTATTTTCCTAGTACTAGCACAATATACTGTATGAGAAGGGGTCATCTCCTGAGTTCTGGCCTCAAATTAAAAAAAGTCGGAAATTCTATTACCTTGCTTATGCAACAAAAGGTGTTGAAACGGTCATGATTTACCAAACCCAAATTAAAAATGTGGTGGAGCCCCAGTCTCTCCAAATTACAAGTAGTAGAGGTTTCGGTGAAATTTGCGTAAAAAAATACTACCCTTTTAAGGCTCTTATTCAAGTGAGTGCGTAAAAACCCCGGCTTCTCAGTTGTGAGTTACAGAGTGTTATAAGCGGAAGAGTAAATGCGATAGATTAGAGAGTTTTCTTCGAATAAGGCGAAAAAGCAAGCGATGTGACTACAGTTGTGTAACAACTACATACACTTTTACCATATCGACAATTCTAAAAAAGGCTAGATTTGAAACAAAAATGGCGAATGGCTAGATTTTTAAAATTATGTAAAACTACGTTGTACCTGTATATGTCATGAATTAGATAGTTAGTTATTTATTCACTTTAATGTTACTTAGACTTGAGCTAGTTTTACATATCTTGTCCCGACGAAAAATTTTGTATACGCACTCTTTAAAAGAAACAGAAAGAAGAAATTTTGTTAAATTATGTATAAAAAAATACTGCCAGAACAGAATGGATGAATCAAGATTTAAAATTCGTTTTTTATTTACACATTTATAGCAAATTTAAACTAGAAAAGCAAGCTTAGCAGTTTGAAAGTTCTGGAAAATTTGAGTATTACACACCCTTGTTCATAAAACTTAAAATGAATTTTGCGTGATTGTTTCTAATGAAGCTTTACTTTAAGGGTGTCTTTAAAACAGGTCTATTGTTTAAGTCAATGTATGTTGGCATAGAAAAATTCTGGATCTTTATACTGAAGTATTGTTTGTTTATGCAACCGAAATTTTGCATAAGCGTTGGATTCACTGCTTTTGAGGGAAATGAAACCAAACCTAATTTGAAGTTTGTTTGTCTATTATAGGGATGCCGTGACTTAGGCTGCGAACTCTCTTGGCTGTGATTACTGGTCACCGGGTGGCTGTTTCGTACGCTAGGAGATTGGGTCTGCTGTAGGGGTTGTCGGGCTGAGGAAGAGGATTCCTCCTCTTCCTCTGTCGAGCACTTCCTGTGCCAATGCCCGAGTCTTTAGGACATTAGGACTTCTTTCCTTGGCAGTCCGTTTCTGAATGCCTGGTCGGATCTGGCTGATGAGAATATCGGCAAGATCTCTTCTTTTGTGCATGCATCTGGTTGGTTCGGATCGGACCGGGACGCGGACACGTAATTTGTTCATTTTCTGTACAAACATTAGCAGAGATAAAGTAAATAAAAATAACACGGCAACAACAATAATTAAGCAGCAAAGAAAACAAGTAACGGACAATAAACAAGCAACAACAAATACTAAGAGCTGAAGAGGTATGTATTCACATACGCATGGCTACAAAAGAACTAAAAAGGAATTAAAAGAATGAAATGGTATCTGCCCGAAATATCGAGAGGTTCGAGAGCTTTCTATGTGTCGTTTACTCAGCCATATAAAAAGCACTTCGATGAGAACGGCAATCAGTTTATGTATCGTAAACTCAACGAGTGCAGCTTAAGTAAAGTTAACTCAGCGAATGTGTTACTGGTGTAAAGAGAGTTTATAAGGAGTAAACTCGTGAAGCTAATAGTGCAGTAAAAACTAGTTTAGTTGGAGCTAACTCAGTAAAGAGAGTTAAGTGTGGATAACCTCTGGTTGAAAAGGTAATGATCGAACCTAAGTTATAACTATGATCGGGTTGGAAGATCTTTAGGAAGAAAGATCTGTCGAGTGATTCTTGTTGTTTACAAAGTTGTAAACAGACAGAGTAATTGAGAATAAAAATTGTTATTGCCTGTAAAGAGATCAAAAGCAGTGGTGCACATAACTAAGCACCACAAAATTTATTTTATTTTAACTAAAATCTACGAATTCATAAATACGCATTTTTAAATATGTAAAAACGTAACAGTATATATACTATCAATCACGTTTAATACCGGCGAGTATTAAAGGGATAAAGGGATGTTTCTTCAATAATTCTTAAGATTAAGCCTTTAAAAAAACAATTTTAAACGGTCACCTAATTATCAGACTGTTCTCGTAATGTAAAAAGTAGTGTTCTAGGTTTCTGTGCCAGCTGATATAAACAGAAAACTAGCATCCATTTACAATAATTTGGTTATGATCTGTGATCGGAAAAATTCCAAAAACTCTGTGTATATTTAAATCAAACTGAAAATGAAAGATCACCTGATGTTCAGTATTATTTTAGTCGTATTATGTGTATATAGTATAAAGATCAGATTTCGGCAAAGAGCTGCTCTTCTCTTCTGTTTTCACACGTAGCTAGTCACATGCATAGGCAAAAAATAAGAAAAAAATCAAAGAGAAGTAAAGTAAAAGCAAGGTAAAAAAACACAGTGAAAAGTGGCGTGAGTGAGAGACTCTCAATTACTCTCGCAATTGTAAAATGCTTTAATATAAGTTTGCCAAACAAGTGGAAAGCTGATAAAGCAGTCGTAATTTCGATTGCGAATATAAGAATTTCCTCTTGCCCTTACCCAAAACAATTGCAATTGTATATCCGGTATTTTCGAGTGCCTACATTTTCTCTCTATTGCCGTAATATGGATACTTTAATACAAAAAATATGCAAATATATGCATTTATAGAAGCATATATGTATTCATATATGTGTGTACCGTATATGCTATATGATTGCATCAGTGTTGCATATTTACACAACATACACACACACATTATCTAAAATTCTCAACAAAATTATGTTTTACTTGTACAAGTATTTTGGAACGTTTTTTTTGTTTCTTTTTTTGGGCCACAAATTTTCGCAAAAATCGTTATAGCACTCCTCATGTCTGCCACTAAAGTGTGGGATTTTAAGTGTTTTTGTGGTTGTTGTAACATCTTATTTTTGTTGTTTTTGTGTTTGTTTTTCGTATTATAATGACATTTTGTTGTCCTTGTCTTTATTGTTGTATTACTGTGTAACAGAGGCGATGTAATTTTTAAAAAGTTTATCTCTCGGATACATTTAATTGATGAATTGTTCACATTGTTATTGTTGCTGTTGATGTTGTTTCTGCTGCTGCTGTTTTTGTTAAATGTTCAGTTAAATTTCCCATAAATTGTTTTATACTTTTGGGGATTTATCAAACAAACCCTGACACAAAAGATGATGAAAAAGAAGAAGAAAAAAAGAAAATAATAAAATGCAATAATACGGATACAACATCATAAGATGATTCGAGTTGATGTTGCTGCCACATATAGAAATTAAAAGAAGTTTTAATACACCGACAGACGTATAAACAAAAACAATTATTAACAGGATGCAGTAAAATCAGGATAATTGAAGCTTAAAAGTAACATAGTTAACGTAAATGAAGGAATGCAGAAAGAAGGGATAAGAGTAGGGGGGGAAGTTTAAGGCTTTTAAAATATTAGAATTCAAGTCCGAAAATTAAATTCGTAATATACTACAGAAATCGTATTTACAGTGTCTTTACATTTTAGCTAATTTTTCATTTTTCGTAATGATATCGAAAATTAATTTTAAATTTTTTCTTTCTTTTTCAGGTAAGTTTCACAAATTCTTTGATTTTAAAACCAATTCAAGCAATTTTTACATTGGATACGAGGTATGTTGTTATAATTTTTTATTGAGGATCTGATCCCGCTTACCACGTTTTGAAACCAACAACGAATTAAGCCAAATCCGGTTTTGGATAACCTGCTTTGTAGTGAAACGTTTTTTAATGAGAGAGTTCTGCATCGATCGAAATAAATAATACTCCTGCTGGGGTCTAATCTATATGGCGTTTTCGGCAAACTCAATTACTATCTTTTTTTAATATTTTTAACTTATCTTGCAGCATAGAACCGAGAGTTGTTTTGATGAAGTCTTTCGGCTTCATGTCTGGTCACATATTGACGGCGTTTTTCTGAAAATCTCACTCAAAGGATGCATATATCCGTCGTATACGCCAAAATTCAAAGAATCATTAAAACAGAGGATAGAGAGAAAGAAGGATAAAACAGTTTTGATTTTTCGGGAAAAGTGATTTCAGCAACTTATAGTAGATGGATCTCTTTTTTAGTTCAGCACTTAGGGCATGGCCGCTACTTACGCAGTGCATTGTGCTGGTACTAGGAAAATAGGTTGTGGGAAGGAGGATACTGTGGGCAGTATTTTTGGGCGTTTGAATTGAATTCATTTATGTCGTAAGCGGCAGGAAAACTTTCGTGAGAAGATTGTTCATATCAAGGGAAGTGACTCAGACACCAAAAGCAATAAGTTTCAACACGAGCGCCTCATGCCAAACTCTATGAAGTGCCTTGGAAATATCCAGCGACACAACTTTGTTCTCGTCAAAACCATTAACGGTTTTGTTCCACCTCTAGGAGAGCACCGCCAACAGGGCACCACTTGAGCGGCCCTTGCGGAAGCCGTACTGACGATAGCTTAGCAAATAGTTGGACTGACCATACTTTCCATAACTTTGGCGAGTACCAAAAAACTGCTATTATGATTCATTGCCATTTTTAGGGATTGGTGTTATATTCGCAGATTTCCAACAAGGTGGAAAAATACCGGCGCGATATTACTCACTGAAAAGGGAGCGCAAGCGTCGAAAGGCACAGTTTCAGAGCCAGTGGCGGTATGATATCCGGCCCAAAAGGCTTGTTAACGCTGAGGCTTACAAGAACCATTTTTACAACGTAGGCTCGAATGTATATATTGGGCATAGTCACTGAAATACTTTCGATTGCGGTAAATGCTCTCCGGGGCGTGGCGTGGTGTAGTGGTTTGAGCGCACGCATAAAAACATGACCCAAGTTTGAGCCCCAGCAGAGGACATGACGAAGAAAAAATTTAGTTGTGGTTTCGAATGTTTATTACTTGCAAAAGGGTTGCAAGCAGTGAAACACAAAACTGTGCTAAGCGTTTTCAAAAGGTAAAAACGTTACAATATGAATATAAATAGAATAATTCAATTCATCATCATGAATATTCGAATACAGATTCTAGAAACTCTTCTTTTCCTTCCACTTTGCAACTACTATTTCTTAAATGGCTATAACAGGTTTTGCAACATATTTCCGAGCGCAGTAATAATGAAAAAGATTACGTTTTGCTTTCAATTTTACGCTTCTAACACTTTTTTAACCAAAATTCTCAAACAAACAAAAACTGTGGTTTACACTTTTCGATTTATTGACTAAGATATTTACCCTCCAAAATGCCGTATAAGCTATTAAGCACACAATCCATGTGTTGAAGATGTACCATCTAATACTTTGTAAATTTCTTTATTTACTTTGGACACAACTCTATCTACTGGCTTAAATAATTATAATAAATTTCAAAAATATTTTAAGCCAAGTAGAAATAAGCGAAAGAGCTTGTTCACGTATATACGTAACATGCATGTATACGTGTGAAAAACTTCCTTAAAGCAACTACTTATGGGTGACAAACTGAAAACAAAAAATTCACGCGTATTTGCTATGCTCAGGAACGTATCTCTTTTTGTCTTCTTTCGAAATCAAATGTGATTTCTGGTTCATCATTATATTCATGATTGAATAGTTCGCAAAAGAAATTAAGCGTCGCTTACATTAGAAATAAATTCTTTTCCGCCAAAGTTCAGTGATTACAAAGAGTAAAAGAAAAACTATTTTCCGCGCATTGAGTTTTTTTTCATTTACTTCATTATAAAATATAATGTTGAGTTTCTACCTATAGAGTTGTAAGCCGATCTTTTGTTTTTTGTTTTTTGTTTACTTTTATTTCAATTTTCTGTTTTTTACATGGCACTTGAGTCTTTTCATATTGAAATAATCAGACAAATCGAATGTCATCGTTCTGAAAAGAATTTTGAGACATATTCGCAAAATTTTCGTTCTCTTTTCTCTTGAGTTTCCTTGTAATTTATTTAAAAAACAGTTTTTTCAATACTTTTTTCAAGTGGAAGAGCTTTACAAAAATGGCATATTTTTTGGGAACTAAGAGAATTGGGGAAAATAAAAGATGTGTTAAATACATAAGTACAATATTGTAGTAATAAAAATACCCAGCAAACAATTTTACTTGTCTTAATTGAAGGTGGCTGAATCGTCCTTTCGTAATGTTTAAATTTTTAAAATTAGTATTGCATACTCTCTCATTCACTTGATTATCAATTTTTGACAGCATATTTTTAGGATTCAATTTTCAAAACCAGTAAAAATAACACAATTAAAGAAATCCTTAACTAAATCATGTCCTTTTGTGTTTTGGTTACTTAGCCCCAAAGTCTTTAAAACCTATAAACCAGCAAAACAGAAATCTGAAAACAGTAATTAAAGTTATAAAACCGTTATTAGTTTAACTAAAAGATTAGGGAGGTATATTTATTTTACGTATTCCTTACATCCACGATTCCTTTCTTTAAAAGCATATAAAAGGTTGTTCGAAACAGTTTCTTTTTCAGAAAATTCATGTGATGTCTATGGTCTGGGCCTAAGTCGATACGAGAAGTTGCTAAGTTGCTGTAAATTACATTGCAACCTATGACACAAGGTAAGAAGATAGCACAAGGACTTTAGTGTATGACTTGCACGGCTTGGTATGTTAAACTTGGTGCGTTAAAAGCACCATTCTATAAGGAAGGTTTCAGTACGCAACTACCCGCCTGATCCTAAACTTATAGATGCCAGTGACATGACGCCCATTTGGAAATGCTGCAACCTCTTGTTTTCTCACATCTTCTGCTAAAGTTGTCTCCCAAATACTCAGCTATCCACCTGATCATATCAGTATGTTCTATTGCCTCACCATGTTAAGTTTATAAAGTTTTAGCAGTGCCCTTATCTCTTTGCTTTAATATACAGCCTTCGTAGATTTTGATCTCCTTCAACTAATAAGAGTACAAAGCTATGGTTTTCCTTTCCTAAGGATCCAGCCCCCAATCTCGCTGGAAAGTCATTTTAGTTAGATGTCCTTCCTCTCATCAGAATCACACACACCTGGGTGTTTGCTCCAGTCACTATGAGTCTGAATATGAAAGGATAATCTATTCTAATCGTGTCTTAGCAAGAAAATAAACTTATATTGACATAAAGGCGCAAATCAATGTCAAATAATTCACTATTTAGAAGAGTATGTTTGTGGTGAACTAAATACTTTTGAAGTAAGATATGTGCCTCAACTTGTAGCATGTATTGTCAAATTTTATATCTGTGTCATGCCTTAGCAAGGGCACGCACCTATATGGATTAAACTACGGAGAATTTTCACCCATTCAAGCAAAGTGATGCGTACGAAAGATAATTACGGATAAGATAAGTATGCTTGCCAAACAACAGGCCAAACTTGTAGCAGTAAGAATAAATGCCCTGTTACGCCAGCGCATTATTTCCTCGGAACACTCTACTATCTGAATGACATTGGCTATGTACCATTTAGACCGGAACTGTAGAGGATATAATTTATCGAGGTTCTTAGTAGAGGCGATCGAGGCAGTATAAGTCAATACTGACGGCGTTTAATATGAGGACACGGTCGGTAGTAGTATTTTTTCTGAAACGCTTAATTCCGGATCAGTGTAGTGCGTTTCAGGCCAAAGTAACAGCTATCTGTTATGTTTCTCCTACTGTCATGCTTGTATATCTTTTCCAATAGCCAAATCTCTTTTAAGTGCGGTTTTCAGTTTTAGGAATTATTGCGATTCACCTAAGGTTTTCTCGGTCACAGGGACATCCCAGATAATGGTGTTGCTGTTGTCCTAAGACTTAACCCCACAGTGACCGAGGCACAGGTGAGTTAACCACGAACGCTCTCAACCCATGATAAATACAAGTGAGTACCAAATTCAAATGCCTGTTGTTAGGGCACTAACCTTCACACCTTGGTGAAGGGTTGAAAACCATCTAAACTCCTCCCGTGATATGAGTCACAGCACCCGGTCGAGGAGATGCAACACCACACCAAGTTCACGCTCTTTCTGCGTTTTAGGCGTAAAACCACAGCCACCATGAAGATCTCACAAGAGGACTTACCCAAAGTCGGGTAGGGACCGAAGACCCGTTATACCAGATACCTCTGGTCAAGCTTCGAAACACGTGCTACCTAAAGTTTCGGCCACATAACTGATCCGGACTGGTCGCCGGTGAATGGACTTGCTATGGCGGGCATACTACTACACATATGAGGGTGGGTATACTCCTTACTTTCGTTAAGATATCTATTAGGTAGAAGTTTCTATTGGACGCTGACATACCCTGGACAGATGGGAAATCTTGTATCACTGCTAGACTAACCTGGCCTAGATTGGATAGAAAACGTACCAATCAACTGTTTAACTGTGTCGTTGTGTAATGTATAGGCACGCATAAAGGCTGCGACTGATTTCGGGAATTTTTGGGTCGACTGAGGAAGAGGAGGGTGTACCCTCATTACATTTGTCAATATTGGTCTCACATTTGTCTCGTCCTTTTTAAATGGCTTATCGGAGCTATCGAACATTTATATCAGATTCATTAGGCTGTCTGGCTGGTTTCCAACTTAATTTAGGGAAATTGTGCTTTTTGTCAAGACCATTTGTTCTGGACTTGGTGATTAGTACTGCAATATCTTCTCATGTGGTATCACAAACGACTGCCAATTGTGCTTAAGTGGGCTTTGATTCAATGCGCCTGCCCCATATTCTATCCTATCCTAAGGCTTAGAAAGAATTTCTAATATTGAGGCAATAGGTAAATATTGCTTTTGACATTCATTCTAAGGCTTGTTTGCTGGCTTTTATAGAGAAACTATTTCGAGTTGTTTGGACGTCATTCTTATAAAATCACCAGTAGAGGGTAATGTGTTGAGAGATCCTTGCAGTGGTTCAGCTCTGAAAACCACTGTTAATGACAGTTTTTCCATCTTTGGGTTTATTGGGTAATTTTTATTAATGATTTTATTTTTTCATGTAATTGGGTGTAAAATATTTTGTTTAACAGGCTGCATTCTCGCTGATTGTGCAACACACCCTTGTGTTTGGGTGTTCAAATAAATCTGAATTTTTTATTCTTCGCATATACGAGTGTCGTCTTCCTATAGATGTCAAGTTGATTTTTTTTCTGATATTTTGTTGAATTGTTTAGTTAAATTAAGTTGATGTACTTGAAAAATGTAAAATAGGTTTATAATAGAATTTCTGTCTCATTTACACTTAAACGTTTAAATAGATAGGGAAGTGACGATAATAAGGGAAGATGTTATAATGTAAAGTTGAGTTGAGTTTCTTTCTATAGTTTTTCAACTTAATCTGTCACTTGTGTAACAGCAGCAAGAACAAATCATTTATAAAACAGTGCAAATTGAATTTATAAATAAAATTAGACAAAAAAGAAAAAAAGGAAATGTTACTCGTATTATAATGGAATTTATATTTAATTTAACTGATGAACTTATGACCCATTTCCTTGAGTTTTTTCTATTCTTCAATGTGTTGTATGAACAGGCAAAAATAATTTTTATTTAATTCATAAACGAGCATGAATTTTAGAAAACTTTGTGACAAGGTCATCATCATCATCGTTTTTGCTCAAATTAAAAGTGACTGCAGGAAATTTGTTGTTGTTTTTTTCTGTTTATTTTTCTTAATTTTATTTACTTTGACAACAGGATACGTAACAGCATGGCAGACCTAAAACAGCTGGACATGATATATATTGCCTTACGAGTAAATATTATTTGAAATTAAATTTTAAATGTAAAAGAAAACAAAAACAGTATCAGGAAAAAAGAGTACGTAATAAATTTGGCATGACTTGTAATATGGGTTTGTCATCGACTGTGGCGTTATGTCACAGTAAGGATCTACTTTTGGATCCACAATCCTAAGTATACCATAATAATTGTACTTTTTCAACCTTTTTTGGTTTGGAACATGACATCTCACTTACTTTTGCGGCTTTAGAACTCTTGTTCGCTATGAATGATTTGGGTGCCCTGCATCTTCAAATTTATTAGACACAAGAGTTTTTAAAAAAAGTGGTTTTTTATTATTCTCTTCACACTAGAAATCAGTTATTCGTCTTTACAGAAGGAAGATATATCAGTAATGAAGTCTTCTGTGACATTGTTATTAGTTTGTTCAATTTTAGAAATTTCATTTCGTTTGCAATACATCTCGATTTCTTCATAGCCTTGTATTTTTACATATTCTTATGTCATAATAGATGTTCTTCTCTATCCCAATACCTTTCTTGCGTAGATTATGTATCTACTGAATTAAGAGTTTCCCTATGGGACGTATTATTCTTTTAAGTTGTTTGGTTCATTCTTAATGGTGGTGTGTAAAACGATAATTCGTTTCGCAAATAAATCGACAAGTCGTTGCTCTACCAATTTGAGTACCTATGTATAATCAAATTGGGGAGTGCTTTCTTGTGGCTTCTGAATCAATAAAGTAGAATAGTGGTAGTCTTGGGTTGCAATATCCAATTTACGCGGTGCAATATTTTTTATGTATTCTTTGCTACAGCAAAAGAACGTAAGTATTTTCAGAAACTCAAATATCGTAATTATCATGTTTTAGGCTGTAGAGAAGTCTATCAGTCTCATGCCATTTTTAACTCTTCCCATAAAATATATCAGTTACGACATGCACCTAAACTGGCAATGTTTAAATGGAATCTTGGTTCAGTCTTGCTACATTATGCTTGTCTGTTGTGGGACAGGCTATGTCAGTGATAGATACGTTACTTGTTGTATAAATACTATCCTATAATAATCTTTAGAAGTTTCATAGTGAATTTAGAACAATCAGTAGCATTCGATATATATCGCTACAACTTTAACTGATGCTGATTCGGGAATATTTTTCCTTCTATGGTATATGGAAATACCTTCTTATCGGTTCGGTTCTATTCGCGAATGGTTTTTGAAAATTCAGGAATTGCTTTGAATTTTTCTATTCATAGATAACTTCGAATGGGTTCGATAATAATTTGGACTTGTATTTATTGTATTTTTTAATGAAAATGGATATATACCGCGTTATAACAGTCAACACAGCAGTGTGGGAATAAAAGCGGTCCATGTTTATTACCAGAAATTTTATTTTCTTGAGTTGAATATTCTGAAATAACCCAGATTTTATGATTTAAACAACAACAACAAAGCTATACAGTGCTTTTATAAAGAAAATTGGTCATATACTACACTACAGCAACAAAAACAGACAACACAGCATTATTGTGTGTAGTTAAGTTACTCCACACAAAAAATAACAATTATATCGGCTGGATAATGAAAGTTCATGCCCATAATAGAACTTTGTAACTTTCTCTTGAGGTAAGAGTTGTCGACACTGAGTCGGGAATATCTAGAATTCTATAGTGCATGGAAAAACTTCAGACTCTGTTTTATTCTTGAGTAACTTCTTATCTGTTGGGTTTTGTTAGAGGATATCTGGTAATTTTTTTTTAACGGTACTGATTTTTAGTATATTTAGCAGAACGTTTGTTTAGTTAGGAAATCGGCATGATAGAGAATATTTTACATTTGAATCGGTTGTATTTAGAACTGCTTATGCATACTTTTCTAAATTTCATTGATGTCAAAATTCTATTGATTTAACCTACAACAAAGCTATGTAATGCTTCATAAAGAAAATTGGATACGTACCACATTACAACAACAAATACAGGCAGCACTGTGTGTGGTTAAACTATTGCACACTTGAGATAACTAGTATATATCTAGTATATAGATGAAGGAGTTTATGTTTATGCTAAAACTTTCTAAAACTATCTTGAGTTGAGGGTGTATAAATAGTTTGCATTGTTGAGTACTGACAACAAGAAGTTGAGAAGTAAAGTTGTGCTTCAGAACACAAGAGCCCAGTGAAGATCAATAAGTGTGTAGTTTTATTAACAGCGACTTAAAATGGAACATTTGAAAAAAATTAATACGCAACTGTATCATTATACTTAGAATCTAACAAAATCTTTTATCAGATGATTGATCTTTTTATACTTACAAGGTGATACTTAATCATAGTTTCCCCATTTACGGTTTAGCAACCTTCCTGCTAGATTGCAAAATAGCGGCACGATATTATGTACTGAAAAGATTATATAATATGGCACGAAAAACCTTTTTAAGGAATTCGATTCAATATTCCGAATAACCAACCTTGTAATGAATAAGAGACAAATAAAACTTTCACGTGAATTTGTTCCCATTACAAAAAAAGAGTGAAAATTTAAAAAAAAAAATAGTACGCAAAAAAACTTAATATCCTATCAAAATTTTGTGAAACGGAAATAAATTGGACGAAATTTTTTTCGCAATAATGGTCAATATTTCGAATATATTTTAATTTCATAATCAATATTGATCGAGCACATTAGACGTGCATGATACACATACATTCAGTCATCTCAAATGTCTGCTTAGAGCCAATATCCAGCTATGTCTGTACACCTATGGCCAAAGTAATAGGTGTGAATTAAATAGCAAACATTTTTTGTGTATAGTATGCTATGAGTTTAATTTATACTACACGTTTTTGTCCATTGTTTTTAATAGATTTATTTATTTTGCAATTTTAGAAGTTAAAAAAGACGGAAAATAAACTCAAAATAAGGTAAATTCAAGTAAAGTACAGCTCTTGATGTGAAACAAAAACAAAAATACAAAACAACTTAAAATTTAAATAAAAATTTAAGCTCAAAAATTATATTTTGTAAATACAAATTATATACAGAGTCCGCCAAATATTATTTTTTTTTAAATGCTATAAAAAAACTACTGGATATTTTCTCAAATTTCTTTTTTATTTGAAATTACAATCTTTCCGGTTAATAATGGAAAATAATTTCATTCAAATTGCTGCCTCGGCTGGCCATGCAGTAGCCTACACGATCGGTTCAATTTTTTTTTCACCAATGGCTTCACAAATATTGTCCTTTAAAGCGTCAATTGTCTCTGGCTTGTTGGCGTAACACTTATCTTTGACGGCACTCCACAAGTAATAGTCCAACGGTGTCAAATCGCAGCTCCGAGGTGGCCAAACGATATCAGCTATGCGGCTGATAATGCGATCTTCAAAAACAGGGCGCAAAACATCGAGTGTAGCTTCGGCTGTGTGGCACGTTGCGCCGTCCTGTAGAAACCAAATGTTGCTAATATCCTCCTCTTCAATTTTTGTGAACAAAAATTCGTTCAACATGGCCCGATAACGATCGCCATTGACTGTAACGGCCACCCCTTGCCCATTTTCGAAGAAAAATGGCCCAATTATGCCCCTGGACAAAAATCCGCACCAAACAGTGACTCCTCTTGGGTGAATCGGTTTTTCAATGTATGCGTGCGGGTAATCTGTGCCCCAAATACGACAATTTTGCTTGTTTACATACCCGCCAAGATCAAAATGAGCTTCATCTGAAAAGATTATTTTTTTTTGGCAAAATCGGCATCTTGTAAGTCGACCGCAGGCCCAGATTATTATATATTAATTTACATAACATTCCATGAAGGAACATGGGGACTTTCTATTTTTAGACTCATTGAAAGGGACTCTGAGCGGCAACTGCGTTAGAGAAGTTTTCAATAGTAGTAACACACATTTTTTTTTTTTTTTTGAATATTTTCCCATAATTGGTCCTTATCACTGCAAGGAACTTTGGAAACTCATCTCTTTAATTCTCCCCAGAGATTCACAATTGGGTTCATGTCTGGGGACTGACTTGGGTTTTCAAAAAGGTTTATCTTTTGTTGACGAAACCATGCACTCACCAACTTTGATGAGTGTTTTGGATCATTATCCTGGTAAAATTTCCATATCAGAGCTATAGTTTCTTCGACAAAGCGAAGCGTAACATTCTCTAATAAATATTTGCATACAAATTTGTCGATTGTTTGGTATATTTGATGAATTAGACCTACTCCATACCAGGAAAAGCAACCTCATACCTTGTCATTATCTCCTCGATGTTTTTTTGTTTATCTATTATCAAATTCTTTACCTTTTGGTTGACGAACTTTTCTTTCTGCGTTGTTCCCAAATAAATTGATTTTGGTTTCGTCGCTCATTTCGGGTGGGTCATTTGAAAGTTTAAATTTAAAAATGCAATAAAACAAAAATGGTTTGAAATTTTGTCCAATTTATTTTTATTTTTTTTGTAAAGTTCAATTGTTCCGATTCGAATGAAATATTATTCCATCATATGGCTGCCGCAGCTGGCCTCACAGTACCTTGTTCGATCGGACCAATTTTCGAGAACTTTTTCGAGTGTATGGGGTCCTATCTCGTCAAAGGCATTACGAATGTTGGCCTTCAAATATTCAATTGTCTCTCGTTTATCAGCGTAACACTTGTCTTTAGCGGCGCCCCACAGAACGGTGTCCAATCGCAGCTTCTTTTCGGCCAACTGACATGAACATTTCGGCTAATTAAACGCCCATCAAGCATTTGACGTAATAAATCGATTGTGACTTGAGATGTTTAGCAAATTGCACCATCCTGTTGAAACCAAACATCGTTCACATCAATACCGTGAAAAGCAGGCATAAAAAAATCGGTTATCATGGCGCGATAGGTGTCCCCATTGACCTAATAGTTGCGCCGTCCGCATGTTCAAAGATATATGGGCCAATGCACCAAACAGCCACTCGTAATGGGTGCATTGGCTTCTGTAAGACCACTATTGCATTTTCTGAGTCCGAAAAACGCCAATTTTGCTTATTAACGTACGCACCAAGATGAAAATAAGCTTCATACGAAAAGATGGTTTTAAATGATGATAAATTTCCAATAAATTCTAGCGTTGCTTAAGCGTAAATTATCGATTCATTTCGTTCAGTAGAGATAATATACTGAATTTTGTTACAGAATAGAATGACATAAGCGTTGCCAGATTTGAAATAACGGCTCGGTTAAATATAAACCGATAGATGGCCCACCTGATATTTCGCCACTTTTTTCTTATTCTGATACACACCAATCTATATGAGCCAAGGCAACATTTTTTTTTAAATTATTTGTTCTAAGCAGAGGGACCTTGCGAGCTATCCCACCTAGTAGACTTGCCTTATGCCAGCAATCTTTTTCGCACTGTTCGTGATGACCTTTTTTTTCTAGCAATCGCCCTAGATGACTTAAAGGAGTCACGTGTTGCTGATATAACAATGAGTTTGTCTATATTTAGTGAAGTCTTTTTATATCTACCTCGTGCTTGAACGGTTTATATAAAACGTTAAGTACAAAATTCGCAGTCCGATTTTAAGCTTCTGCAATAAATTTATAGGCGTCGACACATCTTAAAACTAAATTATGTCTGATATAATGTCCAGTTTATCTTCAATTAATTCTATTTCACTTCTTTTCTCAATTTTTCAACAATAAATCAAATAAATTTTAATTTTAACAGGATTAAATTCGCACTTAAAAGAAATACAATTTTATCGACGGGATTCACGTTTTTTTTCTTTTCAAAACAATAATGCCAGATTATTTTTTAATTTTTTCATGATTGTGATTCATTACATTTACATTTCTAATAAGTTAAAAAAGTTTTTAGCCCTATTTTTTGGTCAGATGTGTAAGCATATATGACGATAAGAATGTATAGTTGAAATATTGTATAATAAATATTAGTTTTTTTTCAAATTTATACAGACTTTTAGTAGTCCAACTTACCACTTCCCTCTACCTCTGTTCTTTATGCTTATCAGGCATTATCATTAAAACAAAAAAAAAATAAAAAATGAAATGAAACAAATTATTTTCCAAAACAGATGTTTAATGTTCTTATTTGTCTGGCTGATAATTTATTTTTTATTTTTTATGAATTGTTGTTCATCCTTATCTCTAAACTATTAATTATATTTAAACAATAATTTAAATGTCATTTAATAAATAGTGCTGGGGTCAGATACGCTGATATTTGATTGTCAACGCTGTCAAATTGTCAAAATGAAAAAAACAACACAACAATAACAACAGCCAGAGCTACATGTTATCAATAGTAGTGAATAGAGATGTTAAACAGACTTCATAACGCCAATACAAGAAACAAGTGTGGGAACTATTAAATATTAAAAGCCTGTCAATTCTTTTTTATAGAATAATTATGGAAAAAAGAAAAAAAAAAACAATAAATGATAAGAATATGAAATAAAAACTAATCGAAAAACTAATTTGAAATTAATTCACATGATAATGTGTTTTTTAATTGTAGTCTGAACAGGATGTTAATTTCTTATTAAAATTAATTTTTTATTATAATTAAGCCAAAAGGTTAATAAAACTAAAGATTAAAAAATATGATTCAGATGTGTTCTACTGTGCGTCGTGAATATCAACGGCAATTTTGAGTCATTTCCCCTTTACTCACATTAATATCGATTCGATACTATGTAATTTGTGTTTAAAGTTTTTGTTGTACAGTGCACTTAAAATTCATATCTTTATTTGTCAGCTGTTCGTCGCTTTACCACATTCACACACACATATCGTAACTAGGGATATCGGACGTTTATTATTCGACCGGTTTTAATCGGTTTTTTTGGTTTTGTCGAATAAGGTTTTCTCAAAATCTTCGTTTTTCGAATACTAAATAAACCATTTAATTCAAATAAGTCTAATAATTATACGTTTGTATATATTTTTTATTGAAAATATACTCATCGTTTAACTATTTGTATAAATTTAATTATTTTTGTATATATGACAACATTGGACGTCTCACAAAGAACGTGAGAACCAAGGTAGATCGAAAAAGATATAAACTCTTGAGCAAAAATAATCTTTTCTCATCTTCTGTAAATAAATATTGATTTTTGGAATGATCAACTAGACTCATTGAGAGCCCACAAACCCACAAACGCCGGTTCCTAACGGCAGATATATTAGTTAATGAAGTTCTTCACAGCCTAAATACACATAACCTGTCGCCAGTAATGGTGTGAGGTGATATCGCTGTTGCGAATTGTCAGACGGTGTGACCTGGGCTTGAATCGACGACCTCTTGGTTGGAAGGTGGGTTCTTACCTAACATACCACATTGACGCACACACTATTGAATACGTGGTGCAGAAAGTTACATACAGTGCTGCTCGAAAGCAAAGCAAATTTTCTGGCCGAGGCAATTAAGGACTCGTATATTACTAACAGATTTATTAAAAGTAAAACATTTTGTTTTTGTTATCTTAGGCACCTAAATTATAACTATAATACAACAACAAACACGAAATTAGCTCCTTCAGTAGCTGTTTGAAACTTAAGCAACTTTCAGTACTTTGTGTAATAAACTTTGTTTTTATGGTTTCCGCACACCGTTTTGGCATAGTTTTTATGAGATTTGTTAGAATTATTGTTAGTACTTATTGCCACTTTAATTTTAAGCTTTCCAGCAGGTTTTGTTTATTTTTAAAACGACGTAGTCCAGCTCTGGGCTTCAAGAATTAGCAACAATTTTATTTAAATAAAAGAACTGGTGAACCGGTTAACGAATTGAAGAACTCTTCTTACTACAGATTGCTAAATATATGCCACTGCAGTGTGTCGCCTATAAAGGTAGAATCACACGGTTGTCGTAATGCGCCAATAATGAGTGTTTTTATATGCCAATCGTGTGATTATACAATTTATTGGCTCATACAGCAACTCACAATATTATTGTGCTTATTTACGCCAATCAAATGCAACCCCGGTGCGGCAATCGTGTGAGAGCTTTATCGGCAATCATGCACCAATGGAAATTCTAAAAATATACCAATATTTATTGTATACTTGTGCGGCAATTAAAGAAGACAATAGTCACCGATTTTTATTTTGTAATTTTTTTTTCTGAAAAAACACGTGTTTATGCGGTATTTATAATGGTCATCCCTTAAAATATGAATTTTTTAATTATTTATATGTAAGTTGCATCACAACCTTCAACCATTTCTTTTTTCATTATTTTTACTTTTCTTATCAAGCGGGTACCTGATAATCAAAGCCGATGCAATTTTAATAAACCATCTTTACTTTAGAGAATTTAATATAATTTGTAATTATATTCCAATTTATATAAATAAATATTTTTTTAAATTTTTGAAATGTTTTCTCATATGACCATCAATGGCCTTTCTTGTGATCCAATCCCTGACCCACACACCTCTTTTCTTTTTTGTAATTCTTTTTTTTTTTTTTTTTTTGTTTGTTCACTAAATTACCTTAATATACGTAAATAAAGATGAATTCTTTTTTTAAAGAACGAACTATTTTGAACACAAAAAAAAAAAAAAATAATTTAATTTACCACAAAAGCTGGTTTACAGTGTTGTCGTAAACTAGAACAATCATGCGACAACGTTGGCACAATTATTGTCAATATATCGTTTCGCGCCATCTTATGACAATAAATTTTGTATGAAATAAGACAACCATGTGAATACAGAATTTTTAATTGGCGCAATTTTATTATTGTGTGCTAAGTTGTTACAATAAAATTTGTATCAGATTGGTGTATTTGAGTCAACCGTGTGATCCCAGCTTAACAAGCTGGCTGGACAATAACATTAACAATTCTGAAATTGTTAATACAATTAATCAGAGCACACTTCGGTAATTATAATGTTTTATCAGAAATAATGTGTCAAAAATTTTATGAGGTATGAATGAAATATTTGTTGCATTTGCGAATAAGTCTCACGTTTTGTTATTTACGAGGGGTACTATTTTTGTTTCTGGAATAGAAAATAATAACAAATACTTTTAAATAAAAATGGCTTTATTGTGTTTCAAAATATTCCCCTTAATGATAAGTACACGTTTGCATTCGTTCAAACCATTTCTCAAAGCGTTTTTTCCATTGCTCTTGCGACACCTCCAAAACATGGTTTTTGAACGCTTCAACTGCATCTTCGGTGCTCGTAAAACGTTGACCACGCAGTTTAACTTTGACTTTCGGTAACAAGAAGTCTTTTGGTGCCAAATAAGGGCTGTATGGAATACGAGACATCAATTCGATGTTTTGACTGCTTAAAAATTTACCTGTTTGACGAGATGTGCAAGAGCTCGCTCGGTAGGTTTTAAGAATTTTCCGTAACCTTCTGGCTAACAAATGGTCATGTATCACTCAGAATTTACCGCCATACATTGCTCAAGCGGAACAATGGCCACATGACCCATTCGGTCGATAGCTGTTTTGTTGCCGGCTCATACGCATATACCCATGATTCGCACCTGCCACGATTTTATACACTTCTTTTGAAGCTCCACGGGCGAACTTTTCAATCATTTCCTTACACCAATCGCTGCGAACCTTTTTTTGAGCGAGAACAAATATTTTTTACAACTAAGTGTTCATGCAAAATCGTATGTATTGAAGTGGAACTAATGCCAAAGCATACTTCTATCTCACAATATATCACATGACGATGTTGTTTTATCCATCCACGCACTGCATCGATGTTTTGTGGCATTACAACCGATTTTAGACTACCTTCACGGAATTCGTCGTCTACCAAACTACGACCACGATTGAATTCACTATACCAGCGATATACTGTGGTTTTTGATGGTGATTTATCTCCATACAAAGAACTGAGTTCATCGAAAATCTTCTCTTGAAATTTCACCTTTGTGGCCAAATTGATTTTCTTAACTCACTCAAACAGAACAAATAGTACTTGTACATCAAAACATTGTATGTTTATGCTGAAAAATGTTAAACTTTGTTGTGGTGTTGCCGGATTTTAGCTATTGACATTAGTGTTGCCAGTTCCCTCGTAAAATGAAGTAGTGAATTAGTGATGTGTTCAATAATCAAGGGTAAGTAAGTATGTTTTTTTAATACTACTACATTTAATATTGTTCAACCTGTAAAAGTTACAAAAAAGTTATTAAACTTGGAACGCGATGAAAAAAAATTCCACAATTTTCCCGGGCTAATTTTTTATAAAGTGTAATATACATTACTGTAGTAAAAATGAAGTTAAATTTTTCTTGCCAGAATCTACCCTTAAAGTATTTATTTTCATTTTAGCAGAAGGCAGATTTACTGTATCTAAAATAGGGATTTTAAATGAATGGGTCAAAGCTTTCAGTAATGATAAAAGTACCGCGATTTTTAATTTTGCTGTTTTAAAGCATGATCTGGGAAGCTTAGACGAGCAATCGGTGAAGGAAATCAAGGCAGTTGTATCCAGATTTTATACAAAATTTTCGAAAAAGTGGGTGAAATGTAGAGGTACTTGCGAACTCTTTCTAACGTCTAATAAAGCATAGCTAGAGGGTGATAGAAAATTTCGTACATTATACGATGATGCAGAAACATCCATATCATATTAACTCCCTCTGGCTATTCTTGGAAGACTGAAGAAAGACCTACAAAATATCGTACTTTAGACCAACGTAGATGTGTTGACGACTTGATTAATCCCGAAGATGGTGACTATTAGGTGTCAGTCAAACACTATCTGGATTGACCGTAAAGTTTGTAATGCTTTGAATGAAACTTTTTATCACAAAAGTGCTATATTTGTGAAGTAACATCAACATTAATGAATAGTGAGTCTAGAAAATACGGGGCTAAGAAAGAGAACCTTAATTTTGGCTTGTCTACGTTACTTGTTTGGATTCGGTCTTCTGCTTCACATTATCTACCATCTTGAAATTAAAAAATGACACTTACACAAGCTAATGCACTGTTAGTGCGGAGATACGACCCCATACATTCGAAAATGTTCTCGAAAACTGGTTCATTCGAATGGGGTACTGTGAGGCCAGCCGCGGCAGTCATATGAACAAACAAAAACACAACAACAAAAAATAAATTTGATTGAATTTCAAACCGTGTTTGTTTTTTTGCATTTTTAAATTGCCCCCTCTATACAATCATTCTCTTTTGCCAAACAACTTTCTGAGGAAGCACAGGAAGATTGCAGAATATTTCGACAAATATTTAATACCCGAAAACAGTCACGTAAATACTTGCTTACCCTGTTCTGATGCTGTCTTCCTGAAAAAGGACAGGCGAAATCCATCCGGAGGACTTAGATTTAGTTTGAGAGCTGATAGGTTAAGTGTTTTTTCTAATGACGACAACACACTGGGTGATCATTCTGAAAATGACTTTAGTGATGCTGAGTAGGTTAAATTTTAACTTTGTTTACTCGTAGTTTTTTCGTGTAATAGTAATAAAATATATATTTTTTGGTAATTAATTGTGTTTTCTTTTCATTGTTGATGAAACCTCGTTAAAATGGTTATTAACAAACGCGTTAAAATTGAATTACGTCAGCAAATAATTTTGTCCAGCTAGCTTGTACTGCGCGAAAAACTGTGCAATGTAGAGTTTGACAGTAAACTAGTTTAGGTACTTTAGTGCAATACATAAGTCTTAAAAATTTTATTGAATATCAACGGAAGGCTCTATGCGATAACCCTTTTCAATCAAACTCCATTACCTTATTCGCTACCCGAGGATTAAAAATATGGTTTGAAAATGAAAAGTAGTTTGGAAGTTAGTAACTTTTCCGTTAATTCCGTTGAGAAAAAGACTGCATTATTCTTGAGAAGGCATTTCTCTTTTTCTCGCTGGATTGGGTTTTGTTTTTTTCTAATTTTATACAAATTAAACAAACCAGTGTGAATTCGCGTTTATCCGAAGAAACCTAATGACCTGATTTGTCGTAATATTTATATTTTGTCCTTTATCCTTAACATTACTTTGAAGTGATCACATTATTGCTATATGGTCCTATGTGAGCATTACTGACAAAGATTATGCAGATATAATTTTTGTATCAAAATATTCAAGCAAAATTTAATGTTATTTGGTACCACACACACTTTTATTTTCAAACGCCCAATATTATTCGTTGCGTCGCTAGCTCTTTTAGTTTGACGTAATGTGTGCTGCCTCCATTTTCTAATCATCGAAATTCATGTTTTGAAGTTCGCGCAGTTCTAATTATGCCTTACTTTGGTGTCAATGATAGTCTTTTTCTGTAAAAAGAAATGTTACATCAGTACACAAAAATAAATGCTTCGATTTTCATTCAGTTTATCAAAATCGTTTATTTTCAATTCCTATTAAATACGAACTAGGGAACTTTATCCTCTACACTGGATAACGGTAGCATTGTTGCACTTAAAGCTAGTTTTCTGCAGTGTTGCCACTGCTCAAATAAAAAATTATACCAAAGCTTAACAAAGATAGTACAAAGCCAGAGATATAATAGTACAAAAGAAAAATAGCCTATTTTCTAATTTGCATTATTTTTATTTAACAAGGACATGAATTAGTAAGGAGTTTCGGCTTTTTTAATAAAACGCTCTAACACAAAATTTTAAGGCCCTTTTTCATAATAAACGAATGGATTTATCACTACAACTAAATATCGGCTGATTTTCTAAGAGCTTTCAGAATTGATTTAGAAAAAAAAAAAACATTAAATTTAGTGAAATGTATTTAGTGAAATGTATGAGGCCATAGAACGGTCTATATAATTCAATGCTTAAAGATGATTTCATGTAAATGTTGTTCTCTCCAACATATTCTTCATTGTTGGCTTCCAGTGCGTCAAACGCTGCTTGTGCACAAAAAAGACGCTAAATCGTACGATCTAAGCTGCCAATTGATTGGCTCCAAACGTGAAATAAACTGTTCACCGAACTGGCCTCTCAATTGGGCCATTGTTTCGCGTGCATATGGCACCGTCGTATTAAAACCACATGTCAGCCAAGTCTAGTTCTTTCATTTTGAGCAAAAAAAAATTTGTAATCATGGCACGGTAGCTCTCTCCAATCACAGTAACGATCCTGCTTTCGACGTCTTTGGAAAAGTACGGTCTAGTGATGCCACCAGCCCATAATTCACACCAAACAGTGCATTTTTCGGCGTGAATTCTTGCAATGCTTCTGGCTGCTCTTCACACCAGATAAGGCAGTTTTGCTTGTTCAAGTATTCATTTAACCAGAAATGAGCTTCGTCGCTAAACACAATTTTCCCTTAAAAAAAAAAAAAATGGAAAATGAAACAGCTGAGCTGCTAAGAATAGTGTTGCCAGGAGGAAAGCTGCTAAAAAATCACCTTATACATGCAAAACTTTTTACATTTTAGCTTTTAATTAAAAAATTAACGTTCAATGCATTTAATTAGATTGTGATCTTAGTTATTATTATTTCTTTTCATTGTAATTCTTTGCGTTATTTAAAGCACCCTTTGACATTAAATTATTTAGTTTTCTCTTATTTGTTTTTGTTTTCCCTTCCTCTTTTGTTGCAGTCACTCTTCCAATCACCCTCATATAACCACATTAATAATAATTAACACATATTTCATGGAGTTAATTGTGATTTATTTCTTCTAGTTTATGATCTTTCAACAAATTACTGTTTTAATTTCTAATGGTTGATGTGGCATGAACAAACCGCTCTCTGACACATGCACTTAAACACACACCAACGCCAATCATTTGTTACACAATTGAACCACATTAAAGCCAACATAAATTACAGAAATGCAATTTTTATTAGTGCAACAGAAAATTAATTCGAGTCTCTTTTTTTGACATTCTTTTTATGACTTATTAGCGAAATTAAAGAGCGTATAATGGATAAAATGTAACAAGAGTATGAATGAAAACTAGTTAAATTCTATATATATAGCCTTAGGATATGCTATAGTAATAAAGCCATAAAGTATGTAATAGAATTTTAGTAATATCAAATTGCATTAAGTGTTAAAGATAATTGAGAAGTTAATATGAACTAGTGCGAAATTAAATACAACTATCGACCAGATTTTCTTCATTAATATAGGGTCCGCCAAATATATATATTTTTTTTGAAAGTACAATCTTTCTGGTTAATAATAAAAAATAATTTCATTCAAATGGCCATTCAGTAGCCTACACGATCGGTCAAATTTTTAAGCACATTATCGATTGTGTGCAGGCTTCACGAATATTGTCCTTTAAAGCGTCAATTGTCGCTGGCTTGTTGGCGTAACACTTATCTTTGACTGCACCCCACAAATAATAGTCCAACGGTGTCAAATCGCAGCTCCGACGTGGCCAAACGACATCAGTTCTGTTGCTTCGGCTGTGTGGCATGTAGCGCCGTCCTGTTGAAACCAAATGTTGGTAATATCCTCCTGTTCAATTTTTGTGATCAAAAATTCGTTCAACATGGCCCGATAACGATCGCCATTAACTGTAACGGCCACCCCTTGCTCATTTTCGAGGAAAAATGGCCCAATTATGCCACTGGACCAAAATCTGCACCAAACAGAGACTCGTCTTGGGTGTATCGACTTTTTAATGTATGCCAAGATCAAAATGAGCTTCATCTGAAAAGATGACTTTTTTGGCAAAATCGGCATTTTCTGTAAGTCGATCGCAGGCCAAGATTCCCAGCGTTGTTCAAGCGTATACACAACCATATTCGTTCAGCGGAAGGATAAAACTAATTATCTGTCAAATCTACATGAGCTAAGTGTTACCATTCACGAAAGCACTAGTTGAAAAAAAAAACGTTAGATGGCGGACTCTTTATAAAAGGTTTACAATATAAAAACATGAAACTAAAAACATCTTAGTCGTCTTGACTAGAAATTTTGTGTTAGAATTCGTGCTTGTGGGTTAACATTAATATTTAATCTTTGAAAGAGTTTACGTTCATTAAGAACACTCATAACGTTCGGAATATATAAATCTCTATGCAAGTCTTCATTTCTTATATACTATACTACTAAAGTGTACATCAAAATGATAAGGTCACCTTAATATATGCTCAATTCATCCAAACTATAAAATGTTATGTATGGTCTCCTTATTAAAAAACATTCTACGTTCAAATAAGTGAATAATAAGTCGGTTTTGCTCTTAGACATGTACCATTATATTATGTTTATTTTAATTTATGTATATAAGTGCAAAATTCAATGCGTCAAAATGATAAGGTCAGTGATTAATAAGCAATTAATCTAATAAGAAGATAATTTATATTTTAAATAATATCTGCGCGGTATGGGTCGCGGGAAATCTTTGTCGCTTTATGAACAACGACAAATTGTGGCACTTCATGAATATGCAAGGAATGGCGAAAAAACTGGGACGATCTTTGTATGTTGTGCAAAATTTCCTCAAAAACAGAGAAAATTATAAAAAATTAAAAAGTACAGGTCGTCAAAATGTCCTGACTCGGCTAATTTCACGAAAGGCCTCGAATTCCGTGAAAATTGTGGTAACAATAAAAGAGGAATTGAAATTACAAGCTTCAAAAAGCACAATTCTAAGAGCTATTAAAGCCCAGCCAAACCTTATTCGAGTAAATTAAAAAAAAAAATTCCCTGTTTGACTAAGCAGCATAAGATTAAGCGTAAGGAGTTTGCGAAAAATAACATGGCAACTAATTTGCATCAGGTAAACATTTTTTAAAAAGGTTATAAGATATTCCATAAATTTTTGGGTTTGTAGGTAATTTTTTCTAATGAGAAAAAATTTAACTTGGATCCACCAGATGGTCTCAATTACTATTAGTGAGACTTAAGGAAGGAGCCCTTGTTTTTTTTCAAACGGAATTTCGGCAGTGGCAGTTTGATAGTTTGGGCTGGCTTTAGCTCACATGGTACCCTAGATCTCTACTTTCCTTCCACTCGAATGGATAGTTTAGTGTACCAGGGCATTCTGTCTGAACTTTTGCTGCCGAATTTGGCTCAAAATGCTGACAAAGCTTTCACCTTTAAGCAAGAAAATGCAATTCATGTCAGCAAGTCGATTAGACAATGGTTTGAGGAGCACGTTATTAATTGATTGGCTAGCACGTTCCCACGACTTAAACCCCATGGAAAATTTGTGGGGCTGCTTGTGCATAATGTTTATGCAGATAACAAACAGTACAGACAAAAGATGAGTTAAAAGTGGAATCTGCAACAGCTGGCGCGAAATCCATTCCAACGTTCTGGACAATTTAGTAAGTGCGATGTCATCCCATATTTTTAAAACAATAAAAAAATGGGAACGGCATAAATTAA
Organism: Wohlfahrtia magnifica; assembly: GCA_023159175.1. NCBI lineage: Eukaryota > Metazoa > Arthropoda > Insecta > Diptera > Sarcophagidae > Wohlfahrtia > Wohlfahrtia magnifica. The sequence goes on from JAKWBJ010000061.1 coordinate 119,641, forward strand.
AACTTAAAAGCAAAACGGGCTTATTATTCACTTGTTTGAATTTTCAAGTACACCTTATATCAGGTGTAACCAATTAGTCACCCAATTTTAGACTTGCACGTAAGGATCGAAGTGCTTTTCAGCCAATGTTTGCCACATCGATGAAAGGAAATAGTATTCGGAAGGAGTCAAGTCTGGTGAATACGGCAGATGGGGTAGCAGCTACATTGTATCCTGAATTGGTTTTGCTTTATGTGAAGGTGCATTGCCATAATGCAGAATTACCTTTCCGTGTCTTGTGGCCCATTCTGGACGTTTTTGGAACAATGAATGGTTCAAATTGATCATTGTTGTCGGCAGCGATCTGTTTCAACGGTTTCACCAGAATTTTGGACCTCGTGGTACACCACATCTCTCTGGTCCCACCAGCATTGTCTTCCTGCCGAATCGTTCTTGTTTTGCAGCCGTAGTTGATAGTTGTCCCGGGTAATGATTTTTTTCGTTTAGAGCATGATCGCCAGTATTCGATGCGACTCTGCAGCATTTCTTTTTTTTTCAAATGAAAACAAAAAATTACTGCTTTCCGCAAATCATAATTTTCTCGTACAAAATTAGCCATCTTTAATGATGGAAAAAATATGATGTTGTTTGTTCACTGATTTGATGTTATACTGAATATGTTTGACAGATGTCATTGCCAATACAAAAAGAAAAAAAAAAATTAAACCTCGTTCATAATAAATGTTTCCTATGGAGACATTTGTATCTTGATTCTCAATTGATACTGGTACACCTGATATTGCGGAGAACTTGATTTAGAAAAGTTAGTATTTTCTTAATATGTAATTTTTTGGAATGCAAATGTTTTTTAATTGGTATTGAAATATTTTCCAGCACTATATCTCCTTCCATACCAGCCTTGTTGATTAATTATTATTTTGGAGTTTTCTTACACCCCTCATGTTAATTCCCAATTAATTGGTATTTTTATTTTTAAATAGTTTTTATGAATTTGGTGACGAAGAAGATAAATAGATAGTCAGCCCGTCATCCTGGTGACAACTACATTCTTACTTAGTGACAATAAGCTACTTGTTCGCTCAGCGGTTTTCTTAGCAGCTCTCCTCTCAAAAACCTTTGTCCTAGCGATTTTAAGATTGACTGGTCCTTTATTAACCACTAGGCTTTCTATTCCCCCTGCGGCTTCGAGTCGACCAACATCCACCGAAGTAGTCGTCGGTTTAGTTGTATCCTCTGCGATTTCGAGCAAACTGTTACCTCAATAATTTTCGGGTTAGCTGTTCACGCAGCTATTTTCGAGTTAGCTGTTCCCTTAGTGAATTTCTTTTCTTAATTGACGTTCTCAAAGCTATTTTTCAAATAAATATTTACTAAATAGTCTTTCGGTTAGCTTTTAGCGCAGTTTTTGGACGACTGTTATCTAGGCTAGCAAGTGGTCTGCTAGCGCTGTCTCTAAGAAATGGAAAATAATTCATTAATTTCAAAGAACAAGGTTGTGGCTGTTAATATTTCTAAAGCATTCAATAGAGTTTTGCGCAAGACGCTCTTTTCGAAATTATTGCATTCGTTTCATATAAAGCTTTTTAGAGGTCGCACTACTCGATTGGTTATAAGTGCAATCTCATCCAACTATTTCCGGATTAACTCGCTTAATTTCTAACGACTTTCTTGTCACTCTGAGTTCTGTCTACTCGTTAACAGATGATAGCAGCATTGTAAAGGTAAATTATTGGATGTGTGTGAATTTGACATAACTAGTTATTAGTTTTTTGAAATAGGGACAGTAACACGTGGAAGCGTTACAATCTCATTATCTCTGTAAACAAACTTCCGAACAATAGTGTTTTTAAGCCAGAAATTAGGATTAAAAAGAGCATCAGGCACAATTTTTTCCACATCAAGTATAGATGATATAACCATAAGTGACTTAGATTCGGCCAAAGATTATGATCGAGTTGCTTGTTGAAGAGATAGTGGATTATAATTCGGCATAGGAGTAGAGGAAAAGATAGGAGAAAGAGCCATTAATTTAGGAGACAGACTATTTATTGCCTATTTGACGGTGTTAATTTACAGAAATAGTGCTGGTTAATCAATACCGGAGGAAGAAATAATCAACTTTTTCACATCGGTAGGTACTTTCGAATTACCAGAAGAAGATAATTGCTTAGACAATCTTTTGCTTTTTGACTTAAGTTACACTGTAAAATCTTCAGCTTGACCTTTAAAGTAAGAAAATCGTTTACAGTTTCAAACTCTAACCTGCAGCTCCTATAGCAATTGTAAAGTTTGACACCAACAATTCTGCAATGTGAATAAACCCATTGTAGAAGTTTCGATTTGTCACTTGTAGCACGGCATTTAAAATGGCAAGTGACCAAACGCATTTGATCGTCTCTAGAAATATTACAATCGTTATGGAGGAGGAACTACTGATATTGGTTTTTGACACATAGACCTGCTATCGAGTTATCTGTGGCTATGGGTAGTGTAACGTAAACTACTTTCATTTTCTGGAATGAGAATTCGTTCTGATTTCCCATAGAACAACACATTTTTGACTATTGAAAGAACATTCCAGTAGCTCGGGTTTTTGCAACAGTGCAAAAATTCTTCACTCCATCTGACCTTCTCTATATATTTTCAAGACGTACGTCTGACTTAAAATTAAATATCGGGTGGTCCAGCTATCGGTATAAATTTGAACTGGCAGTTATTTCGAATCTGGAAATACTTGTCATTTTATCTTGTCACAAAATGAACAAAAAGAATCGATTTACGCTTGAGCAACGTTAAGATTTATTGCAAATTTATTTCCAAAATAAGGACAATTGGTCAGAAATAGCAAAAAATAAAAAAAGTACAAAATTTACAAAAATCATCTTCGGATGAAGCTCTTTTCATCTTGATGGGTACGTATTTGGGTCTCAGAACATCCAAACGTGGTCTTACAGAAGCCAACTCACCGATTACGAGTGACTGTTCGGTGTAGCATTGGCTCATATTTCTTGGAAAATCAGGACCGCGCAACCATTACGGTTAATGGAGACAGCTATCGCACCATGATAACCGATTTTTTTGCCCGCTCTTCGTGATATTGATGTGAACGATGTTTGGTTTCAACAGGATGGTTCAACTTGCCACACATCTCATGCTACAATCGATTTATTGCGTCAAATGTTTGATGGCCGTTTAATTAGCCGAAATGGTGATTTCAGTTAGTCATCAAGAAGCTGCGATTTGACACGTTATACTATTTCCTGCGTCACGCCGTATTATGCCGGCAAACCAGAGACACTTAGGCTTTTGAAGGCCAACATTCGAGATGTCGTTGCCGTGATACGACCATACATTCGAAAAAGTTCTCTAAAATTGTTCCGATCGAATGAGGTACTGTGGGGCCAGCCGCGGTAACCATATGAATAAAATAATATATCATTTCTAACCGGAACAATTGTACTTCACAACAAAAGAATAAATTTGGCAAAATATCAAACCATTTTTGTTTTATTGCATTTTAAAATTTAAACTTTTAAATGGCCCACCCTAAAAAACTCTCACGCAAGCTTCCAAGTCTATTTTAAATCTTCTAAAAGTTTTAATTACAGTAGAGTACCCAACTCTATCGATTCATTGGAGCACCGGTCCAATGTGGCATATGTTTCATTATTCTATTGATACTATAACGGAAAAGAGTTAGTGCCGTTTCCTAATACTCAAATATTCTTATACAGTACAGGGTTTTTCCACTTCCATTTAAAGTTGATTGTACAGCGAAGCGCACAAGGCATTGCAGTGAAAATTCGTTCTTTAGTCATACAGTTTGTTAGCGGAACGGTCCTCCAGTGAGGGTGTTTCCTGCAAATAAATTTAAATCAATTGTCCATAAACAATATTTCCTTTTTTCTTTCCCACAACCTATTTTCCTAGTACCATCGCAATGCACTACATGAGTACACGTGTACAAGCTGCATCAAATATTTAGGGTTAGATTCGTCATTCGCAAAACTGAGGTATGCCGAAAATTACCATGCGCCAAAGTATGAAGAGCAGAAGAAAGCTGGCAGGCGAAGGATTAAAAGCCAATAGGCTCACAGTAATTCGACTTAAAATCGTGCAACCTTTCCTCATCTTTGTAATGCATTACTTATACGATTCATGAGTATGTATTTAGTTATGTGATGATTTCTGTATAAAGGAAAACTGCTTTTCCTACCGATTTATTTGCGTTGGCCACTTGCGGATTGTGTACAGCAAAAATAACTCGTTCGAGTTTTTATATTTCTGGAAGTTGCAAGCAATTATTTTTATTTAAACTATAAAGTACAGATGCAACAACTAGACAAACAAATGTAAAAGGAATCTAATTTTTGTGCATAACAAAAAGTGTATTCAAGTATGAATTCGTTTAAAATTTCTTCGCTCTTCTGCCTTTAATAAAAACCTATCTGTTACAGTTTATCTCACTATCTTTCTGATTCACCACTCCTTTAACCATAAGCATAACAAATAATTTGGTTTTCAGTATCTGGCATAATGGCACTCGTTCAAGCATATTTGTCGTCTGCAAATACGATGCTGCTTCTAAAGAAAAAAACATTTTTTTATTCAAAAACGAATAAAAGAAATGCAAGAAAACTGAATGAAAACTATATGTTCCCATATAAATATTGACGTTTTATTGACAGTTTTCTTAAGTGCATTGAACAAAACTACTCATACGAATACACTTACACACACACATACATATGCAAACATTATTTACACAAACACATGCACTTATTTAAAGTTTTTCAAATGCAACATTTAATGCATTCGTACTCAGTTGCTTAGTTACGCTATGAATTGAGTTGTACATGACTTCAGAGCTTTAAAAGGATTAATTTTTTTATCTTTTTGTTTTTTCTTTTTCTTCTTTGTCATGGGAATTTGAAAATCTGTTTTTGCAAGAAGAATTTCTAAGATGAGCTAAGAACTTTTAATGTAAAGTTTGAAGAGCAGGAGGTGGGTGGTTATAAAGTATTTACCATAAGTTTTTTTTACTGCTTTTTTGTTATTTTTTATTTATTGTTGCGCCTATATGAGAATAGAAATTTATTTAAAATTAACTATGAAAATAAAAAGTATAAATTTAAAGTCAGAGTAGGTAACCCTTTGGTATTTCTCTAATACATCTGGAGCCTATAATAAGAGCACTTTACTTTGAAGATTATATATACAATAGTGCTGGCAAAGTATTGAACACTGGTACCGAGTACCAAATATTTTTATTTATTTTTAAGTACTCAATACTTAAAAGTAACAACTCAATACTTTTAACGTTGTATTTTATCATTTAAATGTTATGAAAATTTTAAATTTAAACGGCTTAAATACACAATCATGTGGAATATATTTTGTGTACGCAATTTAAGACTGAACTATTAAATATTTTTACGTTTTTACCAGTTAAAATAAAATAAATCTCGTCTTTGATTAATTATAATTCTTTATTTAACACAGTTTTGTGTTCCACTGCTCGTAACTTTTTCAATGACAATAACAATTTCTATTCTTAAATCCTCCGTCTGTTTACAACTTTCTAAACAACAACAATTTCTCGACAGATCCTTCTGCCTAAAGGTCTTCCAACCCGATCGTTGTTACAAATTAGTCTTAACTCTCTTTGCTGAGTTAGCTTCAACTAAACTGGTTTTCACTTCACGAGTTTACTCCCTATAAACTATCTTTACACCGAGTTCAAACCAATAAACTCTTTTCATGCTGGGTTTAAACCAGATGCACGCAAAGAGCAGCTCTTCTCTTCTGTTTTCACACGTACGTGCTCACACGCTTAGCTGAAAACTAAGCAAAAATAAACAAAGAGAACTCAAGAGAAAACAAATGGAAAAATGAAGTGCAAAATGGCCCGAGTGAGAACTCTTAAATTACTACCACAATTGTAAAATGCATTAATAATAGTTTGAGCGACGCTGGTTTAAACATAAACTGACCGCTGTTCGCATTAACGTGCTTTTTATGTGGCTGAATAAACAATACTTCGAAACTTCTCGAACCTCTCGATACATCAGGTAGATTCCATTTCTTTCATTTACTTTCTTTTTAGTTCTTATGAAGCCATGCGAATGTAAACATCTACTTTTTTCAGTTCTTGTTTCTTACTTGTTTTCTTTTCTGCTTGTTTTTATTGTTGACGTTTATTTCTATTCAAAACATTTCTGCTAATCTTGTTGTTGTCGACTTGGTTACTTGTAAACAGCAGGTGCAGTTGTTTTTGTAACAATATTTATTTTAAATAAATTTATTGTCGCTCTTAACTTGAAGTTAAGTTTATATATGGAAGTTTTTAACTGTTTAATAAAATACTAGACGTGTTTAAAATATTTTTTAATGTCCATTAAAAAAAGCTACTTATAAAGGGTCCGTCAAATATTTTTTTTTTTTCTGAAAATGCTATAAAAAAAAACTACTGAATATTTTCACAAATTTCTTTTTTTATTTGAAAGTACAATCCTTCCGATTAATAATGAAATGATTTCATTCAAATGGCTGCATCGGCTGGCCATGCAGTAGCCTACACAATCGGTCCAATTTTTAAGCACATTATCGATTGTGTGCAGCTGCATTTCACCAATTGCTTCATGAATATTGTTCTTTAAAGCGTCAATTGTCTCTGGCTTGTTGGCGTATCACTTATCTTTGACGGCACCCAACAAATAATAGTCCAACGGTGTCAAATCGCAGCTCCGAGGTGGCCAAACGACATCAGCTCTGCAGCTGATAATGCGATCTTCAAAACAGGGCGCAAAACATCGAGTGTAGTTTCGGCTGTGTGGCACGTACCGCCTTTCTGTTAAAACCGAATGTTGCTAATATCCTACTCTTCAATTTTTGTGAACAAAAATTCGTTCAACATGGCCCGATAACGATCGCCATTGACTGTAACGGCCACTCCTTGCTCATTTTCGAAGAAAAATGGCGCAATTATGCCTCTGGACCAAAATCCGCACCAAACAGTGACTCGTCTTGGGTATATTGTCTTTTCAGTGTATGTGTGCGGGGTTTTTGTGCCCCAAATGTGACAATTTTGCAATTTTTTGTCTGGAGGTGTCAATGTGTTTTTTTTTTCGAAAATGATACTGGAAGTACCATTACCGTCAATTCAGAATGCTATAACCACCTGTAATTGAAGATTATAAAGTGTACGATATATGGACTGTGGTAAGAGCCACACAACACGACAAATTTTGACTACATTGCATGACAAAGTTCCCATTCGCGTAATTTGTCGATTTAGCAACGTCAGTTGGCCACCAAAAATCAAGCGATTTGAAGCGGTTAGACTTTTTTAGTTGGTCTAGGTTATAGACACGCCTACGCGAATAATCCCCTATCAGATAAAACCAACATTCGTCAAGTTATCGCCTATATACCGGCCGAAATATGAGAAAAGTGGTAAAGAAGTACCCTAAAAGGATCGTTGACTGCAACCAATCCAGAGTTGGTCATATAAGTTACACTCTATTTCATACATATTGGCAAGGTCCAAGCATTATAATGAAATTAAAGTTTCAGCGAAATGAAAGCTTTAAACTTTACTTTTGAAACCGAAAAATGAATGATTCTGTATATAAAATTCAGTTAGTAACTGTCTTGAAGACACTAAAGACTGAGATCATGGCCAATGCTATATGTGCATGGATCAACCTAAGTAGTGAGCACAAAGGTAAGACCATTAATATATTCTCTGACAGCCAAGCTGCCGTAAGAGCACTTGGTTAGAATAGTATCTAGACTGGTCAAATACTGCTACGATGCGTTGCAACGGTTTTCGCTTAGGAATAAGGCCCAGTTGTTTTGAGTACCTGGACACTGTGGGATAGATGGTAATGAGACGGCGCATGCATTTGCTAGAAAAGGTTCCGTGGCACCTTGTGTTAGCGTTACTGTGCAGCACCATTTACTTTCATCCTCAATCTAATGAATGGTTGCGAAAATGCAAGATGCTTGGCACACTGGAATGCTCGAAAGAGAATCCGCCACTCTATGGCTGCGATAAATCCTTAATTTGGGCGTAGTTCTGAGGTTCTCAAGTATGGCAGGCTGAACTTAAAACAAGCGGTGTTTCTTGCTGGCCACTGTGGACCAAGAGCGTATCTGAAGAAGGCTGAGATGGAAATATTTAGGTAGTCATAGGGTCCCACTGAGTGACATACCTACCTTTATGGTTTCAAATCTGCGGGGTTTCATTAGGAAAGCAGCAGACCTGTTAAAGAAGCTAGAGACTGGAAGAGGCACAATAGGTCCCATATGTCGCAGTGAATTGCAAGTGTGCCTGGTTAAAATACTAATATTATTAATACTGGATTTACTGCTTGGCAATATTTAGTTCCTTATCTCTTCGAACCATAACTGTATACATCAATGGTTTCCCCAGTGGCGCCAGGCCATTCTCATATTGTCATATATGTGGTGTATCTGGTATAAGGCTTTTAATATTTTCTAGTTGATATCATGTTTCCAATTGACCAAGTTTAACATTCTGGTATATCTGTAGCTGTACAACTTCCATTAATTAGTGTCTCTTGGTGCGAAGATAGTCAGTTCAGTATAGTGGACAATGCCTTCCATGGAGTGATTTTCAGAGCCCTACTTATCATTACGACTATTATGCAATAAGTTCCAACTTACATAAGACATCCTTTCTGTAAATCCTGGCCACTAGACAAATAGCATTTATGATATATTTATGTATCCTGTGTGCCTTAAATACCCAATTAACTCTCTACCAGTAGTATAATGTTGCAGCGGCTGCTGTCGTGCCCCTTGGTCTAGTGTTTTTTCTCCGTCACTCCTCTAGGGAGCATATTAGCTTTCCACAAAGCAGTCATTGCTTTGTTTGTGTTTCAGTATTAGTCTAGTAGCTCGCCTCGATATAATTGAATGTAGTGGGTAATACCTTGCCAAGTGGTGGTGGTGATCCTTAGCATTGTAATTTTTTCCCAGTAGTTGGTGTGTTTCCTGACCATTCGTCTGATGGCTGGTCATCATTGCCAGAGGTAAAGTGAAGGGGACAGGAGGGTATTCTTTCGATGGATTTGGCTGGTGGATGTTAAAGTTAAACACTCGAGCCAAATTAAATTATTTTGGTCCTGTTTTCTGCTGGTACCTGGGCCGCTTGTGCTGTATGCCTGCGTTCTAACTAGTACACCACGCCACCACTCTTACTGTTCTGGTGTAGTCTTTAGGTTCGATATTACGTGCTATCCAATATTTCTTATTATATATGTATATTTAGCACTGTTTGATAGTGGTAATCGAGCCCTCTTATCCATAAAACACCTGTTGTCTTGGATGATATAGGCTTCATTAGATCAATAAAAATTGCAATAGAAACATAATATATTCCGATAATGTAATGTATTACAACTAACAAAAGTTTTCCAATGATAATTTTCTCCATTACTTCTCATTGGGGTCGTATGGCTCTCACAAAGTTTTTAAATTATTTCTCCTTGTTTCGGTTTCCCTAAACGCCCTTCATATATTTGGTGTAAGAGTGGGGAACTCTGCTTATCAAGGATTCCTACCTTTTCCCCAAGAGTTCTCTTTGCCAAACCTTTTTCTATAATGTTCGTAACTAACTGATGTTATATTTTTTTAGCTTTAAGGATGGTTTTCGGTGTCTTTTATGATGGATTATTTGGAGAGACATTAAAGCTTTCAATTTTTCAATTAATTCAATTAGAAAACCATATTGATTATTGTTCGCCCTCTCCGGTATTTGAATCTAGGGAGGGTGCCTGGTTTTTTAAGCAAGCACGTTAGCTACTACACTAAGCTGCCTCCTACAAAATATTCCAATTAAAAGTCTTATTTTAGTTTTTTTCTTCTATAAAATTTATTTATTGGAAATTAGCATGTTTAACTAAATTTATTAATTCTAAAGTTTATACTCCTTGTCACCCACCGCCCCTATTCAAATAAAATTATTTACAATTTATTTCTATTTAAAGTCAGCAATAAAAGGGAAAATATATGCATGTGCCGAAGGGTGAGTTCTCCTTCTGCACTGGGCTCTTCGCCGCCTTTAGACGAATTGAGGTTGTCCAAGCGTGTATTTGTTGTAATTTAATTCCACAATGCCTTTGACAATAAATTACGCATTTAATTAATATTTGTTTGCAAATGAGTTGTGCAAGTATTTGTGTAAAATATTGTGTACATGTGTGCGTGTGTATGAGTATGTTTGTGCAAAATTTGCACAAGTATGAGTATTAGTTATGGCCTGTTAACGCTATACACATGCATACTAATAATGATGAAAATGGTCCTTTCGCAACATAAATTGAAACAGAGTTTTGTTTTGTGGGATACACAGAGTGTGCGTGTGCGTGTGTATTGTTTTATGAGCGTATTTATGATGAGTGTTGGTAAATATGAGCGAGTATGTGTTTGTACTTCTATTTTGTGTTGAATTTATTTGTGGTTTAATAAACCTTAAATACACAATACGAGAGGAAGTACGACTACAAAATTGTATCTAAAATGCTAGTACATACAAGCTGAGTACACTGAATGATAAAAGTAATGATCTTTAGAAATATATTTAAATAAAATTTAACTGAAATAGCTTGTAACGAAGTATTCGTTACATAAAAGAAATTCTATATTTTCTATTATTATTTGAATTATTAAATTTAATTTAGGAAATGAATTCTATTATTTCTATTATTATTCGAAATATTATTATTAAGTTAAGAATGGAGTATTGCTCGTTTTATATTATTTGAAATACATATCATATCAATTACAAGAGTATTTTAACATTGTTACGACTTTAAGAGAAACTAGTATAAGAGAAGTAGATGAAAGAGAATATAAGAACATATTGAGGAGTTATTGATTGATATAGGCTTCACTACTACTTCAGTTGTGCTTGCGCCGTATTGGTGTTCGGACACGATCGCAAGTTTTTATAGCTTCGATGGTAGAAGTACATCACTAAAAGCAGGTCAACTCCGGTAGTGGTAGAGGGATACTACTGGTTACTACAGCCATAGTGGTAGAGGGTTACTACTGGTTACTACACCCTTAGTTCCCAGACCTAGTAGTAGTAAGGGTAGAGGGTTACTACTGGTTACTACAGCCATAGTTCCCAGACTTAGTAGCAGTAGTTGTAGAGGGATACTACTGGTTACTACAGCCATAGTTCCCAGACCTAGTAGTAGTAAGGGTAGAGGGTTACTACAGCTATAGTACCCAGACCTAGTAGTAGTAGTGGCAGAGAGATACTACTGGTTGCTACAGCCATAGTTCACAGACCTAGTAGTAGTAGTGGTAGAAGAATACTACTGGTTACGACAGCCATAGTTCCCAGACCCAGTAGTAGTAGTGGTAGAGAGTTACGACAACATTAGTTCCCAACCCTAGTAGCAGTAGGGGTAGAAGGTAACTACAGCCATAGTTCCTAGACCTAGTAGTACTAGTGGTAGAGGGTTACTACTGGTTACTATAGCCATAGTTCACAGACCTAGTAGTAGTAGTGGTAGAGGGATACTACTGGTTAGTACAGCCATAGTTCACAGACCTAGTAGTAGTAGTGGTAGAGGAATACTACTGGTTACGACAGCCATAGTTCCCAGACCTAGTAGTAGTAGTGGTAGAGGGTTACTACTGGTTACTACAGCCATAGTTCCCAGATCTAGTAGTAGTAGGGGTAGAAGGTTACTACAGCCATAGTACCCAGACCTAGTAGTAGTAGTGGCAGAGAGATACTACTGGTTGCTACAGCCATAGTTCACAGACCTAGTAGTAGTAGTGGTAGAAGCATACTACTGGTTACGACTGCCATACTTCCCAGACCTAGTAGTAGTAGTGGTAGAGGGTTACTACTGGTTACTACAGCCATAGTTCCCAGACCTAGTAGTAGTAGGGGTCGAAGGTTACCTAGTAGTAGTAGTGGTAGAGAAATACTACTGGTTGCTACAGCCATAGTTCCCAGACCTAGTAGTAATAAGGGTAGAGGGTTACTACTGGTTACTACAGCCATAGTTCCCAGACTTAGTAGCAGTAGTGGTAGGGCGACTCTACTGGTTATTATAGCCATAGACCCCAGACCAATTAGTGGTAGGGCATAGGGATACTGCTGGTTACTACAGTCATAGTTCCCAGGCGTATTAGTCACTAATACCACTAACGAACGCAATAAAATAAAAACCAAAGTTTTAGGAAGGAAAGGGTTGTTGTCTTCGGATATCTGGTTAAGCACGCACGGGAACATTCTAAATTGGAGAAATATTGTACTTTGCCTGTGTAAGTGTTATTTTTTTAAGAACAAAAATTGTTAAAATCAATAAATAAGATACTGTTTAAATTAAAATAAAACGAAAGAAGTTTTTTTTCATCCTGGCGTATCCCTGAGGTCTACTCCAGAAGATTCTGTTATAAGCTATAGCAATGAAGAAAAAGATTGGCCATAGACAAAGGGCCAGTAAAAGTTTTTTTTTTTTTTTGTTAAGTGGGCACATCTGTTGTTGTTATTCCCGCTTAATTTTAGCATCACAGCTTGACATTTGCAAAACCTACGGTGCCGGGAGTACATCTATCTCGAAGTATGTGGCGATTTGTTACAATTTTAGAAATGTATTTAAATTTGCAACAACGAACTTGTTTTAAATTTTGCGCGAACGTTGGAAATGTTGGAAAAGTGTTTCGGCAACGATTCTCTAAAGAAAAGGGTCGTTTACCAGTGGCACGAGCGGCTCAAAAGTGGCAGACCATCGACATCGAAAACCGACAAAATCATTCACAAAGTAAAAGAAATGTTGATCAATAACCTCAAATTTACCATGAGAGGGATAGCGGAGGACTTGAACATTGCCTATGGATCCGTCTAAGACATTTTGGTTAATAATTTGGGTTTTCCTCGTGTAGAAGCAAAGTTGATTTCAAAAGACCTCAATTTCATGAAAAAAGAGACCGTGTTAACGTCGCAAAAGACTTGATTTGCGAGGCTGATCCACATTCACCAAAAGGATCATTACTGGAGACTCGACGTGGGTTTATGAGGACGACACACAAGTGTGTGACATTCACCAAATGAGTTAAAACCAAAAGGACAAACATGGCGTTTTCAGTCAAAAAAGGAGACAAAGCTCACGGTTTCATGGATTACAACAGTGCAGTGCATCATGAAATTTTGCCAGAAGATCAAGCAGTAAACAAAGAGTATTATTTGGGCGTTATGAAACGTTTGCGTGAAGTAATTTGCCGAAAGATACCATAATTGTGGACAGAAAACTCGTCAATTTTGCACCATTATAACGCACCGTCGCACAGTGCCATCATTATTCGAAGTTTTTTGACGAAAAATGCAAAAAATGCTATCTGCCGAAATCACCTGATTTCACTTCTTGTGACTTTTTTCTGTTCAACCGAGTTAAAAAACCATTTCGGTGAACGAGAGGAAGAAGTGGTGGACGTACTGAAAACGGATTATAAAAACACTTCGAGGATTAGATCAAGTGCTAGCATAAGTGTGTTGCAGTGCATGGGGATTACTTTGAAGGGGACAATATGGATTAAGAAGTATAAACTTGTATTTTTAATTTTCTGAAGAAATTCCTGGAACTTTTTGATCAAGGTGGTATGTCACAAGAATTGGTTTAAAAGCGTGTAACTTGTTTGTGTTTTTTCAATCCACACATAACTGATCTAACTGCGTGTCACGCACTGGTGATGAGCGAATGTTTTTCAAACTCTTTTACCAATTGCATATGTCAAGTACCTTTTATGTTTTCAGGACACAGTAGAGTTTATAAGTTTTTCATAGCACTTGGTTAAAGGCTGTGAGATTCTTTATCTCTACTCTCTATATATACTTGAGCTAGTCTACCGGTGGCAGTCCTTTATTTGCCCAGACTCCTCAAAGATTATTATACACCTGTCGATGGACAGGTGGTAACACTGAATAGGATGCCTGTTTTGAAAATACATATCGGCTTGGCGTGGAATTAAATGCTTAAAAAGCGGTTCGCATTTTCTGTCCACTCCATGGTGAAAGCTGATATAATTGTAAGATATATAGAGATTAACTTTCAGAAACCACCGATTTTAAAATATTATTTTCAATAATAACATTATCTAAGTCTCTTTTAGGTTAACCTCATTATTAAAATCCGTTTACAACTGTACTTTATATGGTTAAGATTAGTCTATATTTCGACTGATGTTTTTTAGAACTTATTAGTAAAAATTACAAACAAACAAAATTTTACCCTAATTCTTCTGGTGAGTCCCGGGGGAAATCTGTGTCAGGCGGACTTGTGAGGGCTGGCTCTCTCCTCAGAAATGAGGAGATTGACCGCTCAGTTGGGATGCCACTCTCCTCTTGCAGACTTATGGTCATGCGGTATATGTTGGTCAGGGCACAGCTACGGTGAGATGAAGAACCCACGTGCTCTGTATCGAAGCAAATCTCGCCCCTATATGATCGGGCTCGCTCGGAATCTATTACAGGGATGCCGCGACATAGGCTGCGAACTCTTGTGGCCGTATTACTAGGCACTGGGTGGCTGGTGCGCACGCTAAGAGATTGTGTTTGCCGTTCAATGACTATTGTAGGTGTTGTCAGGATGAGGAAGAATAGGAGACTGTCGAGCACTTCCTATGGCAGTACCCTAGTCTTTCGGACATTAGGACTGCTTGCCTTAGCAGTCCATTTCTGGATGCCTTGGCGGATCTGGCCGGTGTGAATATCGGCGAGATCTCTTCGTTTGTACATGTGTCTGGTTGGTTCGGATCGGACCGGGACGCGGATATATAGGTTTTTCATTTTCTGGATTACTGATAGGTTTCACAGTGGGATCAATATTGGACCCAGGTGGGCTGGACGTGTCTCGTTACCCGTCATAACTAACTAACTTCTGGTGATGTAAAATTCAAGCATATATTCCATATTTATTTGCTTCTTTATAAAGTACTAGAGAACCATTCATGCGTTGCTGAGAGCATTTGTGTTGTATACCTATAAAATAAATTGCTCGTAAAAAAAATTAAAAGACCAATTTCAGAAACTGCCCTTCACACCCATTTATTCAATTTCGTCTATATTTCGACTGATGATGTGTATTGCCTACGAATTTATTTAGACCAAATTCGGAACCTTCCCCTATTGTCGTCATAAGGATATATAAAAATCAATCTGGTGTCCACAACATTGTTTGCACCAAATTAAGGAACATCTACTATTACGGTCTACTATTAAATAAAAGTGAAGGCTTACTATGTGTGTGTGATGTCACGACCAGAATGCCGCCCACCTTTCAACCGATGATTTGTATTGACTTCGAAGTTATTTAGACCAAATTCAGAAACGTTAGTTATAACCGTTTTCAAGATAGACAAAAATCAATATTTACTTTGTATGGGAAGTGCTACTCCCGCTTATCCAATTCCGCGCACTTTTTGAGTAGTGATTTATATTGACCTCAAAGTAATATGAACAATTCTGAACCTCTCACTATTACCATTCCAAAGATACAATAAAATCAGTGTTTGGGAGATGCCGCACCCACTTATACAATTGTGCCCACATTTTGATCGATGATTTGTATTGACCACAAAGTTATTTGATCCAAATTTAGAGGCTCTTACTATTACAGTTTTAAAGGTATAGACAAATAAATACAAATTTTATGAGGGTGTAACACCGCCATGTTGAACAACAGTTAAGCCACACACCAATTGAAATCTTTCTACATAAGCTTTTTTATATACACAGATTTACAAATATTTTCTAACTCATAGTTTACATGGTGTAACAAATTTCGTTTTCAAATAAAACTTATGCAATACAAAGGGGTTCACTCTAACGTCAATAACACATGAATTAATGGACGTACAATAAAGCTGCATATACATAAAACCTTATTATTGACTTCACCTTTCGTTTAAGAGCTTGCAAAAGAAAGTCGGTAGACGCAAGAAGAGGAGGGAAGAAAGACGTCCTTTCCGGCGCAAAAAAGGGAGAAGCGAAAAGGCGAGAGTTCTGGGCAACAGAAACATAACTCGAAAATTCTTCCAGAATGTCTGGCGTCAGACGGACGATTTCAGAGCTGGTGCTGGTTCCTGTAAGGATGAAGGCGGCAATTTGGTGACGGATGCTCAGAGTATGCTAAGGTTATGGAGGAATCCTTTCTTGCAATTACTGAATGGTTGAAGCAGTAGCCTGGACATAGCAGAAGAAGCATCCGGAGCATAATCGATGATGACGGAATTGTTATACCACCACCTTTTCGTAGTAAAGTACGAATAGCTATATCGCGGTTGAAGGACAATAAAGCCGCTGGAGCCGACGGATTGCCGGCTGAGCTGTTCAGGGCTGGTGGCAAAAAGTTGGAACAACGCATGCACCAGCTGTTTAATAAAATATGGTCAAATGAATGCATGCCAAGCAATTGGAACCTGAGCGTGCTTTGTTTATAAAAAGGGTGATCCTGCCATGTGCACGAAAAAAATTTCGGAAGATCTACTGTCCTTTACGAATGAGAGATGAGTACTGCATACATTGGAACAGCGAGCTGTGCGAGCTATACAGGGACGTAGATATAGTGAAGTGTTGTCGTATGAATAAAGAAACTCCTGCAACGCAGGCTTTTGATACGGTACCCCAAAGAGGAAATCTGAGGATGATGACGATAAATATTCGTTGGAGAGACCAACTGTGCAAAATTTGACGGCCTTGGAAGTCTAACACTGGTGCTAGCTAGCACAGGAAATATCCAGCTGGAGTATTTTTTTGGACTCGGCACAACAGACAGACAGTTGTAAACATAAGTAAACAATTTTGCACACTACTTTGACTTTTTAAAGAAATAAGAGTACTGGTTCTTTTATTTTGACAGGACAATTTTGGGCTTTTTATCTATTTGAGTACTTCTTTCAAACATTATTTATTCAACAATACATTTAATAATGTTTTCTTAAGAAGCATACATGTCTGCAAAATTATAGGGAAAAATATACAGTCAGGGCAACAAAATTGAATGGTAAAGTCAATCCTTATAGTGATGCTATTATTTTGACAATAACTGTATATTGGGATCCCTGTTTTATTTTAGTATTTTTGTTTTCCTTTTATTTAATTTTATCGGTGACGGTATACATTTTGATTGACTAATCCACTTTTTAAATACTCGTACTTGTTCGCTACAGTACAAACATTGAATTTTCCATTAAATTTAAATTGTTTGCCAAGTTATAACCTCTATAACACCGTTAATGAGCAGTTCCATACCTATGCTTCGCTTAAAAGCCCCACCCTTACATTTTAAAAATTTGATTTAAGGTCATTTCAGACGTTTAAAAATGAATGCTTTTGCAAATAAAATAAATATTTTGTTTACGTTTTTTTACTTTAAAAATTAATATATTTATTTAAATTAAAATTTATTTATTTAAATTAAAATTTAAATAAATTTACTACTTTTAATAGAAATATGTATGAAAAATAAATTTAAAAAATTATAATAAATTATGTGCAAAATATTTTCACTTTTTTTACATACGAAACTGAAAAAATAACGAATTCGAGGCCATTAACGATAATTAGAAATGTTTCATGTCCGCATGTAAATTATTGACAGAAAAAAAAAATTATAAAAATTGTCGTTGCTGTTGTTAGTATTGTTGTTTATTAAAATTTATGATAATTATTTAATTAAAACTAAATGTTTTAAATAGACAACCATAATAAGGAAATAATGCAAATAAATTTTATTTCGGTTCTGGAATTTTTTTAATAAATTAAGTGGTTGTTGTCTGTTCTGTTGTCTACTCGTGTGTAGCAAAACAGATACAAAGAGAGCGAGAGAGAGAGAGAGAGAGAGAGAGAGAGAGGGAGAGAGGGAATATGAGTAGAAGTGAAAAAAACAAAATTAGGTGAAAATGGTCAGATAATTTACATATAAGTTCTTAATTACTTTTAAACAATTTATAGACTGTTAGCCATTTAACAAAATATAGCGGATTTTTTACAATATTGCTACGAACTGAAAAACTGCTAAAAAGATACATCAACATATAAAGCTATAAACTTTATTATGGAAGTAATTATATTGGTTTATGTCAAGGCTACGACCACCTTGACAAGGCTGTATTTATTTAAACAGTGCTTCCGATACCACTATAAGTCGTATATGTACCTACGTAATTCGAATCCTTACGAAGACTGAATAGTAGGTTTTGAAATGTACTAGAACATTCGAAACTAATGCCAATTTACTGTGAAAGGCGTCGCATTCTGCTTAGTTGTAATTAAACAGTCACTGAGTAAGGTCGTGCTAAAGCGCTATTAAAAACGTTGAGTAAATTCGTGTATTAAGTTGGATACTGTACAAAATTAAAATGGAATAGAGGACTGTATAAAGTAAAATAACAAATTCGCTTTTATTTTACTCTACGCAACTTAAAAGAACTTAAACGTTTTGAAAAAGGTTAAAACATAACAATAATCTTACGAAAATTAACATTTGTTACTTAAAAGCTTTAAATTCGCTTCCGTGAAAATTATTCTATTGGTTGGTGTCAATGCTATGAGAATTATAATGGATAATTTATCAATCAGATCACCCTGCCACTTATAGGAACAGTGTTACTAATACAACTATGAGTCAGATATGTACTAAATCTTTACATTTGAATAAACAGCAACTGAATAGTAGGTTGTGGAATGTACTAGAACATTCGAAACTAATGGCAGTAAACTATATAAGCCATGACATGCTCCTTTGTCAGTCAGAGATAATTTAATAGTCAAAGAATAGAGTTTTGTATTAAGTGTTGAATTGATTTGTGTATTAAGTGGAAGTTGGACATTGTGTATAAAGTTAATTTGGAAATAAAACCTGTATAAAAACAGACAAATGTTTTCGTTTATTTTATTTAACGCAATTTAAAAGGACTCAAACGTTTAAGAAAAGTTAAAGCGTAACTATATTACCGTGTATATAATTTAAAAATGTTTTATATTTTGAAAAGTTTTAGCCGTTTATTGTGAAGTATTGCTGCAATGTTATTTATTGAACGTATTGGCAATCGTTGGGGGTGTGTTGGTGTAGTATAGAGCACAAGCGTAAGGCACAAACAGCCCAGGTTTGAATCCCAGCAGAGAATATGACAAAATAAATTTAATTACGGTTTCAAGTGTTTATTAAAAATCTTCGACCATCCTCCAAACAATTCTATTTAAAACAAGCTTCCTTAACCTTCCGTCTTACCTCTGGCGACGACAAACATCAGACGGCTGTTCAGGAGAAAATGCCACCTATTGCGAAAAAATTACAATGCTAAGTAAGGATCACCACACTGCACCACTACACACAATCATATTGAGACGAGCTACAGTAGATTAACATCTAGTTGGCTCAAAAATCAACTTGAATACTGAAACAAAGTAACGGATGATTTGTGAAAAGCCAATATGCTACCTAGAGCAGTGATGGATATGAGCTTCTAATATCTTTTTAGCAACACGTGGTTTCGCGAAAAAAAAACTGCTCACTCGAGTTAAATTTTCGGGAGCAGGATCATCGAGTTTTGTGTTGTTAGTAAGTTTTTTAAGCGCTTTTTCCTTTTTTGTAGTAAACAAAGCTATTGCTTCAAATAATAACTCATTTTCAAATTGACGTAAGGATTATAATATAGGGGTTAGAAACTATCTTAACCTCTACTACTAGATTGTCAGCAATATAACTACAAATAGACTTAATAGCACTTTTCAGATTTTGGACTACACCATAGCCATCACATACACTTCTTAAAATTCCGACTTAGACCTCTAAACTCCTGTTTTTAAACAGTCGCAGTTTATTTCCAGAAGTCATTGTCAAGGTGTGATACAGGAATATATGACTTATAGCATGTTCACACGACACTTAATAAAATTGCTAGCTGTTCTGTGGAGGTACATTTAATAAATTTACTTAATGTGCGATAAAATCATTTTAATAAAGAGCAAAGAAGTATATTAGATAGATGGTGATAATAAAAAATAAATAATCCGATAATCTGATTTATTTTTTAATAATACGCGGAGCAATTCAAATTTATTGACATACAATTTCTGTCATTCGGTCTCAAAATTTTATATGGGGAATTATGTAATTTGGTTCATAAATTACAAAAGAAACATTGTCGTGTTAACAGGTTATTATTTAGAGCGTACAAGAACAATTTTTTACATCATCCTATGGCTTAACTTTTCGCTTCCTATAAGATGACCGCCAAACTGATGCTGCTATGCCATTACATGCTATTATATTTCCGATTAATTCAACACAATTGTTTCTATTTGGATAAAGGATATTAACGAAAACGTTCCATTCTGGTTGCGGATTGGTGGCAAACTGTTGCTTTCTGTATCCATTATTTTGAATAATTTTGTAAAGGGACGCATCGAAAATGTCAAATTTTTCATGACATACCAGAGATAAATGATTCTGATTTTGATCGATGGCAGGGGACATGTGGGCCTTAAGAGCTGTTGTGGTTTATTCATATAAAACTGCGACTTAAGAAAACCCTATAAGAAAATATCTCACTTGGTCAAATCGCACGATCTCGATGATCAGTCCATATAAGTATAAGTAACTTAAATCGCTTGTGCAGAATACTGAAGCTACATGAGGTCAGTATCTATCTTACTCAAATCAGGCCATAATATATTAGTAATTCATAGATCTATAGCAATTACCCTTGAAGAAATGGCCTAGCTAATGACGTTATGTTTGGGATTTGTTCGGGATGCAGTTATATTCTTAAAAATAAGGTTAATCGTTATCGCCCCAAGTAAACAAAATTTGTTTGATGACGTATTCATTTAGCCATATTAGATGCTTTTTTTATACTTCCAAATATTTCAATTTGTCTGCTCAGCTTCCAACTGCTCCAGTGCCCACTCGTCCTATGGTTGTTTACCTTCAGCTACTTAGGTAGTTGAATTTTTGCAAACCAAGGGTTATGGTATTTTGGCTTACGGTTTCCAGGCTCTCGTATTGAATCTACGTCATCTCACACTGGCGGCGGAAGCAGCTGATCTAAAGATTATTGTGGTGGAAATATAAACTCTCAGTATTAATGCCACGTCCCAGGAACGGTTTGTAAATGGCATGGAAGTAATAGATGATGTTCGCCAATTTTGTTACCTTGAGAGAGTCATAACCGCAAACGGAGGGTCGGAAGAGGATACGAAAGACATTTTTCTTATCTCTGAGTAGGAAAATTGCAATCTTTAATGCGAATATATAATTCACCCTTCGGTACGGTTGCGCAACTGGGAACGCTTCACAACATTGTATGGGAAGTTGCCAGTTTTCCTCAACCGTTGTCCTCGCAATATTTTTAATATGTTCTGGCCGAGGATTATTTCCAACCTTATGCTCTGATGATGGAAAGATCAACAGCCATTTCAAACGAAATAAGAAGGTGAAAATGGCGCTAGATTAGGCATACTCTTAAAATGTCACCAAAAGATAACACCAAAATCGCCATAGGCTAGAACACGCAATGAACAGAGAAAAAGTGCCGTCCTGTCCACATATAGAGAAGACAGATTGATACCGAAGTAAACAGCATGTGAAACACTTGGAGCGAATTTAAGCCGTTGACGCAGAACAGAGAGTTGTTTAGGAAATTTACTGAGGCTCTATGCAAGACGGGATTTTATTATTACGGTGTGCGTAAGATTAAGTTCTTGTTAGAGACGCGAAAACGGTTGTTTTGGACTCTCCAGCATAATCTTATGGACAGAGGTGATGTTTAAGTCATATCATGCTTTTCATCGTTGGTTCATTATTTACTGAACTAATAAGCTTTTGAATAGCCCTCTCGATAGGACGGTTTTGTCCTCATTAAAATGAGCGAAAAACGCTGAATGTTGCTTAATTTTACAAAAGCATTTCTATCATTTCTGCACGTTGTTTGAACTAATTCGACAGATCTGTAATAGTTGGCCTCCATCAACTGTCTAAGTTTGGAATTACCTATTGAAAGTCACGCCACTTGCATTGCTTGCAACAATCTTTATTTAATGATTTACATGCGTACAAGCATTAATAGACTTTTTGTTAAAAAATTTCCTTTTAGAGTTCAAGAAGAATGGCGGATGTTTCAAATGAAGTCTGGGTCTCCCCTAAGTTTCCTACTTTTTTCAACACCCTCCACTACATTCCAATCAGACCTTTGTTAAGTTTTTTTTTTTCATTTCTTGGCCAATATACTCGTATAGTTTGGCAATGCATGACTTATCAACAATGACGAGTCAATAATGGAGTGTGCACTTCTAAAGTTAAAGCCAAAAAATTCGTCTCCAAATCACTTGTCACAGTCTCTTCCCCCTCTCTCTCTTGCTCACTGGAAAGTTTCTTTACGAAATTCGTCTTTTAACTTTTATTTCTGTAATATTTGTCAGTTTCAAGTGTTTCCTTTTGAGAAACGTTGAAAAGAATGAAAAGAAGAAATCTGTGAAGAAAAAAAAGAGAGAAAATTATCTCTCTTTAGCAAATAATCTCTTCAAACACACACACAGGTACACACCTTATGAGTGAATACATTTTTGAAATGCAATTTTATATAAAAGAATCTAATTTTATCATTATCACAATGTGTGTTAAGTGCCTCAACGTCAATGTGTAAGACATACAATGGAAAATGGTTGAAGAAAAGAAAGAAGAAGAAAAAGTCCTGAAAAGAAAAACCAAAAGTAAAGAAATCACAAGAGCCCTTCTTTCTTGGAGTTTTTTCTTTTGCCTCTTTTTTTATGGAATATTTGTGTTGCAAGCCATTTATACAACAACAACGACAACAACAACAACAACAGCTTAAGAAGGAAGCAACAAGATTTATCCTGAAAAAGAAAAAAAGTTTAACAAAAAAAGAATAATGTGTGTGTGTGTGTCTATGACAAAAATATTTTTCACAAAATAAAACTTAAATATAAAAGAAACACTTAAAAAGTTCTGAAAATAGTAAAAGGCGTGTGGTGGAAACGGGCGGTACATCTTTATTAAAAGCTTAAGAAAAAAAAAGAAAAAAATCCTTTCAACAGTTTCCAAATGCAACAGCATTCTTTACATGCTGAATTCAGCTCAAGCTGGCTGACTGGCTGTGTGTAGACATGCGAAATAAAAACGTTAATAATGCATCTCCCTATCTAGGAAAGAAGGAATTCATCGCTAAAATTGAATGTTTGTATTGGATTTGAATTGTCAGAGAAATAAGCAGCGAAACAAATATGCCAAAAGTATTATTAATTTTTTTCTATTATGCCACGCCATACCCACCCTCTAGTTAAACACACACATTTCCTACATCTAATGATATGTTACATAAACAAACAGAGGCACACGTTGTAAGTTATTTATACTTTTGCCACATTTTTTCTTTTTTTTTTTTCTTTTACTTTTTTGGTTCGTAACATATAAAGACTTAATTCAGTGCCTCTACAAGCTATCTCATGTTGCTTTGTACGTTCTTTCTTTTCTCTCTTTCTGTTTTTGCATTTCTCTTTGGAGTCTGGAATGCAGCTGATATTTAGATTGCTTGCAGTTCCCTTTCATCAATTTGCTTTCATAGTAGTGTGCTAAGTATGTTGTAGATACAAGTGACAAAATCTCACATCACCTTAGTTTCAAAGTTAAATACTCCATTATGCACTATGGTACCTAGATTTTAAAAAACAAAAAAAAATATTTTTAAAAAAATATTAACATTTCCACGAATTTAGGGAAATACATCCTTCTCAATAAAGCTTTAGGTTCGATTGCCCGAAATAAATACTGCCGTTTCAAAATAGTCTTCACCGCTAACAAATTTGCAAAAGGAAATCTGTTTTATGTTATGTTTGTTGCCAAAACGCCTATCGACCCAAAGGATACTTTGTGCAGCCCCATTAATTCAGCATAACAGATTGAGACTGCAAATAAGCCAGCAATTCTATTTGGTGTGAAAAGAAAACACCCTTTTTACAGTCGCCACAGCATCACATAGCTAGACACTTACAAAATACGAGTTTAAAAGTCACGGCATAAGTCGAGGGGAGTCGACACCGATCATCATATTTTTCCATTACTCCTTTTGAATTTGCACATGAGTTGAATATTCTGAGCTTGGTTTGTCTGGATATACAAGAGCTTCACCATACTGACTGCAGCTGTCCAAATGCCACTCTTGCTTTGTTGAACCTGTTGCTAACGTCTGCTTCTGCATCGCTGCTTATTGCCACAGATAGCAGAAACTATCTACAGACTCAATTGTTTAACCCCATAGCATGATGTTTTCTGTGCTATTGTTGTTAATTCTCATAGCTTCTTGATATTTATTTCAAGTCCAACACTACGAGTCATCCTTTCCAGGTCTTCTTATTTTGACTTAACATGTTGGAGATCTTGTGTCAGAGTAACAGTCCAGTCAAAAAGTCCATAAGATGGCACATGATGGCTTTACTAGAATTTACTCCATATGATTGTTGATGAAAAAAAAATAAATAGTGAAAACCAAATTCTGCTCCATCGAGACAAATGGTAGAGAAGTTGTTTGCTGAATTTAAACGTGGCCGCTCCAGCGCAAATGATGCAGAGCGCAGTGGAAGGTGCACGAGCCAGCTGATATTTTAAAAATATCAGGTGGTAGTGTATTTACCATTTTACACGAACATTTAGTATGCGAAAGTTCTGTTCAACGTGAGTGCCGCGGGAACACATAAATCGTGCTACAAATCGACGAAAACGGTGGCATGACCGTATTCGTCAGACTTAGCCTCCAGTGACTATTTCGTGTTTTTAGATCTCAAGAGAATGCTTGCTGGAAAGTACTTTATGTCCAGTGATGAAGTAATCGCTGAAACCGAGTTTAGTCAAAATTTTGTTTTTTCTTCTTACTTATTCCACGGCCTTATTGATTGACCTGTTAGACAAATATCATCTGCATAATCCAGGTCCTTGAGTTGTCGTGAGAGAGAGATTCAATGTTATACTTCATCTCTGCGAACAGACTTCGATGGTCAATAGTAAAGGCGAAAGGGGACATCCTTGCTTTACTTCAGCGTTAGTATGGAATGGTTGACTTATACACCCGTTGTCAAGAGCAGATTCTTAACATTTTCCAAAATTCACTGATGGTATGTAAGAATATCGTGCAGCTAAAATATGTTACTTAAGACGCCCACCTACCAACCAGAATATCCTCGGTTCAATACCAGGCCAGACCATCTAAAAAAAATTTTTTTTTCAACAGCAGTACCACCCCATAACATTACCTAATAACTGGTTATGATAGTTATTCACATTTTAAAAATCCGTGCTTCAGCACATCTACTGCACTTCGAAGCTTGTCCTGAATATCTATTTCAACGTGATAGATTCAAAGGTGCCGATTTAGAGACTGCAGAGAAAGTCGACACCGGTAAAAAAACCGACGATTTTGATTTAATAGCTTTAGTCTATGAAGATTGTTGTCTAACTAAGCAAAAGCTTGTAAAATCATTAGGATCCCCCAAAGCAGCAATATTTAAACGTTTGCAAGCAACTGCCAGCAAGCCAGAAAATAGGGTAACGCACGAGTTCAAACCGAAATACGTTCAAAGATGAAATTCGCTGTTCGGAATATTGTTTGAATGACATAAAAAGAAATTAGATTTACATCAAATTATTAATTAACGACCCATTGTGCAAGAAAATGTTTCTTTTCTACAACTAAAAACATTGAAAAAACACATGTTTCTGTTGGCATAACTGTGCAAGCATATGCCTGAATGTATGTTTTAGTTTCGTAGCAAAGCAACAAACATAAATACACACTCAAATAAGTATATCTGTATGCAAAATGCAACAAGGGGAGGGTGTCAGCACTCAGAAAGAAACGTAAAGCGATTACTGCTACTCAAATAACGACAACAACAACAAGAACAATTGAAGTAGATAATATTATAACATTTAGCCTGTCACAACAGTGTTTGTCAGTCAGGCAACATTGTTTATGTCCTGCTACACAAATGCAGCATCAAGAACAACAACATCGCACAACACAAATCTCGTCAGCTATTGCTAATGTGTGTGTGTGTGTGTATGTAGAAGGAGACTGTTTGCACAAAACTTTCTAAAACCCACTGTCAAGCAATTGTCAATGACAATTGTAAATGCAAGCAGACTTAACACCTTGCCGCACGCTCTTTCTCCCTCTTTGTCCCTCTCTCTCCTTGTGTATTTCTTTCCGTTAGGCTTATAGTCGAATAGTCTGTCCTTTTGCCATTTCAGTTACTCAGTCACTCACTCGCTCACTGGTTGATTTCTTCTCTAACACTTGCTGCAAGCTGGTAAAACATGTGCATTTCGTTTGTACAAAATATATGCAACTCGTCTGCAGTATGTATGTAAGTGTCTTCAACTTCTTCGGCTTTTTTTTATCATGACATTCCTTCCGTATAGAATGACTTCTGTTGAAAGTGATTTTTTTTTTTTTTTTTCTTATTTTCCCATCTCCCTTACAGTTTATCTATCTTTGTCTTTTCTCTACTTCGTGCCACATGTGTGCTAATGTGTCCCAACAGTCTGTGTCGGAAGGAAAGTTATTTGTTACAGCATTCCTTTTCTATGCGGATTAAATGCAACAGCCACTACTGAATACTGACGCTTGGTCTGCTATGCTTCGTTGCTAAAGCACCGCAGCTACACAAACTGCATGGAGACATTTTGCTGTGACAGACTTCAGAAAGTCTACTTATTTTTTGCTGGTTTCTTGTCTCTCCCTATTTCTCACAGTCTTCTTTGTCTATTTGTCTTTAAAATGTACCGAAATTCTTAAGCCTGGGTAAGAAGAAAGTATGATTAATATACAGAATGAAACATCTCTACTCGCGCATACGTCAAGGAATAATAAGAAGAAGAATGTTTTAAATAAAGTTATAAGATGTCACAAAAGTATGTCTGCTTGAAATTAAAGAGACTTGAAGAAGAAAAAATTTAAAAAAAATGTAAAAAAATAAAAAGAATATTTTATTAAAATCGGAGCAGAAGACTATTTGTGAATTCATTTGATTTCTATTTTATTGTATATTTTCATTTTTAAGTAATACTGAGAAATTGTTGCTTTTTACGGAATTTTCCGAAATTTTTTCGTATACATTTTGGCTTATGAGAACAGTTAGAAAATTTTTTGACTTTTTAAATAGAAATTGTTTTTTTTTTCTACCGTGTTTCCACGATAAAAAAAAAATATATTGTTTCGATCTCTTAATCACCATTGCTAATCGTAGCGTCTACACGTGATATACGTGTTTCAGTTTGACACTCAAGTTCCTTTAAAAGCAGCAAATCCTAGATATACAGATTTTTATGGATCTTGAAATTCATCTTCGACTCACTCAGAAATTTAAAAGTCGAAGATGTGTTTCTTAATTCTAAAATTTTGTTAAAACTTTTTTTCATTTTGTGTTCACTTTTTTTAGAAATCTTAACATTCCTTTACTTTTCGCTTGTTTACATTTGCTATTTTGACAGAAAGTTCAGATAAACTTTCGATAAAAAGTAGAGAAGACACCAATTATTCCTGTTTCCGAAGGCGTTTTGTACTGAAACAATGTAAAGCGAGATGTTTTGCTTTCCAATTTTTGTATGACTAAACATGCTTGAGGCATAAATTACGAATGAGAGAGCGAAACATGAGTATTTGCCTACGTGGAAACATGCTATTACTACGCAAATATTTCTTTAAATTTGGAAACAGGTTATTGTTTCAGAGGGTCAAATACAAAAAGCAAGCTGGATGGGGTGCTTTTCGCAGCGTAATTTATGGAATTTGACTATAAGGACTATACATTAGAAGGGTAATATGATTTATAAATGTAACCCATTTCCATAAATTTTAATGTTACCTTTTTAAAACGTTTGCGTTTTTTTAAATTGTGTATAATAAGGTAAACGGAGTGAATTGATTGTTTTTATACAGTCTTTATTTTCAAATTAATTAAATGACTTATTAAATTCAAGACTTAACCCGAAATATCCTATGATTTATCATATGGTAATCCAAAATATGACGTTACATTTACATGATTAAATACAAAACAACATAAAATTAGAAAAGAAAAACGTTATATGATGCAGAACTTTCCTGCTCGGAATTCAATTAGTGAAATTATCGCATGCAAGGCAAAAAAAGTTCTGGGCATTACTGGGTTAATATACAAATTTACTCAACACTTCAAACACAACCTTACTTTTGATGATTAAATTATATATGTCTTGACTAAGGCTTATATATCGGGTGTTTTTTTAGAGATCTACCGAAGTTTACACCATAATAAAACAAAGAAATATAATTTTAATATCATAATGAAACGGGCTTTATTGGATATAAAATTTTCTGTTATAAATGTCCAAATCAGAGTTGGCAAAAACCCGAGTTTTTTAAAAAAAACCCAACCCACCGGTTTTTATTGCGTTTTTTTGGGTTTTATTGGGTTTTATAAATGCTTCCAAATTTCGTTTAAGTCGACAATATTTTTTGTTTCTTTATACAATCACGTTCTTTTAATATTTATAATGTAATTTTGCACTCTTGGTCGGATCAAGGCGTCATTGTGTACTATGCGCTGCTAAAACTGTATGATCGAAGCAGACTGCAATTACTTCATTTGAATCGTGTGTTATAAGAAAAACGACCGAACTATAAAGACAGACATGATTTAGTTATTCTTTTGCATGATAACACCCGACCTCATGTCGTCAAAGTTTCAAAGCAATTGTTAGAAACGATCAAATGCAGCATCCGCTGTATTCTCCGAACTTTACTCCGACGGCTGTTGCGACGGATACAGTATACTCACACCTCTTTATACAGCCTTTCTTTACATGACATTTTGCTATAAGGACTTGTTTGTATTATGGAACACTTTCACTTTAAGCGCAATTTATCTCGTTCTGCGTTCAAAAAAAAAAAAACGTGCCATCTCATTTATTTTCTAAAAGTGTAAGGGAAGCAAACGCAACACATATTCATCTCGTTTAAATGCATTTCGATTTACGGCCTACATTTTCAGAAACTATCTAGGGTGTATAAGGAGGAGATATGGGTTTATCTTTTAACATATCACCGAATCATTTCCGTTGAAGAAATACAAAATTGGTTTTAAAGTTGGAGCGCCGTAAAAGACGAGAAGTTTTTCTGCGACGGGATTTGGAAATTGGCTCAGAAGTGGTGAAAAGATGTAAGTAGTGGTGTGATAAATTTGTTATTTCATTATCTGTTTGAAGTCAAAAACAAAACAAATAGTTATTGTAGTCCCAATTCGTAAATTACACCTATATTTGTTGTAAATAAACTACGAAAACCTTTAAATAAAAAAAACCCGGATAGGGTTTTAATATAATACCAATTAAAGCCAGGTGGGTTTTATTGAGTTACCCAGTGGGTCGCCAACACTGGTTTAAATACAGTGGTCTTCAATCATATTGGCCGGATAACGAAGATTTTTGGCTATTTATGTATTCTCTTCGTGAATATTACAGCCAGGACTACAAAAAGATAAATGAATCCTACAAAAATTGTTCTCAAAATTTACCGAAATCAGCTGCATTTGTAACCTTTATTATATAGTCTTTCAATTTAAATATCATATAGTATTTACTGATATTGCTTTTATAATTCCTGGTAAACTATTTTTATTTTATCAAAATCTTTTATAAAAAAATTCATATGCTTGTTTACATTATTCCAAACGGCAACCATATTTATAACAGAAACTGTGTGTGAGACGCAATTTTTAATCAGAAGCTTATTTGCTTCCATCGGAGTAGGAGTGTAGCGCATGTTTTTGTGATTTTTTTTTTTTTTTTTTTATTTTCAAGAGATTTAGAGATGCAACAGAATTAGGGCTTGGCGTTTTCTTTTTTCATAAAAAATTGTCGGTAAAAGCAGTCCTTAGATAGAATCTATATTGACAGCATTTTTTTTACCCTCTAAATTGTGCTCTCACAATATGTACGTAGTGTTGCCGTAATTTCACTGAATTTTGTGTGAAAAAAATAAAAACAGAAAGCAAAGCAAACGTAAAAACAAAAAGTGCAATTGACAGTATTTGAAGTTGCGGCGGTCGATTTTATTAGGAGCCATCTTTTTTTGACAACATTTTTGCTTGAAGTTGAGGACGTATGCGTTTCATCACTTAAAAGCATCACGAAAAGTGTTGATAATAAGCTATGGACATAAATTTATGCATGTTTATTCATTGTATTGTTACGTTTTTACCTTTTTAAAAACGTGTATTTATGAGTTCGTAGATTGTAATTAAAATAAAATAAATCTTGGTTTAGTTCTTAACTTAAAATCCTTTATTCAACACAGTTTTGTGCACTACTGCTTGTAACTTTTTACAAGCAATAACAATTTTTATCGTTAATTACTCTTACTGTTTACAAATTTGTAAACAACAACAATTGCTCGACAGATCTTGCTACTTAAAGATCTTCTAACCCGATCGTAGTTACAAATTAGGTTTGATCACAACCTCTTCAACCAGAGTTTAACCACAGTACACTCTCTTACACTGAGTTCAAACCAATAACACGTTCGCTGAATTTACACCAAATTATAGGGCTGAATAAACAACACATCGAAAGCTCTCGAATCTCTCGATATTTCAGGTAGATTCCATTTCTTTCTTTTAATTTCTTTTTAGTTCTTTTCTAGCCATGCGTATGTGAACCGCTTTGTTGTTGCTTGTTAATTGTCTGTTACTTGTTTTCTTTGCTGCTTAATAATTGTTGTTGCCATGTTATTTTTATTTACTTTATCTCTGCTAATGTTTGTTGTTGTAGATTTGGTTATTTGTAAACAGCACGTATAGAGTTGTTCCTGCAGCTTTTGTTTATTAGTTTTAACGATGTAATAAGCACTGGGGTGCCCAACCTTATTTTTGTAACAGTATGAATATCTATTTCTTTACACCATTTTAACTTCAGTGCATTCTCTTATTTTTAGTGTTTTGCTCTTTGTGTGGGCTCTTATTTAAATATAATTTCTGCCATGTGGCCGCCACGGTTGGCGCGTACCAAGCGCAATCTTCAACACAAATTTCCACAAACTCTTCGCAGCATATGCGGCCATATTTTGGCCATATTTTGCATGAAATTACTCTTTCATCATCCAGCTAATTTATAATAATGTCATTCAATCAGAAATGGGATTCATCGGAGAATAAAATTTTGAAGTCTGACAAACCGAAGCATGGTGTAAGTCTGTTCATAATGAAATACCAAACCAAACTAAACAAAAACAAACTATCAGCTGTTAAATCGGTTTTCAAATAAAGCAATGTTGCCAACTTAAAGTTATGGACCTCTAAAAAAAACTCGATATTTTACTACGATTGTGCCGCTGTGGTATGATAGACATACATACATATGACAGACATACCCGCCTACCAACCACAAGGTCCTCGTTTTAATACCAGACCAGAAAATCTGAAAAAAGAAAGAAGTTTTTCAACAGCGGTATCACTTCATAACATTAGCTAGCAACTTGTTATGAGTATTACTTACTATTGAAAATTTCTCTAATGTCTTTGCCGTTCGGAGCCGGCGTTAAACTCTAGGTCCCTTTCAATGAGTTTAAAAATAGAATCGGGTGCAGCTCATTGACTGAGAGAAGTCCCCATGTTCCTTCATGGAATGTTATGGGAATTAATATATAAAATATATTTTACTACCATTAGTTTGGAATGTTCTAGTACATTCTACAACCTACTATTCAATTGCTAACAACTGTTTAGCCATATTCATTTTCGTAACAGACTAAGTTCGTAAAACTTATGTAGTTCTAAATTAGATTTATTGTTATACGTATATTTTCTCATTTTATTCTAATGGTTTTTTGTTTTGTTTCTTATCTTTTTAGGTAAGTTGTTTATAAATTCGCAAAAACTATGCCGAAGTACTAGCATCCATATAAAATTTAATTTTTTAATGGTTTATTAGAAATTAAAACCTGAAAATTCAGAATGAAAACAAGTAAGAAAGTAAGTTATGATTAAAGTTATGGAAATTTTATATAATTTCGGTATAGACGAAAAACTATACAAAGTCTAAACTGGCAACAGAAAGCTAACATAAAAACGAAACATAGACTAACAAGAAGTATTGAGATTCAGAGTGCTGTGAGGCAGTTATGTATCTGTCAGAAGTTCTCTTTAACACTTATGCCGAAGAAATTTTTAAAAACGCCATTAATGGGTTGAAAATGAGTGTCAAAGTAACCGATGTAGATCATTAATATAAGGTACGCAGATGATACCACACTCGTAGCTGACAAAATCGAGGATTTACAATACCTACTAAATGTAGTAAACGAAAGCAGCAGAAAATACGGACTGGAAATAAATTTGTACAAAACTAAATACATGGTTGTCCGCAGGAAAAACGCACTATTAAAATCACAACCCATAAACATCGATATATTCAAAATGAAAAATTCGCCAATATCTCGGTTCATGCCTATATGATAATTGAGAAGGTGACCTAGAAATTAAGTGTCGAATAGAAATGTCAAGGATCATTTTTTAAAATTACAAACAACCGTCATATAACCGAGAAATAAAGCTACCTCTTCGTTTAAAATATCTTAAATGTCCGGAATCCTGGACGCTAAAAACAAGGCAGATGAATAGAATAGAAAGCTTTGAAATGTGGACGTAGATAAGAATACTGAAAATATCCTGGACGGACTCTGTAATTACGATATTCTCAAAGAAATCGCTCAGCAACGAGAATTGCCGCAGACCATAAAGGAAGGAAAACTGCTTATTTTGGTCACTTTATGTGAGGACCAAAATATGAAGGACGTAAACAAATGCTATAACTCCGCATTATCAGATCATGTACCAGTGTACGATATATATATGACAACTAATGAGCCTTACTGCAGACCGGTATAGTTTTGAAGGCATTATAAATTGACATGGCCGCTGACATTCAGTTTGTGGATAGTCAACAAAAGAAGATAGAATGGTACTTTACTTTTGTTTTTTTCTGGTACATTGATATCAGAAATAACCTTTGTCCTTAACTATATGAACTTATTGACAGCGTCGAATTGTCAGTCTTCTAAAATCAAAGATTAGATATTGTGTTGATTGTTTCTCTTATCTTTTAAAACTAATCCTATATCTTTTGCAGCCTTGCATTGTTTGTAGGTCAGTTGCGACAATATCTATATCATTGTACTTGAAGTATCGATATTGGCCCAAATCATGGATCATTAATTTGTAGGTATAGGTTAAAAGAGGCATATGACACAGCCCGTCGTTTTGCCTGAAACTTCTAATTGTTACAAAGGAATCGGATGTAAATACATCCGGTTCAATTACGGCGGTAGCTTCCAAGGTAATCCCAACCATCGTGATAAATTTTTCTAGGATACTAAAATCTTCTTTATAGTTTCAAGAAGCTTATCTTTTTTGTAGGGTGTTACACACTCGCTTAAATTGAGACAATAGGTGGTGTGCAACTACTGAATCTAGTATTTTTTTCAAGAATTGCCTCAACAGGAACAGCTGATCGGCGCTTGTCCACAACTGCATTAACCTGGTAGTTTATCAAATCATACCTCATTGAGATGGTCAACAAGCACATCTCTAGCTGCCTTGGCAAACGCGGCAGGTATGTTATCCAATCCAACGCTATAGTTTATTTTTTAACCTCCTAACAAACATAGCCACCTCGGTAGTAGTTCGAGATTAGTTTGCACTCTCCATCAGCCAGTGTTGTCATTAAATTTTTTGCTTACTGCAAGCAATCCGAATTTTCCCTGCACGTTAAAAAGATTTTCCCTGCGAAAATCCCAACGTATTCTAGTCATTAAAATCTAAGAAAAACAACAGTCGTATCCATAGAAATATCTTATTTTAGGTTTTAAATTAAAATTAGTTAAAATCCATACATTTAATGCATAAAAAAGCGCTTTTAAAAATCTTATTTATAAATAAGTGTATATGGTTTTGAATTAGAAGGTCTATGGAACTTAACCCGAAATGTTCTGGAACTTTTTCTGATGAATTTTGATTTTTGCAGCAAAATTAGAATAATAGTGTTCAACATATTAACGAATTGAACTGAAGCTTAGTAGGAATAAATAATTATGCCTTATAAATCAGTGGCAGGATATATCACTATTTCGAAGAAATTTGTGTACTTCTGCTAGCTCTCTTAGGAACAGCTGATTTATAAGCTCAAGGGCATAACTCGAGTTAAATCTGCCACATATACAGTGGTGGAACAAATAATAGGGACACAGTTTAACAGTTTCTTAAATTAATATTATTTATTAAACTCTAATAATGTACTCGTGCAAATTGTAACTAAAATATGTTCGTACATACGATTTTGCATTTGACCCAAACAAATTAATCTTCGTTTCGTCAGATCATAGCACGTTTTTCTAACTATTACGGTGCAGTTATTGCTTCCGTTTGCTGAGAAAAGTTATATTTCAAGGACTCTTTTCCATAAGTCCAGCTTCCATAAGTCTAGCTTTCATAAGTTTGTTTCTTATTATGCGACTTGAAACAGGAGCAATAAGTTCATTTTTGAGGCTTTTTGATGATTTGAGAGGATTAATCTCTGAAGTACGAATTAAAAGTTTATCAAAACCGACAGTTCTTTTACGCTTTCTTCTCATAGTCCCTTCAGTTTTCTTTCACAGGGTCACATCAGTTACTTTAGTTTTGGAGCACTTCATGGTCTAAGATTACTCTTCCATCAAAAAACTTTAATGCATCAAATTTTATGACATATTGGAAAAGACATAGAGTGCCCCTATTATTTGTTCCAACACTGTACCAACTACTGAGGAACAAAGTCGTATGGTGACGATAATGGATAATAAGTCGCACATGGAACCTTTCAGGCGTTATCGCCACTTCACGGGTCGAGAGGTAATATTTTGCACGGAACTGAGTAATAAAACAGTAATGGGAATAATGGAGCAGTCTGGCAGCTATATACACCTTTAGGGAGTAAACCATTATGTGATTCTCGATAAGTCAAAGGCCAAAAGTGGTATTTGCGCCTAGTCTCATTTTTCAAGCCGAAGTTCACGCCGCAGAAAGATCTCACACTATTGCCAGTACTCCGCTCCTATTAAATCTACTCGAAGGAAGTATATGGTTAGGCTCAGGACATGTAGGAATTTTTGAGAATGAATAGACAGATGATGAACCTGGGTCCAATCGACCAGAATCTTTCTTTGGAATGCAAAGAGGAATCTAGAGTGACATTCTTATCGAAAAGGAGGGGAATAAGAAGCGGATACACTTCTTCAGAGCTTAAGGCAACCCAAACTTTTGCTAGATACGATGATAGGAAAAAGTTTAAGTGCTGCATCAGACTACTTGAAAATAACCTAAGAATGATAACCTATCTTTTAACCGGGCAATGCAGACTCAAGGAATAGTTAAAGATTGTAGGGTGGGAATAGTTTAAAATCTAATGTGCAGGTTTAGTGAGAAGTAAGTTGAATAACCATAGCACATACTTGATAATTGTGCGGCAGTAATGCAATTTGAAAAGAGTGGCACCTAGACACCAATCAAATAAGAAATAAGAAGCTATCAGACTAATGTATTGGCCATTAGTGAAGCACGCTCACTACTATCTCATGGTGGTACAAAGGAGTCGTGTTTGCGTTGACAGTCGGGTGACTATCCCAGCCCTTAGATTATACAGCATCAGCCTGTTTTCTAAGACAATCCTTGTTTTGATTCGGGGTAACAGTGATTTCTATAACAGTGAGCGTACGGCAGATTGGCTCGTGCGGAATCGGCATCGAGTGAGTAAAAGCAGGTCTCGGTGGTATCGCTCACTGAAGAAGGCTATCTTAGACTTCTACCTGGATCGAGCAAACTTTGGGTGAAAGCCTGAAGGATCTTCTAGGATCAGGTAACTGCCTCGCCTGAGTAGGAGTAAGGCGCAATCGATCGCTCATTGGTCATGGTAGAAGACATGTGTTCAGACGGATGGCTGTGCTTACTGTTTACTGTTTGATTGCAAACCATTCCCACAATATGGCGTTACTTTACAACGGCCGCTGTTACAGCTGTGGCGATGTGTATGAGGAAGAGGCGTTTGAGCACTTCCTATATAAAGATCCTGCACATAAACTGTCGTGGTAAGGCCTTTGGCCTTCATCATATCATCTCTTAAGGTATTTTAACATAAGGGAGTAGGTGTGAGACATCGTGCAATTTTCTGTTGTTTGTGGCAATTCTTAACACAGTGAGCTGACACTACTTGACACTCGTAGTAGCTATGAGTAGCACGTAAACTAACCAATCAGATACTTAAGACCCAACAGCTGAAGCAACAATTTCATACGTTTGCAAGTGAAATTGGTTGCAAATATTTCTGAATAGTTTTGCTCTGCTTGTGTCATTCTGCTCTCTTGCATAGAAACAGCACTTTTAACCGTGACAGTCTGTGAAATTAAATAGAGCTGAGCTTGTCTCGGAAGATCAACTCTTGTTTGCTAATCTGGGATGGAAGTTTAAGACACAACTAATTGGTTATCCGAAAGAGTAGATCGATTTAATTTTTATTCTTTAAAATTTCAAACAATTTTTTTCGATTTCCATCAGTTCTTCCCAATTGACTTTAATATTTTTGTTGTTGCTTTTTTTTTCAAATAAATTGTGTATCAACTCAAATCGATATTTCGTTTATAAACGTGCCCTATACTTGTTTGATTTTGTTAAAGTTTGTTTCCCTTTATACTCCCCTATCACCCTCTCATCATAAGGTATTTGTTCTATTTAATCAAATTAATTTTCTACTTAAAATGAATGGAATAGTGAGTGCATAGATTAGGGAGGGGTAAGAATTAGGTATAGAAGAGAAGCTGGAGAAACATTAATAGAAAAACGAAACAGAATGAAACGAAATGAAAAGGAAAGAAGAGAGGGAAAAACATGATGCAATTCATTAAAGCAGTAGAGGGTTGTAAATAATAAAATAAAATTGGAAATGAATTGCATGTTCAGAATTTTAAGATTTTTTTGCGAAATGGATTTCTTTCTTTCATTCCGATTTTTTCTAATACCGCCGCAGTCGTGGTTTGAGTAACACACCCTCAAAAGCAACAAGATATTTAAGCAGATTCAGCAAAGTGCACGAGGGTTAAAAAAGAAATGAAAATGAAAATGGAAATACAAATAATCGCATATCGTACTGTATGCAAGAATAAAAACAACAACAAAAACAATCAACAAATAAATAAAATATGGAAGGGAATGCGAGTGTATATTCCGATATCTATCCTGTGGTCCGTCTTGCCGCGTGTGCTTTAAAGCAACTGTACGCGACTGTATGTCTAAGCTAAGTCCCAACATTGTGTTGCATTTTGACAACGAAAAAAAAGGATAAAGAAAAAGTTTTTTTGAATAAAAAAAAAGAGAATAAAAGCTTTAAAAAGATAGAGAAAATGCACTGTGAAGCGTTGAAATCAAATGCTTTATAAATAAATTAAAATGCAACTCAAGTTGAAATTTTTTATTTTTGCCAATCCTGGTCTTTTAATTTTATTTATATCCGCATTTGTTGTACTTGTTGTGTTTTGCAAGCTTTTCAGAATATGCAACAATTACAGGGTGTCCGCAAAGAAGGTATATACTACTTTGTTTTGCCGCCATTTTGGTAAACATTAGCCTTGACAGTTCATATTTGGCAGTCGTGAAGTAGTGACGTGGCAAATTCATTGTAGAAAAATATTCAGTAAACCAACGTGTCTTAATTGTTAAAACGGGTCGCCCACGAACAACCCGAATTTCATGAAAATATCATAATGAGTGACGAGGCACATTTTCATTTGAACGGTTATGTGAATAAACAGAATAGTCGGTTCTGGGCAACGAAAAACCCTCAATTTATTCATCAGCCACCTTTGCGTCCATTAAAAGTGACAGTCTGGTGTGCAAGTTAGTCAGCAGGAATCATTGGACCTTACTTCTTTGAAACTGAAAACGGCCTAACGGTAGCTGTTAATGGGGAGCGACATCGTGATATGAATGAAAACTTTTTAACGCCACAACTGCATGCTGGTTTCAACAAGATCGTGTCACATCGCATACAGCCAGGATTACAATGGAATTACTGCGAGACCTCTTTCCACAACAAATTATTTCAAGGAATGATGATGTTGATTGGCCTCCACGGTCGCCTGATTTAACTACTCCGTTCTTCTTTTTGTGGGGATATCTGTAAAGCAAATTTTATGCAAACAAACCAGAAACCCTGGAGTAACTCAAACAAGATATTCGTG
This sequence comes from Wohlfahrtia magnifica, assembly GCA_023159175.1. Lineage (NCBI taxonomy): Eukaryota > Metazoa > Arthropoda > Insecta > Diptera > Sarcophagidae > Wohlfahrtia > Wohlfahrtia magnifica. Next base: position 158,002 of record JAKWBJ010000061.1, read on the forward strand.
ATAAAATTAATGAAATACTGCGTGAAATGTATGTGAATGTAATGAGAAATGTGCTCCGATAATGCATTCTATACATAATTGCCGACATTAAATAAGAAATTTTCAATATAAGATCCATTCTCTTTCATACAATCAAAAATTATAAACAAACAAAGTAGTATACCTTCCCGGCGGACACCCTGTATAATTGCACCAGCAGTGCATACAGCTGCTGTTGCTATTGCCATAAATATCTAAAAAAAAAACAAATCTTGCATTTTAAAATGCTTTCATTCGCCACTGTGTTTATGTAATAAGAGCTACAGTGGTAGCAAGTAGTGGTGGGAATGGAAAAGTTGAGTGTCAATGCTATAGAGGGAAGATACTACAGGGATATCTTCATCACAAAATGGTGTTTTATTTGCTTTAAACGGAAGTATTATGACTACGTAAGATGGTAAAAATTCCAGTAAATGTTACGAGGGGTATTGCTTATATTTCGGGAACTGGAAACTCTAATGTCAATAGCCAAATATGGCAACACCATGATAAAGTTTAACATTTTTTTAGCATAAACATACTTACAAACTTTTTGATGTACAAGTGCTACTTGTTTTGTTTACAGTGAGTTAAGAAAGTTAATTTGGCCAAAAAATTGAAATCTTAAACGAAGGTTTTCGTTGGGTTATTTTTCACAACTTTCGACGTAGATTATCTCAACAAGAATGTGTCGATGAACTCAGTTCTTTGTATGGCGATAAGGCACCATCAAACACGACATTAAATCGCTGGTATAGTGAATTCAATCGTGGTTGTAGTTCGGTCGCCGTCGAATTCCGTGAAGGTCGTCCAAAATCGTTTTTTGTGCTACAAAACATCGATGCAGTGCTTAAACTGAGAATGCAAGTTCGTTATGTAACATATTGTGAGATAGAGGCATCCTGGCATATTAATTCCACTTCAGTACATACGATTTTCGTGAACACTTAGATGTAAAAAAAATTGTTCTCGTTGGATACCCCATAATTTATCAATCGCTCATAAAAAGCCTCGCGTCGATTGGTGTAAGGAAATTATTCAAAAGTTCGACAATAGACGTGTATTACATCGCGACAGAATATATGAGTATAAGCCGGAAGCAAAACAGCAATCGACAGCGTGGATATTCCAAGACGAACTAAATCCAACAAAAGTTGTCCGTAGAAAAAGCACAGCTAATCAAATGGTCGCCTGTTTTTTCAGCCGAAAGGGTCATGTGGCCACTGCTCCGTTTGAGAAACGTACAACGGTCAATTCTGAGTGGTACACGACCATTTGTTTGCCGGAAGTCTTCGGAGAAATATGTAAAGGAATCGCCGAAGACGAAACATTCACCATCATAGCAATGCGAGCACTGACACATCTCGTCAAACATCGAATTGATATCTCATCCTTCGTACAGTCCTGATTTGGCACCCAATGACTTCTTCTTGTTTCTGAAAATTAAACAATGATTTACGAGAGCGGCAGAGCAGTTGAAGCGTTCAAAAACTATGCTTTGGAGGTGTCCCAAGAGGAATGGACAAACTACTTTGAGGAATGGTTTGAACGAATGAAAAAGTGTTGTGTTCATCAAGGGGAATATATTGAAAAACAATAAAGTCATTATCACTTAAAAATATTTGTTATTATTTGCTATTCCCAAAATATAAATAGTGCTCCTCGTATACAGGAAAGTGAAAATATAGATTTAAAAAAACATTTTACAGCAGAAATACTGTAGGGCATGAATCTATTGGTCTTGGCTTGGGCATCGTCCTAGCGACTCTGTGTCATAAATCATCACGTACTTGCAACAGGAACGAATGTTCCATCGGCTCACGAAACTTGCCCTATCAGATGTGACTTTAAAGACTGAGCCAAATCCATTGCTACTAATTGAAGCAGAAATAGTTTAGGTCTACTTACCTAATAGTTTATTCAATAGGTCCGTTAGATGAAACATAGATGGTGTCACTAGAATTTGTTCCATACGATTTTTATTTAGCACTAACCTTCAAACGTTACGTGAGTTATAGCATTTTGTGTGAAGCCACTTTTGTTATTGAACAACAAAAAAATAGATAAAAATGAATTTCGAGTTTGAATTGATTTTTTAATGAAACAAAAAATACAGTGGAAACCAAACATTGGCTTGATAAACATAAAACGAAGTCTGCTCCATCGAGAGAAATGGTAGAGAAGTGGTTTGCTGAATTTTAGCGTTTTCGCACCAGTGCAAATGATGCAGAGCGCAGTGGACGCCCAACTGAGGCTGTTGTTCCAGAAAACATAAAAAAAATCCACAAATTGGTTATGAAAGATCGGAATTTGAAGTTGCTCGAGCTAGCTGATAATGTAAACATATCAGATTGTAGTGTTTTTACCATTTTACACGAACATTTGGGTAAGCGAAAACTCTGTACAAAGAGGGTGCCGCGTAAGCTCACAAATTGATGAAATCTATAGCAAATTTGAATGAATTGGGCTTCGAATTGCTTATCTAACTGCCGTATTCTTCAGATTTAGCCCCCAGCGACTTTTTGCAGGAAAGAAATCTTAGTCCAATGATGGCATAATCACCTATTTTGGCGAGAAAGAGAAATCGTACTATAAAAATAGTATCGAAAAGTTGAAAAATTGCTATACTCGAAGGCAACTATGTTGAATAATACAACCGAGTTTTGTCAAAATGTTCTTTTTTTTCTTACTTCTTCTACGGACTTATTACTATTGCTGCGATGTGTAATGATTATATCTATTGCAAATTAGCCAGATGACAGATGTGCCTCCAATTACGTAAAAGAAATTTTAGTGGTCGTAACAGGATTCCAGATCCATTATATAATTAAACGCACATTTCACGCATCAATATCAAGTTCTTTCCTTAACACAAATTGTCGCGTTTCAATTCCAGGCCAGACCATCTAACAATTTTCAACAACAGTATCACCTCATAAGCATTTCAGCTATGAAAAAGGCATCTGTCTTCGATGTCGGCGTTAAAATATAGATTAAATTACAGACTGTAACTCTCCCTGTGTGATAACGCACCAAGACCTCTTTACCATTGGATGACAAAAACCGACTAATCAAATCAGTTTATTATACCTTTTTCTTAAGTTAAGCCCTCTTCAGGGCTTACCAAGCTTAACAAAACAAAAAGTAGTCGTTGGGTTGATCCATTTTCTACTTTCCAAGTCATTTTTATATCTAAAAACTAAAGCATTTGGTTTGTTAAACGTTGTTGTCTTAGGAACTATAATTTAAATAATAAGAGCCCAGTAAATAGAGTTACTGCGTGTAAAATAATATATTTAATACTTCCAATTTATTTCTCTAACCATTGTGCTGGGCACAATCACTACACTTACCAATAAATTCAGTCAACATTTTCTTGTCTATGAAATTTGTTTAAAAAACAATCCCCCTTATAGAAAATATTTGAAGGCACATGCCAGAAGTGGGATTGCTCTTCTCTTATGCAAATTCTCAATTATAGATTTTCAAAGACATAAAGATATTTAATTACCACAAAATGTAAGCCAAACCAAATTCTAAGCCATAAAACCTCTCATAAAAGCGTACTTACACTTTAAAGATGATTTTAAATATATAAGGAATTGGAGTAGAAACCAATGTCTAGTGATTATTTTCTATAAAATAAAATTCAATTTTTTAAAATATTTATATTTAGTTTATGAAATAGAAAATAGCTGTAACTTATATTACAATATATTGTAATATAAATTCTGTAACTAGTATTTATAATATGTCGTACCCAGTCTGCGGTAGGAATCGAGCGTATAACTTTCACATTGATAGCATCTATATGGTTGAAGGCGCTGCACATTGGGGTATTTGATGCCAAAAGTGGGAATTAATTAAAAAAAGGTCAGAAAACAGTAAAAAATATATATAACGGTAAAAAATATTTCTGGTATCATTTTGCTTTATACTGCTGCGTTGAGTATAAGCGAAATTTTTTATTTTTCCTAAAAATACAAACATTCCATCAACTACTGGTGAAAAAGTCTTGCTCATATTTGCTCCTTTTAAAAATATATTAAAACTAGTTGCTGTAAATTATAACAGAGTATTTCTATGAACCACATAGGCTTTTGGGGCCTTTTCTTAGTAGCTATACCTTATTTTAAGTCCTGGTTCTGTTGAGGTATACACGGATGGATAAAAATCCTAGGAGGGGGCTGGGGGCGGTATCTTTTTTCCTGTATACAAGGTGAGGGAATCCTTTAAACTGCCATACCACTGCAGTGTCTTACAGGCGGAGGACAGCAGGCTGGTATAGACACCGCGACTGGTCTGTGAATGCCGGGTATCTCAGACCGATATGGCGAGACATTCAGACGTGGAAATTATCTGAGTAAGGATTCACTCGGACACCCGGGGAACGGTGTGGCAGACGGACTTGCAAGGATGAGCTCTCTATTCTGAAATGAGGAGATTGAGCTCTCAGTGGGATGCCACTCTCGTCTTGCAGACTTATGGTCCTGCGATGCATGCTGGGCAGGGCACAGCTACGGTGGCATGATGAACTCACGTGCTCTGTATTAAGTTAAATCTGGCCCGTGTATGATCGGGCTCGGAGTCTATTATGGGGGTGCAGCGACTTATGCTACAAACTCTTATGGCTGTGATTAATGGGCACGCTAGGAGATTTAGTCTGCCGTTCATTAACTACTGTAGGAGTTGTCAGGATGAGAAAGAGAAGGAGACTGTCGAGCACTTTTTGTGCCAGTACCTAAGTCTTTCGGACATTAGGCTCTCCTTGGCAGTCCGTTTATAAATGCCTGATGTGAATATTAGCAGGATCTCTTCTTTTGCGCATGCGTCTGGTTGGTTCGGATCGGACCGGGACATGGACATGTAGGTTGTTCATTTTCTGGACTACTGATGGGTATCACAGTGGGACCCAGGTGGGCTGGACTGTTGTCTGGCTACCCGACTTGTGGTGCGGAGGCATCATTGGCCAACCATTACGGTCAATGGAAACACCTATCTTACCATGATAACCAATTTTGTTGTGTCCGCTCTGTTTGGTTTCAAAAGAATGATGCTACTTGCACATATCTCGATTTATTGCGTCACACGTTTTATGGCTGTTTAACAAGCCGAAATGGTGATGTCAGTTAGCCGCCAAGAAGCTGCGCTTGGACACCGTTCTGTGGGGTGTTGCTAAAGACAAGTGTAGTGCCGACAAACCAGAAACAATTGAATATTTGAAGGCCAACATTCGTGATGCCATTGCCGAGATACGACCCCATACACTCGAAAAAGCTCTCGAAAATTGGTTAGATCGTGAGGTCAGCCGCGGCAGCCATTTGAATGCAATAATATTTCATTTTATGTGCCGCTGTGGTATGGTAGGAAAGACACCCACCTACCAACCAGAAGGTCGTCGGTTCAATGCCAGGTCAGACCATCTTAAAAAAATTAAAAGGTTTTTCGACAGCGGTATCACCTCATAACATTAGCTAGTAACTGGTTATGAGTATAAATACTATCGAAAACTTCTCTAAATGCATTTGCCGTTCGGAGCCGGCGCTAAACTGTAGGTCACTTTTAATGAGTTTAATAATAAGGTGCAGTTCATTGACTAAAAGAAGTCCCCATGTTCCTTCATGGAATGTTATGGGAATTAATATATAATATTTCATTTCTAATCGGAACAATTGTACTTCACAACAAAAAAATAAATTTGCCAAAATTTCAAACCATTTCTGTTTTATTGCATTTTTAGTTTAGACTTTTAAATGGCAAATCCGATAGATAAACAAGTTAAATTTCATTTATTTAACGGTGTGTTTATTCGAAGAAGGCAGAGCTTTGGTTTCGAACGTAGATAGACTGAGACATACCTTAGCTGGAACCATAAACTGCATTACAGGGGGCAGTGATGCAAGAGAATCGACTAAATCGAAGAATGTGTGACCATATATGAATTCGTAATGTCAGATTTTGCAAGACCAATAAAAAACTATTTGGAAAATAATGATTGAGAATTTTTGCCTATCCACCCTACAGTTTTTTCAACTCGACTGACACTTGTTTAATCCATATGTTTCCAGAAGGACGGGCAAAGTTCATAGCTAACGCTGGCCAATACGCCAATACTTCAAATAAAAAGTTTACCAATGTTTTTAATTAAATTCACAAAATTTGGCAAACACCCGCGCTTTTTATTTATAGACACAATATTATGGCCCATAAGGCTTAAGAGACCGGTGCGGTGTAGTGGTTAGAGTGCCCACACACAACACAAGCGGCTCAGGTTCGAATCCCAAGCTGAGGACATGACGAAAATTTTTTTCGAGCCTCCTCCAGACAAATCCATTCAAAATAAGACTTCTTTACATAAAAGTTTACCTCTAGCGACGATGACAAACATCACGCAATTGGTCATGAGAATACGTCACCTGCTGGGAAAAAAATGGCAAACGTTGAGTAAGTCTCACCACCACCACTTAGCAAGGATCTTTACCAATACACAATCACATGGAGGCAAGCTACAGTAATCATCCACTTAGCTTGAAAATCAACTGCTTAATGAAACTGAAACAAGACATTGTATGCTTTCTGAAAAGATATATGCTCCCAAGAGAAAAAGAAATGTTTAAACAAGAGTACGTATTATAGACGAAAGTTAGTTTGGCTTAGAGATGATCAGGTCCTTCTGGATAGTATTCAGAGCTTTTCTCTTTTAAATTTAGTAGTAACTCGTCACCCAGATAAATCCTCTTGCCTTACTAAGCTGGATAAAGTCAATTCGAGATGCTTCAATATCTGATTTTCTTACGTGTATTGGCTTTGTTTTTCACCATAATTGAGACGTTTAAGCGATAGGCTATAAAACTTCCGTAGGAGATGAGTACGTTGGACATTGTGTAGAGACCGCGTGTATTTGCTCTACTGCAATTTTTTCTTCTATTAATTTTTTTCTTGTAAAAGTTTAGCTTTGCAGTTCTTTAAATTTAAAATGAGCCGACAACAGAAATCAATTTTTACAAAGAGTATGACAGGTCTTTATTCGCCTTGTGTTTAGTGAACATGTTTATTGTTACTCAGGAGCTTGAGCTTCTCCTGTGTTCCATTTGCTTATGAATATCTTTGTGAGGGATTTTTAAAATCTTATTTTTGTATCATACACTTCGCCTGACTACCATGTTTGTTTGTTTATGGCTTTTGGCATATGTTTAACATTTCAATTATTTATTCAGACCGAACATATCAATCCTAATGTCACACATTTGTACCACCACGCTAAACCCTTACAGTCTTAAACAAAAACCCAACCATCAATCTATAGAAGGAGTATGTATTTAGCTTTGCTGTTAGTATTGCTGTTTATGCTTAATGTGTGGAAGAAAACAGCATCAGCAACAACTTGCAATAATGCATAGGAGGTATAGGCTTTTAAGTGCAATTTGCATTTGCGGTTCCTCTTTTAAAAGCTATGCTAAGCAGGCGGCGGGAAAGCATTGTCCTCGTTCCTATTATTGTTATTATTCTTTCCATTCAAATGTAGAAGTTGTTGACAGTGAAATGCTTTTAAATGGTAGAGGGAAGAGGTTATCTATCGGTGTTCTTTGTTAAATTGTGAAATAAGGCTGTCTTTTTATTCCCTGAAAATGCTCGCAATTATCCTTGAAATTATTGTGGATAAATTTTATTGCAATTTTTTCCATTAAATTTAAAATTGTTTTGTCTGACAATAAAATTATTTTCAATTAAAAAAAAAAAAAAATCGAAATGAATAAATTCTCTATTAAATTGTATGTAAAATGTTGTAAATATTTTTTATATTTTTTTCTAGTTTTTAATTAAATGACATATTGACATGGAAATTTTTTAAATATATTGTCAAATTGCTATATTGAGTAGGAGCAAAAAATCGAAAAATAATGCAATATGCCAATATTGCATAAAATGTATGCAAATAACGTAAAAAGGCAAAAAAAAAATTATATTTTAATAAATAAAATTGAAGTGCTTATAAGCCATAAATAATACAAATTAATTTAAAAAAAATTTTTAATGCGCCAGTATTCAATTGAGAATAAGAGGAGCAAAAATTGCAAAATGACTGGGCATTTTATGTCAAATGAATAAATTAAATATAATTGATTGGCCAAATATTTAAAACTGCTTTTGTTTAGGAGGCGTGTCTTTTAAAAAACTAATAACGTACCGAACTTTCCATATACATACAACATACCTCTTTTTGTTCATTTCACCCTCATCAGTATATAAAATAACTATTAATTGTACTGAAAGCTGCGGACTTCAGCAGCATATCGTATATAATACCAACTGGGATTCTGTAATAAAGTTTTTCTCCTTTTCTTTTCATTAGCTGCTACGAGATTCCAGCAAATTAGCAATGGTGATAATTGATCTTCTGTTTCGGTAGTACATATCACCAAGCAACTATTTTATAGTTCAATACAAATCTTCATTAATTGGTTCTGATTTATTCAGTTTATTTTGTACCATTCACTGGTACGGTGTTCAACAATATTTGCAAATTATAAAATTCTTTGATCATTATGTGTGAAGGTTTCGCTGATTTCACCAGCGATGCTCATTCATATTGTTCAGATTACGAAGTTTTTGGGCTTTTTTTATTCTCTTCGTGAATATTACAACCAGGGCTGCTAAAAGAAATTAAAATTCCTACCAAAAATTTTCTAGAAATGTACCAAACTCAACTATACAGCTTATCTTTATTACATAGTCTTTCAAATTATACCGTATGTTTGTATTATTTGAAATGACATCCATATGTACAACAAAAAATATGTGTGTGCGCCAAAATTTTAATTCAGTGTCCTGCTTATTGCCAAAGAAGGAGGACTGTATCGCATGTTTTTGTGTTTTTTTAATTTTACGTTATTTAGAATAGAGTTAAAATTTTGCTTATTACACTGAGAAGTTTGATAATAAGCTACATAATAATATGCGTGTTTATTTATACTTTGTATGTATATATATACATACTTATACTTTGTATATTATTGTAGGATGTTGAGAGGGAAACACTTTTTTTATTTTTTGTCAATACATTTAATGAAGTTGAATAGCTTGTATGTTATCAAATAATGAAAACTATATTTGCATCTAGCCTTAAGCGGTATTATGATTCTGAATTGCATTGTGTTTCTGAAAATGATAGAAACCAGTTAGTAAAAAAAAAACTTGAAGAAAATTTTCGACTTAAAAATCCTTATGTTCAAAGTAGACATGCTAGTAGTTCTTTAGATTGCACCACTGATAATCAAATGAAAGCTACACATGTTATTAGTTTAGCTTTAGCAAAAAATGTCGCCCTTTTGAAGACGGAAATTTTCTTAAAGTACTATGCTTATCCATAATGCATTTATTTGGAGGAGTAGTGACAAAAATGGGGAATATTATAAATAGAAGTGCCTTTATCTCGTGAAACAGTGGCACGCTGGACGGATGATATAGGGCCATTTATGCAATGGGAAACGGCAGAACGCTTTTAAAATGCCAAATACTTGTCACTGTGTTTCGATGAAAGTATAGACATATCCGATACTAGTCATAGATTATTTGCTTAAGAATGATTGATCATTTTTTTAACTCATTTGAGAAGATATTAAAAGTCGAGTGCTTTTATGGAAGTGTCACTGCTGCAGTTATTTATGATGCTTTTAGCAAAAATGTTGTTTTTAAGGCGCAGATTTAAACGAATAAGCCACAAACCAAAGCAATTTTTGTGTCAGAGTCATAGAAGATTGACCATTTCTGATTTGATTCTCGGAATGTATTGAACGCATAATTAATTTTTAGGATTTCATTCTTTTTCAGATTATTAAATGCCATCAGTGGCTTTTCTGAGTGCGTGACCTATCAAATTTCCTTTCCCTTTTCGAAATCTCCGCAGGATTGCTTTTGTGGAGTAAGCGACCATAACCCCGCATTAGACATATTGTTTAAAAAAAAATTTTAAAAATTTCCTCATTCACAAAAACCTACATAGAGTTAATATCGTGAGGAGTGACATTTACGCTCCGAGAAAGCACTGCTGATCTCCATATGTTGCCTAGACGAATTAATGCTTGTTTTGCTGATTTGATCCTGTTTGCAAAGTCTGAGCAAGTCCGTCCACATCAAGTAGCAAAAAGATTCAGGCTCTTCGATGTTGTTGTCTCAAATTCTAAATTTACATTTTATTCCAGGAGTTATACGCAATGCCTGCGTTCTCCACATATTCACCTTGAGACCTGACGTAGCTACCTATCTAGCAAAAGCATTCAACTTCCCTTCCATATTCGATAGTAAGCATTTGTCATTGGCGTAACCTAAGTCATCCAGTCGCTTAAACATACACCTTCTCTATTATATGGGAACATTTGATAACTTCGTACACCAATGTTCACAGGATTGTTCCGGCTTAATAGCTTTTTATGCTTTTAATGATTTGACGAGCGAAATTAGTTTTTCCAGGACTTGCACGCATTCAAAAGAAAACCAAATTGTTCATGAGGCCACTCCACAATTATCCTAACGCTGTTAACGTGGTTTACGCAAAACATATTCGATTGAAACCGTACCTGTCCTGGTCGTAGCTCGTGTTATAGTAGCCATTCTTTCAAAATATGTGCAATGAGCCTGTAAGTGGAAAGTGATATGAGCTTCCAGTCTAATTAAGAGTATTTATGAAAAAACTCTCTAACTAATGCATCAGCTATTCGGAGCCGGCGTTAAACTGTAGGTCTTCTTTCAATGAGTTTCAAAATAGAGTCGGGTGCAACTTATTGATTGAGAGAAGTCCCCTTCTTTCACTTAGGATGTCGCCCGAATTATGTATGTATGTATGTAATGGGTGTCCAAAATAATTTTGTTCCCATATTTTTCTACTTGTAATTTTTCTTTGAAATATTTATTTTCAGATTCTAAATACATTCCGGTTAGTAAATATGGAACGTTACACGAAGAAACGTGTTTTTATTTTTAAGACATTTTTTAAAAGGGACAAAAGTTTTTAAGATGTAATTAGGAAATTTAGAACAAAATTGGGTAGAGAAAATGCTGCAATAAATTGTGCCATGAAGCTGATGGTTCAGAAATTTAAAGAAGATGGATACGTTCATGATAACAGAAACATAATTTATCAACGTAGTGGTGGTTCAACCGAGAATATAGCGCTATGAGCAAAAGTGTTGAAGAGGATCCAGAAACATCCATTCGTCATCGTTCGCAGCAATTAAACATCAAACGATCGACATTATTCAACATTTTGCATCGTAATCTTCATTTAAAGGCTTATAAGATCTAGTTGATCTAAGAATTAAAACAAGCTGAGTACGCATTACGCCGGCAATTCGTGTCTTGGGCCAATGAAAAACAAAAAGAAAATTAGTATTGTTTTTAACAAAATAATCTTCACCGACGAAGCCCATTTCCAGCCCAACGGCTACGTCAATAAACAGAATTGCCGCATTTGTGGTAAAGAGAATGCAAGAGTTATCAAGCTACGTTTTGGTGTGGTTTGTGGTCCGAAGGAATCATCAGACCAAAGTTTTTTGAAAACGAAAATGGAAATGCGATTACGGTCAACGGAAATCACTGCAAGGCAAATCGATGATTTAGACATAGAGAATATGTGGTTCCAACACCAAGAGAAACAATGGATCCATTGAAAGAAAATTTCGAAAATCACATAATTTCTCGTAAATGAGGAGTAAATTGGCCACCAAGCTTGTGCGATTTGACATCTTTAGATTTCTTTTGGGGGGTTTTTTGCAGTCGACAATGTACAACAATAATCCCACAACAGTTCAAGAGCTTAAAACCAACATTGTCGAGCAGATATCAAACATTGAAAAAATGTTATTGAAAAACGTGGTTGGGTAAAAAATTGGATATCTGCCGAGCCAGTAGGGGCGTCATTTGACCGACATAATTTTTCATTTTTAACCAGAACCTATTTGTAATAAACTGAAATAAAAATATTTTCAATATCTGAAAAAAGACTTTTTTATTAAAATTAAAATAATACCTCAATTTTGGCAGCTGTTCTTTCCTTTTAAACCTTATTAGTTACTTTCAGTTGTTGTTTAATGCAGTTTCTCTAGATCGTCTTTTTGTTGTTTTTTTTTTATTAAAAATAACAGAATTTAAATATGTTTACTAATCTGTGGTCTCCATTCCCTCCCTATCTGTATCTAATTGGTTGCAAATTTAATTTTTTTGCAATAATAATTTTCGATATTAAAAAAATTATTTGTATGTATGATGGCTTTCTTTTTTTTGTTCTCTAATTCAATTTCACACAAATATCTTTATTGATTACAATTTTTAATTCTTTTGTAAAATTATAACAACAAATAAAATAAAATAAAAAATATTTTGTAACAAATTGGCTGAAACTGAAGTTGATTTATTATAATTTCAATTTCAAACCGCTCTTTTTCTCTGCTCCGTTATAACAATTTCATCCATATAATTTGCAATTTTTTTCCCCTGTTTTGTTTAATGATTAATAAAAAATAACAAAAAAATATATGTGTGCATGTATAGGGTCCGCCAAATAATTTTTTATTTTTTTTGAAAATGCCATAAAAAAACTACTGAATATTTTCTCAAATTTTTTTTTTTATTTGAAAGTACAATTCTTCCGGTTAATAATGAAAAATATTTTAATTTAAATGGCAGCCTCAGTTTGGCATGCAGTAGCCTACACGATCGTTCCAATTTTTAAGCACATTATCGATTGTGTGCAGCTGTATTTCAGCAGTGGCTTCACGAATATTGTCCTTTAAAGCGTCAACTGTCTCTGGCTTGTTGGCGTAACACTTATCTTTGACGGCAACCCACAAATAATAGTCAAACGGTGTCAAATCGCAGCTGCGAGATGACAAACGACATCAGCTCTGCGGCTGATAATGCGATCTACAAAAACAGGGCGCAAAACATCGAGTGTAGCTTCGGCTGTGTGGCACGTAGCGCCGTCCTGTTGAAACCAAATGTTGCTAATATCCTCCTCTTAAATTTTTGTGAATAAAAATTCGTTCAACATGGCCCGAGAACGATCGCCATTGACTGTAACGGCCACTCCCTGCTCACTTTCAAAGAAAAATGGCCCAATTATGCCTCTGGACCAATATCCGCACCAAACAGTGACTCGCCTTGGGTGTAGCGGCTTTTCAATGTATGCTTGCAAGTTTTCTGTGCGACAATTTTGCTTGTTTACATACCCGCCAAGATCAAAATGAGCTTTATCTGAAGAGATGATTTTTGATTCTGCAGCATTACCATGATTTTCAAAGTAATGTCGAAATATTTCCCAGCGTTGTTCAAGCGTATACACAACCATATTCGTTCAGCGGAAGGATAAAAGCATTTATCTGTCAAATCAGACATGAGCTACGTGTTACCATTCACGAAATAAGCACTAGTTGAAAAAAAGAACGTTAGATGGCGGACCCTTTATATATAAATAAATAAATGTTAATAATAAATTCAATTTTAAACCGTTGTAGTAATTGTAGCAAATAAGTAATACTTGCTTTATTCAATTTGAAACAGACTAACCAAACGAGTATTTATAGGAAAAAAGTGTTTAATTTCATTTTTGTTTCTCCTGTAATATTATAGAAAAAATCCTTTGTTATTCAAAAGGATATATGCGTGTATATGCGTCTACTAATACATATAAAAAGTATTTTTTCAGGATAATATTATATGCTAACAAGAGTAAAAAAAAAAATTTTTTTTTTTTAAATCTGTTAAGGTATTTAAATTTATAATTAATTTAAAATGTTTTTATTAAATAATTGAAAAGCCGATTGCATATAATTAATCAAATAATTATGAATAAAGCATTGCCATGCAAAGCATATTAAATAAAATTGGGTTAAATATACAAGAAAATTAAACAAAATTTTTATAAAAATCTTTACTATGTATGTACCTGCATGTGGAAAGTTGTTTATAATAAATTAAATATTTGTTTTTTTTATAATTTATTTATCAATATTGAATTGATTTAATGAACTTATAGATAGACATGCATATGTATAATATTATGTATTATCTAATTGACTTGAGATAAGTCTTTGCAGCAGAATGCATACTGAATGCTGGCAGTAGATTTCTTTGATAACTTCATTATTTCCACTGCAATAACATTTAATGCAGCCTCACTACTTTTAACTCTTAAACTTAAATTTTGCCACCGAAACCAAATGAAAAAAGATAATTCGCCACTTTAATTTGTATTTTTTAGTTTATTTTCAAACAGGGTTATAACTGAGAGTTCGGACGGTTATTATTCGACCGGTTTTTTGTTTTATCGAATACGATTTTGTCAAAATCTTCATTTTTCGAATACCGAATAAACCGGTTAATTTAACACGAATAACCGGTTAATTTAAAGAAGTATAATTATTACACGCTTCTATATTCTTTTATTAAAAATATGCACATCGTTTAACTATTTGTATAAATTTAATCATTTTTTTATATATGACAACCTTGAACGTCTCACAAAGAACGTGAAAACCAAGGTAGATCGAAAAAGATCTGCATACTTGAGCAACAATGACTTTCTCTCATCTTCTGATTTTTGATTTTTATATTGATTTTTATTTTATTTTTCAATCATGAACAGTCACAACTCAAAAGAGGCTAAAAACTGTTTCTAATATTATAGTTTTATTTAAATAATCAAACTGAGTTCCACATTGAAGCAAACCGTCTTAGAAACAGTTTGCTTATTTTGGGCTTAATTTTTGTGTAATAATTTTGCAAATAGGACGTCATTTTAAGTTGCGACTGTTTAATCCAAAATTTATTAAAAAATTTTTTCATTGAGTTGTATGTATTATATTAAATTGTGCATTTTTAACTGGAAATATAGCGTGTTTTTTTATAGAGGTATAAAACTTTAAGTTGGCATTACTTTTCAAGATGGCGACCAATTTAACAGCTGTCAAGTGATTTATTCTCAGTTTGGTTTAGCAATTCATCATGAATAGACTCACGCCCGTCGTAGATTCGTCGAATGGGCGCAAAACGAGATTACCGTTGTTCCCGAATTTCATAAGCGAATTTTTAGATTTATTGGAAGACACGTTTGGTGACCGCCTAATTTCACGTTTTGGACCTGTGAATTGGCCTCCAAGATCTTGTGATTTAACGCTATTTGGCAGACAACATTCGCCGTGTTATTGCCGATATACGGCCACAAAAGTCATCGCAAATTGGACGTCCAGATTGGGCTACATCCGAGGCAGCTGTGGCGGTCGTATGCCAAAAATCATATATAAAATGTAATGCCACAAGAATATCTTTTGGATAAATAAAATTCATGTCAATCGAATAATCCATCGTTGTTTTATTCCAACTTAAAGTTCTATACCTCGCTAAAAATCAACCCCTATATTATGATTAACACAAAAAATTGTTCATTAATAACGTCACAACTCGAAATAATGCAATTCATGTGAAATAAAACTCTACAATTAGTCATAATCTCACTATTACAACTAAAAATAACACTCTTTAGTTGATAATGTACAAGCGACACGAGAACATAAAAACAGTCATAACAACAATTTCTCATGTTAGCAAGACAGTGATCCAAACGAAATTTTCGAAATTCGTTAGACGTATTCGACATCGTTATTGGTTGAAAAAATGCGATTTTGATAAATTTTGAGTTGTGACTGTTCATGATTTAGTGTGCGCTATGGAAAATAATCAACTTGACTCATTTAAAGAAACCCACAATCGCTGGCTTCAGATGATGTGGCTTGGGACTTGACCGGCAACTTGTTGGATGAAAAATGGGTGCCTTACCTAAAATACCATAGTGACTTACACACTATTAAATAAGTGATGCACGAATTTACATACAGAGTTGTTCAAAACCTAAGCAACTTTTCTTAAGGACTCGTATATTACTAATAGATTTATTCAAAAGAAAACATTTAATTCTTGTTATCTTAGGAACCAAAATAATAAGTACGAGGGCGGATTGATATTGAAGCTACCTAAATAGGAAAAAAAATTTTTTTTCAAAAACCATTCATATCTCAACATAGTCTCCTCAAAATACGCATTAGTTTCTTCGCTTGAGATGAATCTTTTTCCTGCGAGCAATTTTTCAAGTTTGGAAACAGGAAAAAGTCACTAGAAGCTAAATCTGGACTATAAGGTGGATGATCAACAAATTCAAAGAGGGTTTCTCGTAGTTTTAGCATCGTAATGCTGTGTGAACCGGTGCGTTGTCTTGAAGAAAGAACACTTTTTCTTGTTTAAATGTGGTCGTTTTTCCTTGATTGCATCAACCAATTGATCCAATAATGGACGATAATACTCTCCTGTGATTGTGGATCCCTTTTCAAGATAATCGATGAGCAATATTCCGTGTGCATCACAAAATACAGTGGCCATAACCTTGCCAGCCGATTTCGCTGTCTTCACCTTCTTCGGAACACTTCCACCAGCTTCCACCCATTGCTTCGATTGATTTTTGGTTTTAGGTGTGTAGTGGTGGACCCACGTTTCATCAAATGTTATTAATCTACGCCAAAAATCAGCAGGATTATGCTTTATCATGTCCAAGCACCTCTGTGAAGTGATCTGTCGAACTCGTTTTTTTCAACACTGAGCAAAGACGGCACCCATCTTGCGTTAGCTCTTTCATATGCAAATGTTTATGCAAAATGTTGAACACACGTTCACATGATATGTTTACCATTTCAGCAATATCACGATGGAAGATTTGCTTGACATTTTCTTCAGTAACCACCTCTTTTGGCCTTCCTGTTGATGGTATTGCTGCAGTGCTTGTTCGGCCCCGTTTAAATTCTGCAGTCCAATACTTTACAATATAATCTGACGGAGCAGTTTCGCCGTAATGTTTATCAAGCTTTTCTTTTGTCTCCTTCGCCGTTTTGCCTTTCAAATAATAGTGTTTAATCACTACACGAAATTCACTTTTTTCCATTTTCCAAGAAACACAAAAGTTGCTTACTTCAGACGACTACAAGTCGTAAACTAATCGATGAATTTGGCTAAAATTTTAACAGCTGACGTTTGACAGAGCGTAATTTTCATCTAGCGCTAAGTAGCTTCAATGTCAATCCGCCCTCGTATAATTACAAACTTTTAATTTCATTCTATACCAAGTCATTCAACAACGAAAAAGAAATTAGCTCCCTGAGTAGATGCTCGAAAACTAAGCAACTATCAGTAATTTGTTTTTTGTGGCCTCCGCATACCGTTTTGGCATAGCTTTTATGATATTTGTTAGAATTATTGCCACTTTAATTTTAAACTCTACGTCAGCATCTGCTTATTTCCAAAACAACGTGGTCCTGCTCTGCGCTTCAAGAATTAGGAACAATTTTATTTAAATGAAAGAACCGGTTAACCGGTTATTTGAATTATTATTAACCGAAAATCGATTTTTTTTAAAAGTGCTACTTCTGGAATTATTCGAAAACCGGTTTTTGAAAAAGTCGAATAATCGATCTCCCTAGTTATAACCCAGACTGTTCGCGTTCAACACAAAGATCTGCTTTTGTAATTTTTTATTATTTTTAGTCAATATACGGGTATGATCAAAGCTTTCCTTACGACACTCTAAAATTGTTGAACTATAACATCAATTTAAAACCTAGGGTATGGTACTCGAATTTTTGTTTCAATTTTAGTCGATGAAAAGTTATACGTAAATACTTCTATATTTTGGTTACATTAGGTGCTATATGTGTAGATCTAAATTCTATTCGTGAAAATTTTCCATCTGATTCTGTCCTGCATGAGATCTCTTAGTTGTGGTCAAGACAGTCCTTTAGAATACATTTCTGTATCAGCTGATCTGCGCTATGTTAGATTTAGACGTTGTCTATTTCTTACGTCTTTTCATTCTCTGCTTCGCAATATCAAAATTTTCCTTTCTCAGAATATGACCCATCTGCAGCCATTTGTTTCGCTAGACTTTAACAACGATTGGCTCTGCATCACAATATGGGCTATATGGTAGCCCAATTAATTGATTGAATGACAAATCATCGTTTCTTATCTGTCTTGGTCTCTTGATATAGCCGTTATACGTCTGCAGCTGTAGCTTTTCTATTCTGGGGCCGTAATCTTCTATATCTTGAATCTATACAGCTATACCGAATTCATACTGTTGTTGAAAATGCGGATTTTATGCCTATTTAAAATTTGTGATAACTGTCGGCCTCTCTATCTTTGCTGAAATTCGCTGACACCTTCTATGTAATTGGCCCGTAGTTGTAATATTAGTTCATATTCGTGTAACCATAGTTTTGTCTCTTCTATTTACAGTATTCAGAAAGGCGTGTGTGACATCAGGCATATGTCATCTGCATAATCCAATTATACAGTTTATTGATTTACCATGTACACCATCTCTTGTCCTCGCATATATTTTCCTCATAACGAAATCCCATACTAAGAGGAAGAGCTACGGGTACACAACTTTAACCCACTCCGTTTTCTATTTAAAGTTTTCCGCTTTTTTTGCCTCTAAAGCAAATGTGGAATGACGTCTCTCTGTAGAGAGATTTCATAAATGCTTTTCTTTTCAGGTATGCTTGTGGTTAATAGTGTCAAATCCACAATCTAAGTGAACGAAATCAAGAAACTGCGATTAGTTCTATACGATAAACTGTTCAATAATTATTTAGATGCTGTTTATGGGATACAAAGTAGTGAGCCCTGCTTGCTCGTATGGTCGACTGACTCTATTTTGCACTCTAGGATTATTCCAAACGATCTTGGATGGTGTTAAACAGAGTTATACCTCTCTAGTTTCCAGTTCTAGTATTGTGATATATGAAATAGTAATGAATGATAATAACCTTGGAATCGACGATGATACAGCTTGCAATAGTAGTACTGTTTCCTGATTTGGTGACTGATAATATATAGTTTGTGAGCTGAAACTGATACTGTGCGCAGTTATCGACGCTAATTAGAAGTAATAGATTGCATAGGCTTATGGCTTTTTAGCAATAAAATAAATTATTATTTACTAGAATGACGGAAAAAATAATTCAGAAGGCTCTTGCACTCGGTATAAATAAAATTTCGCTAACGCCATGAAAATATCAAGCTGCTTATGTCGGTTACGGTTCTTATGATTATAAGATAAATGCTTGAGCTTTTAAAATCTGTAAAATACAATGACAACAAAAAGAATTCAGAAGTTTTTGTCTTTAACTACGGCCAGTACAAATATAAGAAGATTTCAAGAGCACTTACACTCTGAAAAAATGAAATATTTCTAACTACAGCAGGAAGAATTCGAAAACTACGCTTAGTATGATCGTAATGAGAATTTTGGCGCTTTTACAATCGGCAAATATAATAGGGCCGATTAGTGTGAAATTAAGAAGAATTTGCCAACTTTGGCACTCGTTAGATTCTAATATACTTTTCATGTCATGTGGCAGTTAACAAATTCTAACCCGATAATCCTTTTGTCGAACAAGACAGACTGTTATACAACAGTGCAAGTACATCACACTTTTCATGAGTATTAATTATCATTATTATTCTGACCAGGCACTCTTGCAGAACACTGCGACTTTTGGTTCTTTTGTCTTCCTATTAAACATAACAGATTTAGAATGCTAATGGCAAATATGACTGCCCGAAACAACTCCATCTAAACCGTCACATCCGTGACTGCCATCAGTTTTAGATGAGCTCTCAGTCTACAACGGCCCAAAAGAAAATCCGTCAGGAGTTATAAGTCCGACCTGCCATACTCGGGAATCTCAAAGCGACGTCAAAATTGCATACTGATACCGCCCTTGAAAGGCGAAGTCCCTTTTGAGCATCGCAGTGTTCTAAGCATCTGCTAATTTCCCAATCCTTGATTAGATTAATGATGGTAGTAAGTGGTGCTCACAATAAGATTCCGGGCCTATACAGGGTGTCACATAATCTATCCTAGCCAACGTATTAGTTGTTTTATTACCCACAGTGCCCAGGTGCCCAAAACAGCAGGACCTTATTTCTAAGCGAAAGCCTTTCTAGCGTATCGTAGCATTATTTAACAAGTCCAGATGTCGTACGATTCAAGCCAAGTCCTCTAAGGCAGCTGGGCTGTAAGAGAATGTATTAATCGTCTTAGCCTTGAACCAACTGGCCAGGTTGGTCTCCGCACATATGTATGGAAATGGCCATGAGCCTGGAAAGCACCGACACAGTCATTCATTTGTGAGCCATCGGTATACCAATTCAGATCAAACTCACCACGAACTAAATCCCCATTAGACCAACGGTCCGAGAATTCAACTCTGAATCTTCTGTCAAATCACAGATCGATAGGACCTAAGATTGTTCTCCGACCACTTTGCGTAGAATGCACAGGCTCCACGACACTTAAACATACAAATATGAGGAAGCAATCTGCCAGATCTGTATCGCGATTGCTTACAGGCAAAATTAGTCAGAACTCTGTACGACCGTTTCAAAGGCGTTTTTGACGATGTTCGAATGCAGTCTGCACTAGTTTATACGTCATTTTGCAACCATGGATGAAATATTATTTCATTTTAATATACTTGTGGACAAAAAATATTTAAAAAAGTGGCACCATAGCCAGGGAGGGCTCAAAAAAGCTCTAACTTAATTTTTTATTGCCTGCTCTCCAAAAATTTAAGAGTGTTTTTTTAAGGTCTTTTGAAATTATAACTTAATTTGAATGACATGAATATTTATTGTTATTTTTTTATTTTTTTTTTTTTTCAAAAAATGTACTTCAGTTAAATATTCTCTACATTTTTAAAATAAAATATTATCATGTTTGAAATACAATAGAAATTTATGTTTCGAAACGTGTTTGTTTTAGAAAAACAAAGAAAAAAAGAATATTTCAAAAAAATTAAGAGATTCTCTAAAATGACAAACTACAAGATTTACTGCCTGAAAATAAAAAAAATAAATAAAAAAGATTTCTTTTTAGTTCCTCATCTACACTACAAAATAGAACTACTGAGTATGCACGCAACTGTTCATTCTGTCAAAAGGATTTTGTATCCTACGAAAGAAAAACAGCAAAAAAATACCAAAAAATTCTTTTTGTCATCATTTTTCTTCGAATTAAACAAAAATTGCGATAAAGAAATTCAGAAATTCAGAAAATGAGAGAGAAAAAAGTAAATAAAACCATCATAAATAAGAACATTAAAGAAATAAAAACGTACTTTAAATGCAGAGCCACGGATTTCTCTTTTTTGCCAAAACAAATGCTGTTTTTGCTGCCCCAGACTCCTCTTGAGTATACCAGCCGGCACTACTCTCTTATGCGTTAAATATTGTTGCACTGTGTAGTTGTAAAAGAAACAAAAAGTAGAGAATTTAAAATGCAAAAAGTTTTACTCGTATTTCTGCAGTTTTTTTTTTTTTTTTTTTTTTTTTTGTCTTCTCATATAAATCAAATCCCTGCCACCCCAGTCACAGCTCCTAAATTGAAATCAAAAAAATGTGGGGCAAAATAAACATCAGGATATTTATGGATTCAAAACAAACCACCGATTTATTTAAATTTATTTGTATATAAATAGACTTCTATATAGACTACATATACTACATATTACTCATATTTGATATTTTTCTCTATTATTTTGACGTTACAAAAGCCTAGAGAAAATAGGGTTACCAAGTAGTGAATAACTATAGTTGCTGCAAATAACACAGTGGCAATTAAGGTTAAATATACACTGTAAGGCATGTTATGAAGTGATGAATAAAATTTATTGTACTCCATAAACGGACATAAAACTAAACTCTAGGAGACTACCAGAAAGCCATAGAACTAGAATTAGGTCTGTGGTCAGTTTGTAAGATAATTCAGGATAGACATTAGGTCGAGGCTTACTATTGCAGATCAGAAGTAATTTGTGATCTCTGTCTTTTTTTCTATTTAAATATTATTACTACGAAGATCGATTATTCGACTTTTTTCAGAAATGGATTTTCGAATAAATCGAAAAGTTACAATTTTAAAAAACCGGGTTTGGATTAAAAATTAATTAAACAATCGGTTAACCGGTTTTTTTATTCAAATAAAATTCTTCTCAATTCCTGTTACATTAGCAAATATAGTTGACCATTTTTGTCCCATAGTGTAGTTTTTAGCAAATAAGTATGGTAGAACAACGTTTGGCTTTTTTAGGGCCTTAACGGACATTTCTTCCTCGACAACACAACGTCCTCATATTTCATCCAGTGATTTATTTTTTACAGCGTATTTTGTAACAGTTTTATTAGAGACTACTTTGTATAGAATCAAGTTTTCCTAGCTGCACAAGAAGGTCAATTTTATAGACATATTTAAAGTGGTTAATAATTCCTGATGTCAAAGGCATCTATAGCATCTATAGCTTAGTATTTAAGGACATTCAATATATCTAAACTTATCCTTGCCATCGATTTCCAAATATATTCACACTTAAAAGGATATCTGTAGAAACTTAAATGCATTCACCACGTATTTAATAGTGCGTGCCATTGGGGTATGTTAAGTATGCACCATATATTCAATAGTGTGTACCACTGTGGTTTGTTAGGTAAGACACCCGTCTACCAACCAAGAAGTCCACGGTTCAATTCCAGGCCACACTATCTGACAATTATAAACAGCGGATCACCTCATAACATTGCTAGCGATTGGTTATGAACTTTTGCGCTGTGATAACCTTCACTAAGTAATGCATATGCAGTTCAGAACCGGCGTTTATAGATCGCTTTCAACGACTCTAGCTGATCATCATTCTCCATATATAAAAAATTAATATTTATTTGGTGGGTTGTTAGAGCGCACGCATAACAACACAAACGACCCAGGTTCGAGCCCCAGCAGAGGACACGACGAAGAAAAAATGTAATTGTGGTTTCGAATGTTTAACAATAAATAAAGGCTTCAACTTCTTCCCTTCAACTCCAGACAACTCCATCTTAAAAAAAATTAAATAAAAAAATACTAAATACTTCTGGCGGTGATAACAAACATCAGACGAATGATCAGGAAAAACGCGCCACCTACTGGGAAAAAATTACAATGCTAAAGTATAGATCACCACTAATTAGCAAGGATCTCACAACCACACAAAAAAAATCATATGAAGGAAGCTACAGCGGTTTAATGTTTAATCATCTACTTAGCTTGAAATATCAAATTGATTAAAGAAACTGAAACAAAGCAATAGATGCTTTGTGGAATGCTAATATGCTCCCTAGGGGAGTGACGGAGAAAAAAAAATATTTATTTATGGAAAATGAGAAAAAGATATTGTTGCTCAAGTGTGTTAATCTTTCTCAATCTATCATGGTTATCATGTTCTTTTTAAGACCTTCAAGGTTGTCATATAGAGGGTCCGCCAAATAATTTTTTTTTTTTTTTTTAAATGCTATAAAAAAACTACTGAATATTTGCTCAAATTTCTTTTTTATTGGAAAGTACAATCCTTCCGGTGAATAATGGAAAATAATTTCATTCAGATGGCTGCCTCGGCTGGCCATGCAGTAGCCTACACGATCGGTCCAATTTTTAAGCACATTATCGATTGTGTGCAGCTGTATTTCACCAATGGCTTCACTAATATTGTCCTTTAAAGCCTCAATTGTCTCTGGCTTGTTGGCGTAACACTTATCTTTTACGGCACCCCACAAATAATAGTCCAACGGTGTCAAATCACAGCTCCGAGGTGGCCAAACGACATCAGCTCTGCGGCTGATACTGGGATCTTCAAAAACAGGGCGCAAAACATCGAGTGTAGCTTCGGCTGTGTGGCACGTAGCGCCGTCTTGTTGAAACCAAATGTTGCTAATATTCTCCACTTCAATTTTTGTGAACAAAAATTCATTCAGCATGGCCCGATAACGATCGCCATTGACTGTAACAGCCACTCCTTGCTCATTTTCGAAGAAAAATGGCCCAATTATGCCTCTCGTCTTGGGTCTATTGGCTTTTCAATGTATGCGTGC
The DNA here is from genome assembly GCA_023159175.1 of Wohlfahrtia magnifica. Classification (NCBI taxonomy): domain Eukaryota; kingdom Metazoa; phylum Arthropoda; class Insecta; order Diptera; family Sarcophagidae; genus Wohlfahrtia; species Wohlfahrtia magnifica. The sequence continues at coordinate 182,023 of JAKWBJ010000061.1, forward strand.
GGGTTTTCTGAGCCCCAAATGCGACAATTTTGCTTGTTTACATACCCGCCAAGATCAAAATGAGCTTCATCTGAAAAGATGATTTTTTGGAAAAATCGGCATCTTCTGTAAGTCGATCGATCAGAGTAATGTCGCAAATATTTCCCAGCGTTGTTCAAGCGTATACACAACCATATTCGTTCAGCGGAAGGATAAAACTAATTATCTGTCAAATCAGACATGAGCTAAGTGTTACCATTCACGAAATAAGGACTAGTTGAAAAAAAAAACGTTAGATGGCGGACGCGTTATATAAAAATAAGACTTTATCTTATAAATTTTGAAAATACTTAACCGATGAGCATATTTGCAATCAAAAATATAAGAACTTATACAAATTATACATATTTAAATTAACTAGTTATTCGTGATAAAATAACCGGTTTATTCGTTGTTCGAAAAATTATCATTTAAAAAAAAACCGTATTCGACAAAACAAAAAAAAATCAAGTAAAAATTGACCGAATAATAACCCTTCGATCTCCCAAATTATTGCTCTCGTTTTCTATCGTCACCATAAACGGGTTTTGTTTAAAAAAAATTAGTAATTGACGGAAACACTTAAGAAAAATTGGAAGTGACGCTGGAAAACCGTTAAGTCATCAACGTTTTGATGAGAAAATCGTTAGTTAATTATTGCTCAAAAATAATTTCGATAACAGCCTTATAACTGATAAGACTTACCTTAATTCGCTTGATTTAGAATAATATCTATTTTTTTTTTAAATTTGTAAAAGCTTTCTAAAAAGCTCTTATACATTTTAGTTAATTAATAACTTTGTTTCCTAGTTTCATCAAAAATCTCAAAAATTTATAATTAAATTTCTAAACGAAGTATTCGAAAAAGTTCGTCAAGAAATTAAACCAAAAATGAAATACGTTTTTCTTCTATTTGAAAGGAACTTTATTGAACCAAATATGTGCCATTTTGACCGATAACTTCGCGTCATTTTTGTGGTAAAGCCATTATTCCATCAGCATAAAACTTCTAGGCTTACTGAGTGAAAAGCTGATTCAATTAAGTTTTGCACATCTCAACGGAATTTAAATCTACACAATTAAGAGAGCTCTGCAGAAATGATAGTCTAGAAGTGCAAGATCTGGGCTATATAGTGAATGCATTAAAATTCCAAGCCAAGATCCTTTGGATTTTACAGGGTTTTCAAATATGTGTGTGGTCTGGCGTTTTCAAGATGTGACTCGAAACCTTTTCTATTGATCAATTCTGACCGTTTTAATCAATTTGATTGCTTTAATTTTTTTCATTTCTGACAGTAGAAATCAAAATCTATTGTTTGACCAGGTTGTATAAGCTCATAATGAATAAATCTCTTCTAATCCCACTAGATACACAGCAATACATTTCTTGGTAAATAACGGCTTTGCCACCATTTACGAAGCTTTCGATTTTTCCTTTTATGACCTTTTTCGCACATTATTACCCTACCATTGCCAGTAATCATTCGGACCTACCTAACAATCTATAGTGTTGTCTGACGCAATTGATATTACCGCAGATACTACAATTTAAGACAGGGTGGCTACCCACTGGGTAACCTAATCAAATATATCCGGGTTTTAGTGGGTGTTAAATTAAAAAACCTGGGTGGGTTTTTATTTTTTGTATTATTTAGAGCTTTTGACAGTTTATTTACAACAAAAATAAGTATCACTTTCTATTTGTAGTATAAATTAATTCGGTCCGTTTTTTAGCTCAAAAAAGGTAATGAATTAACAAATTTATTAGAATATTGCCCATTACTGTTTGCATCTGAAATCGATTTTCTATCGTTCATACGAAGTAATGGTAGTCGGTACCAATCACAGAGTTTTCGTAGCCCATGGTACCTGTTGTAAAGCCATCTTCTAACAATTTGTAACTGAAGTTTTTTAAACATCAATATTTTTAATTGACAATATTTTTTATAAAACCAAGTTTTTTTCTTTAAATGTAAAGAATTTTGCAATACTGAATCCGGCAACCTTATAAATGACCCAAATAATATACAAAGCAAAGCATTTCGGGATGGAACTAAGCATACCCGTAATTATAAATGCCTTTAGTGTACTTAGAGCCCTGTCAAAGATATCTGGTCTTCTCAAAGACCTTCACTAGAATATCTCACCATACGTAAGTATGGACTGAAATCCTAAGAATAGCCAATGGCCCTGTGCAACATGTGCAACGCAACGTTAGTCTTTGCCGTCCTAACCCGTGTGTTCTGAAGAGATAGCTTGGAGTCCAGGATGATACCTAAACACTTCACGCGATTCGTCAGCTTCAGTTCCACCTCGTGCAGGCGCGGCAAAGAAAAAGACGGAACTTTGTTCCTTACCGTCTTAGACTCCATATTTTGTATTGGATGTACACCGTGGTTATTAGATTAATCTTAACCTATGGCGCCATTGTCTGGTGGAGGGCGGTGGATATTGGGTTACAACTGGCCGTTCTGAATAGGGTGCAGAAGCTAGCTTGTCTTGCAATCACCGGTGCTATGAGATCCACTCCTCAGGCCGGTCTGGAGACAATGCTGAGCATACCACCCCTGGATATTTTTGTCAAATGTGTCTCTGCAAAGTCGACACTTAGACTCAGGAAGTTACGAGTGGGCTGCTGGATCTGTCTTTTGAGATGATACAATCGCGGTCTATACCGATGGATCGAAAAGTGAAACGGGTAGAGATACGGGTTTTTTTTCTCTGATGATCTTGATCTCTCAGACTAACCGATGATTGCTCAGACTAACCGATGATTGCACTGTTTTACAGACGAAGTTCTACGCTATAGAAGGGGCCGCTAGACGTATACCGGAACTAGATACCGAGGCCTCGAAGTCTGTTATCATCCATGTAGACAGTCACGCCGCAATTAGTGGCCTCTACTCTAATGTGATTAGATCGAAATGTGTCCTCAGCTACATTCGCTCACTGGCCCATCTGGTTTAATATCATGTCGAATTGATATGGGTTCCAAGTCACGCGGTATCTGAGGGAATTAAGTTGCTGATTAGTGTGCTACTATATGGTTCTCTCTGTATCTCGTACAGGGCGATGTGTATGACCTTCTATGTGCGTCGTTGATTTTGTTGGATAAATGGGCATTGAGCAGAATTGAACACAGGTGGACCAACATCATCACTTGTAGAATATCCAGAATGCTTTGGCCTTCTCTATCTTTGAAAAGACCCGGACTAACTCTCTTCTTGGGTTTTGAAGGCGATCGATCGGGGTTCTTTCGGACATAGTTACCGGGCATTGTATGATAGGGCACATGTCGAAGTGTGTGGGATGCCCTGGTCATGGACACTGTAGGAGCTGTCAGAATGAAGAGGAGGAATCGGTGCAACACCTTCTCTGCGACTGTCTTGCTCTATGGGAGCTCAGACTTAAGCACTGGGGTGCATGTCGCCTCCATGATCTTGACTGTCTTAAGGATGCGTAACTTTCGAAGTTGATTAACGTCGTCAGGGGTACCCGTTGGTTCAACCCAAGAATCTAATATTTTTGGGTCTTTAGGTGAGGAAATATTTTCTGGAACTCTCCCATGTCCGGCCTTACGGCCACTGGAATGAGTCTCTCCTTGTTGTGGGTATCCCAATGTCCCATAGGACCTCCGGCTGAACTACCCTAACCTAACCTAGTCCCTAGCCGCAAACAATACCAATTTCGTTTTCCTCGAACCCGCTAAGTCAGTCAGAAAATCATAACTCCGTGAATATTTTGCTATGTTCAAGAAGAGTTTGCAATGTATTCAAGCAGCAATTTCAAAATATTTGCAGGCAATAGGAGCTAAAGCCGAGAGATGTTACGAAATGTAGCCTGAACAATATAAAAAAGTCATTATTAGATTGAACAAAATTTTTTGATTGACGATAAAAAATAGTTCTATTACGACAGCCCATAGTGTAAGCAATCGTAAGTTTAGCCTGATAACCAGCTAAAGCAGCACTAAATCCGAATAGCTACGATCTTAAGGTTATGCTCTGTAAAACACCTCGAATATGTGACAACATGTTAGCCAGTGCAAGAAAACAGGTTGCAGAACCAGTTAAATCTATTTTTAAAAAAAGGTGCTTCAAGTACTTTACAGTCCATATAGCAAACTCTGCTGTTTTATGAAAACAATCATTGGTGGTGAACTTCGCTTCTTCAAATGAAAACCCATTTTTAAAGTAAACGTACTTTTTGATTGACTTCAAAAGTGTTCAGAATAAAAAAAGTCATTAAATAATCTTTAAAAATAAAATAAATAATAAATAGAAAAATTATAGGAAAAATAGTTTTTTCCAAATTTTGTTAATTTTCTTAAAATAAGAAAAAAGCTTTGTGAGAAATTCATGTTTTTTTCTTTTAATTTTAAATCTGAAAATATAAAATTTTATATACAGTGGTCTACAGAGAAATTTGTCTACTTGATGCTAATAACGTAAGTTTAAGTATTGAAAAAGAAACACAAAAGAAAAAGACTAAATTATTAAAACTATTTTATTTAAAGATAAAAAAAAAAATAAAAATAAATTCGTGCTACAGTGAGAATGGTCCACTTTTTTCTAACCTAAATAAGGCACAAACGTAAACTAACTTGTTTTTAATATATTGTTGAATATCTATCCTCTCTGACGAATGACCAATTTTAGTCGCTTGCGAATAGATTCGGCATTTTTTTTTTTTTTTGTCGTGTTCAGGACTTATTTTCTATTACTTCTCCAATAGAGTCTTTTTCAAGTCATTTAGGTTGGAAATAAAATGTTGTCCTTTCTCATTTCCAGTTTCTGCCACAAATTTTTTATTACATATATATTGGTGTTTAGTTTTGATCACTCCAGAACAATTATACAATAGCCATTACTTAACAACTTAGCCCCCCTGTGCGTTTTGGATCACGAATTTCTCAGCACTTTATTTTAAATAATATTGTTACGTTTTAACCTTTTTAAAACGTTTGAGTTCGTTTGAATTGCGTTAAAATAAAAAAACACCGCTTTATTTTGTTGTTTTACAGTTATTATTTTTATTTACTACACAATTTTATACAGTATACAACAACATAATATTCTTTTATACAACACTTTTATTTCCGGTTTAACACAATTTTATTTACTGACAGCCAAACGATAACTGAACTGACGCGTAGGTAAAGCAGCGCCTTTATATACCAAATTGCCTACAGCTTGGAAGGTTCCGAAAATATCGTTCATCTTCTATTTTCATATCCTTTAATTAAAATGTATGCTTAAATGTAAAGCTCAATTTTTCTGAATACTTATCTTATTCGGTTTTTCCAAAATATTTTGCCATCTGGCCCGAAAGCGTGAAATTTACTTTCGTCTGCAAATGAAACGATTTTCCAGAATAAGAAGTCTTTCGTAGCGCAAACGGCAAATTAATCCTTTTGATTTTTTGGCTAACAAGCGATTTTTTACGTTCAATATTTTCACAAAACTGATTCTTTTTAAGAACTCTGAGTATGGTTTGACGTAGCAGCTTATACTAAAATGTTTTTCAACCATATTTTGCAGCTTTGGCGAACTTAGCCTGGGATCAGTTTTGATTTGTTTGGCGATCTACTGTTTTTAAAGCTCCGTAAATACTTTTTTGGTTTTGTTTTTGGCTTTGCAACTGTCAGTCTTTCATTTTTGAAACGAACTTTATTGGCAATTTGTGTGATATTTGTCCTCGACTTCTGCCATTTTCATAATGGTCAGTGATTAAGTTTCTGATCTCCACCAAAGTATGGCGTTCAATCTTAAAATGTTAAGCTAATAACTGTAAGCCGATTTTATCTTCAATACTAAATATTAAAGATACAGAAATGAAAAAGCCAAGGTAGAATATAAAAAATTTTCGTTATATTTAGAAGCCGAACACAGTGGACCATTTTCAATGTGATATGAGCTTATCGATAATTTTTTTTTAATGTGACTTTTTTTGGAAACTCTCTTGAATTCGGTAGTTTTTCTTTACTTAGCAAAAAAGTGTTCTAAAACTAACTAACTTTTGTTTTTAAGTCTTATTATTATGTGGACCTATTTCATTGTGAGCCACTGTATATTTTTTACAATAAAAAATCTATTAAATTTCCTTCTACTTTTTTTCTATTTGCAGGTACGTTTTTGCACGCTTTTGATAAATATTTTTAAAAAAATCTGTGTAAGTTGCAATACAATTTATGATTTTAAAGTTTTTCTCTATTTTTATTATTTTTGTTTTCTCTTAAATTGTTTGAATTTTAAATAGAATTTTTACAATTCTTGTCATACCCCAACTGATTGCTCCTTTTCATGCAGATTTTCTATTATATTTTTGCTGACTGTTCATTTCACTTTATTTTATTTTGCTTCCCTTTTGGTTCTCTTTTTCTCACTCTCTCTGTAAGGAAAATTATAATTTGAATAATTAATATTGTTGGTGAAAAAAAAATATAATAAATAAAATGAAAGAAAATTAAATGAAATTTTTCGTATTCATGAATTATTTAAATTTAAATTATTGTCTTTATTGCTATGAAAAGGGGAAGTTAGTGATGAGTGAGTGAATGTGTAGGGAATGGGTACTTTAGGGTGCGTACAAAGATAAAAAAACTATTCACAATTTACAAAATCAGTGACTAAAATTACTTAAATTATGAACATTTAAATAAAATTCTAATTCAAAATCTGTAGAAATTCTATAGCAGCGAACTTCAATAAATTGAATAAATGAAATTATGAAAAGTTATACAATCTCTACTGAGAGCTTTACTCCTATCTAAGAATTTATAAAGGTTTAACAAGCGTCAGAATAAACTCTACAATCATAGTTATTAAAATTATAAAAAATTCTTTTCAAATATGCACAAAATTATTACAACAACTAAATTTATACAACAAAAACAGAATGCACTCTATTTTTTACGCATCAAAATAAAGTGTACAAGGATAAAACTATGCTATAACAAAAGAATGACGTAGAACTACATGGGAAGTATTTCATGTGTGCGAAGTTAAATACGAAAGTTAAATATGTTTTTCTTAACATAACAAAAACTTGTGTAAGTTAACAGAATATGTGTGAAGATAAATACGAATATGAAATTTTTCTGTTAAGTTAACAGAGACTTCTATTTTAGCATTACTTCCACAATTGTGGATTATAAAATATAATTTTGAATAAAAATAACTAAACAAAGGTAAAGAATTACAGAAATTTGAAACAATATTTCTTAATTCTCATTAGGTCAATTTTTGGTTTACTATAATAACATTAAATTAAATTGGCTGGACGGTGGGGAGGCGGGGGAAAAATGGAAAACTAAAAGGTTAGCTACGGTCTATATATCTCCGATCTGGTACTTTGCAGCCCAAAAAGGAAAACTGGCCCTGAAGCCTTGATAACTTGGCTATAAAGCCCACCAGGTCCGATTCCTCCACAATTGCATCTTAGGTCCGATTTTTCATGAACGACATATATATACGGTAAAAATGAAAAATAAAAGTTAGCTACGGTCTATATATCTCCGATCTGGTACTTTGCAGCCCAAAAAGGAAAATTGGCCCTGAAGCCTTGAGACCTTGGCTATAAAGCCCACAATTGCATCTTAGGTCCGATTTTTCATGAACGACATATATATACGGTAAAAATGAAAAATAAAAGTTAGCTACGGTCTATATATCTCCGATCTGGTACTTTGCAGGTCAAAAAGGAAAACTGGCCCTGAAGCCTTGATACCTTGGCTATAAAGCCCACCAGGTCCAATTCCCCCACAATTGCATCTTAGGTCCGAATTTTCATATTTTTTGGTGGACGATTGTTTTAAATGTAATTACCAGCTACAAGAAATAAAATTCATTTGTTATTGCTACTGTATCTCTCTAATTATATTTTTTTAATTTTTACAATCCTTTACCTTGTTTTGGTTATTTTTATACCAAATTATGTTTTTATACTAAATTTATGTTTTATAATCCACAATTGTGGAACTAATGTTAACATAACAGTCTTTGTGATCTTAACAGAAAAATTTCATATTCGTATTTATCTTCACACATATTCTGTTAACTTACACAAGTTTTTGTTATGTTAAGAAAAACGTATTTAACTTTCATATATAACTTCACACACATAAGTATTTCCCATTACCATTTTTCTAACAGGTGCTATCGAGTACAACCGTGCACAGTACAATCATGCACTCATAAAAACTTAGATAAATATTAACCGATTTTAAGACTCTCAGCGGATTGAGAAAGAAGAGGAAAACTACGTTTGCTTCCACCAATTCAAAGGCCGCTAATTGAATGAAATTGTACATAATGTCTTGCTAAAACGTTAGTTATTTTGGCAAAAATCATTAATTAGCATACCAACTGCCAGTCAATCCAGAATGTACTACTTTCATTAATGTCTCACAAGGGATCATGCGACAATAAAAAAATCTTTTTATATGGTTCTTATAGCTTCTTTTTCACTTGTCTTTTTCAAATATGAGCTGATTTTTCGAACTTCAGTATATGACTTTACTCACGAGATAAAGATGTTTAAATATGATATATGTGGAGATGTTCCCGGAATTTATTTAGAGAATTAAAAATACAAGTTTATTCTTGTAAATGTATATTGTCTCCTTCAAAATAATCCCCATCGACTGCAATACACTTATGCCAGCGCTTGATCCAATCCTCGAGGCTTCCTGCGATTTTTCCATTATTTTCTCTCGACTGCTGAAACGCGTTCCCCGTAATGGTTTTTTAACAAGATAGAACAGAAAGAAGTCACAGGTAGCCAAATCAGTTGAATTCGATGGCTGGTATTTGTTGCATTTTTCGTCACAAAATTTCGAATAATAATGGCACTGTGCGACGGTACGTTATCATGGTGCAAAATCCACGAGTTTTCTGCCCACAATTCTGTTCTCTTTTGACGAATTGCTGCACGCAAACGTTTTATAATGCCCAAATAATACTATTTGTTTACTGTCTGGCCTACTGGCAAAAATTTATGATGTACTACAACGTTGTGTTTTTTTTGGTCTCGGCTCATTTGTTGAACGCAATTCACTTGCCTGATGTCTGGATTGAATGTCGTACTCATTATCCTACTTCTCGTCTCCAGTAATGATCCTTTTGATGAATTTGTGATCAGATTCAGCCTCGCAAATCATGTTTCTTGCGACCTTAACACTGTCAAAATTGTACAAAATCGCCAACACACATAGAGATCTTGGTTACGTAGCTTTTGTAAATGTCAAGCTATGACTCTTAGATTTAGCGGGAATATCCATAGCTTATATACCATTTTAACAAACAAAACAAAAACCACTCAAATTAGAACAATGGGTCCGCCATAAGGGGGATACTCCGAGAACTCTCTGATCAAGGTAGTAGAGCAGGCGTACTTCTTTAGCAGCTTTTTGGCTTTATTTCTTTCTGAAGCACCTAGACTCACTACCCATTTCTCTACATTTTCGTCAAACAGCTGTTGGTCCTTGGCTGACATATTGGCAGGTTCCGGCAATTGTTCACTGTTTACTACCGCCTCTACTGGAGCACATTGGCCTACCTCGGAGTTTTCACAAATAAATTGTTCGTGGCCTGATAGATTGAGCACTCTCACTGGGACTATCTTTTCTTTGTTGGATATAACGAGGGCCTTTTTTTATAACAAATTTCAGCTGACTCTACTATCCACAAGCCTTAAAATCTCCCTCCATACGCGCCCCTAACAATGAGTCCGTCTGTGGTAGTAGTCCCACGTCAAGAGCTATGTCTACATTACGTAAACTCATTATATGTTGCCCCATATTTAAATTGATGCCATGGACTCTCATAAATCATCTACATTATCGGGAACAATAAAAATTGGCTTGCAGTAATATTCGCTATAGTCACCTTCACGATGATAAACTCTCCTTTTTCCTTCACTATATCAGGTGTGATGATAGACTGCGTCGCACCGGTGTCTATAGTGAAGGTATGTTGTCTGCCATTATTGTAGCCGTACGCTGTAAGGTTGCTGATATTTTTCTGCATCACTGATATAGAGATTTTTGGCATCTCTATATATTAATAATGGCAACTCACATTCAAAACTTTGCTTTTTCGTAGCGTAGTTCCAGTGACTTTGATAATTTTGATGGGCATATTCCTTGCCAATTTCTGCTTATGCGATTACTGCTTGCTTCAGTTCATTGCTAAACTGATTTGATTTCTAGAACTTCTGTATAAATCGAAATAAGTGTTTTCCAATCCCACGACTTTGTTGTTCTTACGGAATTTGATGGCTTTGGTGAATTATCAATATATCGGGCACATCCGTCGATATTTGACGTTAAGTAGAGATATTATATACACTCGTTCTGCTTGTTAAGAACTAGAAATAAAGTAAATACTTCGAGATCTTCACCTAAACAGCTTAAGTCCCTGATAGTTCACCATTACGTATGCGAGGTGGTTTGCAACTTAAAAAGCTTTCGCTAGTTAGTTGTTTATGTAATATGTTGTTATATGTTACAGCTGCTTTCGCATCTTGTGCCAAGTTATTAAACGAACTCCTCTTGTTGATATGCTTTTCGAACACTCAATTAAGTACTAAATCTTACTTTTTTTATTCGACTTCTGGCCATCTTTAGATGCTGTTTAAGAGTTTTAATGCCGTTTATTAGATCCCGTATTTATTCAGTGACCCAGTGCTTCTTGCGTGTCGTTTTATACCCAAGCTCGTTAGCAGATTATTTTGCCATTTTCCAAGTCTGTATACCTATTTTTTATTATCTGCAACAAGGCCTCCAAAACCCCGGTATAAGCGGCTTTGAAGTTTCTTCACAAAAAATCTTCTCTACATAGAGGTTTGATTCTTTACTACTGCTTAGTTAGTGATGATTGTTTGCGTAGTTAAAGCTCCATTTCTGTTGTGCTCGAATAGGAGGGAACCGTTTCATTTAAAGCTGATGGCGATGTTGGCGATCTGGTTCTCTGCAATATTATCGAGTGATCAGGATCAAGTTCTAATGTAGAAATATGGTCTCACTGATGCCCTGGTTGTTATTAAGGCAAGTTTCGATAAACGGTTGACCGGTCTGTGTCATCCTAAAGTCATCCATTATCCTTTTATACTTAAGATTATCCTATTCCACTCCATCTAAATTAGCCTTCAGGTATAAATCCTTGTTACTGTATTCTGTTTTAAAATGTTGATGAAATAGGGCCTATTTAAAGGCCTCTTAGCATACAATGTTGAAGCGAAGATATAATAAAATAGTTTTCTTATAATTTAAGGATCTTTTTTTTGAAAATATTTCCATAAGAATTTTCAATTAAAAATAGGGTTGTCAAAAACCCGTGTTTTTTAAATTAAACCCAACCCACTGGGACTTATTGGGTTTTTTTGGGTTTTATAACTGCTTCCGAATTTCGTTCAAGTTAACAATATTTTTTGTTTTTAGTACAATTACATTCTTTTTAGTATTTACAATGCTATTTGGCACTCTTAGTGAGATCAAGGCATTATTGTGTACTGTGAGCTACTAAAACTTGGTGATCAGAACAGACTGTAATTACTTCGTTTAAACCGTGCATTATGAGAAACCGGCTGTAATACGATATAAAAAGAGGCAGACAGATAAAGTTTTCCTTTTGCGAGACAACGCTCGGTCTTACGTCGCCAAAGTTGCCAAGCAACTGTTAGAAACTATCAAATACCACACCCGCCGTTATCTCCAAAATTTATCCTTCTAAACATTGTCTGTTTCGACGGATACAGTATCTTTTAGCATGTCACCGAAGCACTTATTTCAAAGAAATATACAATCATCTTCAAAGTGTATCGATTAAAAAGACGAGAAGTTTTCGGACATTGGCTCAGAGGTGAGGAAAAGAAGTAAGCAGTGATTCAATAAATTTTACTTTGTTAAATTTTTAATTCATTATCTTTTTGAGCTAAAAAGCGGACCGAATTAAATTATATTCCCAATACGTAAAATTTAATTACTTTTGTTGTAAATAAACTGCGAAAACCTCTAAATAAAAAAACCCATCCGTATTTTTTTAAATATAATACCCGATAAAAGCAGGGTGGGTTTAATTGGGTTGCCAACCCTGATTAAAAACATCCCCTCATATCTTTACCACGTATTTTGCTCATTTAAATTTTCTTCTCTGGTTTAAGTAGAGAGTAAATAATAATTTATTTATTATATGAAACGAATATTAATTTTTATAAAGATACCAACAACAACAACAATAACAATAAGTGTTATTAACATAAATTATAAACTTGACTTAAAAACTACTAGTCGTGTGTTGTATTGACTGTGAAAAGGACAATTAAAATGAATATTCGGTTAACTGCTGCTCCAAAGTCTGTTTATGACAGTCACTGTAAATATGAGTGTTCGTAAGAGAGATTTAATGTTCAAAGTTATTAAGTGTATCTCTCTCTATATTTATGTAATAATAATTATACAATAATAATAAATTTAAATAAGGATGTATACCAAGTATTATTATACGAACACAATATTATAATGCAATAATAATTATAAATAAATTTACTTTTTAAAATATACAATAAATATATGTAAAATCCAAAAGTATTTTTATATTATTAAAGTGTGAGAGAGAGTCAGAAAAATACGATATACGACGACGAAATGATTCAATGTGTAATATAATAAATAAATGCAATGTGCGGTTGTAGGGATGTCTTCTTGGCAGCCTGGCTGCCTGACTGCCTGGCTGCTTGACTGCCTGACTGCCTCCTGTTCTCTTGGTTATATTAATGAATTTATCAGAAATGTTAACGATCATTAACACAGCCTTGGCAATAACAATTGCTACAGTAGTAGTTAGCAAAAACATCAGCAGAAGCAGCAACAACGACAGTATTATTATCTGGATAATGATGACTTTAATAGTGTTAATAAGTGTGATGTATGTATGTATCATAACAACACTCGTACAATCACACACGTCAGTAAAATTACATAAATTTGCATTTAAAACATTTTACAATTACATACCGCCGTCATATTTTAAACACGTATTACTATGTTCCACCGCCGTGTTAATGTTTTTGTCATATGTATTTGTTAAGTGACAAAATATTATGAAATTTTTAAATTTATTTGTATAGCCTAGACCAACCAGCCTTGTAGAAAAGTGACATGGGAGTAGGTATACAGTGATAATCATATAGATGCAAAATACGCGAAAGAGTAATAAAACAAATTTGTAGTCCTTATTATATCTGATGTTAGACAGTCTGATACAAAAACTGTTTATACGATTAGCTCATGACCTGTGTGGACGTTTATGTATAACTGATTAATCACCTTATTGCTGATGTCAGCTCACTGTATCAGATTACCCTATTTCAGATCATCATATAAGAAGAAAGACCTCGATAACGTTGTAGGTATTTGTCTACTGGTTTACAGGCATTGCGATATGCAGGTGAAGCTAAATACAAGCGTAGGCCTACAGAGAAGTATTGCAAATAAACAACGCCAAATTAAAAAGTATACGATTAAATCCTTCAAATTCTTAACTAGAATTTAGACACAGTTTCGTCTTTTTACTTGCAACATCTTTAATGCGTTTGGCTGACAATTATAACATAGTGAGCTGAAACACCCAATATGCCAGTCTCTACACACCTCATCGAGCATGAAAATTTACATCTTTAATTCAATATTTTTGGATGGCTGCATGTCTTGGAACGCAGCGGCATTCACGGCATTCTTGCACAGCCCAATGGTCAAAGACAATATCTTAGCATCCATTATGGTGTAGAAAACATCAATTACCAATAGAAGCGTATATAAGGAAATCATGTGAAGGAAATAATCACAGATTGGGAGCTCACCACGAAATTATAGGGACGCCGAAGAATTGAAAACCCAGCCTAAACTTTGGAAAGACGAATGGAATTTGTTTTATTGGAATTTGTAACATAATAAAACTTTATGTTGTTAAGTTTTTATTTGTTTAAAAGCATTTATTTATGAGTTCATAGATTGCAGTTAAAATTAAATAAATCTAAAGAGTTTTGTGTTCCACTACTCGTAACCTTTCCACGAGCAATAACAATTTATATTCTTAATTACTCCGTCTGTTTACAACTATGTAAACAACAGCAATTACTCGACAGATCTCTTTACTTAAAGATCATCCAATCCGATCAATGTTACTACTTGGATTCGATCACAACCTTTTCAACCAGAGTTTAACCACACTTAAGTCTCTTGACTGAGTTAGCTCAAGCTAAACTGGTTGTTAGTTCACGACTCACTTTACGCGTTTACTCCTCTTTACACAGAGTTCAAACTAATCAGCTCTACTCGCTGATTATACTTCACTTAAACTTGTCGCACTGACTTACTAAAAAACAATAAACTGCGTTAAAAAAAAAAAACACAGACAAAGAGAGGTCTAAAACCAAGACCGTAAGAGTACATGTGACTTGTGCGTAAATGATTGCTCTATGAAATGAACACCATTGGTTTACACCAATTAATTCTCTCCATGCTGAGTTTATAACACTTCAAATGCTTGCTGTCCGCATCGATGTGCTTTTTATATGGCTGAGTAAATAATATTTCGAAAGCTCTCGAACCGCTCGATATTTTAGGTGGTTTCTTTTTGTTTCCTTTACTTTCTTTTTCGTCCTTATGAAGCCATGCGAATGTAAAAAACTACTTCTTCTAGTTCATGTTGTTTTCTTGTTGTTTGTTATTTGTTTTTTTTTCTGTTTGTTTTTATTGTTGTCGTTTATTCTTATTTACTACGTTACTGCTTATGTTGTTGTTGCCGATTTAGTTATTTGTAACCAAGCACGTATAGCTGTTTTTGTGGCTTGTGTTTATTTGTTTTTAGCAATGTAATAAACGACAGAGGTGCCCATCCTGATTTTTGTAACAATGTGTATAGAATAACAGGTCAAGAGAGGTATGTATCTGAAGCGCGGACGAAATGGGAAGCCCACATGAACACTCTACCCTTACAAATAGTAAGACGAGTTTTACAACAATCTTATTAAGACTCTTTATGATGTCGACTATGCGATATAGTTATTCTTTTTGGTGACTTCAATACACAACTAAGTGACATGGGTATCTGTCGATCACGCAACTGTATCAAGTCGACCACATCAGACATCAACAAAAAATTTTGTGTGTCGCTACTGGATATAGCGACTGACTATCATCTCTTAACCACCATCTTGCGGCCTAAATCATCAATTAATTATAGAAAATATATCCAGAGGAAATTTAATACCAACCAACTAGAAGATCAGAAACTTTTACCGGGAGTAGAAGCTAGTGAGAGTCATAGTCATATGCATCAGAATCATGTCCATGGTTGAAGGAAAATACGTAGATTCATTTAAACCAGCGAGCAAGGCAAAACTTTTGCCAATCTCTTACTGTGTTCTAGCCCAACATTAATGTGCAATGAATAAGATGGTGCAGAAAAGCGCAACGACGGAACTATGTCACAAACGGTAGATACCCATCGCAGTCGATACCTCTTAACAGCAGAGTGTCAATTAATGAACTCTGTACTCCTCTAACAATGAATCTATAATGGATGGCAACGTTGGAGCTACTATGTCGAAAGAGAAACAAATCAAGATGTGGGAAGATTACTACACAAAACTTCTCGCAGCATCATGTCAAACATCGACAGCCAACATGTGCCCCTCAACATTGCACACCCGAGTATCTCCGAAATATTATTTGCAACTTCATCTTTAAAGTCCATCAACAAGGCCCCTGATCCGGAAACATTCCATAGGATTTATTGAAGACAGACTGTATGCTATTATTGCAGTCTGAAATAACGAAAAGAATTATAACTCTGCTTCCAAAGAGGACAACCTTTCTGGTTACAAAAATTGAATGATTAGAATGGAAGGTTCTGAATTTGATCTAATCTTCTTAGATGGTAAAAGCCATCAGTTAAAAAGTGGGAGGAATCGGATAAGTGGTCATGGTACCTCCCATACAAATTAAATAATAATTTTTGTATTTCATGAGAATGATTACAGCTGAAGTTTCTAAATTTGGTTTAAGTAACTTGACAGTAACTTGACAGAACGGTAACAGTTAAATGTTTCTTTATCTATCTAAGTAAGGAAAAAAAAAACAGGTAAAACGCAAAGGCTCCCTGCAATGCGAGAGGGATTACTCTAGTTTACACTATAAAATGTCATAGAAATAATTAAAAACGCAAACAATGTTTATAAGATTGCAGGTAGAGGCCAGATGCAAGTAGATAGAACTAGATCCGAACAGCTGAGCCACAATGTAGTTCGGATATCTTTTGCAGTATATTTGTTGGTGATAAGAGATATGTGCATTATGTAATGGATGATTAGCATTTAAAAAGATTAACAACGTTAAGTCTTTTCTAAACTGTTTCTTAATTTATTATCAATACTGTTAGATTTATTTTACAATACAGCGTTCAAAATACAAGCCATTTTGAAAAAAAAAAAAACATTTCTACGATAATTAATTAATGTTTGTGTTCACACGTTGCAATAAATGCATTTTCTAGTAAAAATGGTCACTTAAAAAAATGTATTTAAGCGTTCGTGAAGTATTTAAAAAAACTAAATATCTGCCCGCTTCTTCATTCTTTTTTCAGGTCGACTATTACAATTCGAACATTTAATTTTAAAGCGTTGCATTGATTTGTGGTTCCCATTGTACTCGTTTGCGGGCAGCCAACATTTGAATGCAGCACGATGTCAATGGCTATGACTATTGTTAGCAGCATCACACGCAGATAGAAAAGCTGAATAGTTGAGAGTGTGGCAATAATTAAATGCAAAAATTTATTTAAAATCGTTGAAAAAACGGCAAAACTAGAAATAAATAAAAATTAAAAAAAGTTGTGCTCATTTTGGTTTTCTACATGTTTGCCTTCATTTACCAATTTTACAGGCAAATGATGGAGGACGAACAGACTGAAATGTAGCCACATATTGGTTATTGTTTGATACAATTGTAGTCAAAATTCTTAATTGATAGTGTTGCCAGTAGTGTTGCGAATACTTAATATATAAAAATATTTTTTTTTGTTTTTGTATTTTTCTGTGGCTCTATACTTTATTTAAAACCAACTCTTTACATCTTTAATATTGATTATTATTATTATTATTGTTGTTGTTGGTTGCTGATGTTATTGGTTATGTCGCTATCGATGCTGCCGCTGACAAACTCTCAGAGACCATAACGAGTTCAAATATGTCACTTTCGAAATATGATTTTTTAATTACACACATACATACCATATACACATGTTTTACACACACACATTCATAATAAATGGCAAAAGTTTGAAAGAAGGTTATAAATGAGCCGCAAATGCAGGCAGACATGCTTTCGTAGATGTTTTAAGAGTGAATGTATTGTAAGATATTAGGGCCGTGCTGTTTAAAATTGTTAAACATAAAACTTAAATATTATTCTAGTGACCCCTCCTAGCCCCAGTTATTCTTGAGTGACAACTAGGTTGATAATTCAGTGACCGTTTAAGTAAAAACGTTGGCTAAAATAGTGCTAAAGTTTGTGACACACAGGCTAACTTAAATCAGGGCGCTAAGCGTCGTTTAGTTGTCAAAAAACTCATGCCGATACAATTTGTATGAGCTAAACCATAATAGCACGGCAAGTGAAGTTAGCTGCGAAGAAAAAAATAAAATGAAACAAAGAAAAGAAGTGATGCCATTTTAGGTGTTTTCAAGTCAAATTTAGCGATTTACTCACGATTTGATTTTTTATTAAAAACTTAAGTTGGCTTTACTGTTCACGGCATAACTTTAACGCTTTTATTTAGGCATATCTCTTCAGCGTCAACGATAGACAAATTATCTGATGGTGATTATCTGATGCTGTTGCAAATTATCTGATGGTCTGGTTTGGTATTGAATCGAGGACCTCTTAGTTGGTAGGCAGGTGTCTTACCTACCATAACAGAGTGGCTAACACATAAATGCAAGACATACTATGAATAAACCAGTAGAACGTGTGTCTTCCTATAAATATCGTGGCTCAAATGTTGAATTGAAATTGGCAGGAGTTGCTTAAAAAATATATGAAAATGTTATGTAACCGCGAAATAGACACTCAACTTCGCCTTTGTACGACTACTGCTATATTCCATGGACTCTTGGAAGTTTAAAAGTTTCGAAATATTGACATAACGTAGACTTCTTCTAGTTTCGTGAACGGATTTTGTAACTAAGGATGAAATATTGAAAAGTTTGAAGGCTAAACGACAATTACTTTATACGTTCAAAATCCGTAAAAATTCACATTTTGGACATAACATTAGAGTGGAAAAGTATAAATAGCTTCTTCTTATTCTCCAAGGTAAAGTAGAGGGTAGGCGTAGAATTGGACGTAAACTGATGTCCTGGCTACGAAAAATTTGCGCTTGGACTGGCATCCAATCAATTGGAGAATTGAGCCGACTTACGGAGAATAGGCTACAGTTTGCACACCTGATACATAATATCTTATAAATGTTATATTGTAGTATATACCATTTATAAACTTCATCGCCTATATCCCATAACGGATATGCATTTAAGACAGAAGAAATATTGGATGACCATTTGTGTTGTGTATTTGAGCAACACTGTCACTATACTATTTTGATCGTAGAATCATCGTCAATAAAATAAAGTGGAAATTTGTTTGAAATTATTGTAAATGAAAAATTTCATTGATTAATACCTGTGAGAATTACACAAATAAAGGGAGTTATGTATGACAATTTTATTGTCATGTCACCACACTATAAATATCCGAAATTTAGCGACATGGTCTGCTCCGAGTCGACCACATGCCGAACAAAGTAGGTTCTATTCTGCTACACCTGCTCGTTAACGAATAATTCTCGACGATATTGTGTGTTAGGACTCACTAATATACAGACGCCTGCGGCACAAAATCAATTTCTGTCATCTATGAAAATTTTGACAATTTAAAAAATTTAGACAATTTTATCTACTCTTGCAGATGACAGCAACATTTGTCATTCATATTCTGACATTGTGGCGAAAAGGATGAATATGAACGACACACACAAGTGACCTGATGAAAATCTCCGAAGGGTCGTGCGAACAGCGTCGATTTAAATGCGCGTTCCATGATCCAATGTTGTTTTTTAACAAAGACGTGGTGTGTTTTCATCTGTATTTATGGGTAACGTAGATATTTGAGAATCAGATGATCTTGATGTTCTTGGCATGAGAATTTTCTGTGAAATTCGTTGGAATGATTAAATACTTCAAGTCTCGAAAGAAGCATTCAAGTGCCTATTTTTTTAAGACGGTGCAAGAAATAGACTCAATCTGATCTCCTTAATATTTACAAGATCTATATACGACCCAAAATGAAATACAACTCTCATGTATGGGCCGGTGCTTCAAAGTCTATTTTGCAGCTTCTCGATCGCGTACAGGAGAGGGCAAAGATACTCTTTAACGACAGTAGGGTAGCCGACTCTATCGATTCACTAAAGCATCGTCGCAATATAGTGTGTGTTTCACTGTTCTATCAGTAGTATAGCGGAATGTGTTTTACAGAAATAGGAATCATTATATATAATATAATCATATATTCTTATGTAGTACTTGTATTTCTCGTAGAGCACATCCCTTTGTTGAGTTGAATCGTACAATGCATTATAGGGAGAATTCGTTCTTTGGTCGCACTGTTCGTTTGTGAAACAATCTTATACCGAAAGTCTTTCCTGCCACTTACGAAATGAGTAAATTTAAATCGAACATCTAGAAACACTACTCTCTCTATCCTCCTTTCCACAACCTATTTTCCTAGTACCAGCACAATGCACTGCATGAGTAGGGGTATCAGCTGGGTGTTGGCCTTATAAAAAAAAGGTGGAGTGTAATCAAAAGCTGTTGCGATCGAGTGGTTAGTTTTTTCATATTTAAAACATCTTACTTCTTGGCTGCCTTATGCATTTCCATTCTACAATTGTTCAATATTATTCTATGGATTACTTTGGCAGGATGACTTCTTGTAGGCAACGTAAGCGTTTAATATTCATACGAGCAGAACTCAATTCAGTTAAACATTAAAGCTCGCCTGTGGTTATCTAAAGCTGTTATAAGTAATCATCCTAAGTTTGTTTAAATTTTGTTAAAGCAACAGAAGTGCTCTGCGCTGACTGTCAAAAATTCAGTAGTACACGCAGCTTCATTGTAATATGCAGCAGTTATTGGGTGCAGTTTAGGTGACTAAAATATAAATGTAAGTAAATAAGATTTGTTCAAGTAACTGCACTTGGACTATAAAAGTCAAAAAATTATTAAATTTCTCTTGTATTATCCAAAACCTAAAGATAGTGGTTAAGGCGCTTAATACGAGATCGTTTTCTGAACCACCCTAATGGAATATGTATTTGCATGTATTGTATATTTAATTATATAATTATACCAAAATTACTCATCTGCAGCTTACGAATTTCTACAAGTATGTGAAGAAATCCATATACATATACATACACATATGTGTATATGCTCATATGTTCATATGCATATAATCATACGTATACTTAGTATACACTGACAGAAATGAAAAACATTTTCTACTTTTGCTGACTTTAAAGACAAATATGCTTCAGAAAATAAAATTTAAATCTCAATAAATGAATGATTGTATTCCACACTGCGAATCAAATTAATATAAAGGGTGTTTTAATAAGAACGTCTCAAATTTAATTTGAAATACAACAATAAAATTAACGAATTAAGTAAATTTTTAATTATGTTAAAAAAGAAATTAAAGGCATTTAAATTTTAAGAATCTAATGTGATCATCTAACAGTAGACGGCAATGTTAACTTAACTTTTCAATAAAAAATCACTAAACTGAAATTAAGAAGTTATTAAACGCTAAATTTAGCGCGAAAAGAGCTAAAATGGCACTACTTTTTTTCTTTATTTTCTTTTATTTTTATCTTCACAGCCAACTTCAGTTTCTAACGTGTTGTCAAAATTGGATATTCCAATTGAAAAGTGTTGACGCCGCGCTATTATGGTTTGCTTCGTACAATTTGTGTGAACATTATTGACGGCTAGGCAACGCTTAGCGCTCAGATTTAGGTTCGGCTATAAGGCGAACAAATAGGAGTGTTCGAGTTACCCTGCTTTGGGTTCCTGATCACTGCGATATTTAAGAAAACAAGGTATCCGAATTTTAGCTCGCGAGCGGACGGCTTCTTTTCACCTTTAATATGTACAAGTCCCTACTCCAATGAAATAGGTCAACCGATGTTTATGGCTGTCGTTTCTGAGAAAAGCCGATTGTATTTGGTAATAGTGCCTACTTATACCATTTCGAAGAAGACATGGCTATCTTCTGATTAAACTATCAAGAAGAAATATTTCCCAATAAAACATGCTAGCTATCTGGGAATAGCTATGTAGCAATAGCAGCAGCGTCTGTGTAGTGGAGGCTTTAAACTTTGCTGACCTCAGTCGCATGGCAAACATAATTTCTATTTGAATTATGCAGTATCTGAATATTCTTGGCTATACATAGGTGATCAAGTTCTGCCGCTCTTCCTTAGCTGATATTAAATGGATGCTAATTGTGACACTTTCTGACTTCAGTTTTTTTTTTTTGCAGATACTAAAGGGTTATCCAACAAAAACACACGATGTTAATTGTAAATAAAACAAAAAGTTCTAAGAGAATATTTTTAATATATTTTATTATGATTGAGGGATTTATGACCTTTACGTTTGAAACAAAATATCGGCCAAATGCTCGCCACGGCTTCGTTGGCATACCTCTATTCGTTGGTCCATATTTTCAATGACTCCGAGACATAATTCAGGTTCAATGTCGTTAATGTAACGAATTACCTCATCCTTTAGTTCTTGAATTATTCTTGGCTTATTGACATACATTTTTCTTTTAAATATCCCCAAAGAAAAAAGTCCATCGCCACAACATTAAAAAATACGGCCATTGTTTCGTTAGCTGAGTGGCAAGTGACACTATCCTGTTGGAATCATATATTCGTCCAGGTTCATAAACTCAATTTCTGGCCATCGCGAGTTATAACGCGATAGCGCACACCATTCACTATAACTGCTTGGCCAACTTCATTTCCTAAGAGGTACGGCCCAATGTCACCGCCAGCCCATAAGCCGCACAGTCACTCTTTGTCGCCTTTTCAACAATCACTCGTGAATTCTCATTTGCTCAAATTCTGCTGGTTAACGAGTACACTGAGGTGAAAGTGTATCTCGTCATTTTTGTCCATTCAACTAAAAATGCGGTGTATCGACGACGCTTGAAATGGTCAGTAGGTTTCTGCTCTTGAGTCAATTGAAACTTATAAGAGTGTAAATTTATTCCTTATTCGAAATTCGCATCAGTGATGACGACGAGTCGAGGTTGACGGCTCTTCTGCCACACTACCAAACAACAGCAATATTTTCCGCAAAGCTAACTGGGCAAGCATGTTTCCATGCATGATGTTTCCACATTTCCTACAAACACGGTTTGCAGAATATTGCGTACAATTCTCCCGATTGAACAAAAAAAGTAAAGAGTGCACGAAATTCGTTTTTATTTGAACGCCCATTTTAGTAAAAGGCTTCAACAATTTTAACGGGCTACTCAATTGTGTACCTCTGCATGGTTGAACGTGTCAAATACTGAAACAAATAAATGTCAAATTAGGTTGGACAAAAAACTTAACCTTAAGGTGTGACTCACAATTAACATCGTGCATTTTTTTTTTAATTAATTTTTTTTTTATTTAACTCTTGTTCTGAGGGTACCACCTAAACCACCCAACATAAAAGTGAGATATTCGCAATAGGTTCTTAGTATTTTATTTGATTTATTCTCAGTTAAAGAAGATTGTGTTAAAAACCTAGCCTTTTTTTTCGGTTTTAAATGACACATTTTGTTTTTAATGAATTTTAAAAACGAGCAGCTGAATTACATTGATTGCACAGCGGATTTTATACGAATACGATCCATCGATTTTAACTTCTAGAGATGGTTTGTGTGGTTTAGTAGTTTAGATTTTGTCATTGAGACTAAGATCATTCAGTTCAGCAAAAAGTAGGTTGAATAATTGTTGGCATTGCTTTATGAAGTTTGTTATCAAGCTCAATATAAACTTGCAAAATTAAAATGCTTAATTAAGCAGCAAAATTCAACTCAAGGTAAGAAAATGTGGGACGACACGAGTTGAATCAAATAATTACTTGCATACAAAAAAGAAATATGACCGATTACGGCAATATAAATATCATAAAACCGTTATATGAAATCTGAGCAATCCGAATATTTAATGTCAATGTCCAATATACATAGCGCCAAGGTAATTCTCAGTATATGTTACACCTATTGTGAGCTGCTGAAATCGCGCTAGAGAGTTTAAGCGAGCATTGGCCATACAAAGCCTGGAATATTGAGACATAAAGCTGGTATGGAGCCATGCTGTAACACAAGTTGTAATCCAGACCTAACCTTCTTCGACTACCACTTGTGTTTCGACTGATGCAAAAGACTTTAGACTAGAATAAGTTTTACTTCAGTAAAGGATATTCAAATTAGACTCGTATGGTCTTAAATACTAAGCAATTCTTTTGACAAGGAATCCATATGTTGCTTAAATAAGTTTCTATTGTAAAAATGGTTACTCCCAATAGTTTGCACAAATCCCGCATTTTGAAGTCATATCCAATAGTAGAAAACAACAGCATTAGTATGCTTAGGAACCACTTTTCAAGTTTATCGAATGGAGCTCGGACAAATAAAAGCAAATATAAATTTTCACAGCTTTAAAGCGGCGTTTTCTTTCTAAAAAAAAAAAAAATGTTGCACTTTGTTGCCCTTACTTTTTTTGTGTTAATTTAAAAAAAATTACAAAGCAAGGGTGCTGAGTTTACCTCTAAAAATATTGTCTTTAAAAATCTGTGATATTTCTTAATTTTTGACAACGTTTTATGGAACAAACGAAGTGCAACATTTTTTGTTAGAACAGAATACGCCATAAGTAAAACACCCTTTACTGCCATTAAAATCTTCCCTATAGCATAGTGTATAAGCCCTTATAAAATGCCATTCAAAATAAAACCTTTGTTTTTTTATCATTTTGTTTTCTTGTTAAAATGTCACATTATTTTCCCTGAATTGACTTACAAGTGTTGCATTAATTTGTGCAGTCACTGTATTTATTGTTTTATTTCATCTGATGCTGATGCTGCTTTCAATGTGGTCAAGTTAATATACACAGGCAGGCATCAGCAGAGAGAACGCGCACACACTCACGTACACGTACATACTTAAACGATAATTTTAAATCTTCTTTTTAATAAATTTTCTATAAAAGTCATCGTTTTTTAAAAGCGAAATTGGACATGTAATTTGGTATTGCTTTCGGTCAAATGTGTTTGCTTGGATATAAATTTTCCGATTTAATTAACAAAAAATTGAGCAAAAATATAAGAAAAATAATATTTTTCTGTTAAAAAACAAAAACACCAAAAATAAACATTAATAAAAAAGAAAAGCTAATTAAACAGTTTTTAATTGGAAAACTTTACAAGAAAAAAGAAATATTTTTTCTCTTTTTTTTGTAAAATTGCCAATAAAATTCTCCAAATAAGCGTTTATATGATGCAGATCAAGAAAAAAGCTGAATATAAATATTAAAAGTAAATTTCTTAAAAGTTATTTGTCCCTGCATTACTGCAAATGAAATTTGAACTTAACATAGGCCAGAGAAAAATATTTAAAAATTGCCTCCCATTTAATTCATATTCTGTTTTATGCTTTTATGCTCAACAAAAAATAGAAAAAGAATATTAAAGAGCAAATAAATTGGAATCAATAATGAAGAATTTTTTCTCTTTATCAAATTTGTGGTATGTTTGAGGCTCTTTGAGCCTTACTAATATTATTTAATCGACCTTTTGTTATATTTCAGACTCCTTTTCAATTGTTTTGATCCTTCAGGAATTGACATATTCTAACCAGATTGAAACAATCTTTTTCTTTAGTGACCGCATTACAATCCTTTGATATTTAGATTAAATTAGAATAGAATTTCAATCTCGTCGATCGTATGCGCTCAAGATCATCTTCAGCCTGATATTTCCAACAGAGTTTCGACATGCCGAAGCCAAAGTAAACGTTATACTATATTTGACGATAAATTTTCTCTCACGAGTAGTTGCTTTACTGAAAAATTTAATAACTCCGTCAATTTTAAACGGATTTCTAAATTTTAAGCAGTATTTTATTCATATTTTATAATATAATTTCCAATTTAATTCGTAAATAGTACGGTTTTTATATAAAATAGTTTGCAAAAACACATTTAAAATCTGGAAACAATTCGGTCAAAAATGTGAATAAACTTCAAAAACAGTTTCTAAGGTAAAGTCAGTTTTGTTATTAATTTAGTATTTTGTAAGCAGGTCTTTGATCTGAAGAATAGCCTCTGGCCTCTTTGGAACAGATTCCTCTAACTTTATGCAATAAGAAGCATCAATTCGATCCCATTTCTCTTAAAGAGCGCTATTTAACTCAGTGATGTTGGATATCGATCGAGATTTTAGTTTATTTTCAAAATATACCCACAAGTTCTCTATAACGTTGATATCAGATAACTGTAGCGACGTTTCCATAACATGTGGGCAGTTGTACCATCATCATGTATTTTGTACTTAGTAAAAATTAAAATTTGCCGAAACGCCCAACTCTTGTACACTGAATGCCAAATTTTCTTTTAAAATGATTACATATTTATACAAGTCCATTATTCCATCAATAAAAATTGGCTGACCCTGGCCCGCTTCAGACATACAGCTCTAAACCATTACACTTCCAGCACCGTATTTTATTGCAAGGTGAAGATTGTATGATCGTAATTCTTTATTTGGCTTTCTCCAAATATTTGACTGGCCAAGTCAGCAGAAAACATTAGATTTGCTTTCGTCCGTAAATAACAGGGTGCTCCAGTACGAAAACCATCGTTTTTATATACAATAACAAAACTCATCCTCTTTATACGATTAATATTGTTACATTTCAACCTTTTTTAAAACGTTTCATTTTTTTTAAAGTTCATTTTATTTGCGTCAAAACAAAATAAACACCACTTTGTTGTCCTTTTACAGTTTTTATTTCTCCACTTTCTCTTTATACAGTTTATCTTAATACGGCAACTTATTTTTCTTGCATTCAATATTCGTTTATGCAACACTTTTATTTGCGCCTAAAAACGACTTTGCTTTAAGACAGCAAAACGATAATCTGACGTAGGTAAAGCAGCCTCTTTATATACCTTTACCTACAGTTTGGAAAGTTGCAGAAATATCTCAAATGCTCTTATATCCTCTATTTTAATTCATATTGTGTTAATTCAAATATAACACACAAAGATGGTTGAATTGGCAGTGTTGCCAAATAAGCAAATAAGTACGGCATTGACAGGGTGGCACATTAATACCAAATATACCAACATCCCACAATAGAACTTTTAAGGCTGATGTGGTGTGTTTTCTTTTTAGTCATTTTTATTTTCGTAACAATATTGTTAACGAAAGGCTCTTCGCTTGCAACTTTTCCGTTGGAATGGTGTGTGCGCAAAACTTTTCGGACGATTTCAGGACGGACGCTTATTTGTGAAATTTCAGGCACAAGTCTTAGAATTCTTTTTAATTTGACTTGCAAATTAGGTTAACTTTTTTGGTTGTCCAGATCTAGGTTTATTTTCAACTGATTTGATTGATTTAAATCGCTTAATGATGTCGTGAATCATGGAATGACTTCCATTAACAGCAGCACCAATTTCATGCACAGACAAACCATTTTGATGATGTTAGATTATGAATTCCTTAACTTTTTGGAAAATGTTTGGACACGTTTGCTACTCATATCAGTCTTTTTTTTATTCCATTTTTTTTTTTAAATTAAAAACTTTTTGCTAAAACTTAAAATTTCGGCTTATCGTATTATCGCTAAATAGCTGTCAGTCACAAAATGGGGAATTCCCGCATTAAGTGACTTTAAAGGGCTGTAATTGTTACATGTCATTATTAATTTTGTTATTTTATCATACCATACTTGAAATTTTTATTTACCAAAAAGGTTGTGCGTTTATTTCTGATACAAAAAATAGTTTACATCCTATTCTCAGATGTACTAAATGTACAAACAAAATGTCATAAGGATCGGTCATGCCGTTTCAAAGGAGCTTCGATACAAACACTGTTAATTGAGGATTCAATATGTATATTAGATAAAGATTAATAAGAGTACGTATTTGATTTTAAATTAAAATAAAATTGTACCGGGTGGGCCATTTAAAAGTTTAAACTTATAAACGAAATAAAAGACAAATGGTTTGAAATTTTGACAAATTTATTTTTTTGTTGTGAAGTACAATTGCTCCAGTTAGAAATGAAATATTACTTCAATCATATGGCTGTCGCTGCTTGTCTCACAGTACCCCATTCGATTGAACCAATTTTCGAGATCTTTTTCAAATGTATGGGGTTGTATCTCGGCAATGGCATCACGAATATTGGGCTTCAAATGCTCAATTGTCTCTGGTTTGTCGGCATAACACTTGTCTTAAACGGCGCCCCACAGCAAATAGACCAACAGCGTCAAAACGCAACTTTTTTGAGGTCAACTGACATCACCATTTCGGCTAATTAAACAGCCATCAAACGTTTGACACAATAACTCGATTATGGCATGAGATCTGTGGGAAGTTGAACCAAACCAAACATTGTTCACATCAATATACCGAAGAGCGAGCAAAAAACAATCGGTTATCATGGTTCGATAGGTGTCTCCATTCACCCTAATGGTTCCGAAATATGAAGTACGGTTCAATGATGCCTCCGCTTCACAAGCCGCACCAGACAGTCACTCGTATGAGTGCATTGGCTTCTGTAAGACCACGTTTTGGTATTCTAAGCCCCAAATACGGCAATTTTGCTTATTAACGTACCCACTAAGATGAAATTGAGTTTCATCCGGAAAAATGGTTTGTGCATTTCTTGATTTTTTGCAACTTCCGACTAATTGGCTTCCAATAAATCCCAACGTTGCTCAAGCGTAAATCGATTCATTTCGCTCAGAGGAGATAATATACTGAATTTTGTGATAGAACAGAATGACATAATTATTGCCAGATTCGAATTAACCGTTGGTTAAAATTTAAACCAATAGATAATCCCTCCCAGTTTTAGTAGCTGCTAAAAGCAAACTACAATAATAGACCCACCTTGCTTACAATGGCATAGTAGTCCAATAACAAGCTTTAAAATCCTTCCAGCTGCAAAAAGACATGCTGTTTTTGGTATGTCATTAAAACCGAAATAAAATCTTTACATATTTTACTCCTTGAACCGGTACTGCAAAATTGAGTTTTTATTTCGTTACTTTAATTTTACTCACTTTTCAAAGGGAAAGTCTTTTCCAAATATGGCTACGAAGACATGGAACATGAATTAATTCCTCTTATCATCCCCTATTTTCTAGACCATGCTCTTTTCAAAAACTCTTGCAAGAGCATATCACATATCCTTTAATTAAGAGGACTTAACGCTGAAGGAGTGCAGGACTGTTTTAAAATAATTATTATTATTAATGCCAAATAAAATATTATTTTACATTTTGGAAAGACAGACAACTTCACGGCCGCTTAATGGTAAAAGTAAAACTCTTTCAAAATTCTTATTTAGAATATAAAAAAAACACAACAACAACAGACTGAAAATGTTACGGAAAAATTTTAAAACTTCAAACTCAAGTGAAGTAAAGTAACGTGAATGGTACTCAAGAGCATTATTTTTAATGGCTGTTCATTTAAAGTAACAGAAAAAGAACCATAAAAACATGTCTGTAAATTCGCAGACAGTGAAGAAAAATGAAACGACCGACCTCTGGCTGAGTATACAAAAAATCGTAATTTTTACTGAAAAAAATTTTTTTGTACTGATATTCTTTGCAAGGATTTAAGAAATATGCAAAAAAATATGTTTCCTAAAAATATACTTTAAAAAAGAAGTATGAATAAATGAATACGGTAGATATGCATATTGTATTCGTGAAATGTCGTTAAATTTTTAGCTATTGCTATTGTTGTTGGCATTTTTATACACTCTTTGAAAGAAGAGAGGAAGAGGTAAAAATATTTGTAACCATTTTATCTTTTTCTTTTTTTTATAGATATGAGTACAAACTTCATTTGTGGCATGTTTTAAAATTTTACGTTTTTCCGTTTTCCTGTCGAGTTATACAGAGACATGGTATATCTCGGCAACACTTTAAGCCCTTTCTTTATGATACAATACTTCCCCTTACAATGTGTTACAAAAATTTCACAAAGTTAGAAACTCATCATAAGATTTATATATTTATCTTCCTAGAATTATGTTTGTATGTTTTAACTCCTAAAAGTAGACTTTTTATCGTTATCAATGAATACAAATAATAGAAAAAAATAGCAACAACAACGACAAAAAATGTTAAAATTTTTATCTTCAGCGATATGTTAGATATTAAATGAGATTTTATTTCAAGTACTCAACTGTGATTTGCAAGGAGTATAAAGAGTTTACGGAGATATAAAATATTGTTACGAAAATAAAAATGCACAAAAAGAAAATACACCACATCAGCGCCTTAAATATGTATTGTGGGATTTTGGTATATTTGGTATTAATGTGTCACCCTGTCAATGCCGTGCTTACTTGCGTATTTGCGTATTCGACCACCTTTGTGTGTTATAATTAACGGATATAGAATAGAGCATATGAAAGCGTTTGTGACATTTCCGGAACTTTCCAAACTGTAGGCAATTAGGTATATAAGCAGCCTGCTTATATAGTTATCATTTTGTAGTCATAAAGTAAACTCGTATTTAGGCGTAAATAAAAGTGTTGTATTAAGTGCTCGATAATTCAGTTGCTGTACAAAGATAAAGTGACGAAATAAAAACTGTAAAACAACAACAAAGTGGTGTTATTTTATTTTGACGCAATATAAAAACTCGAACGTTTTTAAAAGATTAACAATATATATAAAAATTATATGTAAAACTATGTTATTTTTTATGTTACGAAATCTAGTCGAAATGATTACAATGTAACGTCGCACAGTGGAAGAAAGGCTTCATACATTTTTGTGCAAAAATGTAAGTGGTGCTCCTAAATTATTAAGGGTTTATACCGATCATTATATTGACTGAATTAAAAAAAAATTCCGTTAAAATCGTCCACGCCTATACATTCCAAAGAGATTTTTTGCATAGAATTTTTCCTATTCAAATATAAGTTTTTAAATTTTTTACAAACACTTTCTAGAGTTAGCAAAAGATGTACGCCAAGTTACATCAAACTCGAAAACTTCCATTGCCCATCGCCCTTATGATCCAAATCAATTTTTAAATTTTTCCTACCCCTACATACACTTCTTAGAATAAACAAAAGATGCATGCCAAGTATCACATAATTCGACCATGCCCACCGACCAACAGTAACTTGGCTTCATAAATTTGTTGGTGAAGGAAAGAAGGAGTACTTCTATGATGATAGAGTTTTGTATAGTTGGTTAGTGTATGTAAGAAATAATAATTGATAATATTGATTATGTACGGATCAGGTGATGCAAGCACACAATTCAAAACTTCAGCGTTTGCTGAAGTGCTAATGCACTTTCTGGAAAACATAACTAAATAAATAATCAACACTTCGTCTGATCTTGCTGCTTTCTACAGAAAATATCAATATGAAATAGTGCTGCTGCAATTGTGTCGTTTCCATTTATTAATACTAATTATTTAATTATTGTTGCTATTATTTATAGCAGTAGTATCAATTAATAGATATATAAATATATATACATATATATGCAACATATTTTTACGTTTTAACTTTTTTTGAAACGTTTGAGTTATTTTTAATTGCGTCAAGTAAAATAAATACCTCGTAGTTGTTTTATTTTACAATTTCGTTATTTCCACACTTTAACTTCCACTTATACACAAATTACTCTACACCTTAATTAACGCTTAAACGCGACTTTACTTTATGTCTTACAATGATCTTGCAATGACTTTCAAACCATAACTGAACTGCTAGACACCATGTGCCACCTTTTGTACCAAATTTCAACAAATTTCAATTTACGTTAAATTCAAACGGTGGCAGTGGCAGATACACAAGAGTCTTGACCAATAAACTCCATAGCTCTAACTCTTTCTTTAAGCATTGTTTATTTGCGTAACAATATTTTATTACAAACATGTTATTGAAGAAGACTTTTGGCCTTTCAAACGTCGTACCAATTATTAATTGACTGGAGATTAAAAAAAAGAAAATAGATAAAAGGAAACATCTCTGATAGATAAAGCATCTCAGATCAGTTCTTACACCGAATAGAGTCATCATCTCATTGCAGTACTGGTTTGATGGGATGTCTATTACGACGTTTCTGCAAACAAATGATTAAAATTTGGTAAAACTTGAACAACACTCATCAATGTAGCGATCAAGGTTATAGCAAAGATCATAAACTAGAGGACCTCAACTACAATTTATTCCGATCTCCGCAGTGAACAAGTTGGTTTCAGAACACATAGAACATGCATAGATAATACGAACAGTCTGCGGATCATAATAGAACAAATAGTTCAGTGGAGATCCCCTCTGTACTTAGTTTTCATAGACTTTAAGATAGCAACTGACACCCTCTCACACTACTTGAAATGCCCTTGCATCTTAAGTACGTCCACAAAGATATTATCTTTGATACAAGATCTCTACAATAATGTGAGCTGTAATGGTGTTGCATGAAGGATGTATTAGTGATAAATTTATTCTCACTACTGGCGTGATAGTAGGCTGTATTCTACCACCACTGTTTTTCATCATAAATTGAGCAACTAGTTAGGAGAGAGGAATCTCGTGGGGTTTCCAGAGTTTATTGAAAGATCTCGAATATTAGGACGATATATGCCTACTCTCTCACAAGTACAACGACATGGCGGCAAAGATCCCAGCCGTATATAATGAACCTGAGAATGCTGCTATAAAACTCAACTTTTAAACGTGGAGAAAATAGATGATGTTTCCAAATGTTGCTACCTAGGCAGTATGCTGACAGATACCGATGGTGAGTGGGTATTTGGCGTCCTAAAGCCCATACAGCGATCTCCATGCATATCAAGAAGAATTTAATATAACATTTTTCCTTCTGTGTTTAATACGTACTTCGTTATAGATGTGGGTCTTGGAACGAAGCCACTTGGGATATGAATTCGCTCGTTTTTTTTTAACACGATGCGCTTACAGAGAATCTTGATAATATTTTGTTCTTAAACAATATCCAACGAAAGACAGTAAACAGAAACTCGACAGAGTCCAATAAAAAATAAAATATTTTTAGAGGATGTGGGGCTGGATCGGTTACGTCCTACAAAGGGCTACGAACAATACAACGAGTAATTGAATTAAATCGTCAGGGTAGCTGAAGAAGACCAAAACCAAAGCTGCCAGTCAAAAGAAGAGATGGAATGAGATTAGGCCATTGGCGTTGGACAGAAATGAATGGAATATATATTCATATGGCACAAATGACACAAATTGGGTTTCGAAACAGTTTTCTAGTTTTTAGTTACTCTCAGGAATGACTTAATCTCTCTGGCTAAAAGGTAGCTACAGAGTGGCTTAAGTCGACTTAAGACAATCGATAATCTCGAAAAAAATCTAACAGAATACACTTTTATTGAAGAAACTAGTCGTATAAGATGCTCCCTTCTGCGTATCCTGTCTTCTTTTATATAAATCTGTGTCAGTTAGTAAAAAAGTCTTAAGTCGACTTAAGCTACTTTTCCATACGGCACAGAAACAAAATTAAAAAAATAAATTATGAAAATTCGTAATAAAAGCTTGACAATAGATTAGGATTTCCTGAGAGTTTTTTGTTTTTTATTTAGTTTTATTTTTGATCAAGCAGAGTTTGAATCCTTCCTTTACAAAATCAATTAACTCTACTCTGAATTGAATTTACAGCATTCATTGAAATCTATTTTGGATAAACAATTTGTTTTTATTCAAAATATTTATATTTTTGTCAGTTCTAAATTTAGTGTATAATCCACTAATTCCTGAAATATGTTTTTATTTAATTTTTCTTTTTTATTTCTTATTAATAAAAAATCAATATTTCAATCAAACTTTACAGTTCTTAGAATATTACAGTAAAAACTTGTATTTCCACTTACACTGAAATCATTAAAAATGTTTGCCTTTCAATTCAAATTCTTCAACCGCAAAAAGGAAAATTTCCACGAATTCATTTATAGATGTTCGTCATTGCAAATGTAACCCAGCGCCAACCAACCATCCCCTTTAAGGAAACGAAAAAAGTTTTTATTTTTGAGCATAAATTTAAGCCAAACATGACCTTCAGTTTGAATAAATTTTGTAAAGAAAAACTGAAAATAATATTGTTTTATTTTCTCTTCTTTTACTTGACGATTACAATGAAATGGTGATTTGCCACAATACAAGCTGACTCTAAGAATGTAGCTGACGTTACCACACGTGCAATTGTTTAAAGAGCATAATAACACTGGTCTACAAAAAACAGAAAATTTTCTCGCCTTTGAAAAATATTATATGAAATATGATGGTTTTGATGCGCTGAATTCAAATCCGTTTTCAGTTTTTTTCCATCGCGCTTAGATTGTTTTTCATAGGCGTGGCAAATTTTTCGCCCAAAATACGGTAGTTATGTCAATATATTTCATCATAACTTGAAAACGACTCGACCGATTTTGATGCATGCACATCCAAACGTTTAGGAATAAAATTTCATATAAATCACCTGAACACTATTTTCAATAGTTTCGGAGTTATTCACAACTTAGCTATGAAAAAAAAAAAAAAAAATTGCGCAAAATTAGAGCAATTTTTTTTTTCAAAAAGTCATAAAAAAAATTTCAGAATGAAAATTGTAGATGTTAGGAACTTGAATTAGAGCTTAAAATGTTGAGAATAAAATAAGCTTTAAATCATGAAAAGCAGTTAGTTATTGCCGATTTTATTCAAAATCAAATGCCGGTACCTAACTTTGACCAAAATTAACGAACACATTTTTTCTTCCAAAATTAGTAGAAATTTTTTTCTTTTATTTCCAAAAAGTTATAAAAAAATTATTAGAATTAATTTTTACACTTTAAACATTTAAGTTAAAGGTAGATATGTTAAAAGTAAAATAACCCAGCCAGCTACCTAACTTTAGCAAACAATTTGTAATACGTTGTTAGGCAACACACAAATATAATGAAAGGAAAGTTCTGATAGGAAACAATATATACGCAGATATTAGGGTGATCGATTATTCTACTGTCTTCAAGAATCGGTTTTGGGATAATTCGAAATCGGTTTTCGCCAAATAATTATTCAAATGACTGTTTAACTGGTCCGTTTATCTAAATAAAATTGTTATTAGTTCTTAAAGCGCAGAGCTGGAAAACGTCGTTTTAAAAATAAGCAGAAGCTGACGGAGAGCTTAAAATTAAAGTGGCAATCAATACTAACAATAATTCTAACAAATCTCATAAAAACTATGTCGCCAAAACGGTGTGCGTAGGCCATAAAAAGCAAAGTTTATTGCAAAAAGTGATAATTTCGTTTTTGTTGTTGTATTATTCGGTAGAGAATGGAATTGAAGGTTTGTATTATAGTTATAATGTAAGATAACAAGAATTAAATGCTTTACTCTGAATAAATCTATTAGTAAAATAAGAGTCCTTAATTGCCTCGACAAGAAAAGCTGCTTAGGCTTCGAACAGCTCTTTATGTAAATTCATGCACCACGTTTTTAATAGTGTATGTGTCACAGTGGCATGTTAGTTAAGACACCCAACTTCAAGCAAAGGAGTCGTCGGTTCAATCGTAGGCCACACCATCTGACAATTTTCAACAGTGATATCACCTAATAACGTTACCATCGACTGGTTTGTGTATTTACGCTGTGAAAATTTTCACTGACTAAAATTATCTGCCGTTCGGAGCCGGCGTTTGTGGGTTAATTGGCTTGCAATGAGCCTAGTTGATCATTCTCCATATATAAAAATCAATATTTATTTACAAAAAATAAGAAAAAGTTATTGTTGCCCAAGTGTTGCTTTATGTTCTTTGTGAGACGTTCAAGGTTATCATATATACGAAAATAATAACTAAATTTATAGAAATAGTTAAAAAAAAAACAATAAAAAATATACAAACGTATAAACGTATAAAAATTTAAATTAACAGGTTATTCGTATTAAATTAAGCGGTTTATTCGGTATTCGAAAAATGGAGATATTGAAAAAACCGTATCCGACAAAACCAAAAAAACCGGTTTAAACCGGTCGAATAATAACCGTTCGATCTCCCTAGCATATACATATGTATGTTTCTCTTTGATAAATCAGTAAAGAGTCGCTATTCCTGAGACTTTTAAGGGAAACCCTGTTTTTATAATAGTCCGAATCATCACAAAATACTAAATCGCCATCTTTGCCGAAATAGGCCAGAAAATCTTCTTGTCTATATCGAAAATATAATACTTTCGTGTCCTCATCTAACAAATTCCATTGCTGTAATCTTGACGCCAAAATTTCTGACTTTGATTTTAGAGTTCCTAGTCTCGATAAGATCATTCAGATCAGACTGGCTTATAAAATGAGATGAGAGATAAAGAAGTATCTACAGATGGGTAACTGGTTTCACTCCGAGTAGAGAAATCATTTTCTTCATTAACCATTTCGTGACGTTTAGGAGGCATTGGAGGTAAAGGAACATTATTGTTTCGAAGAACTGGTAGTCGGGCTGATAAAATGTTCGGATATGTGATTTTTATTTTACTTTTTCCACGTGTAGCGGTCATGCAGAAATAACAATCATGTTCGCAATTTTGTAGTTCACCCCATATCATTGGTTTCATAAATGATATTACCTTTCTATCGTCGCCAAGACAGCCTCTTAAAGCTTTTGCACAGGCATCATATTTTAGGCAGCCAATATTTGTTTCTTTCATCGATAAGAAATCCAAAGTAATGTATATAAGTATTCTTAATTTGGGAAGCTATTATATGGCGTTGTGATTTAAAGTTAATTCCCCATTGACAAAACAACTCTGGAGAATTTTTGCAAATCAAAGCTCTTGACGTACTGTAATCTAAAACATAAATCCATTATAGATAAGCTAACTCTTTGTATAAATTTTGTAAAATACTTACCCAAATGAGAAAATGTAAAACGGAAATAGCCCTTAGAGTACTTTTCAATAACAACTTTTGGTTTTGATAAAATAAAATATCGGATAGGATTTGTCTTTTCGGTTTCGCAAGCAAGTGTTTAATGATGAAAAAAGTTGTGCATTTTGTACCGGACTTTTTAAAAATGAGCCTTTTTGTCAAATTTAGGCATCTACCTACCTTTATGGGTTGTTTTACTTTCATCATATCTGACTTTCGTTTTAATTCTTAAAATGTAAAATTAATATTCTAGGAATTTTTTTATAGCTTTTTGGATATAAAAAAAAAAATTCAATAATTTGTTCGCTAATTATGGTCAAAGCTAGGTAACTGCATTTAATTTTGAATAAAATCAGCAATAGCCAACCTATTTCCATGATTTAAAGCTTATTTTATTCTCAACATTTTAGGCTTTAATTAAAGTGCTTAACATCTACAATTTTCGTTCTGAAAATTTTTTTATGACTTTTAGAAAAAAAAAAAATGCATTAGTTTTACGCAAAAAAAAAAAAAAATCACAGCTAAGTTGTGAATAACTCCGAAACTATTGAAAATAGTGTTCAGGTGATTTTTAGGAAATTTTGATCCTAAACGTTTATATATATATATATATATATATAATTTCCATAAATTTCCCTGAAGGAACACGGTGACTACTCTCAGTCAATGAGCTGCACCCGATTCTATTTTCAGACTCATTGAAAGGGACCTACAGTTTAATGCCGGCTCTGAACGGCGAATGCATTTAGAGAAGTTTTCAATAGTTGTAATACTCATAACCAGTTACTAGCTAATGTTATGAGGTGACACCGATGTTGAAAAACTTCTTTCTTTTTTCAGATGTTCTAGTGTGGTATTGAACCAAGGACCTTGTGGTTGGTAGGTGGGTTGCATACCTACCCTACCACAGCGGCACACACAGGTTAGGTTGTAATTGCATCAAAATCGGTCAATTCGTTTTGAAGTTATGATGAAATATATTGACATAACTGCCATATTTCGGGCGAAAAATTGTCCACGCCCATACAAAAAATTTGATCCCGATGGAAAAACACTGAAAACAGTTTTGAATTCAGCGCGTCAAAATCATTATATTCCATATAGTTTTATTTAAAGGCGTCTTTTGCTGTAGACCAGTGTAATTATTATGCTGTAAGGAAATCAATTTTTATTAGAAATTCTCATAAAATTATCGTAATTCAGTCAATGCATAAGCTTAATAAATATAAACCATTTAAGACTTAAGGCCATTTGATATCACTATCAATTACTTACTCTTAAGACATGTTATTTGGTTATATTTTTTAATTGCACCGCAAATTGTGCCTCACGAGACTTTTAGCGTTGTATTGTTATTGTAAAAGTCAAGTATGTATTTTCTAGTAGACAGTCCTCTTACCAGCCGTTTAAATGCTTTTATATCTTAATTATCTTGTTATTTAACCTGAACAAAAAACTGAACTGAAGAATTCAAGACTAATTCAATGTTGATTAAGTTTTATTAATTTGTTTTCACTTCCACAAAGCATTTCCATCTAACACGGTTTACAGCTGTTGACTTTGCCTCTTACCATGTTAGGTTTTTCTGTCTCAGTTCTTGGATAATTGTGTGTCTCCGGGTGTTTTTTGGTCGACCACGATTTCTTGAGCCTTGAGGATTCCACTCGAGTGACATTCTAGTGAAACTTTCTGGACTTTTTCGGATGGTGTGACCGATCCATCCCCATTTTCTTTTCCTTATCTGTTTCAGTATGGGATCCTCATTAGTCATGTTCCACAGTTCTGTTTTACTTATGATGTTAGGCCAGAATATTCTACATATGATTGCGAGGCACTTGTTAATGAATACCTGGAGTTTCTGTGTGATATTATTCGATACAAGCCAGGCAGTGAAGCCTGGTACAGCAGTACCGAATCAACACATGAGTTGAATATTCTGAGCTTAGTTCGTCTGGATATATGTGAGCTTCTCCATACTGAGCTTCTGAGCTTCTTCATACTGCAGTTGTCTAAATGCCGCTCTCGCTTTGTTGTGCCCGTTATATACGTCTGTATCGGTCTTGTCCGCCAGCCAGAAGTCCGACGTAGAAGTACAGTCCCGAAAATCAATCCGGAAACCAGTCCGACAATTAAATGAATCTGGCTACAAGCCCGACATCAATGATCGATAGCTCCGCTAGACTATCGAGAAAGGGCGAGCCAAGTGTGATTAGTCTACGTCTAGCTAGAGTCGGACATTGACAAATGAAATGTGACACACTCTCCTCTTCCTCAATCAATCTTCAACCCCGACAGAAATCATTCGTGTGAGTACCGCCTCTCCGTATCAACTCCACAGCTTAGTAGATAACCATCACTTCGGCTGTCAGGGATCACGGACTGAAATCCCACATTCAGCACTGGTTCGGATGGTATATAATCCACATCATCCAGAACTCGGGGTTCCTCGCACATATTCGCAGAGTGCCCCGAGGAAATAATACTCCAACGTGACAGGCCGTTTAGTCTCACCGACACAAGTTTTGCATGTTTTCTGACAAGTAGCATGACAAAAAGCACCCTAGTGGGGGTAGTACGTAACGCGCCCGTTATCTGAATTGCCGCAGACCTCCTGACCTTATCCAGGAGTTTGATGTTGCAATGTTTATTGAGGGCGGTCCACCAAAAAACCGCTCCATAAGAAGGTTGGGTTCAATAGCCGTCGTATAGATTCAGCGAATGACGCTGGGTTTAAGGCACCATCTGTCCCCTACTGCTGTAGGAGAACAGCCTTACGAGCTCTCTCAGCTAAGTTGGCCATCCAACATACTTCAGTGTAAAGCGAGTTAGCTTATACCTTCTAGTGAAGAACATTATATCTGTCTTTCAGTGTTCACACTGAGTCCGAACCCCCTACACCAAGCAGATACAACGCTCATGGCAAAATTTAGCTTATCCGACAGTGTCTGTGGACAAATTGCAGACACTGCGATGGCGATATCACTATCGGCGACGATTCTATCACCAAAGGAATCAAGTCGAGTGAGGAGCACATTAACGGCAAGATTCAATAGGAGTGGTGAAAGTACATCCCTCTGAAGAGAGCCTCTATTCGTCATTCTCTGTTTCCGTACAACCCCAAAAGAGAAGGTGACCAGTCGAGGTATTGAGCCCACACACCCTTTCACCGACGACCCAGGGTTCTTGGACGAGAATGAGCTCTCAGTCTGCTTTGGCAAGGCGTAGGAGCAGAGACGCTGACGCGGTCTTAGAGTGTTGGAGGTTTATCTGGGCGACCCTCGACATTGAAGGCAACCATAGTCGCATCCGAGTCGTCCTCCTCCGATAACGGAGAGGGAAGGCCTGGATTAATCTCCATAGCATCGAAGAGATCCCCATCGTTCCAAAGTTTGTGATGCTACTGTATGAGGAGGCAACTGGGTGAAGGGCCTGGATTGGATGACATGATCTCCAAAAATATTCCAAGGAGGGCCTGTTCCACCAACTTCCAATTTGCGGGAGTGATGGTGCCCGTCAAACCATCCTTAAGAGGCTTCGATGGAGGGGAGATCTTCAGCTGTTTCGAGGACTGCAAAGATGGTTGAGCAGTTGGCTCACTCGATCTTAATAATTAACATTATTTTCATCAATTTGCAAGCAAAATAGAAAAGAAATCATGTCTTTTTCATTACAATGATACAGCTGTTATGTAATGAATTATTATACAATTTGCAGTTTTAAATATATTATAATATTATTTAAATATATTCTGTCCTATTCCTAAAACTGAAGATTTAAAACGATTCAAGCTACATATTGAAATTTGTTGAAATTTGTTACTAATTTCAGACACTTTTCGTTCGTATATGTGTAAAAACGCCAAGAGCCGGCATTGTTCGTTTATTAGAAATCTAACGCCAGAAAACGTTTATCAGCCCAGAGTAATAAAAATTCGTAGTCGATAACTTAGAATCTCTTAACGAGGCTTAATATAAAGTTGAATAATATTATATTTTGCTTCAAAACAAGGTTAATAAGTCCCAGCTGTGTCAAGTAATGCTATGTTCGCACGTCAACCTTTATTTGTCATTCGTAATACAACCACCGATTATGTCACAGAATTATTAGCATTTTTATAGGGCTGATACACTGGCAAACGTGTTGTGAGACCACTTAAAGACAATTTAGAAAATATGTGGTTGGATCGTTTGTCTCATAAATTGTAGGTCGTTGAAGATGAATTTGCTGAGACGACTCTCAGGATGGAGTACTGTCTTCATTGTAATAGACACTAGTAGTCAATGGCCTGCTTACCGCATTGGCTCATATAGATGTCGGCGTAATGTATGCAGACAATCTCGTGGCACATATAAGAGTTCTGTGAGACCTCGTGAGGACTACTGTAAGCGAGGTGTAAGATTGACGTACTGTCAGTTAAACAAAAACCATCAGTGAAAGTACACTTTTCCAACGTATGTACTGGCTTGTAAATCGGTTCTAAAATGACGAGCATGGGACAAGTTATTTATACATATATAAATTTACTATGAATCAAATGGTCTCTTATTCTAAGATTTTTATTTTGTTTAATCTAATAGCTTAACTTAAGTAAAATTAATATCAAACCGGAATCGGTTGGTTTTATAGCAATTTTTTGTCTAAATGCAAAAATTTTTAAAAATTTGACTCCCTTAATGATATTTTTATCTAAAAATTGATTAAATTGATTAAATACTTAAATGAAAACCTTAAATAATAAAAAAGAGGTCAGTGTATATTTGAGAGCCATTTGCAAACGATAATTTCAATAAATACTGTGTGATGTCAGGTACTATTAAGTCGTTCTTGGAATTTGCATGATTCTAGCCACACATGCATCAGCTCTTTTTATTTTAGTAACGATATTCTATTTAGGGATTCAATCAATTATTAAAATATTTGTTATTTACAAACCTCCAATTCCCCTTATCCTTCATTTTTGATATTAAAACACTTTTTCTTTAAACTTTTTTCTTTTGTTCTTTATAAAGAAACAAACGTCTGCGGCTTTTATTGTTTAACCCTCATTGGGGTTTCTTTCTTTTTAATTCTCACAAAGGGGTTGTTTCTCTTTCAGTTTCTTTGTGTTTCAAAGAAACGTTGTGTCCTTAAAGCACTTTTTCTTATTACGTCTGGTTGTTTTGGGAATATCGCTTGTTTATAATAATTTTCAAATACTGTTCTATTGCAATATATTTTCTTCTGCAATGAAAATGAAAAGGGAAGAAAGAAAAGTGGCATAAGACAAATGATTTCTTTTTTAAATTAATTTTCTTTTATTTTTCCTTTCCAAGCGAAATCATATAATAATTTGGCTCTGTTTCCACTGATTGAATTTATGCAGACATATTACACGCTGATATATTTTTTATTTTGTTTTATTGGCTTCAAATATTTAATTTATTTTGAAAAGAAAAAATTAATTTATAAAAGTAACCTCAAAAAATAGACGTGTAATGTGTTTTTAAACGGTTTTTAATTTTCTTATAGAAATAAATCATATTCTAAATTGTTTCTTTTCAATAATAATGATTTTTATATATATTTTCTTTTATCATTTTAGGTGAGTTTGTTGAAACTGCATAGAAACCGCTAAAAAAATATGACAGAAGCTGATTATTAAAAATGTGATCTTTGCTAAAACCAAAACAAGTAAGAAATTTATGTTGGACCAATCCTGAATGGATTATATTAAGGCTTTCAAAAACATTATGTGGTTAAAAGAAAACAAAAAATATCTCATACCTGGGAATATCCATGATCAATGACCAATTAGGTTAGAAAGGTTAAATTGAAATGTGTCCATGACAGGGCTTACTTTGATCTAAAGCGTAGTGCTACAGGTTTCAGAAATTTGGTCTGTTGATTTGGTTTTCTCTTCGTAGAATATAGACATCGGAGTGAAACGATCCGCATTCTGTACAAATGTTCATTAAGTCTATAATGCACATTTAAAAGGCCAGTTTCTACTTTTAGACTATTCCTAGATACTCAGACGCTATCGTGATTCAAATCTTCTTCTCTTTTTGTTTGATATCATTTTATTGTTTACCAAAAGTGTAGACTGTCTCGAACCCGAAGCCGTTTGGTTTAAACATTCTCTTTAAGACTTCTTTTCATATTCTACAGAAAGGTTCTGGCTTTTTCAGTGGCGTGGGAGCTCTCCTTTTTTTATCTAGTCGTTTATTTCTCTGAATTTCCATATGACCCAGGAACCATACTAATTCTGAGTCAACCTTATACTATCTATGTGCCCGGATGGTGGCCTGACTGTTAGATGGTATCTCTTATGTACTTCCTGTCTAAGTTGAATTGAGCAAATCTTTCGATGTCGTAAATATCCGTCTTTTTTTTCGTTACTCCTGTTGTGATCATAGGGCCTCCACAAATCAATTTCATTTTCTCTCCCATGTAAGCTTGTTTCGCCTTAGCTTATACTGTATGTATTTTATTTCTTGGATAATTGTGCGCCGCAAGGTGTTTCTTGTTCGAACTGAGGATCCCTGAACCATGTGGATTCCACTCAATTGGCATCTATGTAATACTATATGGGTTTTTCTTTAAAATATGGCCGATCCACTTCCATTTGCTTTGCATTATCAGTTTCGGTATGGGCTCTTTACTTATCAAGTTCTATCGTTTTAAGTTGCTTATGGTATTGGGCCATATAATCTTGCACATAAGCCAGGTTTCACCGTCCAACATTATTGACTTTACACATGAATTGTATAACTAAGTAGCTTTGCTAAATATTAGCGAGATCGATTATTCGACTTTTTTGAAGAACGGATTTTCGAATAATTCGAAAAGTATCACTTTTTTAAAAACCGGTTTTCGGTTATTAATAAATCAAATAACCAGTTAACCAGTTATTTTATTTAAATAAAATTGTTCCGAATTCTTGAAGCGCAGAGCTGGACCACGTTGTTTCAAAAATAAGCAGAAGCTAACGGAGAGCTTAAAATTAAAGTGGCAATCAATACTAACAATAATTCTAACAAATCTCATAAAAACTAAGGTGTGCTTCAAAATGATAAGGTCACCTTAATATTTGCTCCATTCATCTAAACTATAAAATGTTATGTATGGTCACCTTATTAAAAAACATTCTACTTTCAAATAAGTGAATAATAAGCTGGTTTTGCTCTTAGAGATGTACCGTTATATCATGTTTATTTTATTTTATGTAAATAAGTGCAAAATTCAATGCGTCAAAATGATAAGGTCTATCTATATAAGCAATTAATCTAATAAGAAGATAATTTATAATTTAAATAATATCTGCGCGGTATGGGTCGCGGGAAATCTTTGTCACCTTACGAACAAGGACCAATTGTGGCACTTCATGAATATCCAAGGAATGGCGAAAAAACTGGGACGGTCTTTGTGTGTTGTGCAAAATTTCCTCAAAAACAGAGAAAATTATAAAAAATTAAAAAGCACAGGTCGTCCAGAGGTCCTGCCTGCCCGTGACTCGGCTAATTTCACGAAAGGCCTCGAATTCCATGAAAAGTATGGTAACAATAAAAGAGGAATTCAAATTACATGCTTCAAAAAGCACAATTCTGAGAGTTATCAAAGCCCAGCCAAGCCTTATTCGATTAAAATTAAAAACAAAATTTCCTGTCTGACTAAGCAGCATAAGATTAAACGTAAGGAGTTTGTGAAAAACAAAATGGCAACTACTTGGCGTCAGATAAAAATTTTTTTA
Source organism: Wohlfahrtia magnifica (assembly GCA_023159175.1). Classification (NCBI taxonomy): domain Eukaryota; kingdom Metazoa; phylum Arthropoda; class Insecta; order Diptera; family Sarcophagidae; genus Wohlfahrtia; species Wohlfahrtia magnifica. The sequence goes on from JAKWBJ010000061.1 coordinate 226,108, forward strand.
AAAAAGTTTATGAGATATTCCATACATTTTTGGGATTGTAGGTAATTTTTTCTGATGAGAAAAAATTTAACCTGGATGGACCAGATGGTTTCAGTTGCTATTGGCGAGATTTAAGGAAGGAGCCCTTGTTTTTTCTCCAAACGGAATTTCGGCGGTGGCAGTTTGATGCTTTGGGCTGTCCTTAGCTAACAGGGTACTGGGGAACTCTACTTTTTTTCCACTCGAATGGATAGTTTGAAGTAACAGGGTAGTCTGTCCGAACGTTTGCTGCCTTATTTGGCCAAAAAAGCTGACAAAGCTTTTACCTTTTAGCAAGACAACTCAGCAATTCATGTCAGCAAATCGACCAGAAAATTATTTGAGGAGCACAATATTAAAGTACTTGATTGACCTGCACTTGTGGGGACTGCTTGTGCATAATGCTTATGCAGAAAACAAACAGTACCGGACAAAAGATGGATTAAAAGTGGCATTCTGCAAGAGCTGGCTCCAAATCCGTTCCAACGTTCTGGACAAAGGTTTTTTCACGACCCATACCGGGCAGATATTATTTAAATTATAAATTATTGCCCAAAAAAACACAATTGTAATGCCTTCTTCTTAGATTAATTGTTTATTAATCACTGACCTTATCATTTTGACGCATTGAATTTTGCACTTTTTACATAAATTAAAATAAACATAATATAACTGTACGTCTCTAAGAGCAAAGCCAGCTTATTATTCACTTATTTGAACGTAAAATTTTTTTTAATAGGGTGACCATACAAAACATTTTATAGTTTGGATGAATTGAGCAAATATTAAAGTGACCTTATCATTTTGAAGCACACCTTATGCCAAAATGGTGGGCGGAGGTTATAAAAAACAAACTTTAATACACAATCTACTGAAAAATGGTTAAGTTTCGTACAGCTTACAAGAAGCTTATTTCGTTTTTGTTGTATTACTTGATAAAGAATTTAATTAAAGGATTGTTTTTACAGTTATAATTAAGGTATCTAAGATAACAAAAATTAAATTTTTTACTTTGAAATTTATTAGTAATATACGAGTCCTTAATTGCCTCGTCAAAAAACTTTGCTTAGATTTTTAGCAGTTCTGTATGTAAATATATGCACCACGTATTTAAGAGTGTGTGTGTCACTGTGGTATGTTCGGTGACACAGTCCTTAATGGCCTCGGCAAGATAAGTTGCTTAGGTTTCGAACAGCGCTGTATATGAATTTATGCACCACTTATTTAATAGTGTACGAGTCACTGTGGTATGTTAGGTAAGACACCCAGCTTACAACCAAGAAGTCGTCGACTCAATCCCAGTCCACATCATCTGACAATTTTCAACAGCGATCACCTCACAACATTACTAGCGACTGGTTATTTGTATTTACACTGTGAAAAACTTCACTAACTAATATATCTGCCGTTCGGAGCCGTCGGTTGTGGGTCGCTTTCAATGAGTCTTGTTGATTCTCTATATATAAAAATCAATATTTATATGCAAAAGATGAGAAATTGAGATTGTTGCTTAAGAGTGCATATCTTTTTGGATCTACCTTAGTTTTCACGTGCTTTGTGAGACGTTCAAGGTTGTCGTATATACAAAAATAATAACTAAATTTATACAAATAGTTAAACGATGAGCATATTTTTAATAAAAGAACATAGAAACGTATAAAAATTATACTTTTTTTAATTAACCGGTTATTCGTGTTCAATCAAAGGGTTTATTCGGTATTCGAAAAATGAAGATTTTGAAAAAACCGTATTCGACAGAACCACAAAGCCGGTTAAAACCGGTCGAATAATAACCGTCCGAACTCGCTAGTAGAAACATATCAATGTAGTAGGAAGTTTTTAGTTCAATTACAGGCCACACCATCTGACAATTTTCACCAATTATCACCTCACAACATTTCTAGCGGCTGGTTTTTGTTATTTACCTTTGAAATACGTGTTTAACTATAGCATCTGCCGTTCGGAGCTGGCGTTTGTAGGTCCCTTTCAATGAGTATAGTTGACCATCACTCTCTATGTATAAAGAATTAATATTTGTTTTCAGAAAATGAGAAAAAGTTATTGTTGCTCAAGGGTGCATATCTTTTTCGATCACCATGGTTTTCACGTTATTTGTGCGGCTTTCAAAGTTGTCACATACGGTGTAAAAATTAGGCGTTATATAGTATTAAATTTAGAAAAATACTTAAACGAAGAGTATATTCGCACTAAAAAATATAAAAACATATACAAATTATACATATTTAAATTAACCGGTTATTTGTGTTAAAATATAACATATTGTGTTATTCGGTATTCGAAAAATTGACATTTTAAAAGAAACATATTCGACAAGTCCAAAAAAATCAGTTTATACCGGTCGAACAATAACCGTTCGATCACCTTAATCCATAAATAAAGTTAAAAAATTGAAATTAAATATAGAAACTATTTACTAGACTTAAAGACGTTATACACACATGTATACGAGTATATTACATTTCGTTTTATTTACCAAAATTGTCTCTATTCATCGTCAACGTACTGTATCTCATACTGTATGTATTTTAGCATGTGTGAGATTATGAAAAATAACAATATAAAGAAAATTACATCAACAACAACAATGGCAATAAAGAAAGAAATATTATTAAAATATAATCCAAATTTCTATTTATCATTACTATGGTATTATTATAATAATAATGATCATTAGCTTAACACATATGAGTATAGCGATGCTAGGGAGAGTGTAAAATTAATAGATAAAAAATTTTTGTGAAAGAGGGAGAGAGGGGGAGCAAAAGTAAACATTACATACTTAAGTACAGCAGGCAACAAAACTGAAAAAAACAGCAGGATTTTAAATTATAAAGTATGTGTCAGTAGTAAGAGAAATGCTGTGTTTATGCGTTTGCCTTAGTAGATAGTAAGTGTACAGAGTTCTAAAGTTGTAATCGTTTACAGTAATAGCAGTAATAATATCATCAATAATGGAAAAGTTCTTAAAATTTTTTTTTTTTTAATTCTCTAACAAAACTACAAATTTATGCTAATTAAGTAAATAACTTTTTAGGAATGTACATGAATGTGTATCTGTGTGTATGTGTATGTGCATGTGTATGTGTATGTGTGTATGCACTGTAACGTAATATAACAGCTAGTGTACTGTAATTCTCTATCTAATGGCAATTCTTCCCTTTTATTCTATTTCATGTAAAATTCCCATACAAGTTTTACTAAATCAACATATACAACAGCAACAACAACAAAAACAACAACAAAACATAGAAAATGTTTATTCCAAGGGAGTGAAAAACAACAAGAAAACAAAGAAAACAACAACAAAATAGTACAATAAGATTGGCAAGAATGACAACAAGAATTGAATTCAAAATCGAAACTTTTATTACAAACGGTTTTGTGTTGTACTGTTTCTATTAATTTTTGTTTTAGTATTATTATTGTTGTTGTTATTGTTATTGTTAGTGTTATTACAGCTATATGTATGTATGTGTGTATATATGTATATATGTATATATGTATGTATGTTTGCAACTAAAATCAAATAATACCAGTGGAGACGAGGGTTGTCATAAATATGTCGGGCAACTATGTAACAATTGAAATGAACATTCTCAGGACGAATTTATTAACCGATAAAAAATGCTTGCATCGGCATAACAAAGTGTTGAACGCTCACCGATGCTTACAAATACTGAACTGATCACGTTGGGGCAGCTATAAATAACACTAGACAACAAGGTTTTGGACTGGAGCAACCAAATATCTTTCTTAGTGTAATTATGGGGTCTATACTCGAATCTGTCATTGGTTTTTCTCTATCACGTCAGGTTTTCGAGATACAAAAAAATTTTTTATTCGTTTTTTACATAAAAAATCATTATTTTTTTTTAAAGATCAATGCATTTTCAAAAGAGATTGGCGTTATTTGAACGTCGTTTGTATTTTGTTGTTTCGGTTTCATGTATTAGAGTCCCAGCATGCTTTTCTCCCAATATCCTTGATTTCTTTCAATTTTCATTAAATCTTGGTGAGCATGTTCTCCTTGTTCGTCGCTCAGCGCATCTAGGTTTTGTGGAAAAAATCTAAGTGGGAATAAAGAAAATGCATTTTGAATGACATTCGTGCACCTATTTGGTTAAAATTTTCAATAATTCTGCAACAATTTGTCTGTAGTTTTCACTCTTATTGTTTCCAAGAAAACAATGACCTGATACAGATTGATTTACAGTTCTTTACGATGATCTAAACTATATACACAAAAAAACTTAAATCGCACACCTTAAGGTCACCACAGATCTTCCATTTATTATTGCGGTATTCGATTAATGTCAACATTTCAGTCATTGATTCTTAATTTTCCTTTGTATTAATGGCATAAGCAATTTGTATAGATGGTTTTCCATTCACATTATGCAAAACAAGACTGTACTTAGAGCCATCAATAAATAATCTTCATTTTTTTAAATAAACCGTCAAGATCAGTACAGTATAGACATAGAGTTTCTTTTCAAAATATGCAGCCAATTCCAAGGTTCTATCTCTATAGATTGTTAGTTTTGTCGCAACTGCAAGATGTTTCCACTACTGCATGCGTGAAGCTAGTAATTCTGCAACTTGCTTCGTTAAATGTAAATCGCGAATTAGGTCATTCAGCTCTGCTTGAGTCACTAAATGGTGTTCATCATCAGCCTTATACAAACCACTGCTGGCGAACTATGTTTCGGACTCACTGCTCGTAGCACTGGGAATGACTGGTAATTAATCATTATTGGACGTTGAAATGGTTTGGAAACCGATGGGACATTCGCGTAAGTAATATTTTTTCGATTTTTCATGTTGACCCCAGCAACTTATGTGAAACAGAAATAACAATCGGCTAGTACTCTACTGGAATTGAAAAATCAAAATAAGGGGTGTTTTTTACAGAGGTATAGAACCTTAAGTTGCAATAAAACAACGATGAATTTTATTTATCCGAAAGATAATCTTGTGGCATTACATTTTAAATATGATTTCTGGCATATGACCACCACGGCTGGCGCGGATGTAGTCCAATCTGGATGTCCAATTTTCGATGACTTTCCAAAATTTGTGGCCGTATATCGGCAATAACACAGCTAATGTTGTCTTCCAAATTGTCCAGCGTTTGTGGCTTTACCGCATAGACCAATGACTTTTCATTGCCCCAGAGAAAGTAGACTAGCTGTGTTAAATCACAAGATCTTGAAGGCCAATTCACAGGTCTAAAACGTGAAATTAGGCGGTCACCAAGCGTGTCTTTCAATAAATCTATTGTGGCACTAGTTGTGTCACATGTTGTGCCGTTTTGTTGAAACCACATCTCCTGGACATCATGGTTATTCAATTTAGGAATGAAAAAGTTAGTAATCATGGCTGTATACCGATCACCATTGACGGTAACGTTCTGGCCACCATCGTTTTTGAAAAAGTATGGACCAATGATTCCACCAGCCCATAAAGCGCACAAAACAGTCAGTTTTTCTGGATGTAACGGTGTTTCCACATACAGTTGAGGATTACCTTCACTCCAAATGCGGCAGTTTTGTTTGTTGACGTAGCCATTCAACCAGAAGTGCGCTTCATCACTAAACAAAATTCGCTTATGAAAATCGTGAGTCTATTCATGGTGAATTGCCAAACCAAACTGAGAATAAATCACTGGACAGCTGTTAAATTGGTCGCCATCTTGAAAAGTAATGCCAACTTAAAGTTCTATACCTCTATAAAAAACACGCTATAGATCTTTTCATTTGACCACTTGTATAAGACAGTCCTGCAACTATTGCAAAACATTGTTTTGTCCACGTTTCTGACAGCAAAACCAAAATAATGCGAATATGCATATTTTAATGATTCTGATATTGCATATCCTTTTTTTCTAACCAATTATTCACCACACACAAAGCAAAAATAGCTTGAAACAATAATACCTAATCTCACTGACATGCTTAAACGCTGCTCTTATGAAGACTTAGAATGAATGTAGGCTTCTGACACATTAATAATTGTGAAATTGTAGTGGCAGTATTGACTGCTTTACAGAATTGCCAGCATGCGATAAAGAATGAATAAGACGTGATAGCCCAATTTTTATGGCAGATTCGAACTCAGCGCACCCAGATTAGTTAAAAAACATGCTTCGTTTCTGCAGTCAATTTTTCTTTCCAAATTTGCAGATCAGTGTAATAGAATATTGTTACGTTCTTATCTTTTTAAAAACGTGTTTTTCTGAGTTCGTAGATTGTAGTTAAAATAAAAAATAAGTTATGTGCACCACTGCTTGTAATCTTTTTACAGGCAATAACAATTTTTATTCTTAATTACTCTGTCTGTTTACAACTTTTTAAAGAATAACAATTGCTCGACAGATCTTTCTTCCTAAAGATCTTCCATCCCGATCGTAGCTATAACTTACAACCTTTTCAACCAGAGGTTATCCTCACTTAACTCTCTTTACTGAGTTAGCTCCCACTAAACTGGTTTTTTACTTCACGATTCACTTCACGAGTTTACTCCTTATAAACTTTCTTCAGACAAACTGCACTCGCTGAGCTTACGATACATAAACTGATTGCTTCGCATCGATATGCTTTTTATATGGCAGAGTAAACAACACATCGAAAGCTCTCGAACCTCTCAATATTTCAGGCAGATACCATTTCTTTCTTTTGAACATCTACCACTTTCATCTCTTAGTATTTGTTGTTGTATGTTTATTGTCTGTTACTTGTCTTCTTTGCTGCTTAATTATTGTTGTTACCGTGTTATTTTTATTTACTTTACCTCTGCTAATGTTTGTTGTTGTAGATTTGGTTATTTGTAAACCGTATGTATAGTTGTTCTTGCAGCTTTTGTATATTTATTTTAGCGATGTAATAAACGCTGTGGTGTTCAACCTTATTTTCGTAACAATATACATCTTAGGCCGATTTCGTCAATGTTGTTCTGAAATTAAACCGCTGTCAGTGATTCGCAGAGGGGCACAATTTTCCACTCATTTTTTTAAAATAGTTTTAAACAGTTTTAGCAACTTGTGTTCAAGCGTTATCATGACGTCCTCCTGTTTGGCCTGAAATCCTTTCGTCTTTTGGCTAATGCGCATTTTAAATTAATCAGTTGCGTTCGGCACAGGTTACCTGTGTCGTCTTTATAACTTTTTTGAAATAAAAGCCAATAGTTATCTCCCACCACCATCACCTCTTAAATAATTTGTCGATAACGTTCCGCCAAAAATCACACGATTTGGTTTTAAAGAAGTTGTTTAGCTAGTTTTTAAAGTCCTCTTAGTTGACGAAGGTTATGCCTCTCATGTGGGTTACCAGGATACGAAAAACATGGTAACCGCTCGGTGTAAAGCCCTGAGACTACGGAGGCTGCTAAAAGATGCCTTATTCGAGTTCTAGGACACGATGCCTGATGTTATCGTGAAGAAGTACGGTTTTACTCTGTCTATGGCTACTTCTCTGTTGAGTAGCCTCTGCCACGTGGGGTAGCTGGGCTAGATGCATGAAGATTATGCTTGACTCTCGACTTTAGCATATCTTCTTTAAGATATTCTTATATTTATGCATAGTCACCATTTTTCATCTCCGTCACGATTCTGTACAAAAAGCGCTATGACCACTCAATGCTTAATATTAGGCGATAGGTTGAAATGCAATATGAAGGCGATTGTCATTGTTCTAGTTTTTCGTGAAATCAAAATTGTAATATAACTAAGGTTATAAGGTCATCTTGATATTTGCTCAATTCATCCAAACTATAAAATGTTACGTATGGTCACCTTATTCAAAAAAATTCTACGTTCAAATAAGTGAATAATAAGCCCTTTTTGCTCTTAGAAATGTACCGTTATATTATGTTTATTTGAATTTATGAAAATAAGTGCAAAATTCAATGCGTCAAAATGATAAGGTCAGTGATTAATAGGCATTTAATCTAATCAGATGGTATCACAATTGTTATTTTATTTTTTTTGTAATAATTTATAATTTAAATAATATCTGCGCAGTATGGGACAAATTACAAATTGTAGCACTTCATGAGCAGGGATTGAGTATGCGTGGAATGGCGAAAAAACTGTGACATTCTCACACACCTTATTATAAACAGGGTGACTAAAACTATATCTTCGGCATCTTCACCAGATTTTCTGTTGGAAATTGTACACCACGACCCGCGAGTGAACGGATTAGCACAATACCTAATGCCTATTACATGTGGAGCATCTAAAACCACTACTAATTTAAAATACAAACTTTGGACACACACATGTGTGTTTCCAAATTTTGTTGGTTTTGGATGAATTCTGCAGCTTGTAAATGTTGTTCAGTAGCTAGCTTAAGGGATCCAGTGACACTGTAATTTGTTCTCTTCTTCAATCGAATAATAATCTTTGCAAATCTTTTTTGGCTGATCTTGGTGGTAAGATTCAATTGAACATATGAAGGATAAGAATTAGTGGAAAATCGATATGCTTTAGCTGCTTTTTGTTTTGTGCAAATTGAATGTGTAAAGCATAACTATCCGTAAACGATTTTTCTTAAAATATAGTAAACACCCTACGTAAAAACACAAAGAGCATTGTATTCTGTTGTAGTTATTGTTTTTCCTTTTTATTACATTTTTTTGTTATTCTATTTTCATTTTGTTGATTTGCATAGTCGTAGAATAACAACAACAACATTAAGTTTTAAAACAATAAATTGGCAACTGGCCATGTGTGTGTAAACTATGAAAGAGAAAGATAGAAGAAGAGAGCAAGAGTCAGATGCGAAAACTGGTAATATTTGTTCCCTTCATAAACCCAAAAGACAACAACGGCAACAATGTTGGAACCTTTAACAGAATTACGAGTATCAATAGCCATAGAAAAGTTAAATGTAGTTGTAGTTGTTCTTCTTTTTCTCACTCTCTCTTTATACTCTTTTGCTCTCTTGGTATTTTCTAAATTCAGTTTAAAAGTTTATTCTTTACAATCGTAACAATTGAAAATCAATGTCCCCTAAAACTATGCATCACTATAATGTAGTAAATGAATAAGTATTATGCCCACACACATGCAACATAAACACATTTTGTGTGCATGTGTGTGTGTTTTTGCCGTATTATATATTGGAATGCCAACAAAAGTTATGGATCAATGGTTCTGGGTAAAGTTTAGATTATTTTGTAGACTCAATACACGATAAATAGAAAAAAATGATATATTTTGTGTTAGGCAAACTACAGCAACAGCAACAATACCAAAAGCAACAATACTAGAAGAAGAACAACAAAAATTGAGTTGTAGTTGTTAATGACTAATTATAGGGTTTTTTTTTTGTTTAAGAAACTTATCGGCAACCAAAAACTGGAATATGTTTGTAGCTAAAAACGTTGTTATTTTGCAGTCTAATGAAACGGTTAAGATCCTTCTAGTTTAGTGAGACAATGACTCTAGAATCATATAAAGGTATCTTCACTTTTTAAATTTTTTTCTTTAAAATTTTCTTTATTGAAAATTTGTTGAAATGTATACAGGATAGGTCAAAAGTCACCATGGGGCTTAAAATTTAATAGCTTTTTCGTTTATAGATATTTTTTCGTTTTTCAGATTACAAACTACACAAAAGGGAAGTTTTTTGCATACAGTATGGAAAATAATGCCACCCTCGTTTTCAGCTACCCATTGATGGACTCATTTAAGAGCATTACTCATAACAATTTTCAAAATTTGTGACTGTAGCGCTCAAGCTTCTGTAACAATATTAGTCTAGAGTTCAAGGATCGTGTCGGCATCCTTCAAATAATACAAAAGAAAATAGTCTGGTGCTAATAAATCAGACGACCAAGATGGCCAACTAATTTCCGAGTTTCTGAAAATTATTTGCTTCTCAAAAAATTTACTTTAAATATGCCATGGGATGCAACATCGTTAATAAAAACATCGATGTAGAAAAACATCGCCAATAAAACCAATACATAAATGTTTTATTTGTCTATTATTTAATAAATAAATATCAAATTAGAAGCAGTACAACAGCGAAAAATTTAACGACTACCCTGCGACGAACGTCATAATGAATAATTGTGACAAACGCTGATAATGTTAAATCATCGATTACTGACGATGAATTTTTTTTTTTTTTTGTGTCACATGACTTTTTTAATAATTTTCCAAATTTTCATAGATGATTTTGTCTTGCACGGATCCGTGTATTAGTTAGTCCAAACAGACAATATTATCGACAAACTTTATTTGTTAATTCTAAGCTTGTAGTCGGCTCATAACAGTCAATGTCGCTAAATTTCAGCGTTTTTTATTGTGGTGATATTAAATGACCTTGTCAAACATAACTCCCTTTGTTTGTGCCATTATCACGAGGATTCGCCAATGATATTTTTTATTTATGTTAATTTCATACAAATTTCCACTTAATGTTTCATCGATGAAAATATCATAATGACAATGTCGCTCAAATACGCCAAAGGGTAGTTGAAGTAAGCAGCGCAAAAAGTTGTTAAAGCAAGTGGCAAAGAATCTTGGCGATGGTTTTCAATTTGGACGCCGATGTATCGGAAATCAAATCTATGTTTATGAATGATGATGTTCCCTAGTCTCGGGCAGTGATGTCATAGTTGAACGTGAGTCTCAAGGCACGGGTGAATACCATGCGTCTACCAACGCCCAAACCCATAATAACCACAAGTGAAAATCACAAGTGAGTATCAAATTCAAAGGCGCGTTGTTAGGACACTAAACTTCACACCTGGGTGAAGTGTAGGAGGCCATCTAAACTCCTGCCGTGATATAGGTCAGAGTACCCGGTTGAGAAGATGCAACAGCACACCGAGCCTCACCCTCTGCCTGCGTTTAGGTCGAAACCACTGCCACCACTAAGCTTCCACTAGTGGGCCTACCTAAACAATCGGCCAGAGATCTTAATCCCTGAGGCTCCCGACTCCCGTGGCACCTCTGGTCAAGCTTAGTAGCACGTGAGTAAAGGGAACAAACCCACGTGCTTCCTTCAGAGTCGGCCCCATAACGTCCCTGGACTGGTCTCTAGTAGAGTATCGGGCAGTGTGTGTAGTGGTTTCATCCACATCTTAGGCCCGTTGTCAAGAGTAGAACGTACATTTTTACCAGAAACCGATACTGCTCTCCGTTTACTGTCGTAGCACTTCCATCTTCTTTTGTGAAGAAGTAAGGCCATATGATATTTTCAGATGTAATGCCACACAATACTGTACACCTAATGGGGTTGATGAATGCCTCTTGGATTTTCAGACCCCCAGAGCCTACAGCTCAAACCATTCAAATGAAAATGAGATTTATCACTTATACTCAGATTTTCAATGAAGTTGATTTAATTTCTGGCGAACTGTTGAAATTGAACTGCAAAATTTAGACGTTACCGATAATTTGCTGGCTTTAATTCTTGCACCTATTGCACCTTATATGGTAATAACAGAAACTCTTGTTGTAAAATGCATCGCAGTGACGCACGAGCTGAACAGAACGTATTCTGGCAGTTTTTTCTGCTTTTTCGTTCACACTTTGATCTACACGTTCAATATTTTCTGCGGAGTGAATTGAACGTGGTATACCAGTTCGAGGCATATCTCTTACGGTACCTTGTTGGTGGTGACGATTAACTGCAACGAATCATTGCTGTAGAGGTCGAAATTCTAATGTTAAACTCTTTGCGTTTAGATAACAAATCTATTATTCTGCCTCTTTGTTCAGCAGTGAATCTCTCCATTATTTATTCTCAAGGTGATATTTACAAACATAACACAGTACGACAAAAACTAACCATGAAAAATGAATGAAATAACCATGGAAATGATGTTACTTTTCTGATAGCCGCTGTTGAGTAGAACAAGGATCTATTTTTGGAATTCTCAAAACATCTCTAAAATTTTGATCTACGAGTAAAAGGTAAGGAGTAAAAATTGGATGATAAATGTATTTGCTTCAGAAATACACCCAGATTCTTCAAGGCTACTTAAACGACATATGTATCATTGAAACGGTTCATTTCTCTTTTTTCCAAATTCGAAAAGAAACTTGAAATCGGTTAATATTCAGCTAAGTTATTAGCTTGTAATTGCAAAAAAACTAATTTTTTTTCCGTAACTCGGGATTTTGGAGGTGTTTCAAAAATTAAAATTTCAAAAACAGAGTCTTGTTCTGCTCCGCAGCGCTCATCAGAAAAATAGTATCACTTTCTAGGTATTTCTTTGTCGCACCGTGTAAACTGAAAAATAAAAAAGAAATATAAAAACGGAAAAGTTATTAAATTTTGTGACATGATTCACCCTGTATTTGTAATTATTATTTATGACCTTTGGTCTTTTTTCTACAAAAGATCTTTAACCAAATGGCTTTGAGTGGCTTTTCGACTGGCCAATTTTTTACCATCAAGAGATATATTCAGATACTGAAACAAAAAATAATCAGAAGGTGCAAGATCTGAATTATACGGTAGATGCATTAAAACTATTCCGCCAAGTGATATCACTTTTTGCTAGTCAGGATGTGCATACATACCGATGTTTTCTGTTTGATATTGGTTGGGTGGTCCAAATGGTCAATTTGTAAGCAGCAGATACAAGAATTGATAGTTACGCCAGGTTAAAGGAATTCACAATTTCTTGTATTCAGGCTATAGTATTATTATATAGGGTCACTGGTCTTTGATCATGTTTTTTTTTCGTTTAATGTTCTAATATGTAACCTATGATTTCCACCTTATGATACGATTCATACCATAACTATTTCGATTTCATTGCATTTAAGTACCGTTTTTTTGATGCGAATTTGGCCAATGGATTTCTTTTTTTTTTCTTTTTTTTTTTGTTGGCTCACTGGGCACCCAGTATTTTTGATTTCAAATTCATTGTTAGCTCCTCTGCTATAAGATGAAAGCTTACCTGCAGATCTTACTCCACCAGTCGAAAAATTTTGAACAAGTTTTCAGTGAATGACCATCCAGAGCGACTTACATTCTTACCATTGAAATTTTTTTTAACGCAATGGAGCAATACACATCTGAGCCCGAACTTACAGTTTTTTAACTTTAAGCTTTACATAGTTATTAGCATATTTTTGCAGAGTTGTTTCTTTTTTATAGTAATGCGAATATTTCTACAGATATTTCACACTTTATCAACGCTTTACACGAGCTGCGAGCGAAAGTGCCGTCTGTACAAAGAATGTAATCTGAAAAGTCACTTTTCAAACACATATTTGTTTAATACAAGCGAATTCGGATGACAAAAAAGCGTATAGGATTGTTGTACGCTTCTGTAATCCAAAAAAACCTTCATTGAACGAGCATAAATTGTCATTGGTATTGCCATTGTTCATTAAAAAAATCAGTCTCTTCAATATTCCATTCAAAGTTACGGAGGAATTTTATATCCGATAAAAGGTCGTGTTCAAACAACGCGGATATAATTCCAGCAAAGCCGCTGCCATCGTAGAGGAAATGTTCGAAAGTTCAATGCCATTCGATATGTCCCACATCCGTTATATTCAATAAAACCCTTCAATGCTGTTGATGGTCTATTAATCTAGAGCAGCGTCAGACAAATTAATATTAATGCATTTTACAATCGTGGTAGTAATATGAGAGCCGCTCACTCACACCACTTTGCACTGTATTTTTCCACTTGTTATCTCTTTACTTCTCTTTGTTTGTTTTTTGCCTATGCGTGTGAGTACGCACTTGTGATAATAAAAGAGAAGAGCAGCTCTTTGCCTAAATCTGATCTAGAGGGTACTGGCAAAATATGTAACGCTATGTTCGCATGAGACTTTGGACTACTTCGTTCTCTATTTGTATTACTTATTTGATTTCTCCCGTTCGCACGGCACCTTGTTAGCTGTTGACTTATGAAATCAATGCAGCGTGCGGCCATTGTTTTGTTTGATTTCTCTTTTTTACTTGTGTTATTTTTTGTGCTTGACAGCATACTTTAGGTAGGTCAATTTAATAAATTTACTATGTTAAATCTGTAATAAAAACATTTTAATTAAGAGCTTAAAAGTATGCCAAACTCATGTAATCTAAGTTTTATAAAAATTAGAGGTGATACTGATTTTAAAGTAATACACAGGGTAATAGAAATACAATTTCAGTGACGCTTTCTCAAAATTTGAATGAATGAAAGAGCGAATGATGAAAAGACGTTGTTGTACGAACATAGCAGAACACTTTTTCAATCCGGAACCTACTCAACTTCAGTACTTCTTGCATTCTATTCTCTGCATGTAAAACTCTCTTACAATCATAGTACGTGATCTAAATAACTTACACTATACATTGCCTTAAGGATTCGATGAACTATACAACATTGCTTTGATATTTTGACGATTTTTTTCGATGGCATTCAGCTTTTTTTTCTCCTTTTCGTAACGTATTCAGCTCTCATTACTCATTTCGAGTTCAAATTCTTAAGCTTCTGTTTTATTTGCTTTTGGATTTATAGATTGCAGGTTCTGCCTGCAACTCGCTTATAAAAAATAATATCGAAAATGCACTTTTTAGCCTTCTAAGAGTTGGTGTAAATAACAAAATTTATACTTCCTTGGATAATCGAAGTTATTAATTGATGAATAGTTTGTTATAACAGCGAAAAATTTGAAATTAAATGGATCTATTTCGCGTAATTGTCTATTATAAGTAGAATTTTGTTGCTTTTCTTGTATATTTTATGTTTTTCTTTCTATTTTCTTAATTTAATGCTTTTCCTCTCTATTGAAGTGTTTCATTATATCAATATATAAAATTTTGCTATAGTATACGCCCTTGTTTTACTCCCTACACTTGAGCGATGGTTATATTTCATTTCTGCGAATGCTTGCAACATATTTAGAAATTATTATTTAATTTAATTTATTTCAGACGTCACAGAGTTATTTGTTTAATTAAATGTGTTATCTAGGGTATATTAATTTGTTTACTTTTCCATCATAATCTTGTAGTTTTTGTGCAGGACTAAGTTTTTAAAATAATTAACTTATATTTACACGTCTTTCATTATGTTTAAGAAGTTAGCTATCAGATATCTTTTTCATACAAGCTTAGATTTGAAAGAGGGCTTTTATTAGTATAACTTTTGGAAAAAGTGGACCATTTCCATGAAATTCCATGATAGCCAGAATGTTTTATTAGGATTACAATTGACTCCACGTCGTCATAAATTTCCACTACTATTGGATAATAATTCATTTTTAATTTATCCCTAAAAGCCCTTAAAATTGTGTTCCTAACGTTGTAAAGTATTACTATTTCTACTTTCATTTTCAATTTGAAGAATATGGCTGGCAAATTTTCATCAAAAAAATATCGAAAATAAATTTAACTAAATCTTAAAAGGCAATCAGGTATGGACGAATAGCTATTGAGTGTATTTCTTAAAAAGAGGGACTCATAACAGATAGCGTCATACATGGCTTTTACTTTTACTCTGTCATTTCCCTGTAATTAGCCTTTCTATGTGAGTTTTTTTTCTAGCGACGACTTTCCTTTAACCCTTTCGACCCAGCATTTTTATTAACTGTTCAAACATGTATTTTGAGTGATACCTGTGATGTTTAGATATAAATTAAGAATTTTAGATCGAAGAATCGTTAGATCGAAAGTTATTGAAGGTTGTTTCTGAGCAACTTTGGGCCCGTATGGTGGAAACTAGCAATTTTTAGATTATATTTTAATGTATTATTTGAATTTATAAATACGATTATGTATTTTGTGTTTGTATGTATGATTTTTAAATATTTTTATTTAATTTTTTTTCTGGATAACGCGTAAAACATATCTGACTTCACACTAAATAATACATCTTAATTATGTCAATAGCATCAAAACTGTTATTTTTTTGTTGCTTTTCCTTTTTTTGAAACTACAATTAACTTATTTACTGGGTAAAACTATGAGTTGGTCCCTCAGCTAAAAATAAAACGGATAAACACAAAGTTGCTTATAAGGGGTCGAAAGGGTTAATGAGCGTATAACGTGTGATGAATAAAATACGATCAATTATAAAATCAGCAAACAAATTTTTTAAATTAATTTTCATTTATTTTTTATGTTCAAGCGTTAAAGAAAATTTACAAATTTCCTTTCTTAATTCACGCATTGACCTCTGAATGCCATTTGTATTTATGGTTTCGTATACTGTTCTTTTTAAAATATCCAACAAAGTTTCAAAATGTCATTATTATGTCACATTTAAGGGGTTTCATTTCTTTTATCACAAATTCTGTTTTTTTTTCTATTTTTCATATTTTCCATTTCAACACCAAATCCGATTAAAAAATAATTTTTTTGCCATCCAGCACGCATTTGCATTCCGATACCCAAGAGAACTAATTTCTGGAAAGCTCCCGTAATCTGCATTCAATCACACTGTGTTGTTTTTCAGTAGTAAATGGTGCTGCTTTCTTTTTCTCTTTCTTTATTCGCATTCTTCTGTTTCTTAATTGCGTTTTTGTCACTATTATACTTCATTGCCAATTGGCGATAAGATTTTGCACTGCAATCTACAGTTAAAGCTTTTAGCTTTGATCGAACTTTGGAGTCCTACAAACTACATTTGCGACTTGAGTCAAATTTTCTTTCAATTGACTTAATATTCTTAAATAAGTTTGTTGTTTTGTTTTCAAACCGATGTCCTTAAAATGTTACAAAATATTTCACTTTGCGTTTTTAATGGATTTTCTTCACAAAATCTGCAAATTAATTTAAGGGGATTCAGTTCGTTTAGTGACATTTTCAAAACTAACTATTAACTGACCAGAGCAATTTTAGCTTTTTTTAAGTAGATACCACAGTTAGAACTACGTTGTCAATTGTACTACAGCCTATTGATGGATTTTCAATGACAAGCTAATGTTAAATGGCTTGGATACATCTGGTCAGTAGTACTACTGACAATGTCACTAGTAAAACACTAATATTTCACTATTGAAATTTCTGCAAGGACGTTAAAAAATTCTTCGAGTTCGTTCATTTTTTATGATATAAGATTGCTACTTTTATCATTGGGCGTACTGGAATTCGGAAATGTCGAATTTTGTGAAAACAAAGTGGAGTTTGGAGGCAAATTTTGCTTTAATTTGAAATAAAAATCCTGAATATGTTTAGTCGATCTCACAGTGCGAGGAAGTTTTCATTTTGACACGGTCAACCAGAAAAGTACAAAAAAATATGATGACTGAGAGAAATTCCTCAAGAAAGTCACTAGAAGTTAATGATATAAAAACGTTCGCAAGTAACAGAATTCCTTCAAAAGCAGGAAAAATGACTGCTATACGTAGAAAGGTGAATTTTTAACTCCGAAATGTTATTTGAACTCCGCAAAGAGATTAGTTTTGCATTTACCAGCTAACTGGTAAAATCAACACTGAAAAGTCACTGCCAAGGTAATCTGTATATACAAAAAAAGACTATATAATGAGTTGTTATTGATGTTCTCTGAAATGCACCAACCGATTTTATTTTGTACGCCCTTAAACGATGCCAAGGTTTATATGTATATACGGTTATTGTAGGTCAAATGGTTCGCAAGTTATTGATGTTGGAGTGTACCGCTTTGTATTGCATAAGTTTTACCTGAAAACGATTTATGTTACAGCATGTAAACTTTGTGTGAGTAGGAAAAGATTTTTAAACTTTATATAAAAAGGCTTTTATTTGGTGTGTGGCTTCACTATTTTTGAACTTGGCGATGCCACGCCAATATAAAATTTTCATTTATATGTCTACGTCTTTAAAAATAAGAGTAGAAATCCCTAAATTTGGTTCAAATAACTTTGTAGTCGATACAAATCATCAGTCAAAAATTTAGCCGAATAGGATAAGTTGGAGTAGCGCCTCTTATACAAAGTAAATATTGACTTTTGTATATCCTTGGTAAGGTAATAGGAGAAGGTTCTGAACTTGATCTAAATAACTCAGTAGTTAATACACATCATCAACCGAAATATGGGCCAAATTGAATAAGTGGGTGTGACATCTCCCATACAAAATTAGTAATAATTTTAATATCTAGAAAACGATTACAATGGACGATTCTGGATTTTGTCTAAATGACTTCTTAGATAGTACAAACCATCAGTTAAAAAGTGGGCGAAATCAGATAAATTGGCATTGTACCTCCCATACAAATTAAATAATAATTTTTATATATCTTGATAATGGTTAGAGTTGAAGCTTCTAAATTTGATTTAAATAACTTGGCAGTCAATACAGACCATCATTTAAGAAAAATATGAAATTTTTCATGTGTAAAGAACGGTAACAGTTAAAGCTTTCTTTTTATATCCACATCAGTAAAAAAACCACGTACAACACAATGGCTCCCAGCGACGCGGGAGGGATTGCCTAGTGTTCCTACTATAAACTGCCTAAATTAAGCCAGATTCTCACAGGGCACCTGTATCGAACATCATTTTTAGCAGCCAATATTGACCGAATACCGTACGTTACATGGAAACAAACATGAAACCGTTTAATAGTCCATCATGACAACGGTTACATGTAGCGCCCGTTCAAACTGTTTAATCAAAAATTATATTTTAAATGCAATCAAGGTAACGCTGTATATTTGGTGCGGCTAAAAGTGTATCCTTATGGTCTTCTGAAATCGGGCCATATGAACACAGAGATCCTGTGTTCGTGATTACTTTGAAACAAGCATCAGCCGAAAAACTCTCGAATTATGCGACAGGACATGAAATCGTAATATGCTATCATGCTAAAGGTATGGCGACGCTCAACAATGTGTTTCTAGGCAAACTAAACGAAGTTCAGAAAAAGTAGCGTTTTTAAGTTGTACACCCAGTACCAAATTCGGTTTGATAGGTTTTATTATAAAGAATAATTTTCAGTAAATCCGCTGTGCTATGGTAGGTAAGACACCCGCCTACCAACCAGAAGGTCCCCGGTTCAATACCAGGTCAGACCATCTGAAAAAGTTGTTGAAAGTTTTTTCAACAGCGTTACCACCTCATATCATTAGCTGGTAACTGGTTATGAGAATTACTACCATTGAAAACTTCTCTAATGCATTTGCCGTTCGGAGCCGGCGTTAAACTGTAGGTCACTTTCATCGAGTCTAAAAATAGCCCATTGACTGAAAGAAGTCCCCATGCTATTTTATGGAATCCATAATTAGGCAGAGTTAAGTATAACAATGCTTTACAAGATTTTAATCTTTAAACTGCCCCAGGCCAACGGCCCATGTCAAAAGAGGCTAACTTGATCAAGTTACGTATTATTCTTCATGATATAGAGTATCATTAAGTCGATGATGATCGACTAAGCTTTTTTTCTGTTTTTTTTTTTTTTTTTTTTTTTTGGTTTTCTCTTTTGATAAACTTATTGTAATATTTAAAAGTAAATTAAATGAATTCCCAATGATATCAATAGTTTATATTTCATATCAAATATTCCTCTTCATACACATACATACGTATTCTAAAATAAACCTATTTTGTGCCGCCCCATCAGACTCGTACATACAGAAATGCAGTAAAAAAATAAAAAGAAAAATGAGTTTTGAATATGGAAAATTGCCAAAATATGTGCAGAAAAGAAAAAAATTGAAATTAAAGAGCAAATAAAGCAACAAAATTATGTATGTTGCTGTTGCTGTTGTACTTGGCTATGGAATATTGTTAAAAATATTGTTCATGATAAATCGTTTTTTAGTAGGAAAAAGAAAGAAAATAAATATAAAATAGAAATTTTATCAATTTTCTATAAAGGATACACACAGTCCGCCTTGCCTTGCCTTGCCTTGCCTTGACTATCATGCCTGGTGTGGCACACCGTACATGCACACTTTTGCATAGAGTATACATATCCGTTTAAATTTTCTTTGCTTCTGTGCTCTTCTATGGCATATATTTCCGATTTTGTCTTCAGTTTGCTTCTCTGTGCTGCTCTGTAAAAGGAATAAAAAGGTAAAAAAGAAGAAAAAAAACGAATTACTTTCTTTTGAAAAAAATAAAATAAAAAATATCCATAGACCCCAGACACGTTATGTTCGAATATATGGAATATGTACGAGCAATAGCTTTAAATTTAAATAAATGATTTCAATTATAATGTTACTTTCCAACAGTGGGCTATAAAAGTCTGTGTAGACAAAGGCAATTAATAATCATAATATTTGAAAGACTAATATTTAAAGGATTAAATTACTTACTCTCTTTCAAACGATTAAGCTCTGGTTTCAAATAAGTTCATTATTTGGTATTCAGGATTTATGAGTAAGCCGGGGCTGTTCTGAAGAGAGATACACTAACTTATCGCCAGGATCCCAATCTAAATCTAAGCAAGAGCAATCAAATCAGATATTGTATGAAGTGGTAGAAGGAGGGAAAGCAATAATTGTGTCAAAAAGTAACCTGGTGCAACTCAGAAATGCGTATCGAGGTGTTATACACAAACAGTAGTTGCACCAGTCACCAATCCCTATTAAGTGTGGAATTACTTAGATACGTTGTAATTTACAGTGTGTTGCAACAAGGCAAATAAGAAAGGTATGCAAATTATTTGAAACAAAGCTAGAAGTGCAGTAAACCTCTAAATTAAAAACAAACATTTTGGAGTACATAAGCGTCTTTTGCTAAGTCATCCTAACAACGTCCTTCGGATCCAATTCTGACATCTGAAACGGGATGAACTTATGTAGCCAATATTTCTGTCGACTGAACTCTCTGATCCAAAATTCTTTAAAAAATCTGCAGCTTATGTGGAAACTTTATGCTTTTCTACTGCTGCGGCTCGTGAAACAATTCAGACATTCATCTTAAACTTTTCTGTCCATATATTGGTTGTTTGACTTTGAGTTGCCAGCACTGCATTATTTTTTAACCGATTTAACAGCTTATAGTTGCTTTTTCATCAGTATGGCTTGACATTTTATTATGGATAGACTTGCACCAGAGTAACCCATGCAAGTTATTGAAATTTTTATCAACATAATGATACCACATGTCACACAGCAAGAGAAATAATGTGTCTTTTAAAAGAAACTTTTGATAATCGCATTATTTCTAGTAGAGGAGGAGTAAATTAGTCACCAAGATCGTGCGATTTAACAGCTTTAGGTTTTTTTGCAGGTTTTTTTAAAATCTAAAGTGTCCAGTTCTGTAGTTTAAAACCAACATTATCGAGCAGATATCAACTATTGACAACAGTTTATTTCAAAACGTGATTGATAATTTTATTTTGATAAAAGATTGGGAGCCTGCCGCGTCCGTTAGAAAGGTCACTTGACCGACATATTTTTTAATTTTTAACCGGAACCTTTGTGTAATAAACTGAGATCAAAATTTTTAATATTAAAATTAAACTGATACCTCAATTTTCGACACCCTTTATATAAATTTAGGAAGCTGACACCAAAAGTAATAAGTTTCGACTTGAGCGCTCAGTGACAAACTTTGTCACACGCCTTGCAGTGATCTTAGGCTTGAACCGCCAGCAGAGAAAAAAATTCAATTCTGGTTTCGAGATTTTAATCAAAAAACTTAAACCCCCTTCTGACAAATCCATCTGAAGGAAGTCCCACCCTTTTAATTCAACTTATCTCTGACGATGACAACAAACATCATACGAATGATCAGGAGAAAACATGAAACATGGCAATGCTAAGTACAGATCATCACCACAGGCGAGTTACGAGTTACGGACTAATAATATATTTAGCTTGCAAATCAACTGATTAATGGAACTGAAACAAGGCAATGAAAGTCTTGTGGAAAGCCATATGCTTCCAAGAGAAGTAACTGAAAAAATAAAAACATAAGCGGAAATCACTCTTCTTTGTCAATTTGCAAACTACAAATTTTACTACAGGTTGGGCAAATTTGAGGCTGTCAAATGATGAAATGTCAAGAATTGATCTGTCAACTTTTGGCATTTATTTAGTAAAAAATTGGGAAACTTTAAATATGTTGCAGTTCCTATAATTCGAGCAGCTTATTCTCGTAATCAGGCTCCTTCTGTGTCCGCTGTGCGTAATTTAATCACTAAATTCGAGGTTCACGCTACTCTTAGCGACAGTAGATCAAAACAGTACGCTCTTAATGGCTGTAGTGATGCAAACATATCCGCTATACAGCAAAGTGTTGAGAATGAGCCTGGAACATCAACTCTTCGACGTTTGCAACAATTGGGCATTACCAGAGGGACTTTGTGCATTATTTTGCAGAAAAATCTTCATCTTCACTCTTGAAAGAAAACAATGCATTTTTCAACAAATTTTTCAATTAGGCGGTTATATAAACAAACAAAATTGTCGCATATTACATCCAAAGAAAGTGGCCGTATGGTGCGGTTTGTAGTTAGGCGGCATTATCGGCCCGTATTTTTTCGAAAATGAGAAGGAAACGCCGTCACCGTGAATTCTCTGCGATACCAAACATTGATAACCATTTTTTGTAGCCACAATTGGCTAATGTTGCCACCACTGACCTTTAGTTTCAGCAGGACGGTGCGACAAGCCACACATCCAGCCAAACAAATCAGTTATTGCATGATAAATTTTCCGGTCGCGTAATTTCTCGATGTGGCATTTATTTAGTAAAAAATTGGGAAACTTTAAATATGTTGCAGTTCCTATAATTCGAGCAGCTTATTCTCGTAATCAGGCTCCTTCTGTGTCCGCTGTGCGTAATTTAATCACTAAATTCGAGGTTCACGCTACTCTTAGCGACAGTAGATCAAAACAGTACGCTCTTAATGGCTGTAGTGATGCAAACATATCCGCTATACAGCAAAGTGTTGAGAATGAGCCTGGAACATCAACTCTTCGACGTTTGCAACAATTGGGCATTACCAGAGGGACTTTGTGCATTATTTTGCAGAAAAATCTTCATCTTCACTCTTGAAAGAAAACAATGCATTTTTCAACAAATTTTTCAATTAGGCGGTTATATAAACAAACAAAATTGTCGCATATTACATCCAAAGAAAGTGGCCGTATGGTGCGGTTTGTAGTTAGGCGGCATTATCGGCCCGTATTTTTTCGAAAATGAGAAGGAAACGCCGTCACCGTGAATTCTCTGCGATACCAAACATTGATAACCATTTTTTGTTTCCACAATTGGCTAATGTTGCCACCAGTGACCTTTAGTTTCAGCAGGACGGTGCGACAAGCCACACATCCAGCCAAACAAATCAGTTATTGCATGATAAATTTTCCGGTCGCGTAATTTCTCGATGTGGCGATGTTATTTGGACGCCTCGTTTTTGTGATTCAACGCCGCTAATTTATTTTCTCCGTGGTCGTTTGAAAGACCGGGTTTACGTGAACACAAACAACTTGCACTCTTAAAGATGAAATTCGGCACTGCATTGACGAGAGAAACGAAGATTTGTTGCAATA
Source organism: Wohlfahrtia magnifica (assembly GCA_023159175.1). Lineage (NCBI taxonomy): Eukaryota > Metazoa > Arthropoda > Insecta > Diptera > Sarcophagidae > Wohlfahrtia > Wohlfahrtia magnifica. The sequence goes on from JAKWBJ010000061.1 coordinate 249,547, forward strand.
TGCGATTCAAAATATGCTGAAAAGTGCGTACGTCTGCCAACGAGCTAGAAGTGGACATTTGCCCGACATCATATTCCATTCTTAATTCCAATATTTCTACTTTATATTGGTATGAATAGAACTGAATTTAAAAAAAAAAAAAAAAAAAAATTTTTTTCAAGCCTAACCTCAAATTTGCCTACCCGTTACATTGAATTTCAGCAACAAAGAGTAAGTTTTTTGAAAAATTTTTTAAAATACAAATATTTTTCAATTTTATTTTATTTTACTCTATGTCTGTTTTTACGTGGTTTTGTACACCGTATGTGTATGTAATGTATCTTCCCTGTAAAAACAAGATTAGATGTTTTGCGTAAATACGGAAACAAAAAACATGGCTGTTCAAGTAAAGCAAACTTGCAATTATTTTTTGTGTGGCAAATATGCATAGCAAATGGCACTTTATGTAATTCGTTGTTGCGACGTAGAAAAATGTAGCAAATATGCTAGGTTTGCTACTTCTGTAAGACTTGGAATACCTGTTTGCAACAAACAGTGATTTCTCCTATATTTAAACATAAAGCAATTACAAGAGAATTTTCATTAAAATCGTAAATTTTTTAAAAAGATTTTCATATTGACAATGTCTATCAAACACTAGTATTTCTTTTCTTTTGTTTGTGAGTATCAAGCAATATTGTTACAATATTGTTCTGCATATTTATTACTTACACTCGCACACACTTCCGTACACGCTTACACACACATATTGTTTTACTTGTATTATTGCAATTTTTAAATAATTCAATTTTCAAATGTTTCCGGTGTAAATGTATGTAACTCTGCTACACTCTCTTCATCATTCCTTGCTTCTCTCTCTCTCTATCTCTCTCACTCTCTGTATCTCTTTCTCATATTCATTTTCTCTTGTTTTATATATAAGTGTATTTGTTAAATATTTAAATATGAAAATTGAATTCAAATTATTTTATTGCATAATTTTAGGGGCAATTTTATATGATTATCTAACAAAAATTACGCACACAGATGGAACGTACACATGCCTACCAAAACAAGCAAAAGAAAACAAAATTAAAAATTTATTTTAACGTTCATTTTTCTATAACAAATTTCATTATTTCTTTTTTTATTTTATTGTTATTGCTATTATTGTTGTAATTGTATGTTTTATTTGGTTTTTAAATAGAAATTTTATGTATAAATTCAATACGCCTTAAAGCCTGCAAGATTTTTAAAACGTAATAGACTCCTAAAATTTGGCAATAAGTACCAAACAAGTTTTAAAATATTTAAAAAGTCTTTTGCAAATGTTAGACTTTATAGACATTAGAAAATGAATATTTTGCTGACGTTGTTATTTTAAAGGAAGTCTTTAAAGCAATTCTTGAAACAGAAGGATTATTTTTATTCAAATATATATCTAAGCTCAGGCATAAGAACATATAAAACATAAAAGAATATTATGAAAAAACAATTTTAGTAGTAAAAGCAATTGAAATTTTGAATTCTTTTGAAGAGCTTGTTGTCTCAAAATGTTATTTATAAGTTTTAAGGTTATAAGTAAATTAATTTAAACCTAGGATGTACTACTTAATACCTTAATATCTTTTTGTGTAGTTAAATTAAAAAAGAAAGCTCTTGAATTCTACGATTTCAGTGTTCTGAATCTACAAAAATTGGTTTGGTGACTATCGGGACACATTAAGGGGGTGAAATCTCATTTTTTTAAATAGTGACCACAAATTATGTTACTACGGTTGATTCGTATTATTCGGATTATACAATGCAAACACTTGTCCGAAGCATCAAGAGTTAGTAGACTTGTTGCCATTAATGATCTTTGGTTAACGCTTGATATGAGTTTACTAATCATAATCCCCAGATACAAATTTGACAGTGGATTACCAGCTCTATTCCATTATCGCTGATATAAAAAACAAGCCAAGTACGGTGGATATGTGATTCATGAATAAATTATGCATCAATAGATCAAATTTGTGTAGTTACAAGCTCTGAAGGCATGCAGAAGGTAAAATAGGGGGAAATAGTTGTGATGAAGTTGGCTCCAAAGTATTTTCCTACTATACACTGTGATAAATTTGAATAGATTAACTCTGGCCAAAAAAATTTGTAATAAAGTTCGCTTTGGTCCTTTAGAAAATCAATTAAGCGTTCAAATTACAAAACATTGAATGTTATACAGAAATTTAATTTTGCCATAAACTGCAAAGAAAAAAACCCACCAAAATTATTAACTAAAACCGAAATAAAGCAGGAGTAGATGGATACAATGGATTGAATGGTTTCATATTATAGATGGAAGCAAGGAAAAAACCGTTGGCCCTTGGCTAAGGATTGGCTTCATTTATTCATGGCTTCATTTATTATAAGATATGGTAAAGTCAAAGCAAAGAAACCAATGTCATCGCTTTCTTATTAAACTGTCGAATTAGTTGTTACGCCCTCACATGGATTTACGTTTTTCAAATGCTTTTGAAAAGCAACCAGTGGGCTATTTTTTAAACAAACTTCTCTCTATAAAAGTTGGTAGATGGGGGTATATACTAAGACCAACCTTATAAAAGAAAGTTTGTCACTGTAGATGCTCATCAAGCAAATACAGTGTAGTGTATTGAGTGGGAGGGAGAGAGAGAGAGAAGATTAATTAGGGAATTATAATTGATAATATTTGGTAATTATTTAGGGATGTTTACCTTTAGAGCGGAAGACCCGATTGCCAAATAAGAAAAGGTAAGTAAGTATTTCAGATTCACTTTATAAATTCATTTATTAGATTTAATTTCCTTATGAAAATTCTTTTCTAAGGTAAGTATTGTTCGATATGTAGATAAAATTTTAGTTTTTCTAAATGTATTTCGTGTAGAAGTAGTTGTAGATATAGTAGTCGTAGTGTAGTTATAAGTATTATAGATTTAAATATGTGGTTTGAAGTAGATTTAAGTGTAAGTAGTGTATTTAAATGTACGGTTATATTTAGTATTAAATTATTTAGTATTTAGTTATATTATCTTTGTATGTATTTAAATTTATAATTTGAATTTATATTTTAAACTTATATTCTTTAATTTAAATATTTTATTAAGTGTATATGTGGGTTATTTACTGTACTATACGTACTTGCTATTGTCCCTTTAGCTGTTGAAAGGTGAGTGATTTTGTCATTTGAAAATAAAACAAAAAAGAGTCCACCGTTTAGTGGAAAACAACAACTCTTGAAATGTAATATATTGGAATTGGTGTGTACTCTACATTACATCTCGGCCCACGTAGTTAGTAAAAGTTACTAATAATTCAAATATATATTAAAAAAACTTATTGTCCAAATGAATTTGGACATGCCGCCGGCCTTGCCTTCAGGCAACAAATGACTCCTCAGTATGATTTTAGGGCCTGGGGCTAAGAGTGATGGTTGATATAGTCGTTTGGAGCTGATGTGTTACTGATTTTTCTACCGATTGGTGTTGACGTTAGTGTATATCTTGAGTTCTAATTACTTTCTGGTTCTAATGTGGGCTGATTAGGTGAGGGTGATCTCTGGTTAGTCCTGCTGGTGAAAAATGAAGAGTCATTAGAAATAATTATACGTATAAAAAGCAGTAGAAGTAAATTTTAATGGTTAGAATTGTACTTATCGTGATATGTGATTGAGCTAGAATTGTATCGTCTATCATCGAGTTTGGCATCGAGAGGAGTTTCAGCCGCTGTTCATAATTAGCCCTTAGGGGGAGCCCTAGCCTCCAAACGAAGTGTAAGAATGCCGATTTAATAATTATTTGGAGAGGGCTAGGGAATTTGGCAGCAGAATTCTTAAATGAAGTGGTACATCATTTTCCTTTGCCATTAATATGGATATCATTCCGGTGCGCGCCAGTTGTTCGTGGATGGTGCATACCGTGTAGTTAGAGGTTATGTTCTTATATGCTGCTTATGCCTAAATATGTAGAATTTGGGTCGATCTAAGCGGTAAATTTGAGTACATTGCGCTTTGATAAAAAATTAGGAACAAATGAGAGTTGTCGAGTAGTGATTCATGATTGTCATATGGGAGAAATGACCGAAATATTGTACTATTAGCGTTGCATAATCAGATTCCACTTGAGTGTATAGTTTTCTTCAGAGTTGAGAGTGCCTAAAGAGAATCTGCTAAAAATATTGTGAACATGTTTTAGAGGGTGTTCATTTGGAATCACTTGTGTCTTAGTTTTTTCTTTTTGGGGTGTGGAATGGACCTGGGGTAGGTTACCAGTAAAAACCTCGAAGAACCATGAAATAACAAGTGTTATTTTTAAACAAATTTTTCTTTAAAAGATTGGATAAAAAGGGTTCAATGGTAAAAGGGCCAATCTTGTAAATACAAAATTTGATATTCAATTTACTCTGTTATGGGATATAAGGTGTGCTTCAAAATGATAAGTTCAGGACCTTTGGACGACCCGTGCTTTTTAATTTTCCATAATTTTCCCTGTTTTTGAGAAAACTTTGCACAACACACAAAGATCGTGCCAGTTTTTTCGCCATTCCACGCATACTCAATCCCTGTTCATGAAGTGCCACAATTTGTCCTTGTTTATAAGATGACAAAGGTTTCCCGCGACCCATACCGCGCAAATATTATTTAAATTATAAATTATTACACCAAAAAAGATAAAAACAATTATGATACCTTCTGATTTGATTAATTGCTGAATAATTGCTGAATAATCACTGACCTTAAGATTTTGACGCATTGAATTTTGCACTTTTTACATAAATTTAAATAAATATAATATAACGGTACATCTCTAAAAGCAAAACCGGGTTATTATTCACTTATTTGTTTTATTTAATTTTTTTTAATAAGGTTACCATACGTAATATTTAATAGTTTGGATGAGGTGAGCAAATATTAAGGTGACCTTATCATTTTCAAGCACACCTTCTATATATATGTATGAGGAAGAAAAAGAGAAAATAAGGCTTAATTTATGTTCCTTATTGCGATATCCACATATCAGAAGCGCTATGGGAAAGTTAAATACATTTGTAATTACTACACACTAGTTTATTAGAATTTACAAAAATTTCTTCAGGTTCTAAAACCTACTCTCCAACCTGAACAATCACAAATTAATAGGGAAAAAGTAGATTTTCCTTCATACTCGCAAATTATCGACCATTATGCGTAATTGCGGCAAACACACGTGCCTACAACGATGTGCAATGCAATGACTGTGATGTAAACTAATGAAGGAATTAATTGAATGAATGAATTAATTAATTAAACAATTAAAAAAAAATAATTAAAAGACAATTCTGGTCGGGGTTTTCATTGTGGTTTAGCCAGGTTTAAAAAGATATTTAAAATATAGAATGGGCTCAAGTATAGAAGTACGCCGAATAGAATAACGACTCTCCTCACATGGCACACGAGGGGATACTAAACCAACAAATTGGCATTTAGATCTTTACAATCTCCATAAAAAACAACAAACAATAATAACTAAAGTTGCACAACAAAAACGATAGTGACTCTATTTTGTACGCGTCAAAAAAACTGTGCGAGACAAAAACTGTGAGACACGAAAAAATAAAGTAGAAATATCTGAAGTGGCTTAGCATAACATCATAACTGTAATAAGAGTCGGGACAAATTGATCGGTTATGGCCTTATGGCATGTCACCACTAATTGGAAGACATAGTTGCCCATAAGCTTGGTTGGTTACGGTGCAACTATGGCATTATGTCAAGTCACGTCACACTGAGCCTTTGTTTTGACGATCACAGTAAATACAAAAAATCTCATTAAGTTCATTCCAACATTTCACTACAGAACATATATGTACATATTTGTATGTATGTATGTATGTGTTGTACATATGTACAAATATATATATGTACCTCACATATGCATGTATGAAATACTTTCTTGTGAATGTTTACATTCTCTTGTACAAATTGTACGTTTTTTTTTCGTAAAACATAATTACAGATATTATTTATCTTTAATTATAAATTAAATTAAAATTCTATGCATTACATAAAGTGAGAAAAAACAAGAAGAGGAAAATTCAAAATAAAAAGCAACAAAATTATAAAAAGAACTGGGGGAAACCTCGACATCATAACCGTACACTCATCATGCCGTCATGAATCCGGGAGCCGAAAAGCAAAATAAAAAACTTTTCATAGATTTTTTAATTGTGATAATTATTGTTAATCCTTTAGATATTATGCTACAGCACACTATTGTTGAAAACGACTAAAATAAGGGAGAGTTTCATGTAAGATTTTTATCTGTACGGTTGAGTATTTTTAACTGACTCATCATTTGTTTAAGGATACAGATACAAGCAGGATTTTCAAACACAAGGAGTGCTAAACAGAAATAAAACATGCAGCCAAACACGTTTTCTTTTGGAGGTTTGTTTTTCTATTTTCTTAAATACTTTGCAGCTACAACATGTGTAAAGCAATAGATGGTTAGTCAGGCAGCATGCAGTCAATCAACAAAGCTAACCGGGTTTGAAGAAAGCTAGCCAGCCAGCCAGCTAGTCATAAAACAAAGTACTGAGTCCATATAACTCGACTGTATAGAAGTTGAAATAATTTTGATTTCGTCGTTGTTTTTCTTCTTTTTTCCTCTTTTTTCTCTTTTATTTTAAAACAAACGCTCATTAAAATTTTCAATTGTTTGAGTTTCATAAACGTGCTCTGCAATACGCCAAAAAAAAAAAAAGAAAGAAAATATGTCTACACGTTTACAAAATAATTTTAACAAGTAGCAGCGAGATTTGAAAGTCTTGGATAGACAGTCAGTTGAGCAATCAGATGGTGCCATTTTATTAAGCGTCGAAAAGTGTGTAGCCAAAAAGGGGTAATCGCAAAATGATTTTAAAGATTTAAAGCAGAACCAAAAAATTTATTTCATAAGTTTTGTCATTATTTTCCCTTTTATATGACTTCGAACCCAGTAGGGACCTAATCTGTACCAAATATTAGTACGATTATAATGAGGCCAATTGGTTTTATTGTTTAAAATTGTACCCTTCGCAACTAAATACTTTAAGTTCCTAAGATAAAAACGCATGAGATTTACAGTGAACCTGTGTTCACTACATCATACATGATCCAAATACCCAAAGCAATTACCGTAGACTTCCACCTTGCTTAACATCCCCGAATGGGATAAGTTATATAAGTGACGTTTTCAATGTCCGCTCTCAACAGTGGACAGTACACAGTTAGTGTGCCAATGACCCTGTAGCCTCCAAAACAATACATATCTTTATTATCTACTTATAAAAGAAAATAATTATAACTGGCTAAAGCGTAGGTCTGATTAGCTCTCACCTAATTTTAAGTGAAGATTAAACGTAACGTTTGACTGGAATGGCTCGGTGCCATCATAAATAAAAAAAAACTCATTGTAATTCTACAAGCGTAAGAGCTAACTCGTAGCTCAAACAGTCTCTATAGAAACCATTTTGGCATCGGCATACCTTCCAACGAGGTAATGGGCAGTAAGAACCGCTAGAGTGTGATGAGTGGCCATGACGCCATCGTAATTAAGTCTCCTTATATGTACATTGACCGCAGAATATCTAGCCTAACCAAGGTTATTGAAACACGTATGACCGATTCCTTTTCGAAAATTGTAGGCTCAGTACACATTTCAGCCTGTTCATCAGCAGCGCAATTTTCGACCATATCACTATCTTGGAACTCTTATGAGAGTTAACGATTCCGGATTTCCACGAGAAACTTCCGGCTTTTATGGACTATGATAAACATCGAGGTGAGGTCCTTAGGCTACTTGATGGCAGCCTGACTTTTCTAGTAATTCAGGGAAATCAATAGTCCTTCAGTGTGGCCATACCTCCGCCTGAAATACACTGCAGTGGTCAGGCCACTTATAAGAGAGTCTTATACCACAACCCCATATGTATATATCGCAGCCCACCCTGCCCAGCATTCTGGTCTTATCGGTATATACCTCGAAGGCATTGCCAGGAACTTCTGCTATGTTGCGGTCAAACGTCTTGTCGAGAAATTTGTGAGGGATTATGTAGTTGAACCGAATGTGCATATGGCCACAGTGATTGCAGCGTGCGCATAGTTCAGAATGGGCCAAGAGTTGACCGCATATATGTTAGCTTAGGGTAATCTCGACCGCCCGTCTTAGGACCAGCCCATTTAGGCCAAACAGCCGCATTGTGATGCTGTACACCCTGAAAAACGGGCCTTCATAACCACCGAGTCCAAGGCGGCTTCGATAACGAAGCGACCGATGCAATTCACCGGTACTTCCAGCTGCAATTCAGGGTGCCTTCCCAGGACCCTTAACCTCAGCATCGATATCACTGGACATTCCAGAAGCAAGTATATCGAGGTTACTACCTCCTCCTCACAGCAATAGCTGCACAGCGATGATCCACTACGCCCAAGATAGACCGCACGCCGGCCCACTAGACATTGGTCCGAGAGTATAATACCTACTAAGACGAATAATTTAGGCTGTAGTGGGTTCAGCAACAGACCTGACCTCCTTCGATTAACCACCGGCTCCCTCGCCTAACTTTAGGAAGAAATCTGTCATTTTCTGGAGAAATATGTTCTCGCTGGTCCAGCGTCTAAGATACCGAAGACAAGTAGAGACTGGCATACTAACGCTTTTTTTTTGCCGGAAGAACCTGTGCCTTCTAGCCAGTTTATCCGCTACACAGTTCCCCGGAATATCGCTGTGCTGCGGTACCAATTTGAGCCTGATATCGATAAACTCGGCCATCATCATTAGTGACAAATGGCATTTCCATACCGCCCGGGAGTTAGCAAACATAGATTCCATAGACCTTATTGCCGCCTCACTGTCGGTGTAGATGCGCATTTGACCCTATTGCCAGTTAAATATATTATTGGTTGGAGTGGAGAAGAGTGAAAAGTGATCGGAACAGGTGCCTGCCTGCGCACCCAGTCTATTAGCATACAATGACACTGATAACTGCACATCGTCCACCAAACGTGAGCACAGTAAAGTAGAGTATGTTCTACCACGGTCCATTAGACTCAGTAGGTAATGGCATGCTCAAGCCTCCAAGTCCCACCTACTGTCCTCTTATAGCCTTTTTTGCATATGTTTTCGATGTCTTCAATTCTGTGCCATAATAGCTTTAGATTCCCTTGAGTCATAGCCATGAATATTTTAATAAAAATAAATTCAATTCAATAAAGCCACTTGGAAGCTCTTGTAAGTAACTCACATTCCTTTTTGTATCGCCTCTGCCCTCATAGGTTGTAAACCCTAAAAATAAAAACTCATTTTGAAAGTAACCAGCAAATTCCAGTTTTCCAAAATCAATTTGTACCTTAAAAACTTTTTTATGTGTTTATCTGATTTCCATCATCAGGTTTTAGTTGTGCACACCCTTTGCTTTCATATTTGACTTTCAGTGTAAGTGTGATTAAATGAAAACACAGCCATGAAATGTTGAAAAGAAGCAGGGTTGGCAGGAAGGGTGTGTTTTAAATTTTGTATGCCGTAGATAATCATCAAATAAGGGAACAACCAACTCTGAAAAAAAAAAATTCCTTTTAAAAAAACGGGACTTCATGCCCAAATGACAAGACAAAACTGTTTGTCTTGCTGAAACTGCTCAACACATTTCAGTTCATACGAGGAGATCCCTTTATGCCTTACAATTCCCCAAAGGATATCGTTGTAGTTATTCTGTAGTCACTGTTTCTAGTGATGAATTTGAAATTATTTGTTCCCGCCTTGTCTCTTTACCAATTTTTATCCCTCACTAAGCAACGTAACTTGGCAATGGTTCTTCTGTCTATATGAGAGTGTTTATTTGGCCAGTATATGATTCGTGTAATTCTTTCTGTGTATTTTTGTATTTATTTTTTAATTTTTATTTCTTTAATTCTTTCTCACTCCATTTTTTATTTTTTCCCATAGTTTGGTGTTATTGTTTTTGTAAAGTTTAGCGCGTGTTAAGCATATTTTAGTTCATTTATATTAAATTAGATTTGAGCATTTATTTACACTTTTTTATTTCATTTTAGTTTTTTTTAAATTTTTTTAAACAAAAGACCACTAAAAGAATTTGTAAAAATATTTAAAAAGATTTTATTTAAGTTTGAAGGAAAAAATATGAAATACGCTGGATTGAAGAGAAGTTGTGCTAAAAAATAAAAAAGCGTCTGTGAACTTCTTCTGCGTTGTAGTTATAACATGCTGAAAGACCAGTGAAAAATTACTTAGAAAATAGTGATTGATCTTATGGTTCCGAACTTGCCCTCTTTAGCTACGATATATTCAAATCGATGCAGAACAATTTCATAAAAACCGTGCCTCATTTTAGAGCAGGGTATCCAAAATTGGCTTGACTCCTTCTTGGCCTAAAAAATTAGCACACAATAAACGTTCAAAGTTGGCCTACAGTCCCGCATTTTTAAATTATAACATTAAAATAATCTTATATATTTTTTTCAAAATCTTCATTTTTCGAATACCGAATAAACCGGTTGATTTAACACGAATAATCGGTTAATTTAAATAAGTATAATTTGTATACGTTTGTATATTTTTTATTGAAAATATGCTAATCGTTTAACTATTTGTTAAATTGAATTATTTTTGTATATATGACAACCTGGAACGACTCACAAAGAAAGTGAAAACCAAGGTGAATCGAAAAAGATATGCACTCTTGAGCAACAATAACTTTTTCCCATATTCTGTAAATAAACATTGATTTTTATATATGATGTATGATCAACTAGACTCATTGAAAGCCAACAAACCCACAAACGCCACTTCCGAACGGCAGATGTATTAGTTAGTGAAGTTTTTCAGAGCGTAAATCCATGTAACAAGTCGCTAGTCATGTTGTGAGGTGATATCGCTGTTGAAAACTGTCAGACGGTGGTTGGAAGGTGAGTTCTAAATTTACATACAGTGCTGCTCGAAAACTAAGCAAATTTTCTTGGCGAGGCAATTAAGTACTCGTATATTACCTAATATTTAGATTTATTCAAAATAAAACAGTTGATTTTTGTTATCATAGGCACCTAAATTATAACTATAATTACAAACCTTTAACTCCATTCTCTACCAAGTAATACAACAAAAAGGAAATTAGCTCCTTGAGTAACTTTTCGAAACATAAGCATTTTTCAGTACTTTGTGTAATAAACTTTGTTTCTTATGGCCTTCGCACTAGAGCTGCAAAACAGTCGATATTACTATCGATAGTATCGATAGTTTTGGTTTTGGCTGAACATCGATAGTTTTTTTCCACTATCGATACTATCGTTAAATTCTAAGAGTAACTACGGAGGCCAAAGTCACATTTTTCGACGCAGTTTGTTAGCCGTCTATAAGCATTTTTCAGTACTTTGTGTAATAAACTTTGTTTTTTATGGCCTTCGCACTAGAGCTGCAAAACAGTCGATAGTACTATCGATAGTATCGATAGTTTTGTTTTTGGCTGACCATCGATACTTTTTTTCCACTCTCGATACTATCGTTAAATTCTAAGAGTAACTACGGAGGCCAAAGTCACATTTGCAAAAATTTTTTCGACGTAGTTTGTTAGCCGTCTATAAACTTTTATAGTTACATAGGACACAGTTTAACATTTTCTCAAATTTCTGCTTATTAAACTCAAAGTATGAATTGTAACTAAAATATGTTCGTACATACAATTTTGCATTTGACCAAAGCAAATTAATGTTCGTTTCGTCAGACCATAGTATGTTGTTCTAACTATTACGGTGCAGGTTTAGCTTCCCCTTGAGGACTCTTACCCATAAGTCTAGCTTACGTAAGTTTTTTTCTTATTATGCAACTTGGAGAATAAGTCAATTTTTTTAGGCTTTTAGTCTTTAAAGTACGAATTAAAAGTTTATCAAAACTGACAGTTGTACTACGCTTTTTTCCCATAGTCTCTGCAGTTTTCTTTCACTGGATCTTATTAATTACTTTAGTTTTGGAGCACTTCATGGTCTGAACAATTTTCGCTGTATACAAGGATTACTTCCATCAAACAACTTCAATACATCAAACTTTATTACATCCCTATTTTTTGTGTCAACACTGTATATTTATTATTCTTTTCCTTTAACTTAAATTCTAATATTGTTGCCACAAGTAGCACTTAAAAGAATCTGATAGTATCGATAGTTTTTTTTTGCAAACTATCGCTAGTTTTACAGCTCTACTCCGCACACCGTTTTGACATAGTTTTTATGACATTTGTTAGAATTATTGTTAGTATTGATTGCCACTTTAATTTTAAACTCTCCGTTAACTTCTTCTTATTTCTAAAACGACGTGGTCGAGCTCTGCGCTTCAAGAATAAAGAACAATTTTATTTAAATATAATAACCGGTTAATCGGTTGTTTGAATTATTAGTATCAGAAAACCGGCTTTTTAAAACGTCCTACTTTTCTAATTATTCGAAAACCGGTTTTTGAAAAATGTCGAAAAATCAACCTTCCTAGTATGTATACAATACATGTATGTTTGTCTGTATCTTATATACAGCTAAACGGTTGAACCGTTTTTCTTAAAGCGGAATCGGACAAGTGCGTATGGGACCTTCCATAAAAAGTATATATTAATTTTTGTATTTCTCGGGAACGGTTGGAGTGAAAGTTTCTGAATTTGCTCTTAATGATTTTACAGTCAAAAAATGATCGGAATTTTATAAGTGGGCGTGGCAAAACCCATTCACAGAAAATAATAATTTTTGTCTATCTTGAGAAAGGTATTTGTAGTAGTTTCTACTTTTAATTTAAACAACGTCGTGGATAATACATATCAGCAATTATTAACGAGATTGATAAGTGGGCGTAACACTTTACGTTCAGACTGAATATGGAATTTTTAATATGTTTGGAGAACAACAATTAAAGTTCGTTATCTATTCACATCTCCCAGAAAGCGGGTATTTCACGAAGCACACCGGGTAAAAGTTGTCTATATAAATATGTATACTATAAAAAGAAATTAATGTGTGTTTTTTCTAGGACTGTATATCGCTAAAGAGTAGATTTTACAATGTCATTCTGGAAGGAACAAAATATTCCTTAAATATTTGGATTTGAACCGGACGGTGAAAAGGGGAGAAGGAGCAGAAAGTTAGAACTATGATAATAATTGAGATAATAATGAAGATAGGGTTAGCAAAGCACACCGGGTTTTAGCTAGTAGATAAATACAAATTTCTATCCTATAAAATACATCTCTTACTCCCCACAATCGGTGTTTGTCTTTTTTATCTCAAATCAGTTTATTGCCAGGATAAGTAAAGAAGCATCTTTTAGATCTAATCACTGTCACTGCGAGCCCTAACGAAATTATTTTCTTCCTTTTGGAGGGAACAGTTAACTGTTGCGACCAAAAGTATAGCCACAGGTAGAGGATGTTTGATCTCTAATAACACTGGTCTACAGCAAAAAACGGCTTTAAATAAAATTATATGGAATATAATGATTTTGATGCGCTGAATTTAAATCCGTTTTCAGTTTTTTTTCATCGTGCTCAAATTTTTTTTATGGGCGTGGCAAAGTTTTTGCCCAGAATATTGAAGTTATGTCAATATATCATAACTCGAAAACGAATTGACCGATTTTAATGAATTTACCATCAAACGTTTAGCAACAAAATTTCCTATAAATTTAACCGTATAAGTAAGTTTTAACCGTTTCGGAGTTATTCATAACTAAGTTGCGAAAAAAAAATTTTTTTTTTTTTTTTAAATTTTTACGACTTTTTGAAAAAAAAAATTGCGCAAAATTAGAGCAATTTTTTTTTTTTTTCAAAAAGTCATAAAAATTTTTTCAGGACGAAAACTTTACTTTTGAATAAAATCAGCAATAGCTTATTTACAGCTTATTTTATTCACAACATTTTAAGCTTTAATTTAAGTGCTTAACATGTAAAGTTTTCGTCCTGAAAAATTTTTTATGACTTTTTGAAAAAAAATTGCTCTAATTTTGCGCAAAATTTTTTTTTTGGCAGCTAAGTTGTGAATAACTCCGAAACTGTTGAAAACACAAAAAATGTTGTTCAGATGATTTATAGGAAATTTCGTTCCTAAACATTTGGTGGTACTTCCGTTAAAATCGGTCAAGTCGTTTTCAAATTATGATGAAATATATTGACATAACTACCATATTTTAAGTGAAAAATTTGCCACGCCCATAAACAAAATATGAGTCCGATGGAAAAAAATTTAAACGGATTTGAATTCAGCGCATCAAAATCATTATAATTCATATAGTTTTATTTAAAGGCGAGAACATTTTTTGTTTTTTGTAGACCAACGTAGTATATTTATTAGTTGGGGGAAAACCAAGCGGGTAGAAGGCGACACGTATTTACTTAAGATTTCAGGCAAATTAGTCGTATTTGTTTTGTCTCTTAAGTACTCCAGAGAGTGATAGAAAGTCACGTCCGTGAAAACCTAGAAACAATCTATCTACGGAGCAGCATACCTACCGAAAGAAAAAATCCACTGATACACCGCTACATGAGGTCGTAAGTCTCGTGAAAAAGTCTTTGGAGTGTTCACTGTAGCCGTCCTCATTGACATTAAGGGCGCTTTTAGCATTCTTAAAAGTGAATCAATTATCAATTTACTGTGCAACTTAGAGTTGGAAAGATACATCTACCTCTGACCGAATTCTTGTTAGGCTGTAGGGAGATTCATACGGTGCTGGCGGCGGCTAACATCATTAGATTTGTGCTCAGGGTTACTTCTCAGTATGGTTTTGTCTCGGCTCTTCTATGATAAGTCGTTGTGAAAGAAAATTTTTATGCCGCGTAGTTTTTGTAAATAAAGTGGCGTAGGTTAATATAGTAATAGCTTTCCCATTCAAAAAGAAATACCACTTTCATCCCTGGAGCAACTCGTATACGCTTATGGGAAAAGAAGAATCCTCGGCTGTTTGCAAACAATATGAGAAGTTCGAATGCCGTCAATGCTGCCAATGGTGTAGCTAGCGCTCAACTTAAATCTTTCTTAAAATAGAAACTTGCAAATTAAATCCAATTTAAAAATATATAGACTCTCGAGTTAAATTTCGCTTTACTCGTATTTCATGTATGCCTGTTAACCAGAAGCAGCAAAGGTATGATTATTATCTCTAGAAGCTGAAGTGTTTAGTGGCCATTAGTTATCTACTTATGCAAAAAATATAGTGGCTGTGTAAAAGCCCTTCTCATCGAAGAGACTCTTTTGGTTGGTTGGTTTACGTGGCCACCCGTAGTTGCCGATTCCCGTTTTGGGAATCTTTTATACGACTTGAATCAGACGATGTTGTGAATACCTCAGGTTGAGATATTTAGAAAGATCACTCGGTCCAGTATAGGATATTCTAGTAATGTTTTGTAGGAACTAATTGCTGAAGGCCTGTCGACGGCGGTACTCAACTGTCTCTTCCTCCTTTACCTCACCACACCTAAGGCAGTAAACGGTGTAGCGCAACTCCATCTGACTGGGAGTTTCCAAATCGGCCAATACCGGGTAAGCTATCTACCTGGATACATCCTTTGTTCCATGGACTATGAGTGATCCAGTTTGCCTCTCATCATACTCATACTAAGTCAGCCTCGTGATCCTGTAGTACCCGATAGCGTTCCACTAACAGGCAGCCCGATTCAGGTAAACGTCAAGAACAGCCCTCTTCAGCAACCCGATTGATGGTGCCACCGATGTCTCTATGTTCAATAGATAGTCGTCTGAAAAGAAAGACAGAGAGTTCAGTAAGTTCTACAACCGAGTGTCAGATTTAATGGTAAGTATGGTCGTCTGGTTGTATACGCAAATACAAAAAAGTCCTCACGCTCTTCTTTGAGATTCCCTAATGACCAATATTTCCGCTTGGAAAACACTTAAGTAATCAGGAAGACAGTAGTAGTAATTTAGAATAGATCGACCGAGAATATTGCGGATCCAGCACCACATGCCACATTTAAGCCATCTGTGTAGACCCTGATGACAAAGCCGTGGAGGTGATCGTACCGATTCCTTTTAATCAAGCATATCATTTTTTAGTTTAGTTTTACTATTAGTCTTCTTTATTAGTTACGTTCTTTCTTTTATCGCATATTATTATTTAATATGCAAAGACATTTTAATATTATTTACATATATCCTGGTACCCTGGTGTTCTTCTTCTTCAATTACTTGTACATTTAATTAAATATTTTTCTGTAATTTATTCTTATTATCATTATTTGGTTTAAATATGTATTCTTGTATGTATTACCCTTTTGAATTACATTTTATTGCTGTGTTTTTATTAAAATTACTTTTTTGATTTATACCCTACATTATTATAGCTGCTTAACACTTGGATGTTTGTAATACTTGGATATAAAAACAGTTATCAAACTGGCTTAGAACTTTTTTTAATTCGAATAAAGCATATCTATATCATGTTTGCCACTCAGCTACCTTTATCAAAAAGTTTCTGGAATATCCCCCGTGTGCCGGTCTCATCATTCCGATTTGATTTATTTTTTGACATTTGCAAAAGCTATGTCGCCAAGAGTACATCTATCTCTGTGTGTTTGTGCGATTCTACTGAAAAAAGACAACTTCTTTACTCCGGCTTTACGAATTGTAATTATATATTGATGGCGATTGCTTGTGGCTCTTGGTATTACTTTCGTTTTCATCGCTGTCGTTAGCTTCTGAACCACACAATGTTAATTTGTGACTTCATTGCTGTTATTAATTTTATTATTTTATATTATTATATTAATTTTATTATATTAATTTTTATTATTACTATTAATTTTATGAAACAAACCAAAACAGCGACGCGTCAACTTTTTGCAATTGGTAAATCTAAATTTTGGTAACTCATTAAAAAGATAAGTTGGCTATGAAAAACTGTCAATGATTCATTTGTTGTTCAAACAGAAATCAGATGTCTTTTGTTATTACTGAAAAGTCATGTCATTTTAGCTGTTTTCACGTCAATTTTATTTAGGTATGTTTTGTTAAACAAAAGTACACATTTGTGACATTGACACATCTTAAAAGCTAGGCGTCAGTCAACACAACGCTTAAGACTCTTATATAGGTTGAACTATTAATCATCAGAATATCAGGATCAGCGAATATATTCAGCGGTTTTTTGCCCCTGTATTTGTGATTATAGTTTCATCAGTTCAAAAATTTGTTTATCAAATCCTATGGCTAAATGTCTGTTGAACGAACTACTTATGTAGTCTAAATGACAAGTCTTATGTTATTATTACTTCTTTCATTGCCTTCCAAGCATTCAATGCAGTGTCAATCAAAATATTGTCGAATGCGCCAAGCTGATTTCAATTAATTAAAATAAAATCGGAATGATATGAAAGATGTATCACATGAATCATATGCTGGCGCAAAATTCAGAACTGTCATAGAAGATATAACATCAGGGCTTAAGGTTTTGGCACTGAGAACTTGTAACACCAAATTAAAATTACGATTTCTCTTACCGTTTTACCCAACGATTCTACTTTATATGCACTTGTGTAGCAATGCCAAAGATTGTGGACTTCGCCAGGGCAGTTACTCTTCTGGAGGCATTGTTATTCAGGCCTACTACTTACATAATAACTTCGACCCCGAAAAGGTTCAGAGTGTAATACTTTAAAAAGAAATTAAACATACATTACATATCTTCATACCAGTGGTTCGTTAGAAAGTAGTCGCCTTTGAATCCTTAATTAAATGATAGGACTGAAATAGTTTTGGAATTAATATTATAAATAGGGTACGAGTTAAAAGAACGCTCAACAGCATTTAGCAGTAGTGCAGTATATATTCTGTCGTGTAGCGTATCATACAGTTTATCTAAACCAACTATAACTTTGTTATTTTATTTTTCCTATGTTTCTTAGTACGTTTGATAAAAGTGTTAAATTCATTTAATCCTTTCCACACACTGTTTTTCGCAATATGTAGAATCTGACGCATTTGTGTATTTTCATGTCAGTCGTTTACGACATATGTACATATCTGGGAAATTATGAATATTTGACACTTTATTAATTAAATCCTGCTGTTTTTAGCATCATACCACCCATATGGTATACAAACGAATACCAAGTATATTTTGCATTCCAAAACAGTCGTAAGATATTTAAAATTCAAGAAACCTTTAACAGGCAACGATTAAAAGGAGGGTTATTAAGTAAAATAAATGAATGGGAGTATGGATGTATAGATGGATATATGTATGTAAGACAGTGAGTCTTTATAGTTTTCGAAATAAATTTTACAAATGTGGAGGAACTATCTGGTGTTTTGTTTTTACAGTTACACAAGTTATAAATAATAAAAAATATAATATTTTCAATATCAATTAAACGGGCTTTGTTGGATAGAAAATTTTATGACATTAATGTCTGAGTATGATTTCGGCATGAGTCTGCCACGGCTGGCGCGTAAAAGGCGCACACTGTAGTATTAATTTTCATAAACTCTTTCCAGCATATGCGGCCGTATTTCGTCAATAGCTCCACGAATGTTAATTTCCAGGTGTTCAATTGTCTCTGGTTTATCGACGTAGACGAGAGCCCTTTCATAATCCCAAAGAAAATAATTTAATGGGCTTAAATTCCACGATCTTGGTGACCAATTAATTGGACCATTAAGTTAAGTTTTTTCTTTCATCAAAGGTTTCTTTGATTAAATCAATTGTAAAGCAAACTGTGTGGAATGTGGCTCCGTCTTATTGGAACCACATTTTAGCAAGATTATTGCCAGCTAATTAAGGTACGAAAACATTTCTAATCGTGTCCCTATAATTTACAGTAACGTACTTACCATCATCGTTTTCTAAGACGACTCCGACAATGACTCCGACATCCCATAAAGCGCACCAAACAGTACTTTTCGGTGGATGTAATTGTGTTTCGACAAAAGCTTGTGAATTATCGTCCCTCCAAATGCGATAATTCGGCTTATTTACATACCAACTCAGCCAAAAATAGGCTTCATCGGAAAACAAAATGTTGAATGGAAATTCAATATAAATTTACCGAAATGTCAAACCAAACTAAATAAAAAAGCCTAATGAATCAGAAAAACAATTGCTAAAAGTATAGGGTGTGCAAAATTGAGGTATGATTTTAATTTTAATAAAATAAGTCAGTTTTCAGATATTTTTTGTCAGGCTTCCAATCGTTTATCAAAATTATCAGTCACATTTTATCAATAAACTGTGGTCAATGATTGATATCTGCTCGATAATGTTGGTTTTAAGCTCTTGAACTGTTGTGGCCACCAAGATCGTGCGATTTGATTCCTTTAGATTTTTTTGTGTGGTTTCTTGATATAAAAAATTTACAGCAATAATCCCTTCCTTACTTTTTGCAAGGAGTGTATCAAAAATTATTTTGTATCAAATCAAGTTTAGCCTTTTTGCAGGCATTGCATACAATGTTGGTGCAAATCAAATTTTATAATTAGATTTCTTATTACAAATGTAGTCTGTAATTGAGTTTTATTTTAACATTTTGGAATGTACTTGTTTTGAAACAAGGAGTTACTAAAATCTAAATACAAATGAAATATAATATTGTTACGAAAATAAAAATGCCTGAAAGGTAAATTCACCACATCAGGGACTGTTATTGTTTGTGGCAAGGCTCTGTATCTGTTACTTCCCTAATTGTCTGTGCCATTAAGAGTGCTACCACATGTTTAACAATGTTGCCAGCTCGATTCCTTTTTGTGTATTATAATTCTACATCTTTTGAATTCAACGTAGAAAAACAGAAAGTTATAGTAACTACAAGAATATTCGAAATTGATATCGAATTACTATGAAAAGTGGCGCACTGCGTTTGGTGCGATAGTTATCGTTTTGCAATCATAAAGTAAAGTCGTGTTTAGGCGTAAATAAAAGTATTAAGTGCAATATAAATAAGTTTTTGTATTCAGATAAAGTGTAATTGTGTACAAATAAAAAGAACTGTATAAAAGAACAAATTCGCTGCATTATTATTTAACGGTTTCAAAAGGCTAAAACGTAACAATATCTATGATTATTAAAACTAATTGACATTGGTAATTAAGAATTAATAATTGGCTTATCAGGCAATGTTGTTCACCCACCGTATATCCGATCTTAGTTATCACTTATTGAAATAATTGTTAAAAGTTAATTACTAATGAAATGTATTGGTTAATTGAAAAATACAATTTAAAACTGAATACAGCAAATGTAATTGACAAACTTGAATAAACATCCAGATCTTCAATATTTATTACAATATTGGTAAGTAACTGGCAATAGAACCAATTACTAATCATTTGTAATTGTGGTTGGCATTTACAGATTACAAAATATAATTGAATTTGTCATTTGCAATGATGCTTAACCACCGTATATAGAATTATTTGTTATATTATCAATTATTGTTATATTTGTTAAAAGTCAATTACGAAAAATATCTTTTAAAACTTATTACAATCAATTGAATTCGATTAGTAATTGACTAAATTTAATTTATACACATTACTTCAACACTTATTACATACAAGCTCAAATATAACTGTTTATACTACATGCGTTTGCATTCAATTCTATAATGCAGATAAACTATAGACCAAACAATTAGGTAGGCTTTTGATCAATAGGGCAGGTCTGTGTAGATTACGGAGGGCAAGCATTGGTAGGATATTTCTAACGGAGCACTACTACTCAACAGGTTATATTTTCTGTATGCGACAGAGTGCCTCTTGCATTCTGTGCCACTGTGTTGTGCTAACTAGGCCAGGTTCAATTGGATCGAGAAGAGGTCAAATCTGTTACTACTAAAAATTTACTTGACTTTATTCAGAGGGTGAAAAATTACTGTTTGGGCTTGATCAACTCCTTTCTATATGGGGAACAATTGAGTTTGATGTTATCAGTAGACGATTGTGATAAGGGCGTACTGATGAGTGCACTGATGAGTGTGTTGGTCATTCTTCCTGACTGCAGTTGAACTCAAATGGTCTTTTAAGTGGGGTTGTCTGCTGTTGAGCAGCCTACTGGCTGGTGATTATTATAATAATACCGTGTAAGAAAAGCACAATTTAAATTAAAACTGTAACCTTAAATTGCCATCTGGAATCTGTAACTGAAAAAAAATATAAAATGTTTGCAAAAAAACCACGTCTGTGATGTTATAAATAAAATACAACAGATTCTGTTCATAATGCAACCACTGCTAAGAATTGTAATGTATCACAATTCTTTTAGTTCTTGTACTTCTGGCTTCTACACAGACACTTAAATTTGAGCTTTTGGGGTAAATAGGTACTCTCTATCTATCACGCCTAAGTAGAGTTTGGGATTAGCTGCCTGTTGGTCTACTGATACATAAAATTTGATTAAGATATATACGAGGGCTGATTGACATTGAAGCTACCTAGCGCTAGATGGTAGCACAAACACAAAAACTTTTTCTTTTTTAGAAATTACGATCTGTCAAACGTCAGCTGTTAAAATTTTAGCCAAATTCATCGATGAGTTTATTTGTTGTAGTCGTTTGAAGTAAGCAACTTTTGTGTTTCTTGGAAAATAGAAAAAAGTGAATTTCGTGTAGTGATTAAACACTATTATTTGAAATCAAAACGGCGAAGGAGACAAAAGAAAAGCTTAATAAATATTACGTCGAATCTGCTCCGTCATATTATATGTTAAAATATTGGATTGCTGAATTTAAACTCGGCCGAACAAGCACTGCAACACAATCATCAACTGGAAGGCCAAACAAGGTGGTTACTGAAGAAAATATCAAGAAAATCCTCGATATCGTTATGAATGAACTCCGGGTCAAAATACGTAAGATTGCTGAAATGGTAAACATATCATATGAATGTGTGTTCAACATTTTGCATGAACATTTGTATATGAAAAAGCTATCGGCAAAATGGGTGCCGCGTTTGCTCAGTGTTGAACCAAAACGAGTTCGACAGATCACTTTACAGCGGTGTTTGGACATGATAAAGCATAATCCTTCTGATTTTTGGCGTAGATTAATAACTGTTGATGAAAGATGGGTCCACCACTACACACCTGAAACCAAAAATCAATTGAAGCAATGGGTGGAAGCTGGTGGAAGTGCTCCGAAGAAGGCGAAGACAGCGAAATCGGCTGGCAAGGTAATGGCCATTGTATTTTGGGATCCACACGGAATATTGCTCATCGATTATCTTAAAAAGGGATCCACAATCACAGGAGAGTATTATCGTGCATTATTGGACCAATTGGTTGAAGCAATCAAGGAAAAAAGATCACATTTAAACAAGAAAAAAGTGCTCTTTCTTCAAGACAACGCACCGGTTCACACAGCATTAGATACGATGCTAAAACTACGAGAAATCCACTTCGAATTGGTTGATCATCCACCTTATAGTCCAGATTTAGCCCCTAGCGACTTTTTCCTATTTCCAAACTTGAAGAAATGGCTCGCAGGAAAAAGATTCATCTCAAACGAAGAAGTGATTACCGAAACTAATGCGTATTTTGAGAAGTTCCCAAAATCGTATTATTCAGATGGTATAAAAAAGTTGGAAAATCGTCTTAGTAAGTGTATTAAGCTAAAAGGAGACTATGTTGAGAAATGAATGGTTTTTGAAAAAAAAAAAATGTTTTTTTCCTACTTAGGTATCTTCAATATCAATCCGCCCTTGTAAGAGACCGTTTGGTGGATGTCTTTTACGGTGAAGCCATTAACTTTTATTTCTGTAAACAAAAGGACAAAACAGTGGTCAAGATTTACCAAACAAACATATTGGAGGCTGAACTTAAACCATTTATTCGCTTACTGTTCCTGGTTTTTCAGTATGATCCTGAGTCGACTCATATAGCCAAAATGATGCAAACCTGGCTTCGAATTAACTTACCAGTTTTAATTAGTTCTGAAGAAAGGATTTCTGACTGGCCTGATCAAAACCATATGTATTATAAATCGCCTACTGTTTTCAAAAGCATGGCCTGCTACAAAGGATACCTTAATATTCATTCTCTAAAGACTGCGTTGATTGGGTCTGCAATTCTTCAATAGGACTTTTTTGCATTTAACATTTACATGTTTCTAAACACTGCTAATATTCAGCAAAAGATTGTTAAACAACTCATGTTCTTAAGTCCCCAAATCCCAGATAAATGTTGACTTTATTCCTTGACAAAACAAAACAAAAACAAAACAAAAACAAAACAAAAATAGCCACTAACTTAAGAATCAAAAGCTGTGAAATGGACAAAATGAAAGAAACACGAAAAGGGAGTTGAATTAAGTCACACACATGACATATGAGAGTGTATAAGAGAAATTTTCCAATTTTAAATTCCTAGTTGTAGAGCTGAATGGGCTGACTAGCTGACTGACTGACTGGATGATACAAAATGCAAAAATCATTTTACATTCAACACATACTTGAAGTATTTGCAGGCATTGGAAAACAGACGCCAAGGCACACAAAAGTTAAAGCGATAAAAAAAGGGGAAAAATCATATTTTATTTTTTTCTATTCCATATGTTACGAAATATGCATACAGGTAACAGCCACAGTAATAGTAACAATATTTGTTCTTTCCTTTGCACTTTTCTTCAACACGATTCTGAAACACTAACTTGATATGACATGAATCCAACTATGAGAGTATACATATGTCTCCTCCCATCTTTTCTATTCTTATTTTTTATTTCCATTTCAATTTTAAAAATTTTTGCAGTGGCAAAAATGATTTCCATAATCGTACATACATACATACGTATGTACATAGTATTGTACGTTTATAGGAGTACACAACACACTGCTGTCAGTGTAATAAAAAGTTCATTTACTTATAAGGACAGAAAAACAGAATTCAAAGTGACAGTCTTTGTGTTTTTTTTTTTTTCGAGGAAAGTGAAACAGAGGGTTTAAAAGAGTAAAAAAATCCTTAGCGACAGGTGTTGGTTTCAATACTTTTGTTATATATTTTTTTGTTTTTTTCTTTTATTGCTATATCTCACCTCGACCATCTCTAACACCTTTAAGTAATTTTTGTTTAAAAGTGTTATGACCAGAGTTTTGTAAATGGTGGGAAAGTTTCGGCCTCATTCCCTCATATTTATACTTTGTGAAATACATGAGCTTATATACGACAAATACTGGTTTGGTTCTCAAATTTAAATGATTTTTGAATTTCCTTTTTAGTTTCTTTTCACCAAATTCTTCAACTTCACCTTAGCTGGCTGTAATGATTTTGTTTTAAAATGTTGATATGATGGAATGTTGGCTAAAATAGTTGCTTCAAATAAGTTGCATAATCTTATAATCAGCAGCAACAAAATAAGTCAAATGTCTTTCATATTCTATGTCTGGTCTATTTAACTGCAGCCAAGACAGCAAAAGTTAGTCAAGTATGAAACAGATAAGCTGTAGATATTCCAAAAAATAAAGAAAACGAGTCTAAAGTCCCAATAATCCTTTAACAGATTGCAGAGATATGAATTAAGTCATAGAAAAAAGGAGACATTTTATCTATCTCAACGTGATTTTATAATAAAACTGTTAAAGCATGTTAACACGACAACACTTTTTCGTAATCCTATCTCTCATTCATAGTTTAACTCTAAGTTATGAGCCAAATTACATAATTCCCCATACAAAAATTTGAAGGCGTATCTTGATAATTACTAAAAATCAATGCGATCTCTAATTTTTATCGATTTTTTTTATCGCCAACTGTCGTGTATAAAAATTAAGTCTTATAAGTCTAGCGTACTTTTTAGCTCTTATTTAAAATGCTTCTATCACACGTTTAGTATTGAAAATTTATTAAATTAACCTCCTTAACACGTTGGCTGCCACGTCGCACGTTTTCATGCGACACCTAAATGTTACCCAGAGGCCATGTCGCACATTTTCGTGCGACACCTAAATGTTACCCAGAGGCAACGTCGCACATTTTCATACATTTTAAAGTATGCAAATAAAACAGAGAAACAGTTTTGTCTATTTAGTCTGTTTATATGTCAATCAACCGGAAACGCATAGAAAACGCTGTGTGAACGAAGGTGATTTGTGTAAGTAATTCAAACATCTAACAACATAACTGCAACTATTTTTACTGATTGTACTCTGAACATGAATACTTTAACAATAGTGAACGTACCCATTATAACTGAACATACACAATCTACAGATTTTGTCTGTCGGCTTTCCCTATGGAGTAATCAAATAACGAGAGCCGTTTCGCTGTTATAATGCGCTTTAAGTATGGAATGAAAACAGCCGATATATTTAAAACCATTCGCACGCTCAGTAATATTCATATATTCGGTCGAGCTTCCGAAATACACTTCAAACGTACTTAATCTTCAAAGATTGCAATTCACATAAATCAGTGTGATAAAATCCCATGAGTCAAATTATAAAAAAAATATATATGCAACTTGGGATTTTTAAAACGTACCAGAAATTTATTTACTGCAGCTTGAAAAAATGGGATGGAATATTTTGAACGCTTTTAGGGGAATTGCTATGATAGTTTGCAAAGAAAAATCGTGTTTCCTAATAAAACAATTTTTACTGTAAGGGAGAAAGTTGACTAACAATATAATAGATTCGAATTCCACCGAGGACAAAAAAAATATTCAAAATGGTTTTCGAGTTCTTAATAATTCAGAGTCTTCAACCTCCTACAGATGTGTCAACCTCGATGAAAAATAACAGCAATAACGAAACATCATAGTCATCATGTCACTTCTTTGATAAATGAACGGAAAAAAGGTAGGAGTCTATCATAAGAAGCAGTACCAGTAGGCTACAGTAGACCGGTTACTTGTTGGAAGACAAAAAGAAACCAATAAAAAAAAAAATGAAACGAAATCGAAGATGCTTTGTGGATGTTATATCCTTCAAAGAGGACTTACGGAAAAAGTTGTAGATACGGTGATGAAGTTTATTTTATTTATCTATTTATCACTGTGTTTTTCACTGTGGCATGGCAGTATGTAATAAATCAATTTATAAATTTTTGCAGGCGCGTTAAAAGTTCATTATAAAGTCGTTCCAGCAACTCGCATTCAGATACGTAAACATAGCAAACTAACGATTCTGCGTTTTACGACTTGCGGAATATTTTGATTAAAGTTACATAAATTTCCTTACCTACTCGTACACAAGATGTGCAGAGAGTTATGCTGAGCCGACCCAATTCAAGAAGTACCAATTTGTGAATTAGGTATCGCTAAATACAACGCATTTGCCTTAAAGATATTCTATGCACTATACATCTTTTTGCAGTGCTGTTCTCTATTTGTATAATAAACTCATGATTTCAAACGTACTCTTCCTAGCGTTATATTTTGGATGAAAATTCTAAAAAAATCGCCAACACACATAGAGATAGATGTACTCTTTGCTACCCAACTTTTGCAAATGTCAAGCTATGGCGCTAAGATTTAGCGGGAATATCAAAACAGATGCACCAACTTAACAACAAAAAAAAAAAAAAAAACAAATTGGAACGATGGCACCACCACATGGGGTTATTCCGGAAACTTTTTAAACAAGATGCCAGCAAAGGTGCAGCCGGGAGTACAGAATATAATTTTATTACATATGTGCCGCTCTTTGCATCAAATTGCTTATAAAACATTCAGGCCACAGGTCTATTTATTCAAAGGAAATGAATAAAGATAAAAAGCACAGTAAAATAAGCGCACTTTTTTACGAGCTAGTACTCAGAAGTCCAATGTTGAAGCAGCTGATTAGAAACTTTCAACATGCGCTTGTGAAGCTGCCAGATATTTATAAAATGATTGTTGATGTAGAAAAAATAGCGTTTTCCGCCTACACAAATGTTCATACATTGTTAAAAATTTTAACAACTTTAAAAAATACTCTTTAAAAGAGTACCGCGGGTTGCGCAACTGGACAAGGGAGGTTATAAATAAGGAGGTGCTATTATTGTATTATTCAGGGGTGTTAAATAAAACAAAACCGAATTGTTATTTATCAGAATTGAAAATCAATTCTAATATGAATTGGTGTCATGAAATCGTCTTGGTTTTGCCTTGTTTCGAACACAAACAATATCAATATTCGAAACAGCTGTTTTTGTATAGATTTGGTTGGAAACGTTTAACTTTTTTTTGGTTATGTTTACATTTTTCTGGTTTTATTTATAATTTGGTGTCGTATAAATTGTAGTTTTGTTTTAAATTAGTATTTACCACTAAATTAATTTAGTGGTACCTAATAATTTAACAAAATTAAAATGGTGGAAGCTATGGCAAAATTAAAATCAAAAGAGAAGTTATTTCAAAATTTTGGTCTAATTTTCTGCAGATTTAACGGACATTATCGTTTAAATAAATATACTTTGAAAATGTTCTTGGTTATTACTACAATACACTCTCCACCTTCCAATATTTCTTTTATATTGCAACATCGAGATTTTCATCAGAAAAGTTTTTATTTAATTTTTAATTTATTTATGTATTTTATTTTAACTTAAATTTATTACCTGTAATTACTTTTACTTTAAATTACATGTACTTACTATATGTGTATTCTGCACCAATAATAAATCGCTTAAGAGAAAAATCAAAATTGACAGCTGCCAGGTGATCGGACTATTTCGGACAAAAATACGGTAAAAACAGATTCTATAACACCATTTTCTGATAGCATTTCTGATGCGAACATGATATCGTTAATAATGGATTTTGTGACACAAAAATAATTTTTTATCGATTTAAATTCTGATTCTGACAACAATAAAATTCTGTAACACTCCCAATAATCAGTCAATAATTCTGTTTATAAACCATAATTTGACGAGCCGTACTATTGTGGTCAATGCAACACTACTTATAATGATTTCATAGGTAACTTTTTTCTATTCAGACACGGTATTACTCAGGTGTAAGCAGATACCCGAAAGCTTAAATTCCAGTTTTAATAGGTCAATTGAATAAAACCGATCTCCTTTTGGTTTCCGTGTTAGTTCACTATGCGTGAAAGGTATGTGTGTGAAGATAAATTTAAATTTAACCAGCAAAGAGGCAAACCAGGTTTTTTAGCTCAGCCACTTTAACAGTAACTATAAATTAAAGGCAAGTTATTGCCAAAATATATACGCCTGGAATATGGAGTAATAGCACATTCTAGTTGGAATGGTGTTCCAGACCTTCTTTCGTAGATCAGCTTTGGAGCCAAAGCTTTAAAAATTGTGGAATGGCGGAAAATGTATTGAGGAAAATCATTTTTTTTAATTGTTCTTCTCTGTGGTTAATTGGTTATCTCCATTCCATGGGAAAATCATAATTGGCTGGAATACCACACTATATGAAAAGAGTGGCCCAAGGGGTCGCTAATGAAACTGTGCTAGTGACATTCCTGAAATAATTTTAGAACTGGAGAAATTTAAATTTAAAAAATTTGAATTTTAACGCATTTTGACTAGAGAGGATGAATGGTTATTGTTGGAAATCTAGAGATGGCCGGAATATCACACTATATGGGGAGAGTGGTCCAAGGGATCCCTAATGAAACTGTGCTAGTGGTATTCCTGAAATAATTTTGAAACTGGAAAAAAATATTTTGCAGTAAATCATTAGTAAAGGATGTCAGAGTATGGGAGGTATTTTAATAAATCCTTCAATATGTTTTATTTTAAGTTTGTAAGTTTTCGCCACTTAGCGGCGGCCATCAGTTCATAATTTGGGCGTCGCTCTTAGGTTCTCAAATATGACAGGCCGGACTTGAAACTTCTAAATAATTTTTTTACGGGCCATTATAGACTGACTGAGAGCTCAGCTGAAAAATATTGGCGGTCGCGGATGTAGATGTTGGCATACTGTTTTCGTTGGCACAAAAGACGCCGGACCCATATTGTGTGAATGTGGAGTTTGTGATAGGTTTAGATGAAGATGCTTATGAAGACTTAGGGTCTCATTGACAGACATATCCAACATTAGGTTTCAGATCAGCTGGTGTTCATCAGGCAACATATCTGCCAAATAAGCTTCTTGCAAGAGTACGTAAGTTAGTAAATTTAATATAAATAGGATTTTACTCTTCGTTTCTTCGTATGTACATACATATGTGTGTATGGCTGTGGTCACAAGGAAGAGTAGCTTAAGTTTACATAAGCACAATTTGAGTTTTTACGTGAGAAGCTTCTTAGTAGTCAAGGCGCATAAATGTGCTTAATACATTTTTTAAAATCTTACCCTTTGTCAATTCTATATGCGTTTACTTTTTAGCTTAAGTGTTTTGAAGCGATATTGAATTGGTCAAAATATCCTATTTGCCTATAGTAGTTTTTTTATATATTTCTATTTTGCATTCATTTTATAGTATACATATAACTTAAATTAACTTAAACTTAATAATTTTACTGTATAATTTTTCTTAAAGTTTTCATAAAATATCTTATACGATACCATACATAGATATTATTTTAATAAAAGGTGTTAATTATACTTAAGGCTCAGTAAAACGGAAGTCTCTAAATGGTGTTGTAAGCTCTCTGTCTACCAATATCTTTTTTAAAACTTTCAAAGTTGTTGTTTAATAAGGTTGTTGCCAATACTCGTATGTTAAGTTACGATTTTGTTGCAAAAACTATTACGCTAAAAATTACACAAGTTTGAGAATATTATAAAACTTCATTAAGCTCTTCTTCCACATTGACACAGATGTGGTACGTTATCATTATCATTCTGATCAGGCACTCTTGTAACTATATATTACCTTCGTACATATCGTCATATGAAATACAAAAAGTCCTAGGATGAAAAAAATTCGAATCGACTTTTTGATTGATTATGATGCATTCTTTCGAAATATATGTTTCCACGAATTCTTACATGTTTACAATTGAAAGCAAAGTTTTTATCAGCAATATTCTAAGCTTAGCCTAAATAGTTTATTTCACATTTAAAAAGCTTTTTGCTTCTCCCGTAAAGTTTTGAAAATGTAACTTAGGGCTTTTTGGATTACATATGACGATATATTTATATGCATTGTCACACTGAATGTCATTTATATGTACCAGTTAGAATTGGGCTTTGCCAGCTACTAAACAATTACATTATTTTAAATTGCATGACATGGAATATGTATCAAAATAATTGTAATGAAATTTTGTCAATTACAAATTTAAAATTACATTTTGTGATTTGCAATTCGTTCTACCAAATACAACTACAAATAGTTTTTTGAATACCTTTACTTATTGCAGTAATTTTCAATTGGTATTTTTTATTTTCCAATTACCTATTAGGTGTTATCATTAATTACGAATTTAGTAATTGAAGTGTAATATGCAATGGTTTAATGAAATTATAATTATGCTATAAGTTTAGCGCAAAATGTATGCACCCCACTGCGGCTTACCATAGCTTGGCCAATTCTCAATTACTAATGACAATTAACTTTTCTTTTCAATGAGTCTAAGAATAGAATCGAATACAGTTTATTGACTAAGAGAAGGCCCCCTTCTTCCACTTGTCGTAGGTGATATGTATGTAATGACAATTAGTTGTAATTGAAAGTCGCCAATTAAAAATATGTAGTAATTGGTCTTTTTATTGACCCGTTACATGTTATTTGTAGTTGCATTTTTACCAATTAATTATAACAAAAAAGAGTATGTACTTAAAAATGAACTTCAATTATACAAAACACGTGCCATTGATAGTTATAGTTGGAATTTGAAAAAAATTGTTCATAGCGCGCAGGACTTGCACCAGAATTCGTGCTTTCAGTAAAAAATAAGAAAAAATACAGTAACTACAGCAGAACTAAGATTTAACACTCTTTTCTTTGTACAAGAAATATACAAATTATACGTTTCCCCTTCCGAAATCTTTAAGCTTCGACTATAGAACATAAAAACTTTACCCACTCCAACCTTAGTACGTTTGGCCGAGGCAGACTCAAACTTAAATAATGCAATGATTATAATGAAGTTAAATTGCTTAAATTTTGTATATTTTGTGGCTGTTTTGGAAATACTGCTCAGTCCACATTGGCATCAATGCCTTAGTTATGTTGCACGTATACCGCTCGTACGTTGCCCTACAAAATTGTATTTTTAAAAAGGACACCTAAAGTCA
Source organism: Wohlfahrtia magnifica (assembly GCA_023159175.1). Taxonomy (NCBI): domain Eukaryota; kingdom Metazoa; phylum Arthropoda; class Insecta; order Diptera; family Sarcophagidae; genus Wohlfahrtia; species Wohlfahrtia magnifica. The sequence goes on from JAKWBJ010000061.1 coordinate 280,684, forward strand.
TAGAGACAGTACAGTTTTATTGAAATAACATCCAACATATTGTAAATTTTGGAAAGTGCAATAGAATATGGTATGTACGAGTATATACAGCCATTTGATGATTTCTATGCTACCTAAACTGATAGAAATGCTTCGCAAAAAACAAGAACAAAACAAACAAACAAAAAAGAAAACAAAAATCATTTGCAAATGGAAAGTTTTTCCATTTAAAAATTTTTAGGTCACTGGTTATACATATATTTCTGTTGCTGCACATCATCACTGTTGTTTTCCATTTTAATTTTGTTGTTGTTGTTGCTTTATTCTGGTTGTTGTTGTTGCTGTTGTTGTTGTTATTATTATTAAAAAGTAATTAAAACGTAATTTGATAATAGTTTATATGGTCGCTCCAATAATAATACAGAGGCAATAAAACTAGAACAGGAAATTGATTCCTATTTGACCAGCTTCTTTATAAAACATTGTCATACATACATACATACACACATAATATTGTATAATACGTTGCCGTATATTACGGCCATAGTGTTAAACAGTTGAGTTGTAAAATATTTTACCTCAAAAATTTTGAAAATTTTTGTTATGATTTTAAAATCGTATTATACTTAGTTTGGAAAAGAAATGATAATTTCGTGATATGAAGGATGTGTGATATTTTTGCTAAAATTTTCAATAATTTTATTAAAATTTTTTAGCTGTTAATCGATAATAGTGCTATAATTGTTATCCTGAATGTATTCTTTTTTCACGTCAATTTTTTGTTTAATTCGTTTTCTATTTTTAGGCCATATTTTTAATTTAATATTTCTTTAATAGAATTGCAAAAATAAATTTATTTCTAATTGTTCGGTACAAGCATGCAAAATTGCCTTTAATGGCTCTTTTTTGTATGTCAAAAAATGTAACAGTCTTTTGCCCGGTTTCCTTCAAAGGGTTTCTTGTGTGTGAAAAAACAGATTAAATCTTTTAATAGATCTTTTGTTTTTAACAGGAACATTCTAGCCTTGATAGAGGTCTTATTCTTTAAGATGTACGAGTATCTTGTTCATTGTCTGACATTTCTCACGTCTGTTTTGCCCAAATCAAGTAAGTAAGGGATGTAGATTTTAACAACACGTCGAAATGATAAAATTGTTTTATTAAATTGTGTCATCAATTGGGGCGCTTGGTTTATTTTATAGTCTCCATAATAGTGTGATCGATAAATATCAGTTCAAGCTCAAGAAATAGCGAAATCGTTAGCTTTGTCGAAAAGAATGTGCAAGAGAATTGAAAGTAGTCATGCCACACGGCTTATTGAACAAATGACTTGAGGCAACTGGCCACCAAGATCATGTAATTAATCTCGGTAGAATTGACTCCGTTGACTCTCATTGACTCCGTTAGAATTTTTCTTGTAAAGTGCTTTGTAAGTAAGTCACAAATAACAGTGGCTCACTAAGTCAAAGTACTTCATCAGCCCAGTTTATGCCCCAGTCATAAAAAATTTTACATTTCATTTGCATACCACCCAACAAAGCCACGGCGTAGACCTATATGATGATATATTACATACATAATTTTATCGATAAGCCTTTCAATCAATTACACACTTTGTTTTGCTTGTACAAAAAGCTAAGTCTCATTCGATATATGTACAGTACCGAGCATAAAAAATGTAACACTATATAATGTATATAATTTTCATTAATGAACACCCAGCATGTTTTATTGTGAGTAGCTGATGCCTGGGCAAAAATCTTTTATTTAGTGGCCGGCGAATATAATTTAGGCCATCAAAGCCGAATAAATTAAATTAGCGTTCATCGCTATAAAGCACCTTAGCCAAATCCTCTGTAGTTCAGTTTAAGTGACGCCCTACAAAGTCAAGACGCGTCTCGTATTGTCTCTGCTTATTAGTGGCTTTTTACAGAGAACTCCGGCAAATAAGTTGACTTTATTTAATCTGCGTCTAGCGGTATGTACACTAAATGGGACGCCCATTACAATTTTCGCATAATTAGCAACATCACTTGCCGCATTTCATGGATCAAATTTGAATGGGCTTGGCATTTCTCGGTCCTGACGAGCAGTGTTGCCATTGAAAAATTCAAGAAAGTGTCAAAATGGTATTTCAGAAAAAGAGGTAAAAAAATGGTATTTTGAAGTAAAATAGATCACGTTTTTTGTAAAATAAAATAAAATGTATTTCAATGAAGAAAAAAGAAACAAAAATGATTTTTAACAGTTAATTAAATACATTAAACTAAAATAAAAGTAATTATATATACTCGTACTTAAATTATAAATCACAGATATATTCAAATATTAGCCATACTTATTATCAAAAAGAAAAAAATATTTTTTAGAAAAACTTTTTCGATACTTTGTAATTAATTCTTTACTTGGAGTCTATTTTCCAGCCACGATTCAAGCAAATTGAGAGAGGAAAGCATGGATTTACAAGTGTATGTTTTAACTTTGTTTGTAAGTTTTTTTAATCAGTGATAGTTTTGAAAAATACTTTTAGCGGAAGCACTACTACGAGGTTAAGTAAGTATATATGTATGTAACGTATTCATATAAATTTGAATATACAGTCGCACAGGAAAGTATACATATCCTCTCAAAAAAACTGGTTTTTACATAGAACTATAAGATTTGTACGAAAAATAAAACAAAAGTATATGAGCCGCTGTGGTATGGCAGGTAAGGTCGTCGGTTCAATACCAGGCCAGACCATCTTAAAAAAAAAGAAAAAAGTTTTTCGACAGCGGCATCACCTCATAACATCAGCTAGCAACTGGTTATGAGTATTACTACTATTGAAAACGTCTCTAAATGCATTTGCCGTTCGGAGCCGGCTTTAAACTGAAGGTCCCTTTCAATGAACTTAAAAGTATAATCGGGTGCAGCTCATTGAGTGAGAGAAGTCCTCATGCTCCTTCATGGAATGTTATGAGAATTTATGAAAATTTATATGAGCTTTTGCACAACATGTCCTTTAAGTTTAAAGAAAAATAATAAATTCAATTTTCTGCACACACACACACACTCTGCAGTATTAGGTAACTAATTATCCCCAAAAAATTTTAATATTTGTTTTATTGTTAATTTATATTTTATAGAACCATATTTAATCATTAAATTTAAATACAATTCTTTTATCGTAGATTCATTTGAATTATTGTGATATCCTTTAGGAAGAGCAGTCTTACAGCCTTGTTTGTTTTTAATTGCACTTTTTTTGTACTATGTTATCCAATTTATCAAATAAATTGTCTGTGAGTCTTATGTCAGGTGACTAATAAGTAGAATAAAGCTAATAAGTAGAATGAAGTCAAGTTTTGATGTCGGAACTTCTAGATTTTTTAACTTTTTGTTTTCGCCACACTTAAATATAATACTCCTACTTTCATTGCTTAAAACAAGTTTACTCCAAATTCTTCAATATATAATTTTAATACCCGCGATTATATATGTTTTCTTATGGTTTTCCATATTGCATGAATTCTTCTGCTCATCTATTCTTTTTGATTTAACCACAAACAAGCAAAGATATTTTTATACATAAGTTAATATTGTTACAAAAATAAGGTTGGACACCTCTGAGTTTATTACTTCGCTAAAATAAATAAACAAAAGCTGCAAGAACAACTATACGTGCTGTTTACAAATTACCAAATCTACAACAACAAACATTAGCAGAGGTAAAGTAAATAAAAATAACACGGTAACAACAACAATTAAGTAGCAAAAAAAACAAGTAACAGACAACAAAGGAGGTAGATGTTTACATACGCATGGCTACAAAACAACTAAAAGGAAATTAAAAGAAAGAAATGGAATCTACGTGAGCTTTCGATGTGTTGTTCATTCAGCCATATAAAAAGCACATCGATGCGGGTGCAGTTTGTGTGAAGAGAGTTTATAAGGAGTAAACTAGTGAAGTGAATCGTAAAGTAAAAAACCAGTTTAGTTGAAACTAACTCAGTAAATAGGGTTAAGTGTAGATAACCTCTGGTTGAAAAGATTGCGATCGTACCTAAGTTATAACTACGAGCGGGTTGGAAGCTCTTTGTAAATCATGGTAATGTTGCAGAATGTGTGCGAAAATCGCGTAAGGATTTTGGAAGAAGAAAAGCACCGTCAGCTCCGTATGTTCGTTATCTTGTGAAAAAAGTGAAAGAAACTGTCATCCTCACCGATAAACCAAAGCGTGAAAAGCCAAAAACAGTGCTTACACCCGAGAATATTGCAGGTGTGGCAGAAAGTGTGCGTGAAGCGTCATCAACATCAATTCACCGTCGTTCTCAAGAATTGAACATTTCGGAGAGATCATTGAGACGAATTTTGCATAAAGACCTTGGTATGACGCCATACAAAGTCCAATTGGTTCAGGAGTCGAAGCCAACTGACCATCCAATGCGTTTTCGCTTTGCTAAGTGGGCCTGCGATCGACTTACAGAAGATGCCGATTTTGCCAAAAAAAAAAATCATCTTTTCAGATGAAGCTCATTTTGATCTGGGCGGGTATGTAAACAAGCAAACTTGTCGCATTTGTGGCACAGAAAACCCGCACGCATACACCCAAGACGAGTCACTGTTTAATGCGGATTTTGGTCCAGAGGCATAATTGGGCCATTTTTCTCCGAAACTGAGCAAGGAGTGGCCGTTACAGTCAATGGCGATCGTTATCGGGCCATTTTGAACGAATTTTTGTTCACAAAAATTGAAGAAGAGGATATTAGCAACATTTGGTTTCAACAGGACGGCGCTACGTGCCACACAGCCGAAGCTACACTCGATTTTTTGCGCCCTGTTTTTGAAGATTGCATTATCAGCCGCAGAGCTGATGTCGTTTGGCCACCTCGGAGCTGCAATTTGACACCGTTGGACTATTATTTGTGGAGTGCCGTCAAAGATAAATGTTACGCCTATAAGCCAGAGACAATTGACGCCTTAAAGGACAATATTCGTGAAGCCATTGGTGAAATACAGCTGCACACAATCGATAATGTGCTTAAAAATTGAACCGATCGTGTAGGCTACTGCATGGTCAGCCGAGGCAGCCATTTAAATGAAATTATTTTCGATTATTAACCGGAAGGATTGTACTTTCAAATAAAAGAATAAATTTGAGAAAATATTCAGTAGTTTTTTTTATAGCATTTTCATAAAAAAAAAAAAAAAAAATTATTTGGCGGACCCTTTATAACATATACTCGTTTGTGTATGGATGGCACGCGAAACTACAAAATTAAATGGAAATCTACTAAAAAAATATATAAAAGCTTCTCGCTCTTAAGACTTAAGCCGAAACAGATACATAAATCTGGGCATAATCAGAGTTGATCATCAGTTCATTGTACACAATTGTCAAACTTTATATAAAAAATAGGTATGCATAGAATATGACAGTTGCATAAAAGTTAGCTGTTGTAATAATAATGTCGAATGCAATTTTTATATAAACATATGTTCACAAAACTCATGCATGTTATGTACTCGTATATATACAGCATACATATATAAAAGCTAAGTGTACTGAGAATTTTCGTGAGGAATTTTGGACCTTTACTCATTTTCAAAAAGGGATACATTAAAAAAAGGGTCATAAAAAGTGTCATTGGCATGAAAAAGGGTCAAAAGTAATACTTTAATAATACTTTAATACTAATACTGCACTTCCAGAAGAGTGATATTCGACTAACAGTTGATTTGTGTGCTCTGAATAGGACTCCAACTTCGCTCATTGCCATTTCTTTCTTCAAAGCTTTTATTATTGCCGCTTTGCTATCCTTTGATAACTGTTTCGTGCAAAATACAAAAAACTTTCACAATGAAACTATTTTTTTTTTTAATAAATGATATGATTTGTTATTTTAACAAGGCGTTGCATTTTTTTGCTCGCACAAAATATTTGCTTATTATAATTAATAAAATATTGTGATCAAATTAGAAAAAGATAATCTACTGATAATATCAAGTATGCTTCTTCTTCTTCTTGTAAAGAATAAAAAATGCAGAAGGGAAATTAAATTGATACCGTTGTTAGTCATAGAGTGCATTTTAGATTACGAAACGGATTTTTAATGTTCGCTGCTGTATATAGTACATATGTACGCCCCCTGGCCTTCATCTACGCCTTAATCCAAAGGGTTCAAATTTTTCTTCATAGCAAATGAAAGCCGTCAAATTATTTCGAAGCCAGTTTCGCTTCGTTTTAGCAAAATGAGCCGTAGCAGAAAAAATTAATGGCTGGCTTTTTAAAAGCGGATAGTTCGCAACGATTGCACGGTCCGACAAAATAGAACGAAGTTGAAATACCTGGAAATGATACTACTTTTCTGATAGGTGCTAACGAATAGAACAAGTATCCGTTTATGGAGTTTTCGAAACTCCTCTATAATCTCTAGTTACGGGTAAATAACCGGTATTTCGGACCTTCATTCACTTATAAGTTAATAACTAAGCTAAATATTTCAGATTTGGTAAGAGTACTCGTATATTACTAACTAATAGATATATTCTAAGACAAACATTTAATTCTTATCTTAGGCATCTAAATTATAACTATAATAACAGAACTTTAACTCCGTTCTCTACCAAGTAGTACAACAACAAAAACTGAATTAAATTCTTGAGTAGCTGTTCGAAACCTAAGCAACTTTCAGTACTTTGTGTTATAAACTTTGTTTTTTATGGCCTCCGCACACCGTTTTGGCATGTGTAGTTTTCATGAGATCTGTTAGAATTATCGTTAGTATTGATTGCCACTTTAGTTTTAAGCTCCAACTCTGCGCTTCAAAGTTTCAAAAAGGATCCCAATAGGATTTAAGTCTAGTTATTGGGAAGGCCAATCCAAGACTTGAATCCCAATAGGTGAATACCATTCTTTGGTTAATTTTGACAAGTGTTTTGGGTCATTGTCTTGCTGAAACACTCATCCAGTAGCATTTCCCATTCGGCATATTAAAGAATGTCGTTAGATAAAATGTCCCTATAAACAAAATGGTCCATTTTTGTTTGTATTTCGACAAAAAGGCAAAAAAGCATGTCCAGGCTATTACGTATCTGCCTCCATGCTTTACTGCGGCATTTTTCCTTTAGTATTCGAACGTGGCTTTCTCTATCGATACGATTATCATTATCTGATACTTTATGGTGAAAACGAACACAATTTTGAATTCTCGTTATGAACTAACGTGTCAGAAATTAGCTTGTAGTGTGAGTGTGTACTGAGTATGTAGTATGAGTACTGTAGCAGCATTATGTCCCCACTAAGAGAAATTGCTTTGTGTATTTAGAATTATAAGGGTTTTGGGACCACCGCTTGTTGTTATAAAAAGTAGTTTTGATTGCTGTATAGCAACTAAACGTCGGTAGCAATAAAAAATGGATAAAACAGTTTAAAACAATATTTCAACTCAAATTAAGACTCTACAACACTTTCCTAGATTTTAGATTAACGCACGGTTTAAGGCAACTTGCCAATACTTTGTGTTTCCTTCATTTACACTTGTTGCGCCTTTTTTATTAATCTTTACTAATAATTGTTTTCTTCTTTTCTTTTCAGGTAAGTCTCAAAGTGCTATTTTCATATCTATAAAAGGTAACCCTTAAAAATACTTTTGATATTAATTTCCACGTAATTTATTTACTATTTATCTTTATTAATCTTTAAAGAATGTGAGAAGCAATGGTGAGAACAAGTGTGGGCAAATTATAGGTTAGGAAGTCGATTTGCTGTCAAATGACTAAATGTCAAGAATTGAGCTGTCAGCCTTTTACACTTATTTAGTAAAAAAATTGGAAATTTTAACTATGGAACGCTACACTCTTGAACAAAGAACTTTATTTGTGAAAATATACTATCAAAATTGTGAAAATTTTAATGTAACACTTCGTAAAATTACAGCAGCTTTTCCTCGTAATCAGGCTCCTTCTGAGACCGCTGTGCATAACTTAATCGCTAAATTCGAGGCTCATGGTACTGTTGCTGACAATAGATCAAAACATTACACTCATATAACCGTTATACAGTAAAGTATTGAGAATGAGCCTGGAATATCAACTTGTCGACCTTCGCAACAATTGGGTATCACCAGAGGAAGTTTGGGCAACATTTTGCATAAAAATTGTCATCTACATACATACTTGTAAAGTTCATCTCGTTCAAGAATTAAAGCCAGCTAACCATTGCTTGCGTCGGACGTTTGTGAATTGAATGTTTAAAAAACTGAACGAAAACAACGCATTTTTCAACAAAATCAAAACCGCCCATTTTCAATTTTGGACACCCGTTAGTAACAAAAAATAGATTTTTTTTATTCCCGATAGGAACTCAACAACACTCTCAATAGAGCCTTGACAAAGTCTCTAAATCTTATTCTATCTCTGGCTGGGTTTTTCAGCTGGGACTATGTCAGCCACTTGCTTCAGAATTCCTTCTGAACTGCTTCGCCAGGTAAATCTTAAACAACCGTAGTTTCTCAAACCTTGCGGACTGTACTAGAAGCAGTCCTTATCAATAAAATCATTCTCAATTTTAAGGGTATAGCCGATCCATATTTAATTTTCTTCTCCAAATTTTAGCATCTACTGGTTTTTTGTTGCGCGTTTGAAGTAGATCTTGATTACTTATGCGCAACAAACAAAATATCTCAAGTATTCCTCAAATACTTGTAGTTTTGTTGATATTGTATAACTAACTTTTGAAGTCCCACTACCATATAATAAAATCGACTTAATACTTGTAAATATTAAATATCTTAGTCCTATGTTCCTTGGATATTTGAGAGAATTGCCAGGCTTACCCCTGTGAGGTATATGAGTGACTTTTTATTCCTTTCCCTTACTTGAGCATCGGCACCATTATACTGCCCAGATAGATAAACTCAGTAACATCATTAATGGTATTTCTGTTTTTAATTATTTAATTAGCGGAGTAGTGTTTCAGTTCATATTTCCATAGTTTTTGTTCTAAGAATTTTATACTTCAACCCCACGTTAAGACCATTTTCATACAACACATTCTTCTTGTTCGATATACCAGTCAGCGTGTATGACATCAAACACAAGTCATCCTCATAGTCTAGGACATGTACATAAGTGTTAATTCGGGTGCCATTAAATACCATTCGGAGCTCGGTATTGTTCTTATACATTACCGTATCCAAAACCAATAGTAATAGCGTAGGTTGCAGATTCTTAACTCAGTCCACGGTTGATGTAGAAACCTCCACGCTAAACGTCCTTAAGTCGGAGTTTACATTGTGCATCACAGTATAGCATTTGAAAAATGGTAGTGTTTTTTTTTCTGAAATGTTATTTCCTGTCCGCTTTCACACGTGCTAAGGTTTCCTTGAAATATAATTGTAACGATGACACCTTTCACTCTTATGGAACGCTGTACGTAGATCAGACTTCATGGATTACTGCTCACATGTAACGAGCAAATGCTGGATTGTACTTAAGAAGATCCGATAACTTCATTCAGGCCTGATGATTTACTATTTTTTTGTTATGGCGTTCGTAATCTGCGCGAGAATAGAAGCATTTGTTTTTATATTCATTTTAGTGTTTCTTCGTTTTGATATCTCTGTGAATATTTTATTGGTGTCTGATAATATCAGGGATTCAAAAATCTGCCTCCATTATAATCAATCATAAACGTTTCGCCTTTGGAATCTTTGATATTGTGAGTGAACCTTAAGTTGTCAACACTTATTACCTTAACACGCAACTTCGCCTATATTTGCAATATTTTTTATTTAGTTTTGTCGTAGCGAGTTGGAATTCCGCAGTTTTCTAAGCCGACCGAAGTTTTATGTTTGGCCTTTCCCTTCCATGTTTCATAATGCTAATTCGTGGCACGACATTACGATATCTATTCAATTACTCATTTGGTTCCGATCCAGGCTGCTAAACACGTCATTCGACAGTGCTGTGGGTCCTGTAAGCGATGTATGTTGTATTTGCTCCTGCAAATGGTTCACCTCGGCCATAGTATATGCCTATCAGTTTATCCGTCCAATTGCTTAAATGTCTCATGTATTTCTAAGTTAAACACCAAAACTCAACGTACTCTTTTTAATTGTAAATTTAGTAAACCGCATCATAGACATCCTATCGATAGTCCTCTTGATATTTTTTACTTTTGAAATGAATTTTGTTTGCAAAATTTTAAAATCTTTCGTTTGGCGCAACAAAGGAGAACTGAAGACAGAAATTCAGGTTTTGTTTGGTGCCATGTCATGACACATTTATTAAAGCCATCAAAAACACATTTGCCGTCCCAAAGATATGGGTTTATATGTTATGATGTGTCCAGTTTCATACTCTGTTCCCCCGTTTACATTTAAGTTCGTTAGCTGAGGTGGTGGTGGTGGTGGTGTCAATATTTTTACTATTTAATGTTGATACCGATGCACTGATGTCACTGCTGTTGCTGGTGTTATGACCTGACAAAAATTGAACAACAAAAGAAAAAAGGAAAAATAAATATTTACAATTTATATTTCGACTCCCAAACTCTTACACTGTTTTTTATTTTCTTTTATGGTTTAATGAAAAATCGACAAATAAATAGCGGAAGATGGTCCGTCCGTCCGTTTTGGCGTTGAGGGACGTTTAAGTTTTTTTTTTTATTTCCACATGTCATTTATTATCAATACAAACAAAGTGGAAAAAACGTATGAAATGTACACCCAAGTGATAATGATACGTCATAACAAACATGAAAGAATAAGAAAGAAAATTCATATAAGACCACGACAACTTTTTCTGCCTTAAACTTTTTACTAAAGTTGGCCCTCTTTTTGGCCATTTGCTACACTATATTTGTAACTAATTTATGATAAAACATGGTTGTTTTATGAGTAAACATTCAGAAGAATGATTCAATGCATGATGATACTCTAGTGGAGTTTATGCCACATATTAGAAGTGGGTTATTAATGCTTTTTTCTGTGAAAGGGACCTTTAGCTTAAATAATATTTAAAATTATTAAAATTAAAAAAAAATGTTTTCCCTTTTGGTTTTATTATAATAATTTTTTGTTCATAAACTTTGACTTTTAAGTGCTCTCGTTATCAGCAGTTCATAAGAGTCTATCATTAAATTAAAAAACTTCCCCTCGTCTCAGTGATAAACATACAAGTTTTAGAAACTTTTGTTCTATCGGTCAGTGGCTGACTGCTGCTGCTACTCTGCACTATTATTTTGAAATATTTATGAGAATTTTCTTGAATTTATTTCCAGTATTTTGAGCTTTTCAAATTACCAAAAGTTTTTAGAAAGAACGTCAAGGAGAATTTGTCTGTGCTATTAGTGGTTGGTCATTATCAAAAGGACTCTTACGTGCTGTACTAAACAGGGGATGCTTACTAAGGGGTGGTCGGAGATAAAAAAGAAATTTAAATAAAACAGTAGAGACGTAAGATATAGCATCGATTTTAGCTGTATTTTAAGCCTATTTTGGTAGACTTCGTTCGCAATGCGATATGCTGTTGATACATGATTTTTCTTTTAGTTTTTTATGTTATGTTATGTTGGCCTTGTTTAGCTAATGGATTGTCAGCCTAGAATCGTTATATTGTAGTGAATGTTGGACAGTCTACGGCTCGCGCAAACAACACTTCTGCTGAAAAAAACGCCTAAGTTGTAATTTTGGGCTTCAATGTCTCGGTGCTCTATCCAATCTTTGCTCAGGGGTTAACATTTATCTAAACCTTAACCGCACTATTAAATCCGAATTGTGTTGGGTTTTCACCTGCAATCTTAATCAAGAAGCTTAAGCCTCGAAAAGCCGTACCCGCACAGTGCAGAAATTGACTCAGCACTTAAAAATTACTTAAAATACTTAGAACTTAAAGTATTAGTACTTAAATATTAAGTATACTTAGTACTTAAATTTTTACTTAAAGTACTAAGTTCCTTAGTACACGTTTGACTCTGTCAGACTGCGAAATGCTTGTTTTAATATTAGATTAGGCAATGCCAAGAAGTCTGATGGTCTGATGGAAAATCGCAACGGAACCATTGGGGTCATTTGTAAGCATAGAAAACAATTGGTATGATCTAGAAAAAATAATCTAGGAATGCTGCATAACAGCGACAGTCAGCTTAGGAATAGCGAAATTTTTGATCTTCAATAGACTCAGTCTGAATTGTTTTGCTAGCTATTGGATCAGGTTGGTACTTAGCTGGGATTCTGATCGCTACCACATTACTAGCTTGTCCACTAATAGAACCTGAAGCTAACGCCTTAGGAAAAAACTAACTCAAACCTGAAACCGCCACTGCAGTTGTTGTTTCTTTGCATGATTACTTATCAATCATATTGTTGTAACGCCAGCTGTATTTAATATGTATGGCCACGCTAAAAAGAACTGCTGCTTCTCTGATGAGAGATACAGACTATGAGACGCTTACTATGGAAAAGTGAAGTTGCGTGACCAGCAGCTATAACCCGTTGCTTCTAGCACCCCCACTACTGTGAACGTCGTGTATTCTTTGGCTGAACTCTGTATTGGCTGTCTTGCGGGTAGTAGTTAGTGCTGCCTATGATCCCAAAAAGGCCTAAGTTACAACAACAAAAAACCAAATTGACCTTTCAAAATACATGTTCCTAGGAATGTTTACACTTCTACTATTGAAAGCAACGTTCATAAAAAAGTATTTTAAGCTTAACCTAAATGTATGACCTATCGAACCATATTTTCTTCTCTTTAAGTCTTTTTGAAATAACACTCCTCTATTACATGACCAGCATCGAAATCTTTTAACTATGACCGAAAAACAGCTTTGTAGACCTAGACATCATTTAGATTTGAACCACGCAGCATCTGTCTCAAATATCAATACAATTGAGGTTAATATATCCCCATCCAACTAGCCGCGTAAAATATAATAGACTGTCCACCAAAACCAGAAGAAATAGTCGCCGCAACTCAAAAGTTAGCGCAGCTCAAATCTTTCGGCATAGACAATTAACTCGCATCGTTCTTCAAATTCAATTACACATGTTCAGCAACCGTACTCCAACTTTTTTTGACAGACCATAGCTTGCTCTGTCCAAAAAAGAAGACCTACGGGAATGCAACAATAGGTGAGGCATTTCACTACTGAACCAGTTCAAAAAATAATCGGTACCATAATATTAGACCAACTACTGCCTTAAATTTTCTATTGCCCTTTAACAAGATCTTCAGACAGGAACAGGCAGGTTTTGGGGAAGGCAGATCCTACGTCGATTATATATCCGCTTTACGCATCACCGTCGAACAGGCGTTCACTGAAACAGCATCTGAAACACTCCTGATCACAAATGGGTCTCTGCACAAATATAAACATTATCAGGGACATGTAGCAGGGCAGTGGGGATTGAAAATCGAGTTTTCATTTCGTACTATCGTTAGCGTAAGACAGAGCTGATTTGCCCTTGACGAAGTTATGATCACCACCAACACCGGCGCACCGAATGACATTCAAAATTCCCTGATCTGAACTTCGCTGATGATTTGTGCCTTCTTTTTCATAAATTCAAGCACATAGAGCAAAAACTAAAAACTCAAGAAGACGAGGCAATAGTAGTCGCAACCTAACCCTTAACAACACCATTATCCAGTATTTAACTAGTTTTCGTTATCTAGGATGAACCATATCCAGTAGAGTGGTTCGCACGAGGACACACAAACTCATTACAAAAAAGCTAGAAATGGAATGTACACGCTAAGAGAAACACGAAAACGAAATTCGCAAATATTTTTAATCCATGTATTGAGCTTGTCCTGGCTTACGTATGTGAGACGTTGGGTCTTAAACAAACTTATTAACGAGCTGCAAACTTTTACAAACAGATGACTAAGACGAATCGTGCGATATTTCTGGCCAATTACAACATCAAATACAAACCCTAATTACCTTTCAAAAGAATTGTATATAATGTAGCGCTAACAACATCTGTGTGCCTCTTTTGCTATTTTGTGCTCTTCCGTTGGCTGCATATCTCTATACTCATAATACCAGAAATCAGTTATGAACGTTATAAGCAAACCAGGCATAAGTTAAAGTTCATAAGTTATCTTATCAAAATTTAATAGCTGATTTGGTGATTGCGTATTTTCTCAAGGAATTTAAACTTTAAAGCTGTTGTTCTAAACCGAAAACATGAGCCATTTCCAAACCAGTTTAAAAAGCTCAAATTTCTACGAAACTAAAACGTTTACTTTCAATTCAAAGTTAATTTGTCGGTATAACTATGATCTGTATTTATCACAAATAGAATATACATCCTTCTTTCTTCATAGTGTTTTAGGAGAAGCGTGAAACTTATTTTCCTCAATAGGTCTGCAGCGCTACCCCATTTACTGCAACGCTGCAAAGTCATTCTATTAGGAATACATGTCACGATAGCCATTTCTTGCCTTTCGATATCAATTCAAAAAGTAAAAGTGTTCCAGTTTTGCCTCGGAAAAGGGGTGAAAATGTTTCCCTTAAAAAATAGCTGTTATTTTATATAATTTTCGTTTATATTTGACATTAATGACACAAATCTTATTTGGGCATAACTTTCAATATAAACCACGTATGAAAAATTGGTCCAAATATTTTGCTTTTATGTTCGTTTTGGAAAATAAGAAAAGGCAATATTTTTTAAATATTAACTTTTAAAAAAATATTTTCTTAAGGAAATGCTATATTTTTTTTTTGGCTTTCCGGTACTCATTTCCCCAGAATTAGGTTTGTAATAAAACTTCAAAATTTATTTTACCATAGCAGCCCAGGTTCAAATGCTGGTGATAATAGAGAACATAATTTCTAACATCGTTTTAATTTTTTAATAACTTAAAAAGCCTTCTGACCCAACGTTAAAGAAAAAAAAGGCAACATCAACTATAAAAACATCGTAGGAAAGACAGGCGCTTCCTTTCGGGAAAAAAGGAAAAGAAAAAAGGTGGAAGTCTCCTCACCACTGCACCAAATACACAGAAAGCGACATTATCACAAGTGATATCACCATCATCTAGGATGAGACTTGCTACAGTAGATTGATCACTGGCTTAGCTGGAAAACTAAGTCGCATGCTAATGATTACAAGAAAATTGAAACCAGGCAAAGATAATTTGTGAAAACCATGTGCTCCTAAGAGGAACATAAAATAAAACTTAGTAATTGGTCACTGAGAGTATAATCGATCCTTCAGTGGTAACTAAGAGTATAATCGATCCTTCAGTGGTAACTAAGAGTATAATAAATAAGCTTATAATCTATTTTACAACATTAGTGTGCCGCTATGGTATGGTAGATAAGACACCCGCCTGCCAACCAGAAGGTTCTCGGTTCAATACTAGACCAGAGCATCTGAAAAAAAAATTTTTTCCAACAGCGTCATCACCTCATAGCATTAGCTAGTAACTGGTTATGAGTATGACTACTATTGAAGAAAACTTCTCTAATGCATTTGCCGTTCAGAGCCAGCGTTAAACTGTAGGCCCCTTTCAATGAATCTAAAAATAGAGTCGTGTACAGCTCACTGACTGAGAGAAGTCCCCATGTTCTTTCATATGGGAATTAATATATATATATAAGGCATTAAAAAGACGCTCTACGAAAGCTTGTCACTTATGTATAATTGTTCTTTTGGC
This sequence comes from Wohlfahrtia magnifica, assembly GCA_023159175.1. Classification (NCBI taxonomy): domain Eukaryota; kingdom Metazoa; phylum Arthropoda; class Insecta; order Diptera; family Sarcophagidae; genus Wohlfahrtia; species Wohlfahrtia magnifica. The sequence continues at coordinate 296,317 of JAKWBJ010000061.1, forward strand.
ATAAAAAGACTTTGTTGCAAGTAGCAATCATTAATGGCAGCTGCTATTTTACTTCAAAACTTTATTGTATTTTTTTATTTTTGCTTTTCATTCAACATCAAAATACGATAACGGCCACAATGACTTTCCCCAAAATAAAAGTTTTGTAATAAAAAAAAAAAAATTTTGTTTTTAATCACAGTCGTAACGAAATTTTCACCATTTTACACATTTCGGTTAAAATAGTTTTCTAAATGGTGGTGGTTTAGCAGTTCAGGATGTTTAAGTGTTTTTCTGTAAACATTATTAAAACAGAAAAGAAATCTGCTCATTTCTCTGTTTCACTTTCGACATTAAAGCCAAAAGCAAACCATGAATTTTCTTTCGTTGAGGGTTCAAACTGAAATTCTGTTGTTGATTACAATAATTGATTAGTTTCACAAGGGTTGGCAGGATTGTGGCATTACTTTTCGATAACATTACAAATAATATCGATAACTCTATTGACAGTTGCTGGCAGGCATAACATAACAATGTCTAAAAGGGGACAGAGAATAAATGATTTCATTTGTTATTACTTCACATAGAAGGTATTGGAAACAAATTTATGATGCAACAACATTAGAAAGCCATTCCGAACACTTTTGTGTGGCAGTTGCTGCTGCTGTTGTTGTTGTTGTTGTTTTTCTAATATGATTTTAAGAGGAGGTCAAGGGTTTCATACTCGTCGTATTTTTTGGCAATATTTTTGAAAGTGATTTTTATTTCCCTGCCAGCATTTCTTTTGTTTGCGAACGAATTGCAATTTATTTTACAAGGATGTGTTGTTGCATGTTTTTTTTTCAAAATTTCACTACTCAAGTGGTTACACTCGTAATTTCTAAAATAAAAATAGAACAAAACTTGCATAAACAATTGAGCATAACTTGTAATTCAAATAAAAGAATCCTTGAAATTTAATTTAACCAAAGCTCTTCAATGAATTGCTGTACTGTACTGTTTAAATTAAATCTCTGCGAAGTATTAAGTGGATATTTGGAAAAGAATTAATGAAAAAGCACATTTCATAGATTTTTTTGAGTAAAACAGTAACAGCATTAAAAATCCAAATTCAAGATACAAAGCAAAAACTCGGAATTAATACTGCCGGAAATAAGGTTGCAAATAAAAGAAATATCTAAAACTACCCTTCTATGTTCCAATCCACTCAGGCCCAAACTAGTCTCATACGAAGAAAATCTAATAACATTATTCCACCCTAAGCTACGTAAACAGAATAATAAAAACTGCCTCTGAACAGATTCAATTAAATCAATATGACACTGATAATAAAGATTCCAAATTATAGAAGCATACTCCAAAATCGGCCTATCAAGATAAATTTATAACTGTTTTGTATTATAAGGATCAGTGAATTCCCTGCACCATCTTTTCACAAAACCTACAACCGCACTAGACTTACTAGTCATCATACTAACATGATCAATAAATAAATAGGCTGTAACGGTCTCCAACGGCCAAGAATCAATTGTGAACTCGAACGGTATTATACACCTACGGGAATAAACCATATACCTAGCAGCCTGGCCAGAAACATCATTAGTAGTATAAAATAACTTAACATCATCAACGTACATTAAAACACCACAGTCCGATAATCATCAGGAAGATCATTAAGAAATGACAAGAACAAAAGTGGACCTAAATGACTACCCTGCGGAACTCCGAAAGAAACATAAACGGTCCTAGACAACACATTCCGGAACAAAACTTTCTGAGTCCTAAAAGAAAGGCAAGAGACTATCCAACGATGAAGCCCATCAGGAATACCAATTAAAGCCAATCTTTGAAACACAAACAGGTCTGAAACCATAATGGTGGGTATGTTTCCTAATGAGGCCCTATGTCGTCTCCCTAAACATTTCCAATTAAACCAGTCTTGCACATTTCATACAACTTTTGTTGACGCTCAATTCACACGTATTCTTATGCTCTTGCTTTTAGTCATCAATGAAACAGCGACGAGTGAACACGCTAATTAAAAAAAAAAAAATTAAACTCTATTTTTTATTAATTTTTTCCGATAATACTTAAGTTTTTCGGACAATATGCTAATTATCCATTCAACTTCATTTTCAGAGAGCAATTTTCTTGTTCTCACTAACACAACTAATTTTTCATTTTTGAACAATGCTGAAATAAACCTATCAAGAAGCACACATTCAGACAATATGGTATGTGCTCCACTGTGTTCGAGTGTCTACAAACACCCACATTTGTGACCACCATCCTTTTTAGGTGCGCTCTTAGTCCACAATGACCCATAAGAAAGTCCACCCTTTAATGGCAAAGACCTCTTTGAGTATTCCAGTGTTCCAAGCATCTAGAAATTTCTCAATCATTGATTGAAAATGATAGTTAGCGGTACTGCAGTGTAATGTTACGGACCAATATGCGCTGTTTTATTTCATCTATCACACATTGTCCTGGTATCCAAGACAACTTTCTAAGCGAAAACCTATGCAACGTAACATGGCAAAATTTGACTAGTCTAGATGTCATACGATCAGAGCCAATTGCTCCTAAGGCAGCTTAACTGTTAGAGAATATATTAATGGTCTTACCCTTGAGCTTACTGTTATGATCTTAGCCTGTTACGCAGCGATCTCCACAGTGGAATGAAATAGTCTCGTTTGGGTGCACGACTTCAGCTCCGATTCAGTCATTCATATTGGAGCCATCGGTATACCAGTTCATATTAAACTGACTTTTAACTCTGAACCCTGAATCTCCTACCAAAGCACAGATCTAAAGTCATGGCAATCAGGATCGAAAATTGTTTTACAACCACCCTGCGTAGAACAGACAGACATTCCGAAGCATTTCAGAAGAAAAACATGGAGAAAAACTTTCTCACCGAACATGCCCCTCCCTCATCACATAGATGTGAAGCGGTGTCAAACCAATCAAGGCTATCAAGGACATGTTTTCATTGCCTTAGTTATGCCGAAGCAGGCGAGGCTCTGTATCCTGTCTAATTTATTTATGGTGGTAGCTTCCTCAGCGTTTCTTCACCAAGCTATCGCCGCATAAGTGATAATGGGCCGAATAATATGTATATACAGTGGTGTACAGTCTTTTAGCACATTACTTATGTGTACATTTTGGAATCAAAATTCTTTTTTCATGTTTATTATTTTAACCAATTCTATGGGCTAATATATCTCTCGTTGTCCAAGGAATACTGTAGTTTTGTTAATTTTAATTAATTAATTTTGTGTTAAAATAAAAAAATATATATTTTCAGCAAAAAAAAGGCAAAATTATTTATTAATTTTATTTAAAACTAAATACTTCGTGGTATAACCCTTTTTTAATAACATATCCACATCCCCTTGACATATGTCAGACGCAATGTGCCTTTGGTTTCATCATTTCTTTCAGATTTCCGTCCATTAATTACTAACATTTTTAGGTTCAACAACAATAATATGATACTCTACATTATTCCATGGGTCCACTACAGGCCTATATAAAATGCCGATTCTATTTCTCTCTAAGGAACACTTCACTGTATGTGAAATGTGTTTCGAATAAATATGATGCTTAAAACACCATCTATGTTCCATGTTTTCCTTTGCATATGGAGTCATTGTGTTCAAAAGTATTTCCTTTTAAGCGTACCGATCCAGTTACGCAATTATTTTGATTTTAGGACCAACACCTTGCCTAGAAAACTTTCGCATTTCCGGCACCATGCTTTACTGTCATTGCTATCTACCTGGGGTTGTATTGTATGCTTGAAGAACGCCATATATAACAAATCACATCAGATTCAAACCAACAAAAATTTGGATCCGTCATACTAGAGGAGATTATTTCAAAAGAGCGTTTGCTTTACCGTATGCTTAAGCAAACTAAAATTCGATAATTTAAGTTCTTTTTTGATACGTGTGCCTTATGTTGTACAATGCATCCAAGCAATTTCTTTTCAGTTTTCGTTCTTCTTAATGTTCGTGAGGAGATGTCAATACCAAATTTTGTTGAAAACTGCCTTTGAATTTAAGTTGAGGATTTCAACGGCTTGCAACCACGGCTCTTCAAATAAAGAAATCCATTTTACTAACTGTTTTTCTAGGCCTAGCATACTGTGTAATACTTTTATTTGTAGCTGTTTAAAGTTAAGATTTTAATCCAAAAATATGTTAAGAATATCCAAATTCGTAAAATGTGCTAAATTGAACATAAAAATTAAAACCGCCAAAGAAAGTAAAAAGAAGTTATGGCACAATACTAGCGTTGCCGGAATAATGATTTTATCATATTTTTGATGATTTTCAAACCAAAATATGATTGATGATTTTTAAAATTAAATGATGATTTTTTAGTTGGAACAAAATATAACTTCTCTAAAAAAAAAAACAACAGTTAATTACTAAAACGCAAAAGTGTTGTATCAATCAACTTGTAGTTTATTGTTTTTGTGTCCAATCTACACAAAAATGTGTCGGAAACAATGGGCATTAGGAAGTAACTTAAATAGCATTTTCTAAGCAATATATTAAAAAAACAAAAATATTTTCTCAAGTTTCATACATTAAAACATAAAAGTGTACATATAATTATTTGGTACGCAAATGTACCAAACACACACACATATATATATATATATATATATATATATATATATATATATATATATATATATATATAAGTATGTACGTATGTATATTTCTGCAAACATAGTGTTGTATGTTTATAGCGGGTCTGATTTGACAGATAATTAGTTTTATCCTTCCGCTGAACGAATATGGTTGTGTATACGTTTTTTTCGCTTTGCTAAGTGGGCCTGCGATCGACTTACAGAAGATGTCGATTTTGCCAAAAAAAAGCATCTTTTCAGATGAAGCTCATTTTGATCTTGGCGGGTATGAAAACAAGCAAAATTGTCGCATTTGGGGCACAGAAAACCCGCACATACATTGAAAAGCCGATACACCAAGACGAGTCACTGTTTGGTGCGGATTTTGGTCCAGAGGCATAATTGGGCCATTTTTCTTCGATAATGAGCAAGGAGTGGCCGTTACAGTCAATGGCGATCGTTATCGGGCCATGTTGAACGAATTTTTGTTCACAAAAATTGAAGAGGAGTATATTAGCAACATTTGGTTTCAACAGGACGGCGCTACGTGCCACACAGCCGAAGCTACACTCGATGTTTTGCGCCCTGTTTTCAAAAAAAAAAATAAATAAATAAATTTTGGTGGACCCTTTACATACTACTCAATTACATGAAATTTCTTTAGACGAAAACAGTGTGGAAACTATAAAATAAATGAATTGAAAATTAAGAAATTTTGATGTAATTTTAACAATTTTATTATTTATATTTTTTAATTTTTATTTATTAATATTTTTTGAGATTTACTCGGATGGATCAAAATACTCGGAAGGGGTTTGGGGGCGGCACCTTTATTCCTGTATACGGGGTGAGTGAATCCTTTAAACTGCCGGACCACTGCAGTGTCTTACAGGCGGAGGTCTCGGCGATGAAGAGGGCAGCGAACTGGTTGATGTACTACGGGTATATGACAGTGATATCCGGATCTGTACGGACAGTCAGCCTGCGTTCAGGGCGCTCTCCGGTATCTACTCGACATCGCGACTTGTGTGTGAATGCCAGGCATCTCTCAACGAGATGGCGAGACATTCAGACCTGGAGATTATCTGGGTAAGGGGTCACTCGGACACCCGGGGGAACTGTGTGGCGGACGGACTTGCGAGGGCTAGCTCTCTCCTCAGAAGTGAGGAGATTGACCACTCAGTTGGGATGCCACTCTCCTCTTGCAGACTTATGGTCATGCGGTACATGTTGGGTATGGCACAGCTACGTGCTCTGTATCGAGGCAAATCTGGCCCCTATATGATTGGGCTCGCTTGAAGTCTATTATAGGAGTGCCGCGACTTAGGCTGCGAACTCTTTTGGCCGTGATTACTGGGCACTGTGTGGCTGGTGTGCACGCTAAAAGATTGGGTCTGCCGTTCAATGACTATTGTAGGGGTTATCGGGATGAGGAGGATCAGGATGTTGAGCACTTATGCCAGTGCCCGAGTCTTTCGGACATCAGGACTGCTTTCCTTGGCAGTACGTTTCGCCAGAATCTCTTATTTTGTACATGCGTCTGGTTGGTTCGGATCGCACCGGGACGCAGACATATAGGTTGTCCATTTTCTGGATTACTGATGGGTATCACAGTGGGATCAATATTGGATCCAGGTGACGATATTATTTAATAAGAGTAGAGCTTTCATGTCTTGACCTTTTAAAAATTATGAATAGAAAAGATTTGCATTTTCATTCTTTTTAAAATATTCCCAAATTTAAATGAAATTAAATATCAAAATAGATTACACTTTAAACACAGAAAATGTGCAAAAGTTAATGAAATATTTGCTTAGGGTGATAAGTGAATACATACCATTTTCTTCTTAACGGTTATTTCATGTAAATGTTGACCGAAGCTTCGGCGTAGGTGGTCTATCCGCCTGCTTCAATTTTGACATACTTTTTCCAGCATTTCTGCCGGTATCTCATCAATGGCGGCTGCAATGTTTTCTTACAGGGTTGGTATTGTGGCTGACTTGTCTATACACAAGAGTCTAGTCTAATGGGTCCAAATTACATGATCTTGGCGGCCAATGAATTGCTCCAAAACGTGGCATAAATTGTTCACAAAACTCAACCTTCAATAGATTCATTGTATCGCGTGTTTGTAGCATTAAAGACCCACATGTCCACGAAGTCCAATAGTTTCATTTTGTAAAAAAAGGTGTTTTGTTTCACTTACTGTAACACTTGGATTTTCATCGTTCTTGAAAAATTACAGTCCAGTGAAGCTACTAACTTACAAACCGTACCAAGCTGTGTATCTTTCAGGGTTTATTGGCAGCTCTTGAACTGTTTCAGGGTATTCTTCACACTATTGTGTATCCATTGAGGCAAAAATGAGCTTCGTCGCTGAAGATTTTTCGATACGAGGCGTATTTCTCACACAGCAGGAATATTGATTATAAAATTTAAATATTTGCAAGCGTTTTCCATTTGTTAGTCTATTTACGTAATAAGACATCTGTTTATTTTTTGTTTTCTTTTTTTTTTTAATTATTACTTTTCTGTTTCTGAAACAAAATGTTGAAATAAAAAAATTATAATTTTTGTGTTCAAAATATGATTTTTCGTTCGCTATTTTCTTTCCAAAGCTTCTGGCAACGCTTGTCAATACTGATGCTAGAAAAATATCGGCTTTCTAATGCAGCATACGTGGAATGTGCTAACCAATATCCACCACTGTATATATCCGTAGGGTTATTCTCTGTGAAAGACCCCGCAGGCGAAGCGACTTGCGGCACTTACGTTATAGAGCCTAGAATTATTTTCAGGTTTGCTAATAGCTTTTAACAGCTATGGTATGAGCATTATCGGCTTTTCTCTTTTTTGGAGAAGAAAGATATCCAATTTCTTTAATTTTTTTCCTTTTCTTTCTACAGGATTAATGTAATGAACCACATGGTTCCCGGTTGTGGCAGTAGTTGCCACATTCTGTAACTTAACTTTTATTAAGCGATTGAATTTTTTGAAAGTATTTAAAATTAGTCTATAGGTGAAATTTCACCTTTCGATATCGAAATAAATTTCCAAGTGATTTACTTTTAATTTATTTATAAATTTTTGAGTAGGTTATGCTAAATATATATATGCAGCTGTGGTATGGTAGGTAAGACACCCGCCTACCAACCAGAAGGTCGTCGGTTCAACACCAGGTCAGACCATCTTAAAAAAGAAACAAGTTTTTCGACAGCGGTATCACCTCATAATATTAGCTAGTAACTGGTTATGTGTATAAATACTATTGAAAACTTCTCTAAATGGGCAGATCCCTTTCAATGGGTTTAAAAATAAAATCGGGTGCGGTTCATTGATTAAGAGAAGTCACTATGTTCCTTCATGCAATGTTATGGGAATTAATATATGCTAAATAAATAAAGCGCTATTTAGACTTATATATAAGACACATAAGAATGTTTAGTTTTTTTAAATTTTTTCTTTCATAATTAATTTTGAGGAAAAACCTTAAGCATATTCGACGTATATAAACGTCTTGTGAACGTAGTTGATATAAAATTAGCACAAAATTTTCGCTTCTTATTAAAACAACATAATAAATGCATTATAAGTTCAATACTGACTTTTAGTGGTAGTTTGTACACAGTAAGTAATGAGTTTATAGCATATTTTAATGGAAACTTGAATTTGAACAAAATTCTGTGTTAAATTAGAATCCATCCTAATAATAAAATTAAAAAAACAAAAGTCTTTTCACTTTCATAACTCAAGCCTTTTGCGAGTAAAAGTTAGTTACATTTTCGAGTTTCAAATTTAAAATTAAAATTAAAACAAATTGTCTATTTAACTTCAATTATATTTCACTTTATTTAACCATTATAAACATACTGGTTTTTTTGTCATCATATTTTTTCGTTTTTATCTCATTATTGTTGGCTTTATTGTTTTGCTAAATATTTAATTTTTATTTGTTAGAAACACTCGTACATGTAGAAGAGAAGTACTTACTGTATATGTACGAGTATATGGAAAAAAGTTAAATTTATTTCTCATAATTTTCATTATACACGCAAGCAATTCAAAAAACAAATAAAAAAGAAAATCGAAAAAAATGAATATAAATGTTGTTAAACAAACAATTTAAAACAAAAAACATTAAAAACAAAATAATAATTTGAATTTGGATTTGAATTTGAATTGGAAAACGAAAGCAAAAAACAAAAACATTAAAATTAAATTATAATCTATGGCGAACAGGGAGATATACGATATACGACCATACAGGACAGTGGGAAAGAGGAAGAAATTGTGTGAAAGAACTGAAAGAGGGGAATATCAAGAAGTTTGTATTGTAACAATAAATATAAATATAAAATGGCAATAAATATGATTTTCCTTAGAGAATTATTTTGATTTACTGCTCGAAATTGTACAACAAATTCTACTGGGGTAGACCTCAGGGATTCGCCAGGATTTAAGAAAAATTTTTTTTCATTTAAACAGTGTCTTATTTATTGATTTGAATAATTTTTGTTCTTAAAAAAATAACACCTACACCGGCGAAGTACAATATTTTACCAATTTAGAATGTTCCCGTGCGTGCTTAACCAGATACCCGACGACAACTGCCCTTTTCTTCCTAAAACTTTGTTTTTTTATTTTATTGCGTTCGTTAGTGGTATTAATGACTAATACGCCTGTGAACTATGGCTGTAGTAACCAGTAGTCTCCTTATGCCCTACCACTAATTAGTCTGGGATCTATAGCTCTGCTAACCAATAGTATCCCTCTACCACTACTACTACTAGGTCTGTGAACTATGGCTGTAGTAACCAGTAGTATCCCTCTAGTACTACTACTACTAAGTCTGGGAACTATGGCTGTAGTAACCAGTAGTATCCCTCTACCACTACTACTACTAGGTCTGTGAACTATGGCTATAGTAACCAGTAGTAACCCTCTACCACTACTACTACTAGGTCTGTGAACTATGGCTGTAGCAACCAGTAGTATCTCTATGCCACTACTACTACTAGGTCTGAGAACTATGGCTGTAGTAACCTTCTATCCCTACTACTACTAGGTCTGGGAACTATGGCTGTAGTAACCAGTAGTAACCCTCTACCACTACTACTACTAGGTCTGTGAACTATGGCTGTAGTAACCAGTAGTATCCCTCTACTACTACTACTACTAAGTCTGGGAACTATGGCTGTACTAACCAGTAGTATCCCTCTACCCCTACTACTACTAGGTCTGTGAACTATGGCTGTAGTAACCAGTAGTAACCCTCTACCACTACTACTACTAAGTCTAGCAACTATGGCTGTAGTTACCTTCTACCCCTACTACTACTAGGGTTGGGAACTAATGCTGTAGTAACTCTCTACCACTACTACTACTAGGTCTGGGAACTATGGCTGTAGTAACCAGTAGTATCCCTTTACCACTACCAGAGTTGACCTGCTTGTAGTGGTGTACTTCTACCATCGAAGCTATAAGAACTGGCCATCGTGTCCGAACACCAATACGGCGCAAGTACAACTGAAGTAGTAGTGAAGCCTATATCAATCAATAACTCCTCAATATGTTCTTTTATTCTCTTACATCTACTTCTCTTATACTGTTTTCTCTTAAAGTCGTAACAATGTTCAAATACTCTTATAATTGATACTCTATTCTTAACTTAATAATAATATTTCGAATAATAGCGGAAATAATAGAATTCATTTCTTAAATTAAATTTAATAATTCAAATAATAATAGAAAATTTAGAATATATTTTACGTAACGTTACTTTGTTACAATTGACAATAAATTTTAAGACAGAATTGGAAATTGAACTTAGGGTAGAAGGAAAGGAGGTGGTAGTAAATTAGGATACGGAAGTTATTTAAATACCAGTGATACTTATCAAATTATTAAATTTTTCAAAAATAGTTCTAATCTTTATACTATTCTTCTAGGAACTATTTTTGAGTTTATTTATTCTATTATTCTATTCTTTATTCTATTCTCTATTCTTTTTTTTTTAAAGAAAAAAACTTATTTGCTTTATGCTGTCCTGTATTACTTAGGACAGTGGCATACCAAAGGAATTTCCTAAAGGAATTAAATATTTAAAACAAAATTTATTGTATACGTTCTTTCAATTTTGTTTTATTGAAAATTAATATTTTTCCCGGTTTGGTAAAAAAAGATTAATTTAGGAAAAACGATCGTCTGAGCTAAAATAATCAAACCATTACTTTATAAGCAGTTTTTAGCTGGTCGAGCGTTGTCATAATCAAATATTACAGCTTTATGTTCTAGTCCTTTTCGCTAAATGCTGGCTTCAAATCAATGGTACACGAGATCGTCTCGGACCTTAATGGTAACACCAAGTACAGAAATATACCTTTAATGCCGGGCTTCATGTATGATTTTCCTCCAAGAGTTGTGATAGGTGCTCTACTTCTTATGGCCAGTAATGATTCGATGTAAAAATGACTTCTTTTTAGTTATACAAAATCGCCTTTCAACGTCTTTAGTCATCAACACTTGTGGTACCAAATTTTTCTTGCTTTGTTTATAACGAGGCCAGGGACAACTTTCACACCACTCCTAAGGATTATAGACCAATAGGTCTCACCTCCTTTTTTTCTAAAAACTATCTAGAGTTTCATTGATTAGATTTATACTGCGTTTAAGCAGATAGTCTCTTCTGAAGGAGACAGCATGCATTTAGCAAGGAAAGGTCAGTAGAGACCGCGTTACACACCCTAGTGCACACGGTAGAAAAGTCTCTGGCATAACGGTAATACACCATGGCTGCCTTCTTAGATATAAAGGGAGCCTTCAATAATATAGAACTAGGTGCCATAGCTGGCGCACTAACCGGGTTAGGAGTACAGAATAGCATGATGAACTGGATAGCGAAATTGCTTCAAGAACGGATAATCTACCAGACGCTAGGAAGCTCTCTCATCACTAGGATGATATTAAGGGGAACCCCGCATAGGAGTGGAATTTTTTGATAAATAAATTGTTAGCGACTCTGGAAGAAGTCAAATGCGGAGCAATCCCCTATGCGGATGAGCTAAAAGATTCTGTCAATGCTGCATGTGCTGCTCGCAGCCAAACAAGATGGCGCAGCATATCTGACTAAAGCTGGATCTCAAGCAGACAAAAGTTCTACTTAATCTCCAAAGAAGCCTACTCAGCCTAGTTATCGGTGACATTGCTGGGCATTATATAAAAAGCACTTATGTCAAGCGGCTTGGACTGGGTCACCTAGCCAATTATTTCTAAAGAAGCTGCAGGGATAAGGAGGAAGAGGAAAAAAATTCCTCACCAACTGTACACATTCCCGTCGTTATGTGGCAGCAGAAAGAGGCACTTGGGCTTACCGAGCTGTCGAGTAGGAGTATTAGAAAGCTAAGCTGTTTTATTATGATTTTCTACATATCAATTCCAACTCAATATTTTCTAACTTTTTAGCCGACTTGGGCATTTTTATCTTCCGTGTCAAATCATTGTTTTTGAACAATCGATATATTTCACTAGTGAAACAAAATTTTTTGCAGGCGATGACCTCAATTCAACATTTTGGAAAAAACAAAAACTCTATTGTTTTTACTTTTGAACAGTCAATCGATCTCATAAGACTTTGTGCATTTACATCCAGAGTAATGGTGGAATGTATCAACCTGGCTACTCAGAAATATAGCCAGTTCTGGGTGTTATGGCATATGCGGAATGTGTTTGGAGACATATAAAAATCCGTAGAGGGAATTTTCTCTGGACCCACTACATCTTTTGGTTTCAATAGTTGTTTCCCGAAAAAAACAAAATAAGACGGTGGTCAGAATCTATATTCAAGGAACTTTGAAACGACCAAATGGCTTCGGCCATTTCAAAAGTTTTTTGAGTTTAGACGCTAAGAGGGTAGAGTTTGCCGTAAAACTGCAAGAAAAAGCCTAAGAAAACTTTTGGAAACACTCCTGAGTTTGTACGACTGTAGTAAAACTGTACGGAATGGGTATATCCAACACTGGCACCAGCAGATCCTGCTGTGAGGAAGAGAAATCAATGGAGCACTTGATGACTAACTGTGTAGCACTGTGGCAGGCTATTATGCGAATATACACTGTGTGTGCAACACTCTTTTGCAGGATTGTATTCATCTTATTTCTTCCAGTTTCTTCTTTTGATTTGTAGCTCTTAGATTCTCCAATTCTTTGCTTTTTCTTTTTTTCTTTTCTTTAATACGATCACGATTTATACTGCGCCTCAAGCGAGGTTTGTTTTGGACTTGCTGTTTGCCACATTTAGTAGTTGATCAAGTGCTTACAGAGCTTAATAACTTTGTTTAAATAAAATTTGTGACATTGCTTTTTAATTGTTTTTCTTTTGAAAATAATGAAAGATGAGTTCAATAGTAGAAATACTCATAACCTGTCACTAGCTCGTGTTATGAGGTGATACCGTTATAGAAAAATGTTTCTCTTTTTCAGTTGGGCTGGCCTGTGAATGAACCGAAGATGGTAGGCGATTGTTTCACTACTTACCGTACCACAGCGATACACAAAACAGAAATTTAACCATAAATAACCCAAATTATTTATTTTACACGATTTAATCTAAAACAACATAAAAATTTAGAAAAGAAAAACGCTATTTGATGCGAAACATATGTAGGTAGCTTCCCAAAAATACAAAGGTTTCGATATTCTGAGTTCAATTAGCGAAGTAATCGCATGCCAAATTGAGGTCACGAAAAAAAAAACGTAAAAGATTTCAGGGTTTCGATAATAGCACTTCGGTAAGTGTACGAACTTAAAATTAATTTTTCAATCAATTTTAATTTTAATTAATTTTCCAATTAATTTTAATAATAATTAGACTAATTGGTAGTTAATTAAATTAATTTTGAAATGCCCTTATATGTTTAAAAAAACGTGCCCAAAAATATTTTCACTTTCATAAAAATCATTTACTCTAGGCGACCCATATTTACCAACGGGATCGCTAATTTTTTGCGTTTTTCACAAAAGTGTTACAATGTATTGAAAAGTGAATTTCACATTCATACTCAGAAGGACGAAATACACTATGCCACAAAACTCTTCTAACGACAATAAAAACTGCATTTTTTAATATATGTATGATCAAAACACTCCATGTTTGTATTTTTTTTTTTTGTTATAATATTTCATCAAAAAAATCAATTTGTTCACAATAAAATAAAGTTTAATATTTTTAATTCTTCAGTTTACAAAAGTCTGAGAACGACTGCATTAAACAATGTTTTATAAATTTTGTAATAACTGATGCAACCCCTTTTTAATTTTACAACCTAATTTAGTCTATCAGGCATCGAATAAACCAGTTTTTGGTTAATTCTGGTGAAACCATCTTCCATTCTTCCGTTAAAATTTAGTTAAGGTGCTAAACTGACTTCGTTTCTAGTGCTTGTATCTTTTGTATACCCACAGGTGTTCAGTGATCTTAAGTTTGGTAGATTGAAGTGGCTACTCTAACTATGATTTGACTTTATATGGCAGCCATAACCTCACCAACACAGAAGAATGCTTGAGGTTCATGTTAGGCATATGGGTATATGTACTATTCTGATGCAGCTTTTCGGCGCTTGAAAAAAAATCTTCTTTAAAATATAGGGATACATATGCGTTATCATTATTCCAGCTATGAACTTTAACCTACCGACACCATATTTCGACATGCACTCTATATCATGACTTATCCGCCGTCGTGTAAACAGTAGATCTTGGGAAAGTGTACAGCAATAATCCCACAACAGCGCAAGAGCTCAAAACTAACATTATCGAGCAGATATCAACCATTGAGAAATCCGATTGATAGGTTGGGGTCAATTGACCGACATAATTTTACATTTTTAACCGGAACCGATTTGTAATAAACTGTAATAAAAATATTTTTAATATCTGAAATAAAAGTATTTTTTTTAAATTAAAATTGAAATGAACCTCAATTTTGGACATCCTTTACATTTGAAGCCATAAAACTTTGTTTTGGGTTTTTAGTCTATTGGTTTGTGTCAAGCCTGTCAGTGTATTAGCCTGTCAATGCCCTAATTATTTGTTTTATTAACAGTGTCACCTATTGTATATTGAACGGTGTTACCAGTTTAATTTCTGTGTATTATGATCTGTTATTTTGAAATAACGGATCTGAATAGAAAATTCGAGAAGGTTTATGATTTTACTAGAACATTCGAAACTGATAGCAGTCAGATATATATGTCATATATATGTAGTTTAGCAGTCATAGTGTAAAGTCGTACTAAGAGTTGAGTATTGAGTAAGTTGGTGTATTAAACGGATATTAAATAGATAAGTTAGACACTGTATAGTTATAATTGTATTATACCTTAGGGAGTTATATAAAATAAAATTTTCAATTCAATGTAAATGTTAAAACGTAACAGTATATATCTTTGCAACAAAATATAATACAGAAACAGTTATGGGCATTACTGGATTGAAAAATATATCTTTCTATTTACTAATAGCAAAATGGCCACAGGACCCTTTTCAATAGGTGCCTGATCATGAGGACTGCACGAACTTACTTAGGGACGTCGGAATTTCTCTAAAAAAAGAATAGCCAACTCATAACGCAAATACTGTCCTTCAAGGCAAATGATCGATAGGTAAATAAAATCATTAATCATTAAACGTGTCCAAAGGATGAAAACCCAATTAGATAATTTCTCGGTTTATATTGCCCTGCATTTGACGTTTGAAAGTTAGCTGTGCTTTATTTGCTGCATAATTTGCCTTTTATTGAAACTTATTACTTCTGATCGAATACTTACTTCTCATTTCATCTACAAAGATCCCTTATAACGTTAGAAAATGTTTTTTTTTAAAAAGAAGACGAACAGGTTTTATCCCCTCATATAATATTGTGCGTTACTTTTAAAGTGTAAAACCATTAATAGAATGTGAGTTTTCTTAAGTGTTATTGTGGGCAATTTGATACTTACGATTGAAAGAACTTTTAAGAGAAAAAAACATTAAAAACAGCAACAATAATAATAACATCAACAACAATGACTAAAGTTATACAAACATCTTCCAACATAATCTTAAGAAAAAAATACCCATACGCGGTTACTCTTATTATATTTGTTTGCATGGGTGAGTGCTCTGTTTCAAGTATAAGTCATAGGAAACACACACACATACAACCATACAAACATATGTACAGAAAAACGGGTAGGGCAAAAGTACTATCTTTAAATTTTTTTTTTTTTTTTTTTTTTTGTAAGTGTTCCCGTTAGGAATGTGTAAACACTAGTCAGAAAAAGTCTGCGTACAAAACTTTTGTGTCCATGATAATACAAAATTAATGTCACAACAACTGCCCTTAAGAAAATAAAATGAAATTTTTTTATTAAATCTTGTTGCATAGTTTTTATAAATATTGAAATCCAGCAAATAAAATTAATTATATACAAATTAAATAAAAAAAAGTAAGATTGTGTTAAAAAAATTCGCAGATAAAGTTGGCGTACAAAAGTGTATGCACTTTCTTAAAATCTTACTTTTGGATATTAATGTATAACAGCATTAACCATAAATTAGTGTTTAGTTGAATGATCTGTTCTTTTGAGAAATACAGTCAATCTTTTTTGCATGGAATAAACCAGTTTTGTGGTGACTTCCAGTTCCACATTCCTCCCATTCAGTTGGCAAAATGATGGTGAATTTTTTGCTCCATCAGATCCCATAAATAATCAATGAGATTGAGATCTGGAGACTGTGGTGGCACACGCTACTGTATTGAAACATTATACAAAATCTAGAACTTTACAATATCGGCTGCGTTCTTAGAAGCGTTACCTTACTCAAATAAAACATTGCCAGTTTCGTAAAATTTTGCTAACAGTTCTCTTGGCCGCAATGGAGTCAATAACCTGCAAATTGTATACCCCGTTAGCCGGCAGATACACCCTAAACATTACACCTCTACCACCGTATATGACCGTGTCGTACAAATTAGCTTTATGTAGTGTTTTATCGAATTTTCTCCACACGAATTGACGACGTTTTATTAAAAAATTCAATTCTGAATCTGAAATTATCATCACATATACTCCTATTCAATTTTAAATTGAAGCTTTCAGCTACTTTTGAGGCTATTAATTTGAGATCTTTCTCCACAGAGTTGATGTGATGTATCTTTTGATACAAAGCCTTCAGTTACTCTATAAAAGTTGATGGTTTTCTAGATAGAGGAACGCATTTTCTGCAATTTGTTTAAAGGTTTTTCTTGCTTTCTGAACCCATTGCAAAAATGCAAAAAAAAAACGTTATTTCACCAAGTGGAATTAATTTTCTTACAGCAAATACACAAATTTGACTACAAATGCAACGAAATTAACAGTTATACATTAAAAAACAACGATTAATATCTTATGTGTATGCAGACTTTTTCTGAGTAAATAAATCAGTCATTAGCTTTTCATATAACAATTGTTCACTTTCAATTCCCATGTATTCTTACGCTCATACTTTTGGTTGTCAATGAGACAGCGACGAACGCACATGTGTGGCAGATGCATGTTGATTGTTTAATTTTTTTTTTAAACATTAACCTTACTCTCTCTGAGAGAGTAATATCCATGTTCTCACTAACACAACTACATTTTTACTTTTGCACATCACTGAAATAAATGCACCTTTTTAACTATGATGCCTAGCCATGAAACCACTCTCTTTTCAAATACAAATTTTGGTTATAATATATTACAGGGATCTAGGACATATTATAAGACCAAAAAGTTTATACTTTATTCAAAGTCCTGAAGGTAATAAAAGTCTTGTGTGCAAACTTTTTCTGGGTAGTGTATATGTTTTAAATGCGAGAACGGTAGATGGTGTTTGTGTTTGTGTGTTTTTGCTTATTTGTAGAAAAAATTCAAAAAATTTCACATTGTTTTTTCACATTTACGTCATTTATTGTAAGTGTATGTGTAAGTGCTTATTTTTTATTGCCTTATATTTTTAACACTCATACATTAAAATAATTACATGTGTATGTACATATGTACATATATGTATGTATTTGTATTCGTATGCTACTCTGCCTTATTTGTTTAGATTCTCTTTTCCTTTCTTGTTTTGTTTTTATATTCTCAACATTTGACTTAATATCTTACTTTCTCTTCTTTCGGATTGACATTCACATACACACGCACACATACTTGTAAACATAAACATTTTTCTTATCAGCACATCTTGTTAGGAATACGTTACATCTTTGTAAAAATGAAAACAGATATTTGAAAGTGTTAAATGATAAAAATTGTTATTTTGGCATATATGCATGTCGTTGCACATATGCAATGTTAAACTTTCGTTTATCTGGCAACTATATTATTTCTTATTTTACAGTTATTTTTTTACTTTCAAACATTTGATTTATTGTGTCATTTACCACATTGCTTAAAAAATATATGCAAACAAGTCCAGAAAAAAATAGTTGTTTGCAGTGCGGAAAATTTTTTTTTTTTTTTGTTTTCTTTAAATAATTTTAAAAACTCGAAAAATAATAAAATATAAGTATTTTTCTTTAAGTTGAGCAATGCTAATGGACATTGCAACATTAACTCATGCACTGTGATGTATCAATTTTATGCATTATCGTCGATTTGAACTAACATTGCATATGTGCCATTTTGTGCATATAATTCTAATGTATACTCCTAGGCCACTATCTGATAAAGAGATTGAACAAATAATTGAAAATTGGAAAGAAAGTGAGGTTGATTTCTTCGGTAATAGATATGAAGAATTTGTTATTGAATTCAAAGCAAATCGCTGCTAAAATTTGGTAGAGGCGGCATCTACAGATGAAAAATTAATTCAGTTGTTGATGTGCAATCTTTTCCAGATACACGACACATCTGTATGAAAAGTAAAAGATTTTGCTGCTAACATAGATACTAATTTTAAGATTTGACTTTGAACTGGATTTGAAAACATTTTTGCATTATGATGTGTTCCAACAACAGACGTTATTTGGCACCTTTTGTGGGAAACAACTAGTACCGGAAACTACCATATGCCTCTAAAGGGATTTGAATACTTTCCAATGAAACCAAACAAATGGGGTTTGAATTGTACGTGTTGGGTGGAATATTTGAATATAATTTTAACTTGGAAGTATATACTGGGCAAGAGAACAATCCCGCTAATAGACTCCCTGAATATCCAGTGTGAAAATCGTCATAAGACTACTGCGATGTGGTCCATCTCAGACGATTTTTATAGAATGTAAATGTTAACTAACCGTGGAATTTATTCCATAATAATTTCCTTAGAAAATTAGAAAATCAACTCACGTGGAAGTCGGCTGGCTGCAGTAGATATACTTTCGTCGAACGTGAAAAATGTGACCCTAGTTTGCGCTTTAACAAATCTAGAAATTGTCTTAAACAATTTCATTCTGAATAGTATTCCAAATACTTAGCTACGATATTTTTATGACTAGAAACTATTTTCGAAAAATAAAAACGAAAATAAAACTGCTTTTTGCAGATTTTCTGCATAAAAATGCACATATGAAATGTTTCCTAACTTCTTTTAGAGTCATCGGAATGAAATAAAACTTATTTTTTGTCATCAAAACTCTATTTGTAACAAAAATATCCCAAAAAAATTTCATCCTTAAGGAAATTAAATCATTTCATCTGTTAAGCATCAATCTTGATGATTCAAAATGTGCACAATTGTTTTATCTCAAACGACTGCTAGACTTATAGTATAATAAAAAGGGGCAAGCCGATGTTTGCCTTGCAAGATCTGGTATATAAAGGGTCCGCCAAATCGCAGCTCCGAGGTGGCCAAACGACATCAGCTCTGCGGCTGATAATGCGATCTTCAAAAACAGGGCGCAAAACATCGAGTGTAGCTCCGGCTGTGTGGCACGTAGCACCGTACTGTTGAAACCAAACGTTGCTAATATCCTCCTCTTCAATTTTTGTGAAAAAAATTCGTTGAACATGCCTGGATAACGATCGGGTTATTGACTGTAACGGCCACTCCTTGCTCATTTTCGAAGAAACAGTGACTCGTCTTGAGCTTATCGGCTTTTCAATGTATGCGTGCGGGTTTTCTGTGCCCCAAATGCGACAATTCCCGCCAAGATCAAAATGAGCTTCATCTGAAAAGATGTTTTTTTTTGGCAAAATCGGCATCTTCTGTAAGTCGATCGCCCAATTCCCAGCGTTGTTCAAGCGTATGCAGAACCATATTCGTTCAGCGGAAGAATAAAACTAATTATCTGTCAAATCAAACATGAGCTAAATGTTACCATTCACGAAATAAGCACTAGCTGAAAAAAAAAACTTTAGATTGCGGACCCTTTACCACAGCAAGATTGTCAGTCAATCGAATGGCGCTCATCACTATATATTTGTCAAGGAACCTCACCAGAGGGAAACATTTTAACTATTCGGCGGGCATTTTATGATATCAAAAGTGCGCGCTGTTCTAACTGCTGTCTAACGTAGTCGTCGCCATGCAGTTGAAGTTTAAATAAATAGAAACCAAGGCGGCAATCTGTGATCTAGGAATGAAAATCCCAGGCGAATGAGGATACATACAAAATATGCATGTAAAGTCATATTTCAAAAACATTAGATCGAGTACTTTCAATTTTTCTGCTATCTGGGCAGTATTGACAAACGGAGGCTCCGCAGAAGATGGTCAGTGCAGTATACTATATGCACAGAGTCAGCGTAACCATGCCTCGAAATCTCGCTATATATTTAGGTGCATCAAATTAAACTGATAAAAGTATAATAATAATAAATAATAAATCTAATAAAAATGATGGATATTGCATCAGCCAAGTTTAAAATTGTGGCAACGGATAAACAAAAATATAATTTTATGGCTGAAGCCCCATACTGTTTACAGGAGCAAGAGAAATTTATAAATCGAGCTGGTTCCACGTTGTTAACTTATTAATTTACAGTAAGAAACTACAGCAGAGAAAAGAATCGAATCCTATTCGGCATATATCTTCAAAATGAGGATACATCGCCTTTTCCTATCTTGACAAGATATGGATTCGGCGTGAAGAAACTGTTTTGTTTTAACAAAAGCAAATCAAGTCAATTTCAAATAGCTTGTTTTAAAGTCAAATGCATTCCAGTGAGAGCGTTCTAGATTAGTTGAAACAAATGGTAGTTAAATGGAGGGAAATCTAGTCTATAAGTCTGGAAAGTTATAGCTTTTTATCCATTATTTTCAGAATTGCTTTAAATGTACTCATATCATGTGACCGATGTTATGATGGAATAACACAGCTTCATATCTTATCGCATATTTTATTTTCGCTTTAAACGAATGGCCAGAATGGTGTTTGGTGTTTGAATGGCCTGGTGTAAGCATCTCATAATAGATAGAACACTTCTGGTAGCATCAAATACAGAGCATTACTATGTCGCCAAAGATGTTCGTATTTATTGATTTCGGGTTGCAGTAATGGTTTAATTTTTCATCGCTGTAAAAATGACCTCTATGGCGTTGAAGCAACGCTTACGTTGTACGAAATCATTTTTCAATGCCTCTCGGTTTCAAGGTCTCCACTTTCTTTGAATTGGGACGAATCATGCTGCTTGCAAACGTCTCGAAATTGCTGTTTTAATGGCTTCCCAATTAGTTTACAAGTTTTTCTTGAGCAGGACAATAATCTTCTGGGAGTAATGGCTTTAGTATGTCGTTAAGTCTAAGAAACATTGCCTTATTTAAATTCGCATAAAATGTATGCTTATTTAATAAATTTTTTCTTTCTGTACTCAAAAAGGTACAATGGCCGGAAATGGGTTAACCCATTAAATTATGAAATTATGACTATAGCTTTTGCCGCACAGTATTTTCATGAAGAAAGGCCCAAGGAAAATATTTATGAATGTGGGCTATGTTTCAGCAAGATATTGCGTTATTCCTCGGTCACTATTAACTAGGTTCCTGGACATGGAGATATTTATGGTAAGTGCATGGCGAATGAACTTGTAGGTAGGAAGGTATCGCTTTGGATCAGTAAGGATCAAATATGGATATCGGAAGGAAACAATATCTAATATCGCCAAGACTTCATCTCAGACCGAATGAAGAAAGGATTAGTGGATCTATCTGTTACATTATAGTAACCGAAGAATGGGACAACTATTGCAACTGCAAGGATAATATGTAAGGAATCTTATAGGGGCTATACATCCGACAATTAAGCTCTGAATAGACATGGACAAAGAAAGGAAATCCCTTTAAATAATTTCCGCAAAAGCTGCAGTTATAAAAAGAAAGAGAAGGAGTTTATGGAGATAATTCTTTCCTATTGCACTGTAAAATCAGATCTGCAACGGGCGACTTAGATAAAGTCCACGTTTTTACAAAATCGACTGTGTGACTGTGTGACTGGAAACGCCGAGTGATGTTAAAACTTTGATTCAAGTTGCGCTGTGCCGCACATAGCTACCAATCGATCCTAGTATATAACCTTAATCTATTTATTATATTAGCAACCTATGTATTTATATCACACATTCTAGTAAAAGACCTTGTAGACTTCAAATAATGATTTCTCTCTTTCACGCTTCTGCCGTCGATGTGATTGTTTTAAATGTGAAAAATTTCATTTTTATTTTTTATTTCAAAATTCAAAACAATATTTGAAAACGTGCTTGTTTGCTTTAAAATGTTTTGTTCCGTTTCACTTTCTGCCCCTTTACACACTTTTCTGAACATGATTTGTATGTTTTTCTACACCATTCTGCTGCCACACATGTGAAGAAAACTTTGTAAACAGTTTAGGAGCAGGATAAACCAATAAAAGGAAGAAAAGTAAAGAATACAATAAAAAAGGCAGCAATAAAATAAGAAAACAAAACACATTTTAAAAGAGAAAAAATTGTAATTCTAGAACACCAAACAGTACACATACATATACAAATGCCACTTCAGCACAATTCCTTTCTGATCCTTAAACTCACTCTCGCATATACAAATGCATTTGCAAAAAAAAAAAATAAAATGAAATAAATTTAAAACAAAAACAATTGTTTTCATTTCTTCTTTACAAAAAACAAAAAAAAAAGTTCAAATTGTTAACAAAACGTAAGAAGAAAAATTATTTTCAAAAAGAAAAAGTGAAAACGTTGATGTAAACAGCATGATGATGGAAGCAAACATAACGATGTATTCTGAAGAGGAAGAAGATGACTTTATCCATTTCACCAAGACCATGTTTTGGGTGCGTAATGTTAAAAAGGGTCACATTAATATTTAAAAAACGTCTTTCAACTTACAATACGAACAGCAAACGAAACATGTGAAAAAATATATATTTTTCGAAACGAAACGAAATTGGTTACAGCAATGTCAGGCTACATACACGGTATGTAAACGAATATTAAAATTGAAGCCTTGTGCTATTGAATAAATATTTTCTTTAAAGGATTTCTTCTTTCCATTTAAAAACACGAGAAGGTAAATAATGATTTTTGGTTGGCTGTTCAGGTTGAAGGTTACCTTTAAGTGACTTTAATGAGGGCAAAAGAAAAGAAACAAAAAAGAATAAAAAAGGAAAAGCTTAAGTCGCTGAAGTCTTTTGCGAAACCCTACAAATGTAAGTATCTGCTTTTTGACATGAGTGTATGCTTTCTGGTGGGATTGGCAATAGTCATAATCCACTGACGTAATTTTCAAGGAGTGTTTGTTAAAATTTCTTTTTAATCGCTTTCATTAAGGTTGTCTTTTCAAAATGTATTGGGAGAATAGCTTCTGCTTTAACCCGTTCCCTAAACAACAAGCTAAGTTTAGTTTCGTAAACAATTCGGTGCTCTTGGCAACTCATTTGGATCAATAATACTACAGATTTTCATTCATTCATTCATTTTATTCATTTATTTGAGACCTAGCACAACAAGATTAATATAGTGTTAGTGAGTAAATCATAAAAAAACATAATAGTATATAGTAAAAAAAACTAACTCAAAAATGGAAACTAACAAAAATTAAGTCGAAGCATCATTAGAAACATATTAAGATATATAATTACTCTGTAAAAATCTAGTTGAATTCATTTTAAAAGTGTCGACGTTGCCAGTGTTCTGAATATGACTTGGTAGAGTTCCAAAGACTTGTTGTATAAATGAAAAACTGTCGCTGCGACAACAGGCTTCTAAACCTTTGCTGAATTATCCTTTTTCTACAATTAGACCTAGTGAATGTAATTCTCTCATTTAAATATGAAGGTTGATTATTATTCTATGTAAGAAAATCAGGCACCTAAGTCTCAATAAGTTTTCAAAGCTCATATACTAAATTTGGTTAACATAAAAGGATATGTGTTCCCGACGCTTCTTCAGAAAAACGTACCTAGCTATGTTGTTATATGCAACCTTAAGTTTACGAAGGTCCTCACTATCGCAATTCATTTTATCGTATGTAATGTAATATAATGTACACTGTATACTACAATCTAAGCAATTACTTGCAAAGTACACAACAACAATGTTGATGTGTTAAACCAATCTGTAAAAATATTTAAATGTGTTGATCGATGTTTTGAACAACAATCATTTCTAACTTCAATTGGTTTTATTAATCGAAATCATTGTCGGTGTTACAGTGGTTAGGTGTTAATAAAGTAGTGATAATAAGGACGAATAGGGAGACATTGAAAAAAAACTAGCTATCAGTTGGGTGCGGGGTTTGTGTCCCATTGTCTCGACTTAAGCTTATTACATACTCTTATTATAGACTCCCAAAAAAAACTGATTAAAAAAAACTACAATTTGAACAACATTTGAATACACTCATTTATATGAATTTAAGGACTAGAATTGAAAAAAACAAACACAAACTAACACCCTTTGCTCTGTCCTATTGTGAACTCTAATAGTAGTATTCAATGTTAAAGTACACCTACATATTAATGCCATTCAGTTGTTGTTGGATGCAGTCTCAGTAGCCTCACCATCCTTCGTTCTGTCGGCATAAATATCCAGAACACCAAACCTATAGATAACCATATCCTTATAACATTAGAGCAATAATGAAGACCATAACGTTTAAATTTAGCAGTTCATTCGCTCACAATTTATTTCATCAAATCTATTAGAAATTTTAATCATAATTGCTAATATTAAACTAAACTTTCCTCAAATAATCCTAAAATGATTAACTATTTTCATTATAATAATCTTTAAATCGCTAAATTAATTTCATTGCGACGAACAAATACAAAAAAAGATAAAATATTAAAAATAATTTCGTAATATATAAAATTTAAATTAATGATAAAGAAAATTCAAACATAATAATAAATCAAATATAAAATTTAAAGAAATTTAATTTAGAAAACACGATATTAGAAAAAAAATACATAAATTAATAATTTTTAAACATATATCATTGCGTTATTGCCCATAGTTCATTGATCTTTCTAAACAGCTGTTCTATTACAATATTTTCGATTCTCTTTATGACAAACTGGAAATATATTTGTAAATAAATAAGCAAAACATCAGGGTGTCCCAAACTAAAATTTATTTTTTGTATAAAAGAGTTATTAAAATTTATATACATAAATGCGAACATGTTATAACTGAAAAGATTGATTGTGCTCACTTGCTTATGTGCTATTAAATGATAATAATGCAAGAAAAGAAAATTTATTAATTATTGAAATGCAGAAGGCCTCCTTTAGAATTCGTGGGTGGCTAAAATTTCTTGGAAAGAAGGGTTTATTAAATATTCTCTTGCACTAATTCATTTGCTATACTTAACTTTAATTGCAGTTTAAATGACGGTATAATTTCACGTGTCTATAATAGTTTTTTCATATTTGTTTCCTTATTTAGATATTTAATAAGTTGATATTCAGCATCTTTAAGGGGTGGAGTTTAAGTCATTCTTTTACGTAAATATACCCGTTAAGTAACCGTTA
Source organism: Wohlfahrtia magnifica (assembly GCA_023159175.1). Classification (NCBI taxonomy): domain Eukaryota; kingdom Metazoa; phylum Arthropoda; class Insecta; order Diptera; family Sarcophagidae; genus Wohlfahrtia; species Wohlfahrtia magnifica. Next base: position 321,911 of record JAKWBJ010000061.1, read on the forward strand.
CGATAACGGTTATAATCTATAATAATTTTTTCATATTTGTTTCCTTATTTAGATATTTAATAAGTTGATATTTAGCATCTTTAAGGGATTGAGTTTAAGTCATTCTTTTACGCAAATTTGCCGTTTACCGCAAATTGATAATTTTCTACAAAATCAAATTTTCCAGTACAATTAGAAAATGTTGGGAACGCCTGTTTGTTGTTTTGCGAATGTTAAAAAATGGTAGAAATCAAAAATGGAGTTGAATCTTTGACAACCCAAAGGTTACGAAGCATACTATAAATCCTCCCCACTGCTACGCCGATATGATTTTTCCATGTAAGCTGGTTATTAAATGTTATACCCAAATTTGAAGCCGAAGTTACAATATCAATTAGTTTGCCATCAATCATTATCGGGTAAGAAACATTAAAAGTCTCTCCAGTTCTTGTTAAAATAATACACTTAGACTTAGGTGGAGTAACACATAGTCCATTAGCCATTGCCCATTTGCCGATAATATCCATATCATTATTAGTGTTATTAATTAATTAATTGTACATCATCAGCCTACATGTGAATATCACAGTTAGAAAGAATATCCGGCAAACCATTAATAAAAAGATAAAATAAAAGTGACCCAAGTATAGAGCCTTGAGGAACACCTCTGGTTGTATAAAGTGGATTAGACCTAGCATTCCTATATTGAACAACCTGAGATCTACGTCTAAGATAAGAAGACAAGAGATTACATGTAGTCTCGGAAAAATCAAATAACTTTCGGAGCTTAGTTATAAGAATCGTATGATTCACTGTGTCAAAGGCCTTACTATAGTCCAAGAAAAGCCTTACTAGAGTCCAAACCAGATCTTATACTCTCTATGACATCCACTAGTGCAGTTACAGAGCTTCTAGCCTCCATAAAACCTGACTGCCTATCTGATAAAAAATTCCCTCGTGTTAAGTACTCAGTCATCTGTCTGCCCATCAATTTCTCAAATACCTTTGATAAAAATGGAAATATAGCAATTGGTCGAAACTCACCATTAGTTTTAGGAATAGCGACAATTCTCGGCTTTTTCCACTCCTCAGGAAAAGTTGATTGAGTAAAGATTGAATTAAAAAAGTGGGTTATATAGGGGAGTGGCTTAGGGATTAAAGCCTTAAAAAATTTAGAATGAATGTCGTCCATACCAATTTTGAAGATCCTCAACTTGGGTGTATAACTACAAATGCGGGATGCATAACATATGAGATATTCTTGCTCTTTTTAACAACTTATATGGTTTTTTGGAGGGTAAATGTCTGTGATTTATTCTCACTTCATTGAACGAATCACTTCAATCAATTAAGTTTTAAGTTTGCTTACAAAAATGTCGAATTTAATGCCTATAAAGCACCATTTGTGGGAAGTTTGTCTGAAACACATGATCATGCGAGATGTGATTTGAGCAATTCATAATATTACCCAGATCAGGCCAAAACCACTATTAATAAAAATTATAGTCATACTTAAGAACAACTTGCAAAACCGTTGAAAGCCACTCAAGCACTAATTGCAAAATGTTTTTCAGCATCGGGATTTACCCAAAAGCATGCTTTTTGATGTCGATACACTTTTAAAGATGATTTGGAGTGCTTGAAAGCTACAAAAGTAAATCAATTTTGCTTCGAGTCATTACTGGCGATAAAAATCGAATTCATTCAATGCTCTATGTTCTGTGTGATCATAAGGGTTTCCTCTCCAAGCTACCTTATACATGTTTTGAGTTGATCTTCTGAGGGTGTGCCTTATCCAACTTAATCATCTTCCTCTTGTTTGACTTATAATTGTCGTCTCGTTGGTTGCGTTCAGAAGATACGGATTTAATCTTTCATATTACAAAGCCCATGGGATGCAAGGCCTATGTATATCGGGTTAAAATGGTTAATTTAGTGGTTTCAACACCGCCGGTCTTAAGAGACATTTACTTAGTAAAAGGTTTGCCATTTGTGGAAAAGCCATGCTTGCGGAAAAAGTGCACTGTGGCTTGGAAACAAGACTGTGCTACAAGCCACACACTGCGACCGATTTTGGCTTTGTTGCAAATTAAATTTTTCCGATTGCAATTTCTCGATTTTACGACATCAATTACTCACGAAGATCATGCTATGTGACCCCGTAAGGCTTTTTAGGCATCTACGTCGAAGGCAATGTTTACGCGGATAATCCCTCAAACTTTTAGCGCTTAAAATCCAACATACGTTAAGTTAGTACCGAGATACCGCCCCGAAATGTGCAAAAAAGTGGTATGGAAGTATCTTAAAAAGGATTGTCTGCTGTAACCAATACAGAGTCGGTCATTTAAATGACATTGTACTTGGTACATAATGGCAAGTTCGAAGCATTATAATAAAATAAAAATTTCATCGATATTATAGCTTTATATGTGTTTTATTCTATTTTATTTTTAAAACCGAAAAATAGGTAACCTAATATCGTCCACAAGTTAGAGATCCTCGAGTTGACTATACAGACTTCAAAGTACTCCTATTCTCTTCCTTTCTGTCTCTGTCGTGATGCTGTCTAATGGAATTCCGAAGAATAAAGGTGAGAGTGGACAGCCTTGCTCTTGCGTTATTTCTTATATTAGGAAGCCCTTTTGGCCTACATTTTTTGTACATTGTATTTATCACAATAATAATCTTTGTGGGAACTTTCTTCTTTCTCAGTGTCGTCCATATTGCACTGCGTCTAATGAAGTCAAAAGTCTTCTAGAAACCTATAAGCACTAGATAGAGAGAAAAACGTCATTCGATAAACTGATTGACTATAATTCGGAGCGTGTTTGCATGTGTGCGGACGACGAATTGTCTAAATTTGGCCAGACGTTTATAGTTGACTTGTACAATTGATTTTTTTTAAGCAAACATTGTTCGTAAACCGCCACACATGAAGACGTAATATGCTTTTATGAAAATAATCGGACAGAAGCTGCAAGATCAGTTCAAATTTAATTAGGTACTTTTTGGGAAGTTCTGTTCTACCCGCTGTCTCTCCAAGTCCACTATAATTCGCTACCGTTTAGAGGTGAGACCCATGAAAGAGGTTAAAGGCCAGGCAAGCCAAATATTCTCACCTTAAACTCGTAAATTCAGTTCATAGGCCTTTCATGTGAGTTAACTGGTGCCACCGACGAAGTTGATAAAATTCAAGAGTTACACATCTTTTTGACAGTTCAAATCATAAAAGTAACATGCACCCAGTTGTCTTAGTCTGAGCATAGATCGGGGCAGCCACAGAAAAGGTGTTGTATTACTTCCTCTCCCACTTCATCCTGGCATCTCCCACAGGAACCACGACAGAACGGTAATTAGGTTCGTAATGCCTTATAATCCGATCGAAATCCTTACCTAAGAAGAGACATACTCTTCTCCATAGATGAAGTACGTGAAAGAATTTTAGATATTCTACAGGCGGTTATGTTGGTCCACTAGTGTTCCAGCATGCCCAGTGCGCATCTGCCTATCGAGCTAGACAGCACAACGAGACTGCCCTTGCGTCAGAACTCTCTAGTAGCGCACACATCAGCAATATCATTCCCTTGGATGCCTGCGTTACTCGGAATCCATATCTGTTCGACATGATGGTACTTTGATCTTAATTCGCTGAAGTCGGGAGCACCGCAACACTGTCGACGTAGATTCTAATAGGCCACAAGGTCTCGAGATCCATTTCTCAGATACGCGAATAGCGCAATTATCAGGCACTCTGAAGGAGACCCTGAGGCCAAGTTCATCAGAAAAAAAGCCCGAACCGATGTTTGTTTGTCTTTGACCTATCGGTATAGACCAAGACTGTGTTCTCTCGAAGAACAGATCCCGCAGCCCACTCAGCCCTAGAAAGTATGCTAATACTATAGGTGCCGTCGAAGTTCAGAAGATGTATTGCATAATCTGTCCAGCGCGCCAAAATCGGTCCGCCAATTTTCTGTTCCATGTGAACGGGTCTAGCCCGCCTGGCTCCCTCAGCCTAAGCGCATATTTCGCAGAGAAACATTTGAAGAGATGAACACTTTTACGAATAAATTTGCTTAAATACATTGCACCTACTATATGTTTTACAGTAACCGATCATATTGTTAAAAAAAGCTTGTACTTATAGGTTATACACCCAATAGTTATTGGAAAACTTTATCTCATTAATTGATTTGATGATTTCTAGGTTCAAAATTTGTAACACAACAAAGTACAAAAATTGTTGATAATTTGTCAATAAATTTGAAAAATTGTTTAAAACTCTTTGATGCATAGTTCGATCGTATAAGTATGCTTTAGCAATTTTATCTTTTATTTAATTAATGTAAATTGCTTTTCATACCGTTTTTAGTTTTTGATGAAATATTTATTTCTTATATAAGTTTTTACAACTCAAGAAGTGCGTGAGAGAAGTACTCAAATACAGTTTGTCAAGAAAATCTTTTTACATAATGAAAAATTAATTGGGTTTGACTTTCATCATTAAAAAGAATAGGTTCTTTGTATTTTTTTTGTATTTTTTTTTTTTTTTTTTTTTTTTTGAATTATCTCATTAATTCAATTTCATCTAGATATTAGCTAACAAATAACGGCAAAAAAGAAAGAAAACAATAAATTTTAATTCAAAAATACGATTAAAAAAATAAAAGAAACTCTAGAATTTTGTTGTCAAGGAAATGTTTTTACTTACTTGCGTAATATTAATAAATGGGATGAAAGTGATTGAGTTAAAAGATAATCAATATTAATAATCAATATGGCTAACTTTGATATCAATTACAGCTAAGACATGCCTTTTCAGGGAAGAAATAAATTATTGCACATATTCAATTGGAATTTTATACCCTTCTTTCCCAATTACGGCCTCTAATTAACCTTGGTTTTTGAAACGCCTCTTCGCAGTACTTCTTTTAAAATCTCAGTCTTAAAAAGATTTAAGTTTGAAAATTTTCAATTGGGCTTAAATCTCGACTCTGAGTATAAGTATCCAAGTACTTTGCGAGTTATGAAGAAGTCAAGTTCTTGAAAAAAGATCCTTTTTTTGGGTTATTATCCTGATAGAACTGGAACTTCCGCTATCTATTATTATAAATACTAATTTTGTTTAGCACTTTAATAAAATGCCACTTTAATATGTCCAGGTATTAATTTGCATCAATATTGTTCTCAATAAAATAAATTTCTCCTTCTACCTTACTGGATATGCCATCCCAAACCATTACCGAAAGTTTTTCATATTTTACAGTTTGAATTGTGTTTTGACTTTCCAACGCTTTTAATGGTTTTTTCTATACTTCATTGTGGCCGGCATATTAAAGAAACACTTTTATGTTTCCGTTACAAAATATAATATAATATTTGATCCCAATAGTGATCTCAGTAGCTTGGAAATAAGCGATAGAGCAAATGGCACTCGCCTTTCTTTGTGTTGAAGTGTAAGCAGCGGTTTTTAACGCTACTCTACATAAAAAAGTCGTTCGTTTTCAAAACTTGCCTTACCGTTTCATTGGAAACTGTCATGCAACATTCTTGTCTGGACTCACCAGAAAGTGTTCTTGTGGATACCAAGGACTTATGTCCGCTTTTCTTTTCTAACACACGTTTTGTTTTCTTCTAATTCTTACGTGGGAGCTATGGTGAATGTATTAATGTTAGCCTATTTTCGTCTTTTGGTTAAGAACATTTCAGGTAATTCATGAACCGTTTTCCCGACCGACAACAAAAAGTTGACTTTCTTTTCGTTTTATCTTATTTTCTTACCTCAATTTTTCATTTTTGTGTTCTTTTGCTGTTATTTGTTAGTTAATAATCGGATCATTTTGAATTAATAAAAAATTTAAAAATATAAATCAAAAAATCCGTTAAAAAGTTAAAAAGAAAACTTGTTCACTATGTGAAAAGATTTTCTTGACAAACTGTATTTATTTTTCATTCATTTACTCTCTCTATCTCTCAATCTGTTTCTAGGTAACTGTATTTATCAGGTATCATAAAATTGTACTTTTTCGACTCCAATTGTACCAAAAATTTTTTTTTTTAAATTATTTTTATTTTTTTTTTAAGTAAGAGCACAAAAAACAACATAAAATCGTACATAAGAAATCATTTTTATAATAATAAAATTAACATTTTCATGAGATGTTGTAAAACAGATGATTTTTCTTTTAGGAGCTGTCAGCTGGAATTGTAATAAAGGAAACCTACTAAAAACAAAGTGAAGTTAGTTGCAGTTGTTTGAAAATAAACAGACAAATTCAAAAACACAAAGAAATTATAGTAAAGATGAGTTGCTACTGTAAATCAATTAAACGATAAACTAGGGAAATCTATTAAAAAATGAACTGAGAAAGTTCGTAAATTGTACCAAATGAGTAATTGGTGTACTATTGTACTTTTAAGTTCGAAACTGTACCAAAAAAAATACAATTGTACCAACTTTTACAACCCTGGTGCTTATATTGTTTAAAATTCTGTTTTCGTTAAAACGTTACACGTGCTTATGGTTTTTTTTTTCTATTTACTTCTCTTTCTTACACTTTCTTACTCTCTCTAGCTTAAACACCATTATGCTGTGGTTCTTATATTTGTCCTGCTGAATTATAGTGTAAATAAAAAAATATGATTCGAATTTAGTTGTATGTATTTGCTATAATACATACTTGTATTTGCATTAGTGTGGGTATAGTGTATGTACGTGGATTTTTCGTTGTTATCTTTATTTCAACAAAACATTTGTTATCTTTTTCTCATGAATTTGTTTTTGATTTTATTTCTCTTTTTGCTTACGTACGTGTAGAGGTGTATGCGTGTAATGCATTATAAATAATAACGTAATCAAAATCAATATGGAAATTTAATGTTGAGCTTATAAAAAAGGAGCGAGGATAGAGAAAATGAAGTGAAATAAAATGAATTTGTATACAGTACAGATAAAAGTTAATGTTACACTTAGGAAATTATATTAAAAGGTACATGCAATATGTATGTATATAAGTAATAAATGTATTTTATCTTACAGCTCCAACGTGATTGTTGTAATAAATGTTTTTCTTATTTTATGAGCTAAAAACCGAAATTAGAAAAATATTGTAAGTAGTTTTCCATTAGTTGTCAGATCTGGCGATTCCTCACCAAACGTGACGATTTTAAAGGTTATTTGCCGTCAGAAATTTCGGCTTGTCGACATGTCGACTTTTTGGCGGTTTGTAACTTAGTTGGCAATTTTGTTTTTTATTGTACTGGTGTACTTGAATGTATCGATTATAGATGGCTCTTCTACGAAAATTTGCAGTTGCCTCTATGGGACTGAAAGTAATCGATTTTTGAGTTCCAGTTCACTTATGTAATGCAATTTTCGGCAACTGGCAACGAAAAAAGCTCTGAAAATTTGTTATTGAATTTGCTTGAGAAATTCACACGTATGCATACCTCAGAGCTATGAAGTATGACATCATTCAGAAAGGCTACTACTCTCCAAATCCCCTGAAAAGTTTAACACCGGAGAGTATTCTACTAAGTTAAAAGCTTATAAGTTCATGAAAGTACGGATAAAGGGTTTTTAAGCGTAATTAAAGATTTTGGAGGTGTTTCGAACATTTCCAAAACTAAACGCTGTGCTACTCGTTAGCGTTTATTAGAAAAGTAGTATAACTTTTCAGGTATTTTAACTTCGTTCTTTTTTATCGTATAGTATAATTTAATACCCATACTAGGCAATGTGAAATATCTCGAAGATAAAGTGAATAACGTTGTACATGTATAATAATGGTGATACTAAATATTTATATCCAAAATGTATTTTATATTAATTGTAGAAATTATTTTTTATAGTTTTCTAGCTTTCAGTAAACTATAAACTATGTTATAGTAAGTATTGTACACTTTTTGTTTCTGCTAATATTTCTGTTTAATAAAATTAACAAAATATACATATATTATGGCGATTTTTTTCCAATTTTTGGCGAAATTCAAAAATTCCGCACAAATTATTTTTTATTTGTTTGACAATATCTTTTTTTATTATTTAAAAAAAATATAAATTTTATTGCCAAAATGTAAAAAAGGATGAAGTGGCGATTTTCGCGATATTTGTAATTGAATTCGGCGAAACTCTTAAAAAATATCTGACAACCCTGCTCCATTAATTTTTTTTTACTGTTTTGCTAGAATGTACGAATACATTTGGTTTAGCACACAATTTATAAAACATAAACGTATTCGCATTTAGATATTTTTGAATAGAATATCAAAAATATTTTTTAAAAATTTATTTATTGCAGTATGTATTGACAAAAGGATGTATTCATTTAAGGTGGCATTTGAGATGCTGCGTAAAAATTGTAAACTCAATAAAAATCTCTTTTGCACGTTCGTTTTTAGTTTTTAAAGAATGATAATGAATTTTTAATTTTTAGATTTTTAGGGAAATTTGTTTCCAGAAAAAAATTGCATTAAACAAAAACTAAGCACTTCTTTGAATTCTAAAAAATTAGGTCATAAAAATAAAAATATTTCAGCATTCATCACAATCCTTGTTTTTATACACTTATTATATAATTTTAAATGCGCCTTAGTTTATGCAGCACATATGTATATAACCATTTTATATACTCAATATAATTTAATAATGAACATCGATTTTAACCCTAGAACCGTAACCTTTTTTATACATAAACATAAACCATTAGTCGAAACGACCAACACGAGCTTTATAACAAAAAAAAAAAAAAAAAAACACAATACTTACTGAAGAAATATGAATGCTCACTAGAAGAGAACGCTAGCGACAGAGACCACAGGAGAGTTCAAGTTGAGCGCGCAATCAAATAAAAAGCTACATATGAAAATAACGGCGATGTTAGTCGAATCAACTAAGTTTACGGTTCTAGGGTTAATCTGTTATGTAATAAATGTAATTTAATATTTTTTACTAAAGCCGTGCCAGATTTTGCTCTGGAAAAGTCTATTTAGTTGTTTACGACTATAAAATATTTAGTGGAAAGCTGGTTGACTGAAGGTATATGGGCTAGTGATTGAAAGTCCTATACATTGCATATTCACGCTACCAAGCATTATAAATAAAAAAGTCGCACACATAATGAATAAGCAGATATTAAACCATGTATGCTTCGCTATCAGAATTTTCCATAAACATACCCAAGACGAAGATGATACCGAAGATGATACCATTAACGGGCGTGCAGCATTTGGTTCTCCGAAAGAGATATGGAGATTAGCATTCATCACAAGAAATACGAAAGTTTAAATATTTAACGCCAATATAAAATGAATGGTTCTCTGTGGTTGCAAGACTTTAAATACAGTTAATAATCACAAGCATTTTCTATCGTAGCTAAACACCATCACCAACGCAGCTAGCCTCAGAGCTACAACGGTACAAGTGGAAGTAGATTGGTCATACCTTAAGAAAGCCCAAAAATGTACGTTCAGTACTTAAGTGGAATCCGCAGAGGAGCTGTAGAAGAGGAAGGCCGACTGAGAACACGACTGGTAGACGCCCAAATTAAAAACTAAACACTGGATTGAATAAAATATAAATAAATTTGTTACGGTCCTAAGCTCCTTCTAAAAAGGAATGAAAAATAATTATGTATATTCACATATACATTACGTATTGTCTGCAAATTTCTAAATTGGTGAAAACTGTGTCGCTTAAATCCCCAGTCATCGTGAAAATGTTTGGCAATATTTCGTAACCATGGATAAGAAAGGTAATGCAGTGGACTAAGTTTGTTCAAAGAAAGGTTAGTTCAAAGAAAGCGTAGAGTGTTCCATCTGCTGTCAAGGTTATGTCGTCTGTTTTCTGAAACTTCTGTTTTATCGAGGCTGCGAGGATGCTTAAGTTCACACATTCGCTATTGCATTGCTTCATTACCTGGCTTCTGCGCCAGATTTAGCTCCCTCGGATCATTTTCTTCTTCTAAACCCTAAGAAATAGTCCTGTGGTAAAAATATGTTTAGGAAGAGTCTGCTTTTGATGCATATTTTAAGCTGATAGGAGATCTTGCTATAAATAGGGTTTTGAGGATTTTGATTCTATTGGGGATCCTGCTGTGAAAGAAAGCATATTTTTCTAACTTTGTTGTGTTACTAAATTGCTTAATTTTGTTACCGCCATCGTTTAACGTTTTCGTGAAATATATCTCAAGTTTAGACGTAGATAAATCAACATATTCAACAAATACAGTTTGATAAGAGCACATCGTGATCTTTGTGCATTTTTGAGTTATGTATATATATATTGTTACGAAATTAAAAGTTCTGAAGAGGAAATTTACCACATCAGTGACTTATTGTAGAGCTTTAGCCATGGACTTTATTGGTTTGTGTCGGGGCTTGCCATTGTTGCTATAATTACCTTTACTAATTTAAGTGTACTGCCGCCTGCATGCGTAACGGTGTTGCCAGTTAGGGTATTTTGGTTTTAGACCATTTTATAGCAACTACAAGAACATTCGAAATTGATGATAAAATGCTATAAAAGGTAGAAAATTGCGTTTGGAGTTAGTTAGTTATCATTTGGCTGTCACAAAGTAAAGTTTGTTTAGGCGCAATAAAGTAGTTTTATTTTATTTTAGCGCCATAAAAGTGAACTCAAACGTTTTAAAAAGGTTAAAACGTAACGATATAATATTTATATAAAATAAAAATGCCTGAAAAGAAAATACGCCTTCTAAACTGTGTTGTAAAATTCTAGTATATTTGGTAATTATGTGTCACCCTCTCAATGCCTTACTTATTGGCGTATCTGGCAATACTTTCAATTCGACCATCTTTACGTTACATTTCAATTGACGGACATAAAAAAGGATATGAGACAATTCCAGAACCTTCCAAACTGTAGGCAATTAGGTATATATACGTCACAGTTAGTTATCGTTTTGCCGTCATAAAATAAATTCGTGTTTAAGTGGAAATAAAAGCGTTGTATAAGCGAATATTAAGCTGTTGTATTAAGATAAACTGTATAAAAGTTATATTGTAGTAAAAAAAAAAAACTGTAAACAACACCAAAGTGGTGTTTATTTTCTTTTAACGCAATTTAAACGAACTCAAACGTTTTTAAAAGGTTAAAACGTAACAATACATATATATACCAGGAGATGGCTGTAATCATTAGTAGAATCTTATTTTGGTTCACTTTTGTATTAAGTGGTTCTTATAGCAACATATTTGTTTCACAATTAGTTTATAAGATAGGAGTTTAAAACCCTATCAATTTTATTTTGGTCAGCTTTGTGTTCATGTGGCAATTTCATCTTTGTTATCGATTAATATGAATTCCCATCTTGAGGTAGACAGTTATCCAATTTTTGATTTGAAAAGTAAAGTTAATTGAAACATGCATACAGGTTCGATTTCGATGTAACTTTGTATTTCATTATAATGCTTGCCCGTATTTCGCAGATATTTAAAGGAATATTAGTTTTCAAATGCTCCAACGTTAGGAGACTATCCGCGTAGACAAGGTCTTTGACTCCATAAAAGAAATTTAACGGCGTCAAATCGCATGATCCATTGATTACGTGACCGGGAAATTTCTGATGCAATAAAGCTAAAATCAGTCGTACTTATCGTTAACTAAATGAATAACCAGATGTTATTTAGTTGTCGATTTTAGTCTCGAAGCACGTTTGAATCATCACTTTATTTTTGAAATATATTACAATCTTTTTGCAAATTTTGTTGAACGCAAAAAACTCTCTGTCACTCTTCTAGGGAGCATATTGGCTTTCCACAAAGCATTTATTGCTTTGTTCCAGTTTCATTACTCAAGTTGATTTTTCAAGCCAAGTAGATAAATTATCCACTGTAGCTCGCCTCCTTATGATTGTGTAGTGGTAAAGATCCTTGCTAAATGGTGGTGGTGACCCTTACTTAGTTTTGTAATTTTTCCAAATGTAATTTTCCAAGAAAAACTGAATAGGTAAGTTTGGAGGGTTATTTTTTAAAGATGGAGTTGTCTAGAGGGAAGTTGAAGTTTCTTTATTAAACACTCAAGACTATAATTAATTTTTTTTAGTCATCTGTTCTGCTGTTACTTAAACCTGGGCCACTTGTCCTGTTGGTGCTGCGCTCTAACTACTACACCTCCCCATCTCCTATGAATCTTATTCTCAAGTATTTTCTTGCATTTAGTTCAACAACGGCGTTTTTAACCTCTTTATTAGTCCGGCACCTACTTTATTCATAACATTCGATTGATAGGTTGTTACGATCAGACTGAACTTCCATACCAATACATATATTTATCGGTGAAATTGTTTTAGAAATAACACTTTATCGCCCTTAGTGAATTTGGTATAAAATTTGAGACACAGAATCTAACACGTAATACTTTATCTATGATATTCTGTTGATTTAAAAATTAAATTTCAAAATTTTGGACGAATCAGACAGAATGTCTCCTTCATTACACAATTAATAAATCACTGTGAGTATATCACTCATTCGTGTATTGCATTATCTTTAATTACAATTATTTAAATCATTATTTCCATTAAAACTAAATCACACGCATGATATCATCTAAACAAATCTAATAAATTTTTGCAAAATTTTAATAATTTTTACGGGTTGTTTTATTTAATCAAACATTTAACACAATATTAAATAATATTTAACAAATTCATTTTAAATCTCATCTTGATTAAACCTTTGAAACTTTACCTGAATTTTGTGGTCTAACCAAACATTTTCTTCATTTACGTTTCCCTGGCCTACACTTCAGCGATAATGTTATTTTGGATTTCTGGCAATGGTTTTATTGTCTTATCTTTTCGAAAACACACACTCGTTGACCTTTTCCTATCACTGTTGGCTTTTGTAATCACTATTTTGTCTTAATAATTTAATATTGTGGTGCTACAAATTAAATAAATTTTTGGAAAAATATTAGGTGTTTAATTTAAAAATTAGGGGCCTACAGCAGATAGTGTATTATATACATATGGCTTAAGTTTTTTTTACAACTTATTATATAGAAATTTTGCAGGGTAAATGTCTGTCATTTATTCTCAGTTAGTCATTGAACGAATTTTTTTTGTTACGAAACTGTCACATTTCGTGCCAGTAAAGCATTATTGGTCTAAAGTTTTCTTTTTCATATTAAAATTAAACAAAAAAGAACAAGTAGAGTAAATCGATTACTCACCGAAGACAATCTTGGAATTTTAAGCTAGCAAAGCATAATTTAGCGAAAGTTATGCTTAACTCAATTGGAAAAAAGTGCAAAATAGGAAAACCTGCAGGCCATTAAGAAAAGGTGGTGTATATCCGTACGGTCTTCATGAAAATGTCAAATTAAGTTTGAGCAGCAGTTTTGAAATGTTTGCAGACAGCAGGATTCATCCAGATGCAAATCAAGTGCATACCACACGTGCTGAAGCCGCAAGATAGTGAAAGATGATTTTGCATGTCCCCCAAATGCTGCTTGAACTCCATAGTCTAATCATTTTAAAATCCAATTATTACTTGAAATCAAAACTTGTAACTCTGCGACCATCCGAAATACAAGAAGCCGTATGTGAATTACGGTCACCTTACCGCCGAATTTCCATGACACCAAGATAATGCTCTAATTTTAGTGAAACTAGAAGTGTTCGAACTATTATAAAATTCGAAAAACGTGTCAGACGATAATAAGGAACCTGCACTGATGTAATATAAAGCGGGCATTGGCTAAGAATTTCCCATAATATGCGACCAGATATGAAGGCGTAATATTCCTTCTAAATAATGTTCTACAACGTGCTGCAAGATTAGTTAAAAACTATAAAACAAATATTGGTTATTGGTTTTGCCTTACCCGCTATATGATAGATTCAGAACGCTCTCAATTCAGAACAGGATATACGAAATTGGCTTTATTTATTTCGGACATCAAACAATAATCTGCTCTTTTAAAACGAAATCCCTATTATTACGTTTTTACTTTATAAAAACGCTTGATTTAATCAGTTTATAAATTTAAAAATGCAGTAAAACAAAAACGGTTTGATATTTTGCAATTGTTCTTCATAGAAATGAAATATTATTTCATCATATGGCTGCCGCTGCTGACCTCACAGTACCTTTTTCGATTGGACCAATTTTCGAGAACTTTTTCGAGTGTACAGGGTCGTATCTCGGCAATCGCATCTCGAATGTTGGCTGTAAAGGCTCTGGTTTGTTAGCATAATACTTGTCTTTAATGGCGCCAAACAGAAAATAGTTCAACGGTGTCAAAACGTGTGTTCTTGGCGGCCAATTAATATCACCATTTCGGCTTATTAAATGGCCATCAAACGTTTGACGCAATAAATCGATTGTGGCAAGATGCACAATCCTGTTAAAGCCAAACATCGTTCACATCAATACCATGAAGATCGGGCCCAAAAAAATCGGTAACCATGGTGCAATGGGTGTCTTCATTGAGCGTAATGGTTGCAAAATATGAAAATGGGCCAACAATGCATTTTCCGCTCCACATGGAGCACCAGGCAGTCACTAGTAATGGATGCATTGGCGTCTGTAAGACCACATTTGAGTTCTCTGAGCAAATACGCCAATTTTGCTTATTAGCGTACCCACCAAGACGAAAATGAGCTTCATCCGAAGAGATGATTTTAAATGATGATAAATTTCCAATAAATCACAACGTTGCTCAAGCGTAAATCGATTAATTTCGTTCAGTGGAGTATATACTGAATTTTGTGACAGAATAGAATTTGAAATAACTTCTGATTAAAATTTAAACTTTTAATTGCCCACCCTATAGATTGCAGTCAAAATAATTAAGTTAATTAAGTAATTCTTCACTAACACAGTTATGTGTTACACTGCTCGTAACCTGTTTACATGGCACAAATACTCCTAATTTCTTCTGTTTACTCGCTATGTGTTAAACAACAACAAGTGTTACACAGATCTTTCTATCCAAAGACCCTATCCTTGTCGCAGCTTAGATTCGATCCCAACCTTTTCAACCAGAATTTCTCCACACTAAACTCTCTTCGCACTGAGCTTATATCCAATAAACTCTACTCGCTGAATTTGCACCAAATAAGCTGACTGCTATCCGCATCGATGTGCTTGTTATATGGCCGAGTAAACAATGGTTCGAAAGCTCTCGGAAATCTCAATATTTCAAGTAGATTCCATTTCTTTATCTTTAGTTCTTATGCAGTGATCTAATCGTAAACATCTTGTTTATTTCAATGATTACTGTATTGTTGTT
Source organism: Wohlfahrtia magnifica (assembly GCA_023159175.1). Taxonomy (NCBI): domain Eukaryota; kingdom Metazoa; phylum Arthropoda; class Insecta; order Diptera; family Sarcophagidae; genus Wohlfahrtia; species Wohlfahrtia magnifica. The sequence goes on from JAKWBJ010000061.1 coordinate 337,146, forward strand.
GTTTCTTATTTGTTTCGTTGTCTGCTTGCTTTGTTGCTGTAGTTTATTTTTATTCGCAAACAAGCACGTTGTTCCCAAACTTGATTTTCGTGACAATATGTTGCCAGAAGGATTGGAAAAGTCTTATACAACGTTGGCTAATACTTTGAATAAATTTATATTTTACCAAATTTTTATTTTACCAAAATAAACAACAAATATTAGTTTTATACCCAATATTGGGGGTAAATAGAAGTTATGTTATATTTTTGTTCTCATTTCAATGAAATTTATCCGATTTTTCTTTGACTTTATGCTTCTTAGAAACCCTAATATTTTTGCTATAATTTCATGCGTCACTACTTTTAATACATACATACGCATACACACATACACACACGCACACATATGCTTCAAAAGACACTATCACATGCAGAATAAATCCTAAATTAATTTAATTTCTGCCTGAATGTATTTCAACATCTTTAATCCCTTCAATATATGCTTGGCTTTAAGTTTCCTAACCTCCACCTCTAATCATTCTCTAGATGGCCCATTAATTCTGCCTTCTTCTTCTTCTTAGATTTGAACAAGCAATTGAATAAATTTTCGGGTATCATTTTGCCGATTATGCAAAATCTTTTCGAAAATAAATACGAGAAACCGAATAATTTAAATTCTATTTATTGTTGCTTTTTTCCCTTATTTTTTTTTTGCGTTATGTCTGCAATTATTTTTCTCAAGGATTTGTTACAAAATTAAACGAAATTTAAATGGCCGGAAAGCAATTATTTTAATTTTGATTATCGTAAGTAATAGAATTTAAATTTATGACACACAGGCATACGGATAGATAGACAAATAATGTCATTCTTTAGTATTGTAATAATTACGTGAAAGTTGTTCAATGAACCTCAAGATGAGCTCAATAAAAATAAAATAATATTGAAAGGAATTCAAAATTAAGCATTGAATTTTAATTAATTGCTCGAAAAAACTTAAATTTTGATGCCAATTTTTGAAATTGATTTCAAAATACTACTCGTATGTGGGCTAAGCAAACTTAATTTTAGTATTTAAAGAATGGTGGGAGAATCATGTCAAACGTGTGACCACTTTAAAAGAGTGTTTGGCTATGTATGAATAATCCAAACGAAACATAAATCCATCACAACACACGGTAGATCGAACAACAATCAAAACGATGGGTTTCTTCGGGTAAACGTACACTAAAGAAGCTTAAGCTACCTTTACCTAACAATCGCTAAGGTATTATCCGCATCTATTAACTTGAAAAGAGCAAATCGATTACCAACAATAAAGAGGTTTTAAAAAACAAAAAAAGTTCTTTCTCATTGGGTGTATAACTTAAAAATGCGAGATTTTTTTAACAAAATTGACATGAAAATTTATTCAAAATATTAACCAATACGAATGCTGAGCTCGATAACGAGTGCCGGTCCCGATTGCCTCGGTTAAGCTCAATCTCGTTGGCGGCATGAGAACACGTGCGGTATAGCTAGGCTCTGCTGAACCGACCTCTATAAAAATTGCACTATTGCGGTCTTCATGGGCCATAGCCTGATCGGGATATATACCGATAGACACGGCATCCCCTCGCATGATTTTTGCAGGAGTTGTAGTTCTAAAGAGGAGGGAGAGACTGTCTTTTACTTCTTGTGTCAGTGTCCAGCCCTGTTATCAGACGTAGGAAGTTTTTGGCCTCCTATTTGTTGTCATCCTTGACTGAACATTCCAAAATTAAGGTCATCGCAATTACATGATTGGTTTTCTATGGAGACTGTTTGATCCCCGAGTTAGCTTTTATCTTGTAGTATCACAATGGACCAAGTGGGTTTCCTTTCGTTTAGGGGGTCCACCATCTTAGTTAACCTAACCTTGACTATCAATATATAAATTCAGCTCAAACGAAATCTTTAAGGTCAAGAACTAATCGAGTTAGTTTAGGATACCTGGTCCTGAAGTGAAGCGTATCCCAGTGAAAGCTTTCTGCATCGATCGAAATAAATGGTAGTCCAACTACGGGTATGATTTGGCTATAATACGAATCTCTCCAACTACCATGTTCTACATAGTTTTCGACAGTAGTCTTGCATAATGTGGTCCCAGCGTTGTCATCATAGAATATTATGACTCAGTGTCATTTCGTATAGTCTGGGCGTTTATCAACCAAACGAATCAACAACAGACTACTAAAGATGGTTTCACCAAATATGGAACATTACCTTGGCGTCATGCCTTGTGCATTGATTAGGCTGGTAACCCATCTCCACACACGATTTGTTGCGCTTCGGATTGTCGTAATGTAACGATTTTTTTTATCGTCAATAATAATTCATTTCAAAATTAGTTTTTAGCGTCTGAGCAGCATTTTACACAATTTAATTTCTTTCAAATGATCTTGACACTGACAAACGTTTTAAAATTGAAGTTTAAGTGGACCCCAATTCATTTGCAAGTTCCTACTGAATTTGGCAACAAGCTTTATGGATTAATGCTAGGTTTTTTGGTTAACCTGAACGGTTTTTTATTTTTCGTGTCGAAATCAACACTTCTTCACCGCATAAGCCTGTGAAACATATTCGGATTAAAATTCTTTGAGCATTCGATGTACACTAGGCGTACAAATGTGAAATTACAAATTAGTAACCAAACTTCAAAGGACGGCGGCTGTTATTTAGTAAAAATTGAGCTACTATTACGTGTGATAAAATTCTTCAGAAAATGTTAGGTAATCTATTGGAATCGATTCTTTTTTAAAAGTAATTTTTGAAATCAAAATATTAGAATTGCAGTGGAATCTTAATTATCAGGTTTGAACATCATATAAAATTTACCAGCAGTTCTGGACATGAAAATCTCTTTAAATAGTGGAATTAACATCATAAGATTTTAAACAAAAATACTGGATAAATAGGCAAGGACTTGGAAACATTTTGGGAACATATTTTGATTTTGTATTATAGATTAACCTGGAACCTCAAGGAAAAGACAATTAATATATTCACTGACAGCCAAGCTGACTTAAGGGTACTTGGCTCGAAACGTATGACATCTAGACTGGCCAAATTTTGCTATGATACGTTGCAAAAACTTCCTCTCTGGAATAAGGTCCAGTTGTTTTGGGTACCTGGACACTGTAGGATAGATGGTAACGAAACAGCGGATGCATCGGATAGAAAAGAAAAGGTTCCGCAACGAACCGGTCCGGCACTTTGCTGTGCGGCACTTCTTATTACCATCCTAAATCTAATCAAGGATTTAGAAATTGCCATATGCTCGGAACACTGGTATGCTCATAGGGAACTTCGCCACTCTAGCATGGCGATCAGTCCATAATTTAGGCGTTGCTCTAAGGTTCTCAAGTATGACAGACCGGACTTGAAAATGCTGACGGAATTTCTTCCGGGCCATTGTGGGCTGAGTGTGTAACTAAAAAGGATGGCGGTTCACATCGTGTGATGTGGAGTTTTTGATAGATTTAGGTGGAAATGCTTATGGTGACATAGGTTCTTATTGGGAGACATATCCACCATTTGGGCTTCAGATCTGCTGGTTTTCTTTAGGGAGGCAACAGATCTGCTAAACAAATTGTAAACCTGGATGAGCGCAACTGATCCTGAAAGTCGCAGTGTCCTGCAAGATTGGCTGGTCAGAATGATAATGATATAGAAAAAATAAGAATGGGTCGCAGGTTACAGAAAAACCTTTGAAGTTTATGTGAAACTGCAGTGAAATGGGTTGCTCGCTTTCAATCTGATAATTTTGATGTTAAAGATGCATCTCGCTCTGGTCTAGAAATTGACTAAATAAGTCGATAAAATCATGGAAAAAATTGAGAAACACTGCCATATAAGCAGCGTGAACGTTACTAGGAAACTAGGCGTTCATCACCAAATACGTATCAACCATTTGAAGAAAGCTGCGTACATTAAGAAGATCGAAGTTTCTGTGCCATATGAATTAAAAATGAAAAGTGAAAGTGACTGAATGTTCACTTGCGATTCACTGTTACAACGGAACGAGCAATGAAAGGTGAATCGCGGGCGAAAAAATGTCGTCTACGAAACCAGTTGATGCTTTGCAGAATTGGGCTTGGTTGACATGTGGTTTCAACAAAAGGGTGCCGTTCTGCATGCGATACCATAAACCTATTGTGAGGCGGGTTTGGCATCCAATCAATCTCACATTATGGGACAGTCCATTGGCCGCTAAGATCTTGCAATTTGACTACAATAGATTATTTTGTGTGTCTCTCGTATACATGGACAATGCCAGACCTGGATGACATCATTACATCTGCCATTGGTGAGACACCGGAAGAAATGCTATAAAAAAGTATGCCGAAATTAGAGCTCACGATTGGATCACCAACGTTATAGACGCGGGCAACATTTACAGAAAATAACCTGTAAAATGTAAATGACATTCTCTTATTTGACACCCTTTTGCAAATTTTCTATGTTTTTTTCAATTTCCAAAATCCAAACTGCTTAAAAATCATCTATTATATGCCGTCATTACTTATCATTGAGTAAAAATTCGATTTTAAAGTAAAAAAAAGTTTGGCGGATTGTCGTCTGCTTTCGGTTCGTTAGCTGTCATGTTTTTTTCATTTCATCAAAATACTCTGAATTGCCTAATCGATTGTATATGTTCTCTAAACCTTTTTACTTAATAAAATATACCAAAGAGTAGAAGGAGAATTACACTTTATTAGTAATTTATTACGTTTAGTTCTTCTATTTAATAATTCTTTTTGTCCGCCTACAGGTATTATTTTTTGAAAACAGAGGTGTCCGTGTTCGGTCAACAGAGCGGCCGTTAAGTGGAGTTTTATTTTATTTGTTGCTGCGTCTTAAAGAATGTCCGTCTAAGGGAGTTTTCACTGTAATACATTCGGAAGGACTTTACTTATTGCTCCTTAATACGAAACCAATTATGAAAGAACTTTACATTGTTAATTATAATATTAAATCTTTCAATTAAAAGTATTTTTTGATTTTTTATTTTACTTTCCTTCATCCTCTTTCATTGATTAACAAAAACATCATAATTTTTAACATGATTATCTACAAAAGCCTGTGCCAAAAACTATTTTTAGTTTTAAAGGAACCATTCAGCTGTTACTTCTTATTCACATCACTTTGGCACCATTTTCTATCCCTATTAAACGAGTATATTTACAGAAAATTATTTTGCACAATTTTCCCCCCGACCTACTTGTCAAATTGGCTGACTCTTTGTTTATAGTTTTGTGCTACTAATGACCTGAATTCCTTTTTAACACAAAGTGATTATAATAAAATGTATTAAAAGAAATCTACACTCGTACAGTAGCCATGTCCACGAGGCCTGTTTAATTGCAAATTAATATAAGAAAAAAACAGGAACATAAATGGAAATACAAATTACAGCCTTTCAATTATTTTATAATTATTATTACTATTTTTTTGTCTTTCACTGCAAAAAGTTTCCATTCTTCTCTAGTGAAGGAGAGATGGAAATACAGGACAACACAGTCGTTAATTACTTAGGCATAGTGATGCAGCAACATGGAGTCAGAGAGAGAGAGAGAGAGAGAAAGATAGAGAAATGATTAATAATCAACATAAAATTGTATATTTATGCGCCTGATTGTATGCTACCGTATAACATAAATCGATTAATTTACACTTCCAACCACCACTACATGTACATATATTTAGATTTATAATAGTGTTTTAATACAGGTTTGCAATGGACTGTATACATAAAGGAAACTATGAAGAGGATAAAGTGAGATAGAGAGAGAGAGAGAGAGCAGGTTATTCATTTACGATTAAGGTTTGTGTAACTGTTTATACAAATCGATAAACGATTATTTTGCTAAATGTTTCTGATACTTTTTTCATATATTATTTCCTATAGAAACTATTAATAACTCTATTACGCTGTTAAAGAGTGAGTCAAGTAAAATGCCTTCATCATCGTTAATGTTACAACATAAGCCCTTAATACACCGTTTCCGTTAGAACCTGTAATCGTATTTATTTTTTAATTAAAATTGCCAATTATTCTAGTCTTAATGTATTGTACATACACTATTGGACAAAATAAAGTGCAAATTACCTTTTTTACATTTCATCAAAGAAAAAACAGTTAAACTCAGTATTATTGTTAAAAAGTTAATTGAATTTATTTATTTCGTATACATTTCAATATAAGAGGCATACAAATTTATATATTTTAACTATACTTTGTTTCTTAAACAACAAAAAAAAAAAATAAAAACAACTTTACTTGGTGCAAACATTAGATGCTTCCCAAAAAATTCAAAACTCTTGCTATTCTGAGTTCAATTAGCGAAGTTATCGCATGCCAAACTGAGATGACAAAACAAAAAATTCCAGTTTTTCGATATAGCACGCCAGTAAATATACGCATTTAAAATTACTTTTTCAATCAATTTTAAAAGTAATTCCACTATACAATGCTTATAACATATCTTTGAAAAAAAGTGTAGAAAAATATTTTCACTTTCATGTGCATGTACTCTAGGCGACCGTATTTACCGTATGGGATCTATTGTTTTTCGCATTTTCTGTAAAAGTGTTAAAATATATTGAAAAACGAACTTCACTTTTGTGCTCAGGAGGCCGAAGTATAGAACTCCTCAACAAAATATAAAACAAAACAAAGTTCTGGGCATTAGCAGGTTAAAATGCCACTTGCCTGCGGTTGGACAAAATAAAGTGCAAATGAAAATTATTGGAGAAAGCCGTTGCCGAAAACTATTCGGAATCCTTCATTAAAAGACTGTGAATTTGAAATAAAAACAATTGTCGAAAAAATAGAACAAACCAATATCAGGGGTATAAGCAGGCTTTAAACTCTTTAGCATTTGAAAATCAAGTTTATAAAATGTCAGGGCGAAAGCTCAAGACAACAAAGCGTAAAGATAGTCGTATAATAATTCTAGCCCAAAAATATGTTGTCTACTTTTAGGAAGATTAAGAAAGATCTTAGCCAGAGCAGTCTAAAATGTTTTTACACAAAGTAAAAACCATTACTGTCAGATGTAAATAAAAGAAAGCCCTTGGCCTTTGCTAAATGCGTGTAACTGTGCCAGAATCATATTGGAATCGTGTGATATCATAAGATGAGTTAAAATATAAACTAAAAATGCAAAACGTTTTAAAAGATTATGGTGTGAGCCTTCACAAAAACCTAAATCTAAACATATTGCATACCATATACTACTACATTAAGCATCCTGCTTTGTATGTTCAGAAGTAGACAGTTATTTAGGGACAATTGCTTGTATACTTTCTCAGAGTGATTATTTATTGATTTAAAGCCTCAATAGAAAATCTGCAACTTATTATTATGTATGAAGATATCACATCCACTTAACTAATTCCTCTCACTTTTAAACTGATGATTTGTATTGACTGCCAAGTCATTTAGACCAAATCATAAAATAAAAAATTCAATATTTACTTGTATGGGAGGTACCTAGAATGCCCACATATCCGATTATTATGCGACCACTTATTGGCTGATTATTTGTATTAATTACGAAATCATTTCTACCAAATTCAGAAACTTCTACTTTTACTTGAACTCAAGATATACAAAATGAATATTTATTTCGTATTAGAGGCACCATGCTCACCTTTCCAACCCCGTTTATATTTGTTAGAATATGTGCACTGAATCGACGTGCCAAATCTTATTCAAATACCTTTAACAGGAACTGTGTTTACGGAATGACCACCTATAGCGCCATCTGTTGAAAATTTTTGACTTTTCTTTTTTCCTAAACCTTCGCGTAGCAATTGCGAACAAAATCGCTGAAGGAAGTATCCGATTTGATCCAGTCGTTTTCAAGTTTTACGCATCCGAACAACCCTCAATCCATTTTTATATATAAAGAAGATTAAACTTGATGGTGGAAGTCTCATGGTCTGTGGCTGCTTTTCTTTTTCTGGAGTGGGCGACAGTAAAGACTGGAAAGCATTATGTTAACAGTGGTGCTATGGTAATGGGCTTGGGCTACTTTATCTTCCAACAGGGAACTTATCCCAAACATACAAGCAAGGTCGCAAAGGACTATTTTCAAGAAAACTGAACCGAAATACTGGAATGACCGGCTCAGAGCACCGAACTCAGTTGAAGACTTGTGGATTATACCAGATGACAAAATTTCAATGGTATATCGGATCAACATGAAACATAAAAATATATTCAAGCCGAGTGGAGTGGAGTGGAATTCCTATATAAATTTTGAAAAACTTGACTTCGTGAGTTCATAATTAATAAAGGGGGAGCTACTAAGTTCTGAATATCATATTGTTGTGGTCATCATCAAATACTTTGCAGGGAGTATTTCAACATATGTTGTTTAGCTGAAAAAGTTTAACTAAAATATAAAAGTTTTTATGTTTTTTATATCGAAATTTAAACAAAATTAACAAATTCAATTAATTTTTTTAATAATAACGCTGACATCGACCCTTTTTTATCTGATAAAATACAAAAAAAGTATTATTGACTTAGTTTTGTCCAATAGTGTATATCCATTTCTAAAATTCTAAGGGAAATGATGTCTGTGCTACAGCAACTACTGCGTATTTATGGGCATTTATGCTGTTACTATGACTTACAGAATATGAGTGTTTACTTGTGATAGTTATAATTTAATAATTATCATCTGAAATATGAAATTTATTGGCTATTATCAAACCATATACTTACATACTTTCAACAACAAAATTAAGTGTGGCAGATAGTATCTATGCATGATGTCAGGACCTACAATATATTACGAAGCTGTTTCTTTATTCTTATTTTCCCTCCTGTCATTCAAAGTAAGCGATTTAGCATTTCAATCTCTTTTACATTGAGTTAAACTGTTTTCTCTATTTAAATAAGCTGGCAGTTAGATAATTCTGTGTCTTTTTAGAAGACAGATATTTAATTCACCAAATTTAGTGTCCTTTCAACTTGATTTATTTAGATGCTCCTTTTCTAGTTTTTTTTTCTGCAATCAATTAGATTTCTTAAAGCACTTAAAGTACGCGTTTGTTAAGCTATGCTTATACAATTGTCAGACCCAACAATATTATCAAAAAAACTTACAGTAAATATCTTACAATCGTGTGTACTCTGATTTTTGTCTTTCAATATTGTTAGTATTGAATCCTTACTTTTAAGTACGGAGTACCTAAATATAAACGAAAATACTCGGTTCTCGGTACCTCTACTCAATAAAGGGTCCGCCATCTAACGTTCTGTTTTCAACTAGTGCTTATTTCGTGAATGGTAACACTTAGCTCTTGTCTACTTTGATAGATAATTAGTTTCATCCTTCCACTGAACGAATATGGTTGTGTATACGCTTGAACAACGGTGGGAATCTGGGTCTGCGATCGACTTACAGAGGATGCCGATTTTGCCAAAAAATAGCATCTTTCCAGGTGAGGCTCATTTTGATCTTGGCGGGTATGTAATCAAGCAAAGTTGTCGCATTAGGGGCACAGAAAGTCCGCACACAATCATTGAAAAGCCGATACACTGTTTGGTGCGGATTTTGGTCCAGAGGCATAATTGGGCCTTTTATCTTCGAAAATGAGCAAGGAGTGGCTGTTACAGTCAATGACGATCGTTATCGGGCCATGTTAAACGATTTTTTGTTCACAAAAATTGAAGAGGAGGATATTAGCAACATTTGGTTTCAACAGGACGGTGCTACGTGCCACACAGCCGAAGCTACACATTCGATGTTTGGCGCCCTATTTTGAAGATCGCATTATCAGCCGCAGAGCTGATGTCGTTTGGCCACCTCGGAGCTGCGATTTGACACCGTTGGACTATTATTTGTGGGGTGCCGTCAAAGACAAGTGTTACGCCAACAAGCCAGAGACAATTGACGCTTTAAAGGACAATATTCGTATTCCATTGGGGAAATACAGCTGCACACAATCGATAATGTGCTTAAAAATTGGACCGATCGTGTAGGCTACTGCATGGCCAGCCGAGGCAGTCATTTAAATGAAATTAATTTCCATTATTAACCGGAAGGATTATACTTTCAAATAAAAAAAGCAATTAAAGAAAATATTCAGTAGTTTTTTTTATAGCATTTAAAAAAAAAAAAAAAAATTATTTCGCGGACCCTTTATTTGTCAGCACTAGTTGGAGCAGAATTTTAGTTTTATTATCGCTCCAATTTGTCTTTTCCAGGTGAGTGCTTTCCTTTTTTTTCTGCAATTGCCTTGTGAAAATTATCCTCGCATTTTTTGTGATGTCATCCTGTGGTTTCCAGGGAGTGTGCCAAATCCAACACCATTTTTGATCTTCAACATTGTCAGAGAAAGCGTTCTCAAAAATATATATCATCGTCAGAAAACACATATCTGTAATGGGATTGCCAGATGTGTTGCAATCGTATGAACTGACAATAAACATTGTGATGGCAATTTTTCATTGCCTGGTTGTTGTCAGCAAATTTCCAGTTCTAAAAATGTTATTAGATTTGAAAATCGTCTGAACAGAGCTTCACAGACCCTGAACTTTTAACACCCATTTCTTCAAATTTGAAAGAAGAAATAGTCGCAATAGGCTTAATCTCGAGAGCTTGCTAAATATAGCTGAGCAATTTGTAGCTCAACTTATACATTTTTGCCATTTTTTCTCGTTAAATATAGTTTATGTTTTTAGTTTATTTTGGAGGGTAAATGTCTGTCATTTATTATCTCTTAGTCATTAAACGGAAACAAATTTTTTTTGCTTTGGAAACTTCGAACTTTGGGCTAACTCAGTATCAATTGAAAGAAGTTTTGCTTTAGTGGTTTAAAGTGCAAGCAACGGCAGCTGCAGCACATCGATGGCTCCGCAGAGCTTATCCCGAATATGCTAAACTCAATTCAGGGTACGACAGATGATTTACCATATTCTGCTTCCAGATAAGCCAAGAAAGTGCGAAGATGATGAATTGAAAGCATCACACCCTTAAATTCATTGTCAAACTTAAGAAGAATTTTTTAAATTAGGAGCCATTCAAGCAGATACTCTTAAACGCTTTTAAGTGGTAGGATTCTTTTAGAAGCAAGAAAATTAAATACTACATGAGGAATGTTAATAAACGATTTCGCATGTCCGCATTTCTGCCTGAATGTCATAAAAGAAACACTATTAGCGATGAAAAGTGGATCCATTATGAATTAGACTTACTTGACATGTGGTTTTACAAGACAGTGCCACTATACACGCGACACCATGAACTTATAGGGAACCTATTAGGTACTGCACAAGGGATATTGAAAAATAATTTAGTACTTCTGAAATGTTGCTTAAACGTCATAAAAGAAGTAGTTTTGCACCAAAACGCTATTGGCGATAAAATGAGGATCCAATATGACAACCCGAAGCGCAAAAACTTGTTTGTAAGGTCCGGGCAATTAGACTAATAACTACGGCGCCAAGGTAATGATCTTTATTTACTGCTACGAGCATTACACATTTTTCAGCAGCTAAAATCGGGTCAGAGGGTCATACCAGTTAATAACTGTTTAGAATGTGGTTGGCTGTAAGTCTTGCATCACCCGCTTCCACTGGAATATTCAAGATTACAGAACAGTGTTTGTATAAAGACGACATTGGGCGTACATCACTGCTGCCTTCAGTGCTATTGGAAAAGCGAGGAAAAGTGTACGCTGTCTACAAGTAGATACGTGAGACGTATTTGGTTTCAGGTTACGGTTGACAACTATATGCGAATGAGTTTATCTACCTTGGCACTGCCATTACCAGTGGCAACCATGTCAGCCTGGAGATCCAGCGTTGAATCACTTTTGGCAGCTGATGTTATGATAGTGTCAAAGGGCAATTGCATAGTAGAACTCCCTAGCGCGATCAAATTGATACTTTATAAGTCGCCCCCAATCTCCTTTATGGCTCGGAAGCATAAATGTCATTACGACCGTTGCAGCTGCCTTAGGTGTGTTCTAGTGAAAAGTTCATCGGTCTTTTGCGGTTTGGAGATGAATTTTTTATTCAAACTAACCATGAGTTATATGACCTATATAACGATATGAGCGCTGCTCACCGAATTAACATCCAGAGAATATGTTGAGTCTGATATGTCGTTCGCATGGATAAATGTGCTCAAATGAGAAGAGTGTTTGATACGGAAATCTGTGGATATCTGTGTAGAGGACGGCCTTGTCTTGTTGAAGAGACCATGTCTAGGAAACCTTGTCTATGCTGCTGCAGCAGGCCGAAATCCGGTAGTCTGGTTGTTATTCAATATTGCCACAAAAATAAAAAAGAGATACTAGCTAAGGATAGCCCACATTTAAAAAAAATTATATTCTATCAAAATTTCACAATAAACGTAGTACGATTGTGAACTACCCAAACCTATTAAAAGCTTTTTGCTGAATAAGATAAAAAATAATCCTTTATATCAGTAGTACACTGTAACAAGTTTTTCTCTATTTTTACTTTGTATACCATTTCATCTCTCTCTTCTACCCTTTGCTCAAAATTGACTGCATTGTCTTCTCCTCCCCCACGGGACTATTTGGTGGTTGAGTATAACTTTGATTGAAATGAAAAGTTTCATGTTACTTGCCATTTGCGGTACAATGACTGACAATTATTTCATGTTTGAATACATAATGTTGATGACGATGACAGTGATGATGATGATGTTGTTGATTTGTTGCCGCCAACTATTGCTACTGCTGCTGCTGCTAGTACTGTTGTTGACGTTAAAGATTAAAATGGTAATAAATGTAACATAAGACAACAAAAGAACTAGAAATGACTTTTTATAGAGAATGTCGATTTTAATATACGAATTGTTTGACTTGTTTAATTAGTTGACGACTCACTAAAGGGAACATTTTTTTGCTCTTTTCTGTAAATGAGTGCATATATGTAAGTGTGTATGGTGGCATTGGCAGAAATAGAAACGAACAGACTATTCACACATTCTCTTTTCGAACCGTCCATATATCAGTCTTATTTAGCACCAATGCTACTGTTTTCGACATCTAATGACCGTTGGATTTCATTTCAGCTTTTGGTCGAGGCTTTGTTTTGTTTTGAATTTGTGTCAGTATTTAAATGATACCGGAGTAAACACATCAACTGCAAATAAAATATCTTTCTAATAAATAAAATCAAATTATTGCTATTTTATGTGGTTGATATTAAAATAGCTTGAGTGTGTGACAGACACATCATTTAAATTTTAGCTGAATAAGATTAAATGTTAGAATAAAATTGCTGAATTTCATTTAAAGATCGTGTTATGAGATTTTTGTGCTTATTAAAAATATCAATAAATATTTACTTTACTGAATGCAATAAAATTGTATATTAATTGTGTCGAAGCTTAGCTGAATATTTTTTATTAATATTTATTAAATAATATTTATTAAATTTATGCATTTCTGACAAAAAAATTTGCTAACTGAATTGCATTTTTAATGAGTTAAAATAGAATTCTTTTTAAAGTAGCACTTTTTTAAGATGAAAGATTTGTATTGCTATATACTCTTGCCTTTAGACCAATATTTTAGCTTTTATTGTGGTTAAAAACGTATACATTACAAGATGTTTTATATAAATATCATATGTTAGTTAAAAACCTTGGCTGAATTGTACTTTTGGTGAGCTGAATAAGATTTTTTTGTTGAAGATATAAAAGTTTCAATATTGCATAGTATATTAATATACTTCTGTTAGAAAGTGTTAGCTGAAATTTAGCTTTAATCAGTCAAAATTAATATTTTTAAATTAATATTTCCTTAAGATTAATGTTTTGTTTTCAGTCTTTAAACTAAGATTTAAGCTTGATATTGTAATACACTTTATTCAAAATTTTTAGTTTTATTATAAACATTAGTTAAATGTACTTTACTCCAGTCGGAGAGTAGTTCCAGTTGTAGTTCTAAACATTTTAACAATTTTTATTAAATTTATGTACTCCTGGAAAAAATTATTTTAGCAGTAACACTTTTTTAAGATGAAGATTTTGTACGAGGGCGGATTGACATTGAAGCTACCTAGCGCTAGATGGCAGCACAAACACAAAAAATTTTCTTTCTTAGAAATTACGATCTGTCAAATGTCAGCTGTTAAAATTTTAGCCAAATTCATCAATTAGTTTATTTATTGTAGTCGTTTGAACTAAGCAACTTTTGTGTTTCTTGGAAAATGGAAAAAAGTGAATTTCGTGTAGTGATTAAACACTATTATTTGGAAGGCAAAACGGCGAAAGAGACAAAAGAAAAGCTTGATAAACATTACGCCGAATCTGCTCCGTCAGACTATGTAAAATATTGGATTGCTGAATTTAAACGGGGCCGAACAAGGACTGCAACACAATCATCAACAGGAAGGCCAAAAGAGGTGGTTACTGAAGAAAATATCAAGAAAATCCTCGATATCGTTATGAATGATCGCCAGGTCGAAATACGTGAGATTGCTGAAATGGTAAACATATCATATGAACGTGTGTTCAACATTTTGCATGAACATTTGCATATGAAAAAGCTATCGGCAAGATGGGTGCCGCGTTTGCTCAGTGTTGAACAAAAACGAGTTCGACAGCACATCACAACGGTGTTTGGACCTGATAAAGCATATTCCTGCTGATTTTTGGCGTAGATTAATAACTGTTGATGAAACGTAGGTCCATCACTACACACCTGAAACCAAAAATCAATCGAAGCAATGGGTGGAAGCTGGTGGAAGTGCTCCGAAGAAGGCGAAGACAGCGAAATCGGCTGGCAAGGTATTTTGTAATGCACCCGGAATATTGCTCATCGATTATCTTGAAAAGGGATCCACAATCACAGGAGAGTATTATCGTGCATTATTGGATCAATTGCTTGATGCAATCAAGGAAAAAAGATCACATTTAAATAAGAAAAAAGTGCTCTTTCTTCAAGACAACGCACCGGTTCACACAGCGTTAGATACGATGCTAAAACTACGAGAAATCCACTTCGAATTGGTTGATCATCCACCCTATAATCCAGATTTAGCCCCTAGTGACTTTTTCCTGTTTCCAAACTTGAAAAAATGGCTCTCAGGAAAAAGATTCATCCCAAACGAAGAAGTCATTATCGAAACTAATGCGTATTTTGAGGAGTTCCCAAAATCGTATTATTCAGATGGTATAAAAAAGTTTGAAAATCATCTTACTAAGTGTATTGAGCTAAAAGGAGACTATGTTCAGAAATGAATGGTTTTTGGAAAAAAAATATGTTTTTTCCTACTTAGGTAGCTTCAATATCAACTAAAATTTTAGTTTGATATTGTAATACATTTTATTGAATGTTTATATTTTTATAATAAAAAATAGCTGAATTGTACTTTTTACCAGCTGAATAAGGATTATTTGTTCGAATAATTAAAAATGCAATATTTAGTTACTGTTTTTTGACAAATTATACAATTGTAATAGCTTTATCAAGAAATAACAACAATAATTCTACAAAATAATTAATTTTTAGCAAAAAAACTATTAATTTTTTAATTTTTTTATTTTCTTATGAGATTATCAAAAAAAAAAAAAAAAAAAAAAAAAAAAAAAAAAGGGAAGAGTGAAACGAAGAAAAAAAGAAGAAAAACATGTTCTAACAACTGTTCTATAGCATGTAACAATTAATTTTTTCCAATATTTCTACTATACTCTTGCCTTATCTCTTTTTCCACAAGGGTTATAGTTGCCTTGCCATACCATTCACTGATGGCAGATGACTATCATTAGTTTTTTTCTGTTTCAATAAATGATTTTATTTTTACTTTCAGCAACAAGAAGATTGATTTTTTTTCTTTTCATCAAAAAACAACAAAACAAAAAAAAAGTAATACACTAAAGCAAATAATAAAAAAGAAATTAATACATACAGTGGGACTATACATAAAAGCAACAATAGTGCTTACTTTTTAAAAAAATATATATATTAAGTGGAGGGTGTCCTGTCACACTATAGTAGCCATTATGGCTATTACATTGCCTACCATATTCGGTCTCAACTTCTACTACATCTGTGTTTTGTTTTGTATTGAGTACCAGATGAATTGTTTTGCCATTTTGCATCTGTGGGGGAAGAAGGAGTGGAGCGAACAAACTGGAGAAACACTAATAATCAATCGATATAATGAAATTACAAAAGATATTGTGAAACAAAAGACAAAAAGTAACAAAACTTTGAAATTAAATAAAGAGAATTATATAAGGAAACAAAACAAAAAAAGAAAAATAAATGAAGACTCCCAGTATTTAAAAAGGAAGCTGCAGCAAATACAGCCACACAGCATGAAAAAGAAAAAATTCAAATGAAAACAAATTTATCAGCTAGAGGTAGATAATACGTAGGAATAGAATTTATAATAAAAAGAAGCCAATGTTGCTGTAAAACTTTCATACGAGGGTGGTTTTATATAAAGAAAAATGTATAAAAATTCTTTTAAAAGCCACTCTAACCAACCTCGTCCTTCTAATATGTTTTTTCCACAATTAATTTTGTGCCACTACAACGAAAAGGTTTTCCATTTCTCGGCTGATTTTTTGTTTTGTTTTGAAATTCTGTTTCCCAGCAATTCTTTTATTCTGTCAACTAAACGGGGCTGTATTTGACAATCCATTTATCATTCGACTAATTGAGTATCATTAAATAAAATTCCCGGTTTCATTTGTAAGCTCCCATAAACAATAAAGGCAACGTTGTACTCGTATTGCGCTGTGAGTGTTTGGAAGAGCATCTTCATCGTAAGCCGTATTAACGCCACAAAATGAAACTTTTTGTCAGTGTGGGACGTATGAGAAAATGTATATTGACTTCATAAAGGAGATATATGCCACAATTTGATATAATACAATTGCTGTTGTTGTTGTTGTTGTTGTTGTTGTTGTTTATTTATAGAAAATGTTAATAACAATAATAATGGTAATACAATAAACTGTGTGCCACCAATTCAATTAAAATTGTTAATAAAAACCTTGTAGAAGAGCACTTCCCTATTTGATTTACGAAGGATTATAGAACATAATTAATATGTTGAAGGAAAATTGGAAAAAGAAAATCTTATATCGGGTGGTTTTTTACAAGCTTTCGGATTTGATTTAAAAAGCACATTAAATTTAGAGAAATGTATGAAATCTTTATTTCAATTCAATATTTAAAGATGATTTCATGTACATGGTGACCGCGTCTACGCCTAAATATTTCATACGCTGGGTTCAATTTTGGCATACTCTCTCCAACATATCGGCCGGTATCTCACGAATAAATTCTTTATTTGGCTTTCAGTGTGTCAACCATTGCGGAATTGTCCCTATAGACATATAACATCGCCCCACAAAAAATAGTCTAAAGGCGTTAAATCGCACGATCTAGGCGAGCAATTGACCGGCCGCAAACGTGAAATAAACAAAAATTTGTTCTCATCGTAAGGTAGTGCTCGCCATTCGCAGTAACGTTCCTGACTTCGTCGTCTTTAAATAAAACCACCGGACCATAATCCACACCAAACAGTGAATTTTTCGTGAAGCATAGACAATTCTTCCAATGCTTCCGGCTGCTCTCCAAACCAAATATGGTAATTGTGCTAGTTCACGTATCCATTTAACTACCAATGAGCTGACCATAAAATGGAAGAAGTGGACGATGCACACTCTCAATCGCAAATAAATCTTGATGATAAATTTCAATAATTTGCAAGTGTTGTTCGTTTGTAAGTCGATTCATAGTTAAATTACACATTGCGATAAAAATTAACGAAGTTGAAATACCTAGGAAATAGCATTACTTCTCTGATAGGCGCTGTCGATTAGAACAAGGATTTGTTTTTCGAATTCTCAAAACACCTCCAAAACCTCGAGTAACTGGTAAAAAGCCGTTTTTTCAGACCTTC
Organism: Wohlfahrtia magnifica; assembly: GCA_023159175.1. Taxonomy (NCBI): domain Eukaryota; kingdom Metazoa; phylum Arthropoda; class Insecta; order Diptera; family Sarcophagidae; genus Wohlfahrtia; species Wohlfahrtia magnifica. Next base: position 355,068 of record JAKWBJ010000061.1, read on the forward strand.
ATGCACTTATAAGCTAATAACTTCGTTGCATATTACCCGATTTTAAGTTTCTTTTCGGATTTGGCACGTATTTCCAAACCGTAAGTCTCATTTTATTCATAACTTACAATAGTTCCTTAATTAATTCATCAATAGTACGGTTCCTCTATAGAACTGCACAAAAAAGCATCTAAACTTGAAAAATGTGGAAAATATTGAATTAAAAATCTGTTTGTTTGAGAAATACACCAAGATTCTCCAAGGCTACTTAAACGACATATACATCATTTCTGTTTTTCTTCTTTTCAAAACGGAAACTTAAAATCGGTTAATATTCAGCAACGCCCGTAAAAATGGTAACAGATAGATTCTCTAAATTTGTCACAAATAGAAGCACACCAGGACTTATCTAGTACTGAATAAAAATATGGTGCAAGAACAGTGGGGTTTTCCTATAAGATTCATAGCTTACTAAAAACCTAAAGACCAGTGCTGTAGTGATCAATTAAAATATTGTTACGAAACTAAAAATGCCCAAAAAGAAAGTATACCACATCAGGGATTGTATTGTTAGATTTTAGCTATGAACTTTATTGGTTTATGTCGAAGCTCTTGTATATCTGTTACTGCCATAATTGTCTGTACTATTAAGAGTGCTACCACTTGCATGTTTAACGGTGTTGCCAGTTCGATTCTGTTTGTGTATTATAATTTTACATCTTTTGAATTTAACGTAGAGAAAGAGAAAGTTATAGTAACTACAAGAATATTTAAAACTAATAATGAATTGCTCTAAAAGGTTGCGTATTGCGTTTGGGGATATAGTTATCGTTTTGCAATCATGAAATAAAGTCGTGTGTAGGCGTAAATAAAAGTTTTGTATAGATGAATATTAAGTGCAAGATAAAAAATTTTGGAGACTGTATGGTTATAATTGTATACTGTAAAAAGTAAGAAAATAAAAACTGTGAAACAACAACAAAGTGGTGTTTATTCTATTTTAGTGCTTTTTGAAAGGTTAGAACGTAACAATATCAAATAATCTGTCTGGATCCCACCATACGGGTTTGAATATTAAGTTATATAAGAAAAGCTTACAGTTGGAGTTAGTAAACTTAGTGCTAAGGGTTCTGTCAATAAAGCAACTGATTTAAATTATTTTTAATTTTTTGTACCAATTTTGCCTCTATATACCCACGTTAAGTGCCCATTTATGTGTACACCCTACCCCACCCAGGTGCTTGATCCGAATAGAGGGTTAGCAATCTGTGAACTGCGACGTGGCGTGGTATAAATCCATTTCCATATTCTGCACTGCGAAGACCAATTTTTTAGCACGATTGCGCTATGTGTGGGGAACTGTGTTGCTAGCTATTCAAGGAATCAAAAGGATGAGAGAAGTGAAACAAGTTATTACTGTTAAATTTTCTTTTACAATTTCATACTGTTTCAATAAATATTTTCATTTTCCATAACCAGCTATGTCAATTGACAAGTAAAAAATACGCCATTAATAAAAAGGGTACAATATACGCTTAAACGATACATTAAAATGATTAAAATTCATTACAAAAATAATGACTATTTTACTGTCAGAATTCACAACACTCCGAGTAAACCATTCTTAGGTCAACATACTTAAAGTGCCTTTTGGGCCAGCAGAAGTAAATTGGTGTGCAAAATTTGATCTGTTTGGTGAAGTTAGTGATGTGAAGAACTGCACTTGAGCACGTTCCTCAAGAGCAGCTGGAAATATTGCTTTTGTAATTAATAATGCTAATGAAAACATTGGTTGGTCCATTTATCATCCACCTTAGTAGTTGGGCATTCCACAATCGACATTATACCTTATTTTGCGTAGAAAGTTAGATCGTCATACTTTTAAAGTTCAGTTAACACAGGAACTCAGGTCAACCATCAATAACGTCAGGTTTATGCTGATTGAAATGCTGGGTGTTTTTTTTTTTTTAGAAATTCACAACCTTGAGTTGGCAACACTGTATTAAATTACAACCGATTTAACAGCTGAAATTAGTTTTTTGTTTAGTTTGGTTTAACACTTCATTATGGATAGACAAATTGTTGAAATTTTTTAAAAATAATAGTTCCGTTCGTTTTGTTCTCCCATAAAGCCCATTTAAAGTTGAATTGGTATGCAAATAAGCATAATTGTCGCATTTGGTATGAGTTTGAACTCTATTACATACACAGAAAATTACTATTCTATTATTCTATTTGTGGGCTGGCTAAGTCATTGGTCCATATGTCTTCAAAAACGATAATTGTCAGAATATTACTGCCAATGGTGAACAATATGGGAACATGATAAAAAAAATTTCGCTGGCATTAATCTTGCTTATATGTGGTTCCAACTTGACGGAGCCACTTGGCGCCACACAGCGCGCTTCAATTGATTTATTCAAAGAAACATAGTAATTTTATGTAATGGTTCAATTAATTGGCCACCATTATTGTGTGATTGATTCCATTGGATTATTTTCTTTGCCGTTATGTGAAGTCACTTGTCTACGTCTATAAACCATAGAAAATTGAAAACCTAGAAATCAACATTCGAAGAGTTATCGCGATATCCGGCCGCGAAAAAATGTGAAAATGATGTTTCAAATGGCGCGACAAGCAAGTCGTGGTGACGACATGGCGCAATCACTTTTAAACATGAGTCCGATTCATTGATATTAAAAATATATTTCTTTGTTTTATTGTGATTTATACCTTATATAACTTTGTACCACCTTACGCGTTCTCCTTTTCTTATCGACCATGTTTTTTGTTGAAATGAAGTCCTTGAAGTGGTTTAAACTTTTGATCACAACGGAACTATCAAAACTCTTTATTTGCCGTTGAAATTGATGATGAAGAAATTTTTAAGCCGTTCTTCGGTTCAAGAATTTTATTCTTTAAATAATATTATGTGTGTGAAGTTAAATACGAAAGTTAAATATGTTTTTCTCAACATAACAAAAACTTGTGTAAGTTAACAGAATATGTGTGAAGATAAATACGAATATGAAATTTTTCTGTTAAGTTAACAGAGACTTCTATTTTAGCATTACTTCCACAATTGTGGATTATAAAATATAAATTTGAATAAAAATAACTAAACAAAGGTAAAGAATTACAGAAATTTGAAACAATATTTCTTAATTCTCATTAGGTCAATTTTTGGTTTACTATAATAGCATTGAATTAAATTGGCCGGACGGTGGGGAGGTGGGGGAAAAAAAGTTAGCTACGGTCTATATATCTCCGATCTGGTACTTTGCAGCCCAAAAAGGAAAACTGGCCCTGAAGCCTTGATACCTTGGCTATAAGGCCCACCAGGTCCGATTCCCCCACAATTGCATCTTAGGTCCGATTTTTCGTGAACGACATATATATACGGTAAAAATGAAAAATAAAAGTTAGCTACGGTCTATATATCTCCGATCTGGTACTTTGCAGCCCAAAAAGGAAAACTGGCCCTGAAGCCTTGATACCTTGGCTATAAGGCCCACCAGGTCCGATTCCCCCACAATTGCATCTTAGGTCCGATTTTTCATGAACGACATATATATACGGTAAAAATGAAAAATAAAAGTTAGCTACGGTCTATATATCTCCGATCTGGTACTTTGCAGCCCAAAAAGGAAAACTGGCCCTGAAGCCTTGATACCTTGGCTATAAGGCCCACCAGGTCCGATTCCCCCACAATTGCATCTTAGGTCCGATTTTTCGTGAACGACATATATATACGGTAAAAATGAAAAATAAAAGTTAGCTACGGTCTATATATCTCCGATCTGGTACTTTGCAGCCCAAATAGGAAAACTGGCCCTGAAGCCTTGATACCTTGGCTATAAAGCCCACCAGGTCCGATTCCCCCACAATTGCATATTAGGTCCGATTTTTCGTGAACGACATATATATACGGTAAAAATGAAAAATAAAAGTTAGCTACGGTCTATATATCTCCGATCTGGTACTTTGCAGCCCAAAAAGGAAAACTGGCCCTGAAGCCTTGATACCTTGGCTATAAGGCCCACCAGGTCCGATTCCCCCACAATTGCATCTTAGGTCCGATTTTTCATGAACGACATATATATACGGTAAAAATGAAAAATAAAAGTTAGCTACGGTCTATATATCTCCGATCTGGTACTTTGCAGCCCAAAAAGGAAAACTGGCCCTGAAGCCTTGATACCTTGGCTATAAAACCCACCAGGTCCGATTCCCCCACAATTGCATCTTAGGTCCGATTTTTCTTTTTTTTTGGTGGACGATTGTTTTAAATGTAATTACCAGCTACAAGAAATAAAATTCATTTGTTATTGCTACTGTATCTCTCTAAATATATTTTTTTAATTTTTACAATCCTTTACCTTGTTTTGGTTATTTTTATGCCAAATTATGTTTTTATACCAAATTATGTTTTATAATCCACAATTGTGAAACTAATGTTAACATAACAGTCTTTGTGATCTTGACAGAAAAATTTCATATTCGTATTTATCTTCACACATATTCTGTTAACTTACACAAGTTTTTGTTATGTTAAGAAAAACGTATTTAACTTTCATATTTAACTTCACACACATAATAATATTTAACCCGTATGTGAATGTAAAAAAAGCGCCTTTAAGAAAGTGACAAGGGTACCGGGATACCCATAAGTTTTGTGGTTCCCTGTAATGGAATAATAGCAGGGTTGGGATCCCACTGAGTAACCCAATTTAACCCACCCGGGTTTTATTAAAAATTTATATATTGGGGGTACGAAATTATAAATTATAATGAATTAAATTATCATATCACTGGCTTACATCTTTCCCCCAGCTCTGAGCTAAAGTCTGAATCCCGTCTTAGAAAAACGTCTCGTTTTTTGAGGCGATCCACTTTGAAGCCAATTTTACATTTCTTTAAATGAAGTGATTCGGTGACATACTATTGTAATAGATATTGCATCCATCGAAAACCAGTAGTCAAAAGGAGCTATGTTTGGAGAGTGATCGTTTCTAAAAACTGTTTGGCAAATTTGATTCGACAGGCCGAGCGTTGTCATGTAAAAGAAAAACTGTATATGTCTGTCTGTCTGTCTTTATACTCCGGCCATTTTTCTCATAATACGTGGTTCTAAGTACTTTTACTTTATTGGGAATAAAATATGCATTTACCAATCGATTTTCATGAATTATGGCTCATTTTATTTCCATTATATGCGGCTTTATGAATAAGTAGTGAAACTGGTAAATATTTGCTTCTTTCTATTTTTTGTTAATTTTTATAATTCAAAAATATCATAATTTTTCAAAAAAAATTTCTCTTTTATACTTTGTTTCTCAATATCTCAAAAACTATTGGTTATATTAAAAAATGATATTACAATGATATAAAGCTGGTTTAATTTGGAATTTTGTAACATATGGCTTAACGAAATCGAATAAGTCATTTCAAAGTTATCATAACATGTATGAAGCAGCCTCTTCAAAACTCTCATATTTTAGAACAAAACTTCGAAAAAAAATTATCCATAGAATCTGAAATGCCGATGGTTTTTGAAGTTAGGTGAACGTAGCGTATGAAAAAAATTTAGTGGTTACGCAACATGTTTTTGCTTGTTGCATAGTATTATTTTTGTAACCAATTCTTAAAAATGAATTAGATAATCGGGTGGCCTGTCACTCATCTTTATTATCTTTTCGTTAAGATTATCGAGGCTGTGTCCAAAAAGTGTAAAAAAGATAATCTTTAGACGCAGCCTGTTCAAAATTTTAATGCAGCCTGGTAATACTATAACAAATTATAATACCAGCTACAGTAACTTGTGGCATAATTAGCATTTTTTGAAGCAATTTTTATTTATTTAAATTTGATTTTCTTTGCAACAATAATATTCTATTACACATTGTTATTACAACAACAATACAAATCAAAATTTATTTAAATTTTTACTTTGTTTTTCTCTCTCTTTACAGGTGAGTAAATTTGAATTGTAGTCGTTTGAACAGCATTCGCGTGAACCAAAAACGTATGCGGTAAATATTTGTGCAACATTTGTTTTTTTGATTACATTTACAAAAATAAAAAATTTATTTTAGTATTTTTCAGCAAAAAATAAAAAATAAAAATAAAAATAAAAATAAACCTCAAAAAGTCATCCGTGTCGTCAACGCCATCATCGCTGTTATTTCAGTGAATAAATTTATTTGTGATGGTAAAGAAAAACAAGAACAAACAAATAAATGAGAAAATAATGGAATTGAAAGTAAAAATTAACGGCCAGTTGGAAAAACTTTTAAAAATAAACTTAAATTTATGGCAAACAGTTGATTGAGAGCTAACAGGCAGGAAATAAAAAAATTCGGTTAGAAAGTCTACGTAGTGTTGTTAGGGTAACTCTAAAGTCAGTTAATGAAGTCAGCCTTCAGATACCAAGCCATTCCTATAGTCTTACTTAAGCCTCTTCGATCAAAAGTCACATACTTTTCGTCCCAAGGAAGTGAAATAAAGCTTCTGTATTCACTAAATGCCACTTGAGAGGCAGAATAACAAATATGCCCTAAAAGTGTCAGGTCTTTCTTTATTTCAGAGGCAATACGAAGACAAGAGATGCTGCATCTAGCAGTAGATCAAAATTTCCGAAAAATCGTATTTACTTTTATAGTAATTTAGTTATATCACATATTGACTCCATTATTTTAAAAAAAAGGTCCTTTTTACCGAAATAATTTTGCTCCTTTTTTCTAAATATTTTTGTCATCCCACCCAATCCTATTTTATATCCTCTCATACCTGTTAATGATAACAATGGCTTCTCATATGTGATTTTATTTTATTATTTAAAGAGCCAAGTCCTTTATTATTTTCATGGTCCGTATTCTATAGTCGATGCGATTTTTGTTATTAGTTTTTGTGGTTGATTTCGATCAAAATGCAATCACTGCATCATTGCCACATTTTGTGGCATAAAAAGAACATTGCATGCTGCGCTTATATGCAGCCTTATGTAATATTCATGAGCTTTTTTGTAATGAAACTAAAACCAGGTACAATAATAATAAAATGGAAAAATATTGCTGGAAAAGCTGGAACAAAAAATTAAAAAGAAAAATAAATAAAAATAAAATGCATTTTCATGGTTTCATATCGCTTTTAATTTGTATTTTTAGTTCAATTTTTTTTCTCTTGTATATGAGATGAACGCATATAATCTTTTCCTTGTATGATTAACCCTACAGTAACACTGTTGTGCTTTACTAATAACACTATGCAACAAACAAAAATACCTTTGATATTCAATATATTATTTTTGATGCCTATGGTCGCCTAACTTCAAATATCATCAGCATTTCAGATTCTATAGATAAGCTTTTTCTAGAATTTTTTTTTTTTCTAAAATGTGAGATTTTTTCGAGACGCTGATTCATACATTTTTGAAATGACTTATTCGATTTCGTTACGCCTTAGGTTAAAAAATTCCAAATTACACCAGCTTTAAATCATTTTAATATCATTTTTTAATATAACAAACATTTTTTGGAGTTATTGACAAACAAATTATAACTTTTTTTTAAGTTGTGATATTTTTGATTTCTAAAAATTCACAAAAAATAGAAAGCAGCCAAGATATACAAGTTTCACTACTTATTCATAAGGCTGCATATAATAGAATTGCCAAGCAACGGTTCATCTGTAGTATATCAGATGTTTTAATATCGAAACTTTACAATCAGGATAGTTTTTTTTTTTTTATTAAATATTTATAATGGTTTTCAAAAATAATTGATTTTAAATATGATCCACGCTGAGATACGCAAGTGTAATAGCTTTTTATTACTGCTATTCATGATTGCCTACATGTTTGATGTCGAAATCGGTTCAGTTATTGATTGAATTAATCGTTTTTAATAATTTAAATTTAATGGCTTCGATTAATACACTTTCAGTTAACTGTAACCCCACAAGAAGAAATCTGTTGCACTTAAATGCAGAGACCAGAAAGCCCATAGAATAGTTGACTTTTCTTTAACTAATTTTATTTTATTTTTTTTAATTTCCAAATTTGTATAGATTTTAATTCTAACCCCACTAAGCTAATGGCTTGTCAGCAGGAGGTATTATTAATAATCTATCCTTAAAACTAAAACTAGTAGCCTTCAAAATATGTATATGCCTCAGTTCATGGGTGAGCAACCTTTTTAATCAACGGGCTAATTTAAATTTTTTGGAGGGCCTTTTTAATAATTTACAAAATTTTATTTATAATAAACATTAATGTAAAAAATAAAAAATGAAAAAGAAATAAAGATTTCACACACAGATTTTAATTCAAAAAAAGGCAAGTATTTTTAGTGAGACACTGTTTTTTCGATACAAGCTGATCGATATCAGCTGAAACTGATAAGATGGCTACACGTATGCAACTTTCTACTCGTGCATCATTTAGTCTGATTGGTAGTCGTTTTTGATGAATTTCGTGGTTGAAAATAATTGTTCGCAAACATATGTACTTCCAAACAGAGAAATCAATTGCTTTGCATTTTTCGTCAAAAGCGGAAATTTCTCAGGGCTCATATATGATTTATAAAAGTTTTCGATGTTTACTGAAAGAAATACATTTTTTAAATCGGTATTATTCTGCATGATAATCACTTCCATTTGAATCTCTTTGGGAACTGTATCCACAACGATATTAAATGGTGAGGAAAACATTTTTAGTGGTATCGCTGTCTTCTCAGTTTTGAACATTTGGATTCGTAATTGAAATTCGCTGATTAAAATGTTTATAAATGGTGCGTATTTTTGAGAAGTGGTAACGATTTCTTTTTCTAAATGTGGAAAGTGAGACATATTATTCTGCAAAGGATGCTGTTTCCACAATTTTAATTTGCACTCAAATCCCTGAATTTTACCATACAAGTTATGAATAAACAGTCCTTTGCCTTGAAGGTCAATATTAAGATCATTGAGATGCTGGGTCATGTCGATAAGAAACCCAAAGTCGCACATCCATTCTTTATTACCAAAATGACGGAAGTCTTATCCCCTCATATCTAAGAACAATTGTATTTCGCTTTTTAAGTTGTATACTCTTTTAAGCATTGCACCCCTACTAAGCCAAAGTACTTCGATATTAAAAACCACATCGCCATATTCAGTTTCTAAATCCTTTAGAAATTCTTTAAACTGGCGGTGATTTAACGCTCGCGACTTAATAAAATTAAGTGATTTAATTATTGGTAATGTGACATTTGGCTACTCAATCTTTTCGCACACAAATTTTCCTGGTGAATTACGCAGTGGTTAATGAATATTTCCTTTCCTGTGGCCTTCTTAATGTCTTGAAACAGCCTTCCTGATACTCCAACCTCCAAACTTGACATTGTTCGTGCTCCATCTGTCGATACACCCATAATCTTTTCTAATAAAATTGAAAAATTTTCCAACAAGATCGTACAAGTCTTTGCCGGTTGTAATTCATTGCATAGGAATCAGTGAACACAATTCTTCTGTAATACTGGAGTCAACACCACGTATAAATATAGCCAGCTGTACTGTATCGCTAATATCGGAACTCTCATCAAGTTCAAAACAACAGTATTCGAATTTTGCAATGCGTTCACAAAGTGTTGTTGCTATGTCCTCAGACAAGTCTTCAATTCTCCTTGCTATGGAGAATCTTGATTAACTAATGTTTGAAATGATTTTTATTTTTTCAGGAAATGCTATTTCTGCGACAGCAGTCAGACATTGTTTTATCATCTCTCCATCCGCGAAGGGTTTCATTTTTTTGCCAGTATTTGACTGACAACATAACTAGCCTTTACTGCGATATTTGATAAAACAGTTTGATTTAAAAAAAAATACTGTTGTTTTCCGAAGTTTTCTCCATTTGATTAAACTTATCTATCCGGAGTTTTCCTGTTAGGTTTTTGTATTGTTGTTCATGTTTTGTATCGTAATGCCTTTTTATGTTATATTCTTTTAAAGTCGACACAGTTTCTGAGCATATTCAGCATACATATTTGGCGAAAGTGAAAAAATAACCAAATTTCCACTTTTCTTTGAAACTCCTGTGCTCATCCGCAATCGTCAGTTTTTTTGTGTTCTTTTCAGACATTCTATTATGGAAAAAGAAATTTTAAAGTTAACAAAGTTTGGGGAAGACTTAATTTTGAGTAAAGAAAACTCTAATATTACCTTTTCGACAATAAAATTTCTCTAACTTTTTCAAGAAATACAAAAATTGGTAGTTAACAGCTTAGAAGTCTGACTAATTGTGTGACAGAAGCAAACACAAATAACCTCAGAGGCGGTGCGTCCGTATTTGATGTTTGAACAAAAGGGAAATCCCCCGCTTTACATTAAAAAGAAATATGTATGCACAAATTAGTGTCGCCAACACTTCTTTTCAATTTCGCGTTGTACAAGTCACAGTTTCACGATGAACTGTAACGGAATTCTATTTAAATCGTGTTGTAGAAACGCCGCGTTATGCGGGATTTCCCGTAATTAATTTTATAATAATATAGTCGCAATTTAGACTATATGAGTTTTCTTGCATAAAAATTAATTTTATGTACATATGTAGAGAATATAAAAGAGTAAACATGTTCATGTACATATTTGATATTGTTTTAGTTTCTTGTTCGTAATTTTTTTTTAAATTTTTTATTTTTTATTTTTTAATATGAATATTTATTTATGCTGAAAGCTAAAAAGAGACAAATAATAAAAATTCCAAAAATTTTTTAAACGGAAATGCAAATTTAAACAAGAATAATAAAAATTCTTGTAAAAAATCTTTTACCGGCTAAGCTGGGAAATATTGATGAGAGAAAGTAAATAAAATAAACCAATTTTTAAAAATGTTTGGCGAGGTGCAATGATATGTTAAACGGGCCGCAAGTGCCCCGAGGGCCGCCTGTTACTCATCTCTGCCTTAGATTATTACTATTTCAATACAGAATGTCAAAACTTTTAATATATTCATTGAGCACTTGCAAGGAAAGTTTTAATAAATTTTTTCCTTTTACATTTATATTTGGTATTAATTATATTTGTTGGAATTTTGTTAAATAGTGTAGGCAGTGTGACATTGAGGGTGTTCCTTGCATATTCGATATAAAACATTTCAACCTTATAACGTTTCTGAGCTTGACGTCGTGTATTATATGTTTGCCAGAGTAGAATAGAATAATCATTTAACATTCAGGACCCGTAAGTCCCTTGCAATGTTTCCAGTATTTAAATTACGTATTATTGTGTTGCTTATGCTGATGTTTGTGGTAGTACTGCTGACTCCAGTGTTCAAAAGTTCTGGTCTTACGATATTTGTGTTTGTCTGTCTGGTGTTTGTATACGGTGATACTTGTAGTGTTTGTAGTGTAGTTGTAAGTATTGTTATTGCTTAAATGTTACTCTATCTCTTTGCTGGTGCTTGTTTGTTCGTTGTTCCGATGTTTATTTCATTGTTATTGCTGCTGATACTGCTTAAATTTTATATTCTTGTGCTGCCCATATCTAATCGTTGGTTGTTCTTTATGTTGATGTTGGTTGAACTGTTCCATTTTGATTTTTTTGCAAGCTTCTGCAATGTCTTATGTAAGACTCAGCAAGTGAAAAGTATGCTTGTCTCAGGACGCTATATGTTGAGCAATTGCTTAGATGATGTAAAATGTACGCCGCTCTTCAAAGCCTTTTCTTCACACTTTCAACTTGTGTCCTCCATTTGAAAACGCTATCAATATAAAGACCAAGATATTTGTACGACGATACAAGTTAAATGCTTGTTGTGCACTTCTCATTGTAGCTATTTGGATGTAGAACTTGCTGGTGTAAGCATTCAGTATCATGAAATTTTATATCAATAGGCGCAACCAATAAATGTTGGGGCTTTATATGCATATTTTTGTCTTTAATGAATTGATAACTAGGCCGTTGCCATGACACCATTTTGCCGCAATGTCTAATTGCCGTTGCATTACTTGGGTTGCAGTGTTAATATTTTTATTTGTGACGATAATTGCATTGTTGTCTGCATAGGCAAATGCTGTAGTATCTTTTAGTGCACTTAGCAAGTCATTGCACTATAATATGTAGAGAATTGGCTCTAGCTTTTATCCCTGTATGACTCCATATTGATTTGTTATTTAATCGCTCATTGTATCATTGATTTTAACACCGAAATTTCTTAATTGAAGGTAACTTTTGAAACAGTTCAGAGTGTTCCTCTAATTCCGTTTCTTTCCAGTGTTTCTAATAGTTTTTTGAGGGAAAGTGTATCAAAAGCCTTGCTAAAATCAATGTATGTAATTTTAAAAATTCCCTAGTAACTCTGCCATAAGGGGCCTGAAGAGGGGCCCGACGACACAGTTTGATGACGCTGCAACCCAAACTGAATGCTGAGTTGGGTACAATTCTCTCACTTGAGAAGTTTGTGGAATACAGTCAAGTGTTAAGAAATCTCTTTATTGTCCACTTTCGGTGACACCACTACCAGGTGTTTCCGGAAGTGCGCCGAAACTTTCTTTCGTGTGTGTGTGTGCTAGCAGCTTACAATCTAAATACGAGTTTCATCATCCAAATTTTGCATTTTTACTAAATTTATATAACGATCTAAAATAGAAAAATTAAATTTAACGAATAACTTAATTAGAAAAAAAGTTAATAAATGTTCTGTTGGTAGCGCCTTCAGCCATCCTGTATTTTCTTTACGGTATCCTGTTTATCGAATTTTATTGTGTTTATACATATTATCTTCCATAAGGTCTGCGGATCAATTTTGCCCTATTTTTGCAAAAAAAAAAAAAAAAAAAAATTACATATAATAGCAGCAATATCTCCAATAAAACATAACAAACTTTACTAGACTCTATTCTTATTAAAAATATTGTTGCGCCCGATATAAACAAATAATAAACAACGTCAATCATTACTTAGACTTAAATAGCTTTGAGTGGTCTCGACCAGTAGACGTATACTGCTTGTATAGGACTTACTTCAGACGGTTGAAAAACTGAAAGTGCGGTCACATTTGACAAAAATTACACGAAAAAGACGTAACCACTATTTTTTTGTTTTTAGAAATGTTGACATAAAATTAAATATTTTCATAAAATATTTCTATAGTCACAAATAGTGGTTACGTTTTTTCGCCAAATATTTAGCAAATGTGACCGTAGCTTTAAGTAGTTTTTAAAACGTATTTCTGTTTCCAAGGTTGGATTTTGGTGAACACGCTTTTTTAACATAAAAGCAAAGTCGAATCATTCTCAATATAAATGCTTGTATTAGCGGATTGGTAATCTACTCTATTTTTTGCATTTTTGCAGTTGAGTCTGAGTCGTAGAAATAGCAAGATAACCGACTAGTTCCCTAAAGCTGAGAACACACGATTATCGCAGTGCATAAATTATTGGTACGGCCATCATGTGACCGCCCAATAGGTAATAATGAGGCAAAAAAAAAATATCAAAAATGCGTCAATATTTCTTGTGTTCTTCTCTGACAATCCAAGTTTGCAATACGTACGAATATTTAAATTACATTTGTTTTTTCGCGGAATAAATTGGAATAATTTTGATATTTTACGACAATAAAGCACAATTGAAATGGTGTTATGTTGGTACATTTGCGACAATCGCGTGGTACTAGCTTAAGTCAAGTGTGTTAGCTTCTATAAAGTTTGTCGTTTCGTTTCCTAGTATTTTAAGTTTAACATGAATAACAAATATACTTACTGTTCGTTCTCCAATTCTTTTTTCATTACAAATTATTATTATAAATATTTTCAATAATTAATTTTATTCATTTATTTTGACTTAAATCATAAAAAGATCACATTTTGAATATCCATTCGTAGCCATTTAATTGTAGTATTTGTGGTCAAAGTGACCGAATTTGCCATATTTCTTGACGTGATACTTTTCGAAGGTATCTTGGTGGTAGATCTTGACATCCTTGAAGTACATGTTGGGTACGAAGAATTCGTATTCGTCGATTTCACGATCGAAGGGATAGCCGAAAGGCATTTCATCGATGTGAGTAACACCAGAGCCAACACCGCAAGAGTAGGTGTAGTCATAGGTGGAGAAGGGTTCGTAGGAAGCGGTGAAGGGATAGACGTAGAAGACAAATTGCATGGGCATTCCCTTGTACCAACCTTGAGGCAAGATCAAACGATCAGGGAAACCACAGTGAGGTTCGCTGATGTCCAAGGGGAAGTCGTATTTGCCTTCGAAGGCAAGCATGACGTATTTGTACAATTCAGTGTAGGTGGTACGGTCTTCAATGGTCCAGTAGAATTCCTTGGAGGAGCGTTTGAATTGGTTGAGACCAGAGTTGAGGGTGTAGACGAAGCTATCGACTTCCAAGAAGTTTTGACGGTTTTCAGTCAAAGAAATGACACGGCCGAATTCGTCATATTTGGGAGCCAAGTAGGCACGGACAACAACCTTTTGGGGCTTGTCGGATTCAATGGTGAATTCAAAGTCGAAGGGTTTGTGGTTAAGACGCTGTTGACGGGCCAACAAAGTCTTGTCCCAAACGAATTCGCCATCAACGAAAGTCATCTTGTCGTTCAACAAGTTAGTGACATCAAAGTCAACCAAATCGAAGTAGGTAACCAATTCACTGACCTTGACATCCTTGATGGTGACACCAGGGAACAATAATTCTTCATAAGTGTATGGCTTAACATAGTAGAAGAATTGGTAGTAGACTGTAGCGATCTTCTTATAGATGATGTAGAATAAGGGATCTCGCATCATTGTTTCGTAGTTCAAGAAGGTGTTGGGGAAAACATCCATATCGTAAAGCTTAACATCACCGAAGTACATGTGGAAGAACATGTACCAGTATTTGAAGAAGTATTTGTCAAGATTATCAACATTGCCTTGCATCATGCTACCAATGTATTCAATGGATTCGGGTTTGCGTAAATTAATAGTCTTGCCATCATAGGTGACATATACACCTTTGGTGATGATTTGATCCATGCGGTTGAAGAAGTCCAAAACCTTGTAGTAGTAATCGTGTTTGCCGTAGCTTTCGATTTCATAGTAGTTCTTGCGGTAAGTGTAGCCAACACCATTATGGTAAACCAATTGAGGATTGTAACCGTATTCGATCTTGTCGAAGAAGGAGAATTCGGGAATTTCACCATAACCATGGGACAAACGTTCCATGTAGTAACGAGACAACAATTGGCGGACATTGTATAAGAAATATTCACCACGACGTTCCTTGTCCAAACCGAATTTCTTGCCATCCAAAACGAAAGCGTAATCCATATTGAAGTAGTACCAGTAGGAGTTCAAACCAACATCTTCAGTGAAGTAAGATAACACGGATTCCTTGTTGTAGAATTCAATGTCACGGGTGTAATCAACAGGCATGAAGAACATCTTGGTGCCTTCCAAGATTTGCAAGTATTTGGAGTCCTTATTATATTCGTCCATGTTTTCGCGCATCATAAAATGATCTTCAGAGTACCAATGTTCGCCCAAACCCATCAATTTCCACCATTGATAAGTCTTAAAGTCCTTGGTGTAGAAGTAGTGTTGGTTGTCGTGGTTCTTGAAGAAAGTGGAGTAGTCCTTGTAGAGGATATCCTTATATTCCTTTTCGTACATGATGTACTTACTCCAGACATTGTAGTCGAATTTCTCAGCTTCATATACAAATTTGCTGTTGAAGAAGTATTGAGGGAAGATTTCATAAATGGAAGGCAAGATCAAGCCATGGAAATCATCACGGTGGATGACAGCCAAAGTCAAAGCATAAACGAACATGCCTTCGTTGCAGTGCATACGAGCCCAGGCAACATTGCGTTGGAAGACTTCCCAGTTCTTGGCATAGTAGAAGAACTCGAACAAACCGTAGGCCTGTTTAAGGTGGGTCTTAACCAAAGCACCGAAAAATTCGCCCTTGGGTAAGAGGGCATCATATTTGTAGGCTTCGTAGAATTTCTCCATGTAGAAATCGAACTCCTGTAAGAGGAAATGATAAATAATTACCATCGATTAAAATTTTAAATGATCTTTAAGATAACTTACGGTGTAGTCATTCTTGTTAAAGGTGAAACTCTTTCCCAATTTGATATATTCCTCGAACATCAAGGGGTCCTCAACACGGTAAACAATTTCGAAAAGGAACTTTTGTTTTAACAAAAAGTCCTTATCGGCAATTTTAACCTTTTTGTCAGCAAAACTGGCACTTGCCACCAAGCCAACAATGGCCAATAAAACAATAGCGATTTTCATTGTTTACTCCTCCAATACACAGCGAAAAATTCAATACCAAACTGTCCACGGATTGAATATGATGCTACGATCAGTTCCAATACCTAAAGACTGCTAATGTTTGCCAAATTTTCAAGTCTATTTATACAAATTCTGAGTTTATTCTGAACATGCTTTCAAATCTTCTTATCACCAAAGAGCATGAACTTAGCAAATTTTGTTTTTTTTATTCAATATGCTGCACTTTTCTACCTTAAAACCATTTATTTGATAAGAATGTATTTGTGATTTCTGGTTATCGTAAGATATTTTTTAATGTTCTGTCTAGAGTGCATATAATCAAGGAATAGTTGTTGTTGGTAGTTTTTTTTTCAAAAATATCATCAAATATTTTTTGGTTTATTATTTCATGGTATAGAAACAGGCGCTCAAGGTCGAGAAACAAAAATATTTTCCAAATAGCCTTGGCGATTATGAAAGAATAATACTTCAGTCTTATTTTCCAAGAATGAGCTGGGCGTTTTCCTCTACTATGGCTTTGTAAATTCTATTCTGTGGCATTTTTTGTGATGTCATCCTGTGGTTTTTCAGGGATTATTTATTTCTGTGTCTATAGGTTGCTGGAAAAATTGAGCCCACAGTTTTCCATTAGAAGTGAATGTTGTTGAAAATTTTCGTAGAATTCTTCTTAGACGCTGATTTAGAAACACTTGGATCTTTATGATGTCCCTGGAGGCAGCTTTGCACGTTTGGCAACCATATAATAGGGTGGCTATACTTTTATGTCAAAGACGTTGAGTTTAACGCGCTGCGAAAGTGATGTTGAGTCCCATACAGGTTTTAGTGAGTCGAATGTTTGACGTGCTTTTGGATGTGGGAATCTATTCTCTGATCCGATATGCATCTAAAGTAGCAAACATTACTAATTACAACATGTCGGGAACTGCTAAGCCACTGCAAAATAAACAAGGAGAACTTGCAACATCCAAAGAAAACCGGCAGGCTTTTTATGACTTAATACTCTCATCATCCGTCATACCTGAGTGAAAAGAATGAACTTCGCAATTATACATATCGCAATTCTCTACCAATACAGTGTCGCTGAAATATGCGAAGCCATAAAATCACTGAAAAACAGTAAATTTACAGGACTAGATAGCATACCTTCTGAACTACTAAGTGCAGAATACGAATCTAGCGCTAAACTCCTCCGACCTATCATCAACAGTTTCTGGCGAAATGAATCCTTTTATCATGAACTAACTCTAACTGAGTGAAGTTAATATGCCAAAGAAAGGATATCACATGGGAATTCGAAATCTGGGAGCATAAAATCTGTGTTAATCTTTTAATGCGAATCAAGAAATACTGCATCGCGAAACATATAGACTAAACAGATATTTTCGAAATGCTTGCATAAAATCCTTCGCAACAATTGTCAGAACAATTAACAACAACGATTTAGGGCAATAACACAACAGCACCGATCTATAATGAAATATGAAGACTTCAAAGTCATTTTCTTGTTGGCAATATTAATCACCACTGATAACAAATTTCTTTTCAGAATATTCAGATATACGAAGCGGTTTATATCTGTTTACTCAAAATGCAGTTTTCTACTCTATTTACCGACATACACAGCTGAAATGAGTGTTTTTGGTTGCATCTCCTTATTCACTTTGTGCAAGAGCTTTTGCTTGCCATTACTTTCTATCAGTTTATACTTCTTTTCCAGAAATTTGTCAAGATATTGCAATACGAAGTTGTAATGAATATGTATAATTGAATTGCATCAGTAAACTGAATACAATAGTATAAAGACCAAAAATACAACAGAAATGTTTCGACACTTTAAGTTTGAATACGAAACTCGCTTCAAAATGTTTTACTATAGATTCCAGGTGGAAGAACAAGAACGATTAGATGCTTTCTCACTACATGTTTTACTAAGCCTCTATCCAGTCATAAAATACAGAAACTTTTGCCGAGCTTGTCTAGTTCATCTAATTTTCCATCTGTCTGATGTTGTTGAAAGAGATTGCCTCAATTTCCTCACCAATCTTATGTTCGATAGGCAATATATGAATGGAACCCCTAAACTTTTAAATCAAGCTCTAATCTCTTCGAAAACATCCGAAATATAAAACCTAAGAATTTCATTCTAATATACCATTATGGGTCAAATCACACATGAACAAAAAAGCTCGTACGAGCCTTATCTGGCTGAGAATTATCTTTAGCGCATACAAATGTATACAACTGAACAAAATGAGCAGATAATAACAAGATAATAAATAAGGTAACAAATTTTGTTTTTTAGTTGTGGAATAGATGTGAGAGGAAGTGAACGTATGTCGCTTTGCTTTTACAAATTGTTTGTTTGTGTTGTTGTTTACCTTATTAGTTTTTCTCCTCAACCAGTGTTACCATATTTTTTTTTAGGAGAGCTGAAAATTGAGAAGAAAAAAACTGATTTTCAGGCGAAAAAACTACACATACTTAAAGAAGTGAGAAAATTTAGATATACTCCAATTATATTAAACTTTTGATAATCAAAGAAGTTATTTGAAATGTAATTGAGTTAATAAGAAAAAATATCAAATTCTTAACTGATTTGAAAATTATAGCAATTTGAAGCTTCATTCGATTACAAAAATTTATTCGATTTCGGTTTAAAGAACATACCGGATAATTTATATCATAGTGTAGTTTTTATTCAAGCATAGCATAACAAGTTAAAGTTGATGTACGTAAATTATATGATATAAAGACACTATGCTCGAGTTTTACATTTTGTTTTCCGACAAGCTTGGCACTCAACGGATAAAGCGGTTTCAAGTATGCTGAGTCGAAGGTGGTTAAGCACTTTTTTGGTTTGGCTCTTGTTTTCGAGATATACCGTTATTACAAAATGAAGAATGTTGCACAACATATATATATTCACGTAATTCAAAACAAGGTTTAAATTATTGATAAAATAAAAAACCAAAATTCCGCAATTAAATTTACTTTAAATAATATTTAATATATTTTAGTGAAGCAGATATATCACTCACACGTACAGTTAGTGTCGTTAATATTCGGTTTTTAAGTTTATCGATAATAACACCCTGGCGTTAGCGAAATGGATAAGTAATCAGAAGAATAGCAAAAACTTAAATAAATGTTGTCAGTATGAGTATTCAAATATATGGAAAAAATGGCTCTATGGTAACCCTGCAACCGTGATAAATCGATCAAAGTTTGTTAACCCTGTTTACTAAGCGCCATTAATATTCGGTTTTGCCCCTATTTATATGCTATTTGCAAAAAAACATGTTATTCAGCTACTTTTCCAGCAATATAGAGATACGTTTTAATAAAAGTGCATAACACCTCCTGTCTTGTCTGTCAAAAATTCTACTTCACTGCAAATTATACAAATGGGGCGCAAAGGAAAAAACACTCCTTTAGAACAGCGCAAACTTGTTATTTTCCATTATGAAAAAGGTAAACAGTACAAAGAGATTGCTGAAATTCTGAATATGAAACCAAATACAGTTGGGGACATTGTCAGAAGGCACAAAAATGAAGGAAGAATACACTTCATAAAGCAGACAGGTCAGTCAAAAAAATTGACCGAGCGGGAAGAAAGTTCAATTGTGCGAAAAATAAAATCTAACCCACGCTTAAGTGCTCCCAAATTAGTCACAGAGGCGCTCAATGAGTTTAAAAAAATATATCTGCATCTACTCTACGAAGAACCATAAGAAAAAAAGGTTTTTATGGCCGAGTAGCACGTCGTAAGCCATTGGTTAATTTACGCAACCGAAAAGCTCGTTTGAGTTTTGCCAGGGAGTACATTAAGAAGCCTGAAACTTGGTGGGATGACGTTATATTTGCGGACGAGAGCAAGTATAACGTATTTGGATCCGATGGGCGTGTAATGTTGTGGCGGAAACCAAATGAGGAGCTACAACCACAAAATTTAAAACCAGCCGTAAAACATGGAAATGGACATGTTATGGTGTGGGGTTGTATGGGAACTAAAAGGACGGGAAAATTGGTTTTTAGCAGTGGAATTATGAATAAGGAATCATATTTGAATATTCTCCGTCAAAATTTGAAAGAAAGTGCAAATAGGCTGGACGTTTTAGATTCTTTTAAATTCCAGCAAGATAACGACCCAAAGCACAAGTCGCATTTAATTCCAGAATGGTTGCTCTATAACTGCCCTAAAGTTCTTCATCCACCTGCACAATCCACAGACCTCAATCCGACTGAAAATTTATGGGATGAGCTGGACCGGCGAATCCACAACTACAAAATAACATCCATTGAAGACTTGAAATTGCGGCTTCAAGAAGAATGGGATCGTATTCCTGCAGCTTATACAGCTAAAGTCAAACCGTCTAAGTGAAGTTATAAAACAAAAGGGTTATCCAGCAAAATACTGAATTTTATATAAAACCATTTTTCCAATGTATTATTTGTTACTTTTCAAAGAAAACCGAATATTATTGACGCACAATATTTTATGCCACCTGAATTAATTTAGTTTTTTTTTGTTATATTGTTATTGTTTTTTTCTAAATACAAATGTGAACTTTCAAGTGTCTAAATAAACTATTAATGAAAAGAAAAAAATGTTGAAAAAGATATGCATTTAGCTTAAGACGAATCAGTTAAACATATCTCTTTAATAAAACCGAATATTAATGACACTAACTGTACGTACTTACGTAGTACTGTTCTTTTACCAAAAAAATTTATATTTCTGAAACGACTGCACAGAAAATGAATGCGAATGTAAATATCCCACACAGTATCCAAAAGAGCGATAAACAAATTGTCGCATTAAAATTTGTACGAGTAAACCTCAACACCCACAGTAATATTAAGCAAGTGGGGCGCAATTATTACTTCAGAAGTTGTAATTAAAGTAAAAATAAAAATTGAAAGTAAAAAACTTTCAAATCTGCCCAATTTACAGAAAAACTTATTTTTTAAACAAAAAACTTCAAAACCGCTCAATGTTTAAAAAAACTGCAAAGTACATTTAAATCCGCATACGGCAAAAACTCGCTAACACTACTACATAAAAAATTTCTCTTTTTGGTCACCCTTGAATCAAATAAACCAGATTGCGTTTTTAAATGCAAATGCAGTATCGCTACTTCTTAAGGCGTAATGTAGTTTATTTGATTCATGATCTACCATCAAGATATTTTTTAACGTTTTACGAAAATGTAATACACTTGCATATCCAAATTCAAACGTTTAACATTTAACATTGATTACATACCACAAGCGGTTATATTCTTTTCTATTTATGTCATAAAGGTAAGGGTACAAAACCAACAAAACTAAAGAGTAATTATACAAAAACAACAATATCAAAACGAAACGAATGCAATCAACACATGAACATAAATTCGTTAAATAATTTTCATTTGAATTATCTTTTATAAATTACGAGAGAATATTGCTGTTGTTGGCTGTTATTTTCTTTAAAATTATTGCAAACAAATGAATGATCAAACATGTTCGATATCACCGCATCATACAGCTTAGTTGAAGGCCTCCAAGAGATCGCATTGATAGGATTTAGATGATTTTATATTTAAGCATGTGTTAGTGTTATAAAGTAAGTTTTGATATAGAGTTATGCGAAAAATAACACTGGTCTACAAAAAACAAACGCCTTGAAATAAAACTGTGTGAAATATAATGATTTTGATGCGCTGAATTCAAATCCGTTTTCAGTTCTTTTCCATCGGGCTCAATTTTATTTTACGGGCGTGGCAAATTTTTCACGCAAAATATGATAGTTATGTCAATATCTTTATCATAACTTGAAAGCGCCTTGACCGATTTTGATGCAGGTACAACTAAACGTTTAGGAACAAAATTTCCCATACATCAACTGAACATCATTTTTGTGTATTTTCAACAGTTTTGGAGTTATTCACAACTTAACTGCGAAAACAATTTTTTACGCAATTTTTTTTTTTTTTTTTTTTTTTTTTTTTTTGTTAAAAAAATCATAAAAAATTTTTCAGAATGAAAATTTTAGATGCTAAGCACTTAAAGCAAAGCTTAAATTTTTGAGAATAAAATAAGCTTTAAGTCATGAAAATCGGTTGGCTATTGTTGATTTTATTCAAAATTAAATGCAGGTACCTAACCTAGAATATAAATTTTACATTTTAAGCATTTAAGTTAAAGGTAGGGTAGCTAAATGCCAGGTACCTAACTTCAGCAAACAATTTGTAATACATTATTAGGCAACACACAAATATAATGAAGGGCCATGTTTGGTAGGAAACAATACAAACGCATATACATACGTATGTTTTTCTTTGATGAATCAGTTCCTCAGACTTTTCAGGTAAACGCAGGTTTCGTAACAGTCCGCATCATCACAAAATACTAAATCGCCATCTTTGCTGAAATAGGCCAGAAAATCTTCTTGTCCATATCGAAATTATGAGACTTTCGTGTTGTTAAATGCTGATACGCCCCTGCTTAACTTCAATTATTTTTTAATACTTTACTTTAAGTTGCTTAAAATTTATATTCTTTATTTTTTGCTTAACAACTATAACAGTTCAATTTATTATACATATTTACATACATATAGGCATACATACATACCTACATACCAATTAGAGCTGTAAAACTATCGATAGTCGGCCCATTCGATAGTTTGCAAAAGAAACTATCGATGCTATCGATACTATCGAATGCTTTTAAAGGCTGAGTTAGTGAAAACAACGTGCAGCGTAAGACTTTGCACTATTGCCAATCTTTAGCTGTTAGTTAGTGAAAACGTATCGCAATAGCCAGTTCAGTCAGCCATTTATTGTTAAAGTAATGCCAAGGCTGACATTTGCAACGTAAAAATCAAAATCCTGTAGACTTTCTACGTGACAATGAAAACGTAAGCAGCAACGTGCTTTGGTTACGTAGAGAATTTCACAGCTGATCCACAAGTACACCATACGTTTTCACTCACTTAGTCTTAAGTGTTAATTGTGGCAACAATATTAGAATTAAAGTTAAAGGTAAATATTAATAATATATACACAGTTTTGACACTTTATTTTTTGCGGTATGTCATAAAATTTGATGTATAGTTTTTTGATGGCACAGTAATCCTTATATATAACGAAAACTGTTCAGACCATGAAGTGCTCTAAAACTAATTAATGAGGTCCAGTGAAGAAAACTGCAGACTAAGGGAAGAAAGCGTGAAACAACTGTCAGTTTTGATAAGCTTTTAATTCATACTTCAATGATTAATTGCTTTAAGTTATCAAAAAACCTCAAAAATGAATTAACCCTCCTTTTTCAGAAGGAAAAAAAAGCTTATGGATGCCAGACTTATGGGTAAGAGTCCTCAAAATGGATAATTTCTCAGCAAACGGAAGAGCACCTGCACCGTAATAGGTCGAACAACATGCTATGGTCTGACGAAATGAAGATTAATTTGTTTGGGTTAAATGCAAAAATGTGCCCGTCTGCCAACCAGAAGCTCCTCGGTTCAATATCAAGCCAAAGCAACTTATAAAAATTTTTTTTCGTCAGCGATATCACCTCATAACATTAGCTGGTAACTGGTTATGAGTATTACTTACTATTGAAAACTTCTCTAACGCATTTGCCGTTCGGAAACGGCGTTAAACTGTAGGTCCCTTTCAATGAGATTAAAAATAAAATCGGGTGCTGCTCATTGGTTAAGAAAAGTCCCCATGTTCCTTCATGGAATGTTATGGGAATTAATATATAAATGCAAAATGTACGAACATATTTTAGTTACAATTCATACTTTATTTCAGTTTAATAAATAAAAATTTAGGAGACTGTTAAACTGTGTCGCTATGTAACTATACGGCTGACGAACTGAATCGAACAAATTTTTGCAAATGAGACTTTGACTACATTTAGTAGCCCCCGTAGTTACTCATAGAATTTGACGGTAGTATCGATAGTGAAAAACTATCGATGGGCAGCCAAAAACAAAACTATCGATACTATCGATAGAACTATCGATTGTTTTACAGCTCTAATACCAATGCTTTTGTTGTTCATACCTGTAAAGGTTCGAACAAAGTGGAGACTTATGTTTGAAAGTCTGTCTTTATATTGTAAAAATATATGCGCACAATTTCGATTATTGTTTTCGTAGCATTCAAAACAAAAGGTTATTCCATACGGGAATAAAATTTTGTAGCCTTTATATTTAAATAAAAAAGTTCAAACTAAGAACATATTTAATAAAGAAAGTTTTTAAGTCCGTTCGTTTTTTTTATTAAGCTTTTACCTGTAAAAAATATCACAGGTTCGAAACACGTGTTCTTATCTAACAAATTCCAGTGCTGTAATCTTGGCGCAAAAAGTTCCGACTTCGATTTTATGGTTAATAGTCTCCAACAAGATCATTCAGATCATTCTGGTTTATAAAATGAGGTTATCTCGAAGGACTTCTATATGCAGATAAAGAAGTACCTACAGACGCGTAACTGGTTTCACTCCGAACAGAAAAATCGTCTCCTTATTAACCACTTCGTGAAATTTTGGAGACATTGGTAAAGAAACATTATTGTTTCGATGAACTGGGCGTCGGGCAGAGGAAATGTTCGGATATATGATTTTATTCTTATTTTTTGATGTAAATACACGTGTACCGGTCATGTAGAAATAACAATCATGTTCGTAATTTTATGGTTCACTCCATATCATTGGTCTCACAAATGACATGATATTTTTATTGTGGTCGAGGTTGTCTTAATGCTCTTGCACAGATATTCATAGTCGTCATATTTTTGGAAATACGAAGTGATGTTTATAAGAATCCTTAATTTGGGACATTATTGTATGGTGTTGTGATTTAAGGTTTATTGCCCACAGATGTGGCAAAACAAATCTGGAGAATTTTTGCAAGTCAAAGCCCTTGGCATACTGTAACCTAAAACAAAAGTCCATTATAAATAAGCTAACTCTATAACCGTAATAAAAAAAAATATGTAAAACGGATATAGTCCTCAGAGTACTTTTCAATATTAACTTTTGGTTTCGATAAGATCAAATATCGGATAGGATTTGTTTTTGGGTTGCGCAAAAAAGTGTTGAATGATGAAAAATATTTTGTTATCTCTCTCAAAAGTGTATTTTGTACTGGGTTTTTTACCACAATAATAAAAAATCTTATTCTTAGAATAATTTTGAATTACCACAGCCATAAAAAATGAAACTTTGACTTTTGTCAAAGTTAGACACTTACCTTTATGGGTTATTTTACTTTCAATCCACACCTAGGTTTAATTAAAATGCTGAAAAAGTAAAATTTATATTCTAACAATATTTTTATAACTTTTTGGAAATAAATGGAAAAAATTTCCACTAATTTTGCAAGAAAAAAATTTTTTCGCTAATTTTGGTCAAAGTTGGGTACCTGCATTTAATTTTGAATAAAATCAGCAATAGCCAACCGATTTTCATGACTTAAAGCTTATTTTCTTCGCAACATTTTAAGCTTTAATTTAAGTGCTTAACATCTAAAATTTTCATTCTGAAAATTTTTTTATTATTTTTTGAACAAAAAATTGCTCTAAATTTGCGCAAAAAATTTATTTTTTTGCAGTTAAGTTGTAAATAACTCCGAAACTGCTGCAAATGCACAAAAATGATGCTTAGGTGACTTAACGTTTAGTTGTACCTGCATCAAAATCGGTCTAGTCGTTTTCAAGTTATGATGAAATATATTGACATAACTATCATATTTTGTGCGAAAAATTAGCCGCGTCCATTTTGCGGTTTTCCTTAAAAGCTTAAGAAAAAAATATACTACAACTAAGAAATGGTACAAAATTTTTTTGTCAAGTAATGGTTCTTTACGTCGTCGAAATTCAAGCCGACAATTTATAAGATCTTTTTGATAAATGTTTGAATATAAAAATAGAGTTGGAATTTTAACACTTTTGATATAAGTATCCCCATTATTTTTCACAGGGCTATATATGATATTTAAACACATTAGTGATCATTAGTCATATAGAGTTGAATAAATTGGGTTTTTAGGAAATAAAGATTTAGTTATTTTTTAAAAATAATTTGTACATTTTTAGGTTAATTATAAAATAAAAGGATATTCTTTATTATTAATAAGACAAAATCAGACATTGTAAAGAAAACTGAAGTACTACTGAACATTACACGTTAGAGCAGCCAAAACAAATAATTGAAAAAATATATATTTTTGAAAATCAGAATTAAGTAAACATTTTTATGTGGTTTCATAGTTTCCATTTTTCTGCACTTAAATTTTTTTAATTACTTTGTGTTTAGCAAAGAATGCGCCCTAAAAATACAAACTTCAAACTAAAAAACAAAAAATATTTATAAAATTTTGCATTTATTCCACCAACTTTACACGGTTTTAATACTTGAATGCGTTAATTCAAATAGTAGGATGGCAATAGGACCAATTGAAAAATATCGATTGTTTCCAGTCGAAGAAATCAATTTTTCATTTCTCAGGGCTTGGATCATTTTCCGGCAAGGGTTGGCAAAGTACCTCGTTTCCAGCGATAGTAATTTCATCTGCCCACTGCTGCCCACTAGAATCAGGTTTGACAACCCACTGGGTAACCCAATTTAAATCACCCGGGTTTTACTGGGTATTATATTTAAAAACAAAACCGGATGGGTTTTTTATTTAAAGGTTTTCGTAGTTTATTTACAATAAAAGTAGGTCTAGTTTTCGTATTGGGACTACAAATTTAGTTGTTCCGTTTTTGAACTCAAAAATATAATCAAATAAAAAATTTATCAAATCACTGCTTACATCTATTCTCCACTTTTGAGCCAATTTCCAAATCCCGTCTCAGAAAAACTTCTCGTCTTTTAAGGCGTTCCAACTTTGAAATCGATTTTGTATTTTTTCAAAGGAAATGATTCGGTGGCATGCATGATACAATAAAGAGGTGGTCAATTTAATTTTGAATGCAACACTGTATCAACACTGTATCAACGTACAACAAGGTAATTTGCGCTTAAAGCGAATGTGTTTCATAATTCAAACAGGCCGTGATAGCGAAGTGCCATGTAAGAAAAGGCTTTTGATCGTTTCTAATAATTGTTTTGAAACTTTTGCGAATTGAGGGTGGGTGTTGTCATGCAAAAGAATAACTTAATCATGGCTGTCTTTGTATTCGGACCATTTTTCTCATAATGCATGCACCAGGAGTGCAAAATTATATTATAAATACTAAAACAACTTGATTTTATAAACAAACAAAAAATACTATCGACTTGACCGAAATTGGAAGCATTTATAAAACCCAATAAAACCCATCAAAAACTCTATAAAACCCGGTGGGTTGTGTTTTTTATTAAGCCCGGGTTTTTGCCAACCCTGACTAGAACAATTTTTTGCAATTTAAGACCTGCTTTACTAAAACTTTTTTTTTTATTTTTGTAAATAACACGGTGCGAAAAATCAACACCTGGGATGTGATGCTATTTTTTTCATAGACGCTATCGGATACCTACAACAAGAATGTTTTTGCAATTTTTGAAACACCACCAAAATCTTAAGATGCAGAATGAAAAACCGAATTTCGAATTTTAAGTTTCTCAGACCTTTTTATTGATATATATTTCGTTCAAGTAGCCTTGAGATATATATGTGTGTTCCTCAAGCAATTATTAGAAGATAATAGGAAAATAATTCAGGAAGAGTTTAAAACAGCTTTTGGACTACGTATATATTAGACAAAGCCTGGTGGTATAGTCACTGCAAAATCCTCAAATATTAAGGATAAATGTCAACTTAATAAAAAATATACATATACAGTATACGGCAAAACATATGCAAGAGATTGGCCTTACTATCATATGCCGTCATAACATAAAAAAGCTCATTTGAATTTTAATTTGATTTATTAATTTATAGCGATAATATACTCATTTTACTAAGAAAAGACAGAAGCAAAGAAAAAGAAATTTGTAGCAGTAAAAATGTATGTTCAAGTTATAAAACCGCTATTGTGTACTCGTATGCGTCAAAACAATAGTACGAAAGAGTTACAAAGTTAAATTACCAATGACAAGAATCGTTTAATAACGAAAACGATCATTTCTACATTAGAGGAATAATTAGAGCAAATTTGGACGTCTTTACAATCGTCCGAATCATCTATCAATCTCCGTCCCTAGCCAACAATATTTTGCAATATTCTACAAAAATGACAGGGTAATTACCAACTAGAAGAAATGATAATTAATGACTATAATAAAGATGAATTGGTAACATCAATGGCAAACTTTGGAAAAATTTGGAATTAAACACAGTATTGTTTACCGTATTATAAGCGTGTACGTTCATTAGGCTCAATGACAAACATACACAGAGGTGGGGTAGACCCCTGAAAACTATCAAACGTAACGACCAGGCAATAATACGCTTAATTAAAAGCTATGTCTATTACGAATGAATTAAAAATAAATGTTTCGATTAGATGCATCTAAACACGATATGTAGACGATGGATTAGTCATGTCGAAGAGCAAAAGAACCATTTACTACTGCCAAAAAACAAGTAAACTTAGCTATACTTTTAATGAAAGAATCTGATGAATCTAAGTTTAATGTGAGATGTTCTTAGGAATTTAGCCTGCTAAGCTGAATAAAAAGGACAACGTCTTAACCCTTATGTCAACACCAAAAAATTCTCACTTACATATACACCCAGCATACCCGGATATGTCAGGCTCTTTTTGTTTTAATTTTGGCACTATTTTATTTCTATTTTGGAAAATCCACTTAAACAAAACAGTAGTTGTATGTGTGCGTAATTTAACTACAGGTTTTTTTAGTTGCTACTTTGTTTTGCTAGTGAATCAATGTGTTGTGTGACGGAGCTTATTTGAAAAAAAGAAATATATATTTTCACGCAGTACTCTTTGCTTTTTAAGTTTATAAGTGTCGAAACTACAAACTATAAACATATATACATAATGACTGATGGTAAATGGTTAACTCCTCGCCAATTAAAAAGGCTTAGTTTAGTAGATAGAGAACGTTACACAAGTCAAAAATTTGAAGAATTATTAGAAACTGATATTTTGTAACATTCTGAGATTTTGTATTGTGTTGCAATATATATTTAGCATTTTAGTGTTGCAATAATTTAGCTTCTTCATTGATGTCAGACTACAAATTGTCGATATTAGGCACATACCCACTAAACCTTAATTCCATACTTCGCTGGTTTGGATGGAATGCATTGGGTAAATCCAATGCCTCCACGGTAAAGATAAAGTTATTCCTCAACAGTGATGTTGAATCCAGCTACGTAACTATCTCGGAGGTTTCTATTCAACATTAGAAAAATATCAGATATTGCTGCTGCTTTATCAGTTACTTTACGTTGCTGGCGTGTATTTCTATTATCAAATCTTATAAAACGGCTGATAGCCCAGAAACGCTGAAGACCCATTGCCGAACGATATAAAGCATGCGAATTTGTTTTCCGAAGATCAGATGTGTGAACAAAGTTTGAATGTGTAACTCCAGCTAGCAAAAGTATTCCTAGATAAGCATCAAACTCGGATGTGGTCATAGGTGTCCATATACGAAGGGATTTAGCTGGATTTTTTTCATGTTCACTTTCATAACACTGTATTGCTTTCCTATTGGTTTCGCGAATTATTATATCACACATTTCTTCAGACATTAACAGTTTAAATGTATCAATAAAACTTAGGCCTACTGTCTTTTGTGCCAGTCCAGTGTTACAAAATCTCACAATGTTATGAGGCAAAACCTCACGATTTTGAGGTGGTTGATTTAACCAAATTGTACCATCCCTTGCAGTCAAAGTTGTTTGAAAAGATTCGACTACATCTTCCTCAAATTCTTCATCCGCATCTGTCTCGTCTAAAGGATCGTATGCTGGTAGTTGTAGCTCTTCGGCGTCTGAATGTTCTGCAATTATATTATTATTTTCACCTCCCTCATCTATAATTGATGGTTCTTCATTATCAGTTTCTAATAATTCTTCAAATTTTTGACTTATGTAACGTTCTCTATCTACTAAACTAAGCCTTTCTAATTGGCGAGGAGTTAACCGTTTACAATCAGTCATAATGTATATATGTTTATAGTTTGTAGTTTCGACACTTATAAACTTAAAAAGCAAAGAGTACTGCGTGAAAATATATATTTCTTTTTTTCAAATAAGCTCCGTCACACAACACATTGATTCACTAGCAAAACAAAGTAGCAACTAAAAAAAACCTGTAGTTAAGTTACGCACACATACAACTACTGTTTTCTTTAAGGGGATTTCCCAAAATAGAAATAAAATAGTGCCAAAATTAAAACAAAAAGAGCCAGACATATCCGGGTATGCTGGGTGTATATGTAAGTGAGAATTTTTGGGTGTAGACATAGGGGTTAACCAGAAGTTCGTGCATATGTTTTGTAACATACCGTATATAGATAACATATATATAATCAAGCAAAAATAAATAAATTAAAAAACATTCCAATCATTTGCTGGAGAAATGAAAAAAAAAGTTGTTGATTCCCAGTTTTAAAATAATTAAAAATTACTTTGTCTCAAGCGCAAAAATCTATTAAAATGTAATAGATTATTAATTTACAAGACCTTTTAATAAATTTACAGCTGGCGGACGCTGCTGCTTGCAATATTTACATTAAAAAACAAGTGGTTATAGTTAAGGAAGCAAAATGGGTTCTCTTTTCTTCATCTGATAAGGTAGATTTCAAGGCAAGCAGTGACGACGATACTGATGACACACAAAGGGTTAGCGAATGTATATAAAATAATAAATTTGTAACCTTCGATATTTGTATGATTACATGCATAAGCTTAATGATTTTACTAAAACAAAATTAATTTCCTCTTTTTTGTATTTTTCAAAGAAAACAGACATTTTTTTGATTTATTCATAAAATCAAGATCACGACCTTTCTAATGATACCCATATCTTATACCTAAACCCAGAGGTTTAATTGATTCCAGAAATGGCACAATATTGCCTCACTGTGCATTACCTCAAAACCTTTTAAGACATAATCGTACAATTAAAAAACAAATTTTTTTCTAATATTTTTGTTTGTTTTTTATTGCCGTTTAATTTATAGTAAACGTTTTGACCTTAAAAATAGATCAAATATCAACAACATCCATCACATATGTATATTTAATAATAGTAGTTATAGTCGAAGTGACCGAATTTGTCGTATTGTTTGCCGTAATACTTCTCGAAGGTGTCTTGGTGGTAGATCTTGACATCCTTAAAGTACATGTTGGGTACGAAGAATTCGTATTCATCGATCTCACGATCGAAGGGATAGCCGAAAGGCAATTCGTCGATGTGAGTAACACCAGAGCCAACACCGCAGGAGTAGGTGTAGTCATAGGTAGAGAAGGGTTCGTAGGAAGCGGTGAAGGGATAGACGTAGAAGACAAATTGCATGGGCATACCCTTGTACCAACCTTGAGGCAAGATCAAACGATCAGGGAAACCACAGTGAGGTTCGCTGATGTCCAAGGGGAAGTCGTATTTGCCTTCGAAGGCAAGCATGACGTATTTGTACAATTCAGTGTAGGTGGTACGGTCTTCAATGGTCCAGTAGAATTCCTTGGAGGAGCGTTTGAATTGGTTGAGACCAGAGTTGAGGGTGTAGACGAAGCTATCGACTTCCAAGAAGTTTTGACGGTTTTCGGTCAAAGAAATGACACGGCCGAATTCGTCATATTTGGGAGCCAAGTAGGCACGGACAACAACCTTTTGGGATTTGTCAGATTCAATGGTGAATTCAAAGTCGAAGGGTTTGTGGTTAAGACGCTGTTGACGGGCCAACAAAGTCTTGTCCCAAACGAATTGGCCATCAACGAAAGTCATCTTGTCGTTCAACAAGTTGGTGACATCAAAGTCAACCAAATCGAAGTAGGTAACCAATTCACTGACCTTGACATCCTTGATGGTGACACCAGGGAACAATAATTCTTCGTGAGTGTATGGCTTAACATAGTAGAAGAACTGGTAGTAGACTGTAGCGATCTTCTTATAGATGATGTAGAATAAGGGATCACGCATCATTGTTTCGTAGTTCAAGAAAGTGTTGGGGAAAATATCCATATCGTAAAGCTTAACATCACCGAAGTACATGTGGAAGAACATGTACCAGTATTTGAAGAAGTATTTGTCAAGATTGTCAGCATTGCTTTGCATCATGCTACCAATGTATTCAATGGATTCGGGTTTGCGTAAATCAATAGTCTTGCCATCATAGGTGACATATACACCTTTGGTGATGATTTGATCCATGCGGTTGAAGAAGTCCAAAACCTTGTAGTAGTAATCGTGTTTGCCGTAGCTTTCGATTTCGTAGTAGTTCTTGCGATAAGTGTAGCCAACACCATTATGGTAAACCAATTGAGGATTGTAACCGTATTCGATCTTGTCGAAGAAGGAGAATTGGGGAATTTCACCATAACCATGGGACAAACGTTCCATGTAGTAACGGGACAATAATTGACGGACATTGTATAAGAAATATTCACCACGACGTTCCTTGTCCAAACCGAATTTCTTGCCATGCAAAAGGAAAGCGTAATCAATGTTGAAGTAGTACCAGTAGGAATTCAAACCAACATCTTCAGTAAAGTAAGATAAAGCGGATTCCTTATTGTAGAATTCAATGTCACGGGTGTAATCAACAGGCATGAAGAACATCTTGGTGCCTTCCAAAATTTGCAAGTATTTGGAGTCCTTGTTATATTCGTTCATGTTTTCGCGTAACATGAAGTGTTCCTCAGCGTACCAGTGTTCGCCCAAACCCATCAATTTCCACCATTGATAAGTCTTAAAGTCCTTGGTGTAGAAGTAGTATTGGTTGTCGTAGTTCTTGAAGAAGCTGGAGTAGTCCTTGTAGAGGATATCCTTGTATTCCTTCTCGTACATGATGTACTTGCTCCAGACATTGAAATCGAATTTCTCAGCCTCATAGACGAATTTGCTGTTAAAGAAGTATTGAGGGAAGATTTCGTAGATGGAAGGCAAGATCAAGCCATGGAAATCATCGCGGTGGATGACAGCCAAAGTCAAAGCATAAACGAACATGCCTTCGTTGCAGTGCATACGAGCCCAGGCAACATTGCGTTGGAAGACTTCCCAGTTCTTTGCATAGTAGAAGAATTCGAACAAACCGTAGGCCTGTTTAAGGTGGGTCTTAACCAAAGCACCGAAAAATTCGCCCTTGGGTAAGAGGGCACCATATTTGTAGGCTTCGTAGAATTTCTCCATGTAGAAACCGAACTCCTGTAAGAGGAAATGATCAATGATTACCATCGATTAAAATGTTAAATGATCTTTAAGATAACTTACGGTGTAGTCATTCTTGTTAAAGGTGAAACTCTTTCCCAATTTGATATATTCCTCGAACATCAAGGGGTCCTCAATACGGTAAACAATTTCGAAAAGGAACTTTTGTTTTAACAAAAAGTCCTTATCGGCAATTTTAACTTTTTTGTCAGCAATGCCGGCACTTGCCACCAAGCCAACAATGGCCAATAAAACAATAGCGATTTTCATTGCTTACTCCTCCAATACCCAGCGAAAAATTCAAAACCAAACTGTCCACGGATTGAATATGATGCTACGATCAGTTCCAATACCTAAAGACTGCTAATGTTTGCCAAATTTTCAAGTCTATTTATACAAATTCTGAATTTATTCTGAATATCATTCAACAACATTCTTCTTATCACCAAAGAGCATGAACTTAGCAAATTTTGTTTTTTTTATTCAATATGCTGCACTTTTCTACCTTAAAACCAATTATTTGATAAGATTTTTTATTTTTTTTACTCTGGCTATGGTTATCGTTAAAGCGCAGTATTAGAAGATATTTTTTATGTTTTTTTTCTAGAATGCAAATAACCAGGGAATAGTTGTTGTTAGTTGGTATTCAAAAATGTCATCAAATATTTTTTTATCAAATTTCTTAATTTTAATATTTTATGGTATGAGAAGAGGAATTTGAAAAGAAAATTGAAGAATTAAATATTCTTTAAATATATTTTTATCCGTTCTTGGCGGTTATAAAGCTTTGATTACAGTTAAAATGGTATGTAGCAACAACAAAGTACCATTTTGGAACCAAATCAAGATTAATAAACCGTGCAGTTTAATCTTGGTAACCACAAATGCGCTCTCGTCCTCCTCGAAATCTGTGAAGCTTAGATGAGCTTAAGCAAAAATACCTACCGCGTGTTATTGACCTGAGCAACACACTTCTCCGGAAATGCCTTGGAGAACTCGTCAGTGCAACTGATTACCCTGTAACCGCTGCAAATTTCGTCTGAACTGAAAATGGTCCATCCCAGATAGTCGTTCTTAAATATCTCACTGAGACATCACCTTCTTTCCGCAGTTAGTTTTATTGTTCATAAGGGCAACTTGGAGCAGCTGCATGGCTTATACGCTGCCTTTGCGGATGATGCTGCTGCACTGATAGAAGAATCCTCGCTAACTTTGTTCGACGTGTTCCTGCTTCTTTTAATATTACTCCCGGCAACGTACTTCATCCGCTTTCGCTTCGAGGAGCCCTCTGTAAGCTTCTGGTTAGTTTTGCTACTGATTTTGAGAAGTTTTGAGTCTCTTTAATTATTTGATCTTGTCATCTGCATGAACCTCATGCACTTAAGCTTCCGCTTAGTTGTTGGCTATCTTAGCTATCACACCATATCTGATAGCGCACCCTGAGCAGAGATTCGGACTTCCTCTTCTTCTGGACAACCACACTAGTGGTTTTGTTTGAATTTTTGTTTAATTTTCCGAGGGATATTATGACTTGCACCAATGGACGTACTGACTTTTAAGATCGTGTTCAGCGCACTCTTTTTTTAGAGTTAGCAAAGATTTTCTACATTTTTGGGCTTTACAAATAGGCTTCAACAGGATAGTCCTCTCCGGCAGTACCGGTATACCGGGGTATGTCATTGGAATATAGCCGATCTTAGAGGGAACAATTAGTGACTGGTTATTTAAATACTACCAATCTTTCGGATGTCAGCTCGGGTACCTCAACACGTTAGCTTAAATTTTTTGTACAGTCATCTGTAGTCACCTTTTCCAACATGTGAGACCCCACCATAATGGACACCAGTCATTCCGTGGGCATGGCTTAACTCATCCCTGTTGCGCGCAAGCCGTTCCACTTCGTCAATATTTAGGTAGGGGAAAGAGAAAATGGTATCCAATTTAACAAAATTAAAAACGTTTTCTAGGTCCATATTTCGTAAACTTAGTTCAATTTAAACAAACACAATATGTACAGCCTAAAAATGCTGAAAACTTGGTGATTTTAAAAAGAGAATTTAATTTTAGAAATTCTGATTAAAAATCTATTACTTAATTAGCATTTGGATTTTTCTATTGCGTTTATATAGCCGTAATTTTTTAAGTCCCTGTTTATTACGATACGTTCTTTTACCTTGACAACGTTTTAACTCATCTGACAAATGCTCTGCGTTATTTGGTTGAGATCTGGCGATTGGGAGACGAATGGATTTTTTCGGTTGTAAAGCAAATATTTCTTCACAATATGCGAAATGTACTCTAAATCAATCTCTTCCTAGAAATGACTAGCGCCACTGCGGAGCAACTTACCTGTGGATTCTTTTAAACCGCTTTTCAGAACATATAGACATAAAAAGCTGTCCATATCTATTACTATAAAGTGGAGGTTTTTAACTCCAGCTACTGATAAAATCTGAACCAAACTATAATTTCCTTAAGTAAAGTATACACCATTTAATTGGTTTATTCCTCTTCTTTCGAAATCCGCTAAGAATGTAAAATCGGTTAATATTTAGCTAAGTTAATAACTTACATATTGCTACGAAAATAAGGTTGGGCATCACAGCGTTTATTACATCGCTAAAATAAATAAACAAAAGCTGCAAAAACAACTATACGTGCTGTTTATAAATAACCAAATCTACAATAACAACCATAGCAGAGACAAAGTAAATAAAACTAACACGGCAACAACAATAATTAAGCAGCAAAGAAAACAAGTAACAGACAATAAACAAGCAACAACAAATACTAAGAGATGAAAGAGGTAGATGTTTACAAACGCATGGCTACAAAAGAACTAAAAAGAAATTAAAGGAAAGAAATGGAATCTACCTGAAATATCGAGAGGTTCGAGAGCTTTCGATGTGTTGTTTACTCAGCCATATAAAAAGCACATCGATGCGAACAGCAACCAGTTTGGTTAGAGCTAACTGAGTAAAGAGAGTTAAGTGTGGATAACCTCTGGTTGAAAAGGTTGTGATCGAACTTAAGTTATAACTACGATCGGGTTAGAAGATTTTTAGGAAAAAAGATCTGTCGAGTAATTGTTGTTGTTTACAAGATTGTAAACAGACGGAGTGATTAAGAATAGAAAATTGTTATTGCCTGTAAAAAGGTTACAAGCAGTGGCGCACAAAACTGTGTTGAATAAAAGGTTTTAATTAAAAAATGTTTTTTATTTTAACTACAATCTACGAACTCATAAAAACACGTTTTTAAAAAGGTAAAAACGTAACAATATATTTTATTAAGTTAAAAAACTTTTATATTCAATTAAAAAATAAAATAAAATTTAAACAAGACAAATATTAAAATTGAACCAAAACACAACGTTTAATTGGCAAACTAAATATAAAAAAACAATAACTGCAAGAATTATAATAAAAAATTAAATAATCAAACTTACCACTTGTTATTATTAATGAATGCCTCCATATGGAACATGAGTGGTTACTGTATTAAGCTTAAAATTCTTGCAAATCGTTGTTCAGTTAATTTGCCAACAAAATTTACATCGTCAGGAAGCAATAAACAAAGATAACTCCGACAGGTTTTCAAAATAATTGTCTATTGTGCATGTACGTCATAATAAAGGGTCCGCCAAATAATTTTTTTTTTTTAAATGCTATAAAAAAAAACTACTGATTTTTTTTCAAATTTCTTTTTTTATTTGAAAGTACAATCCTTTCGGTAATTAATGGAAAATAATTTCATTCAAATGGCTGCGCCGTCTGGCCATGCAGTAGCCTACACGATCGGTCCAATCTTTAAGAACGTTATCGATTGTGTGCAGCTGTATTTCACCAATGGCTTCACGAATATTGTCCTTTAAAACGTCAATTGTCTCTGGCTTGTTGGCGTAACACTTATCTTTGACGGCGCCACACAAATAATAGTCCAACGGTGTCAAATCGCAGCTCCGAGGTGGCCAAACGACATCAGCTCTGTGGCTGATAATGCGATTTGATATCCTCCTCTTCAATTTTTGTGAACAACATGGCCCGATAACGATCGCCATTGACTTAACGGCCACTCCTTGCTCATTTTCCAAGAAAAATGGCCCAATTATGCCTCTGGACCAAAATCCGAACCAAACAGTGACTCGTCTTGGGTGCATGCGTGTGGGTTTTCTGTGCCACAAATGCAACAAGTTTGCTTGTTTTACATACCCGCCCAGACCAAAATGAGCTTCATCTGAAAAGATGATTTTTTTGGCAAAATTTTCATAGTAATGTCGCAATATTTCCCAGCGTTGTTCAAGCGTATACACAACCATATCGTTCAGCGGAAGGATAAAACTAATTATCTGTCAAATCAGACATGAGCTAAATGTTACCATTCACGAAATAAGCACTGGTTAAAAAGAAAAATGTTAGATGGCGGACCCCTTAGAATAAAATTGTCTGTATTATATGAAATTCTAAGGAAAATTGTGGAAAATAGAATGTTATGTTTTTTTCCATATATAACATATAAAAAATTCATTTGAAATTGTTAAATAAGTTAGTATTTATCAAAACTAAATTATTACACCCTTATTTGTGTAAAATAAAATGTAAGTTAAGTTTTAAGAAATTTTTCGCATGAAAAATTTAAAATAAATACACATCAAAATCGTTTTAGGTTTTATTAATTAGGTTTTATTAAATATACATAATTTATGTCAACAAATTTTGTCGGTATATTTTTGTTATTGTAATTTGTTGTTAGAAAACTTCATCTTAAAAAAAGCCCTCTGACCCTTCTCGCTTAACTCTAGCGATGGCGACAAAGATCAGACGAATGATCAGGAAAAAACGCCACCTACTGGGAAAAAGTACGATGCTAAAGTAAAGATCACCACCAATTAGCAAGGACTTTCACCACTACACAAAAAAGAAATCATATGGAGGAAGCTACAGTGGATTAATCATCCACTTAGCTTGAAATAACAAATTGATTAAAGAAACTGAAACAAAAGCCAATAGATGCTTTGTGAAAAAGCTAATATGCTCCCTAGAGAAGTGACGGAGAAAAACAAAATAAAATAAAATTTCTTGTTATAGGAATTTGCTCTAAAGGTAATGTTTTTAGAAAGTGCTAACTTTTTGGAAAGATTTATTTACTTTTAGTTTTATTTAAAACTAAACAATTCTTAAAAAAACCTGATTTTAAAACACATTCATTATTTACTTATATATTTCCTTGTTTTGGCTTGGTTATTATCTGGATACGTTTTGGTTTGGACTGCACACTATGTTTTTGCAGAAGTCTCCACAATGCAATTAAAATTGCACGTTAACCTTAACCTATGCATATTCTATTACGTTTATAGCTGGAAATTTGATTGCTCAGTCAAGAACTGCAAAGCCATTACTCTGGATCCAAGTTTAAAAATGATGTCCAAAACACTTTTGAACTAAATTTCTAAACTTTCATAGAGACCTTAGAGCAAAATATCAACGTGTGTTGTATTGGCGTCTATTCTTCCCGAAAAATCAATGGCCCTTCTTGTGAGCTAATCTCTGACCCACACACTTCTTTTTTTTCTTTTTTTGTATTTCTTTTATTTATTAGTTGACTTAATGAACTCAATATAAATAGACAAAAAAAAAAAAGATAAATAAATAAATAAAAATTATTTTAATTTACCACAACAGCTGATTTACAGTTGCCGTAAACTAGAACAATCGTGTGACAGCGTTGGGACAATTGTTATCAATACATCGTTTTGCTCAATATTGTGACCATTAATTTTGCATAAGATAAGACAGCCGTGCGAACACAGAATTTTTAATTGGGACAATTTTATAATTGTGCGCTAATTTGTCGCAATAAAAATTGTATCAGATAAGTGTATTTGAGGCTATCGTGTGATCCCACCTCTAGTCTTGACCTTTTGACCAAGATGATGAATAAAGCTATAGTGTTTTCTTAAAAAGCATTATGTACATCGTTCATAGCAAAGAGAGAAAGACTAAGAACGTCTCTATACTGCTATTGCAAGAGCAGCAATAGCTCGCTCAGTTTCCAAAAATAATGGCAAAAACAAAAATTTGATGACAGAATTTTGTGAAATTAATAAATATGTCGTATAAAGTATTTCTGACTGATCTTAAATCAAAAACGCTTTCCTTAATTAGGTAAAAATTATAGGTAGTACAGCTGCACTGCTGTTCCGCTGTGGCAGTTTTTAGGCGCCCTATATTTAGGTATTTTTTTAAATATAATAGAGCAGTGTTCACGCCAATATTTTTATGAGCATATCTGCTACATAATGCTTTAACTAATTTAACTAAGCTTTTCTACAGTGACTGACCAGTTTTTATTAAATAAGAAGAACATATTTTTCATTTTTGAAGTATGTACTAAAGGTGTGTTCCGCATACAGCGGTGTATTAAGACCCTTTTAAGGGGTGCTGAGCCCCTCCATCAATATATTTATCACTGGCCTCCTAGAGTGCTTCATTTTTGTATTGTTTTGTATGTCTATTTTACTAGGAATGGGCGATGCCACAACTACTTAACAATTTAAGACAAAACGTTGAAATTGTACGCAAATAACTTTTTACAATACAGTTAGAAAACTTACCTGCCTAATTTATCCATATATAGTAGAACACAAAACGTAAGTAGAACAATGCTTATACAGAATGACCAAATATGAAAATGTAATTTTCAACAAGTAGTGATAACTTATTATCTGTTTTCCTAGTGTAAAAACCTGTGGAAAACACTTCGGGGCATCGTAGTAGCCTTTTTACACTTATGTACATACATTTTGTAGGAACGCATAGAAGATGCAAAAATTGTGAAACAACAACAAACTCCTTACATGCCATCATTAGTTGTTAAAATAAATAGAAAGTACTTAAAAATATAAAATATTCATTTTTTCCGTCCAAATAGTACGTTAGCTGGTTTTTTATATGTGCACATAAAAAAAAAAAAAAAAAAAAAAAAACGTTAACAATATATAATCTAATCTATCTAACATTTTGAAAATATTACAGGAGAGGCAAAAAGCTATTTAAAATAAAAAGTATAGTTTTAATCATCGAGATTTTTAGCAATATTTGAGATACAATTTTTATATTTTGTTTCATTAACTTATAAACCAATATCGCGTTTTGATAATTGACAATGTTATGTATTATACAAACGTTTAGTTAAGTCGTTGTGTTTGTCATATAATCGCTTTTGTAGATAGGGCCGTTTGTTTTTTGGTAGTAAAATCGCTATTTTAAATAATGAAAAATCTTTGTAGTATGAAAACAGTGTTAAAAGTGTTTAAAATTTGAGTACAAAATGTCGATGAAAAATAAAAGCGAAATAGAAAAAATTTTGTTTTAAATTCAATTTAACAAAAAGCCACTTTCATACGTACCATAAAGTAATTTCATACTTTCATACGTACCATAAAGTAATTTTTTATTTACATTGTGCATTTTATTTTTATAGCAGCAAATAATTCAATAGCAGGGATGGAAAATTAGACGAGATCTTTTTAAAAAAATTATAACAAACGCGTGGAATATATTGTTACGTTTTTACATTTTTAAAAACGTTTATTTATGAGTTCGTAGATTGTAGTTAAAATAAAATAAATCATGTGTTTAGTTTTTAATTAAAAATCCTTTATTTACACAGTCTTGTTCACCACTGCTTGTAACATTTTTACAAACAATAACAATATTTATTCTTAATTACTCTTTTAGTTTACAAATTTATAAACAATAACAATTACTACACAGATCTTTCTACTTAAAGATCTGCCAACCCGATCGTAGTTACAATCTAACTCCCTTCATACTGTGTTTAAACCAATAACTCGTTAGCTGAGTTTACACCAAATTAACTTGTTCGCTTAACTTACAACACATGAACTGATTGTTGTTCGCACCGATATGCTTTTCATATGGCTGAGTAAACAACACCTCGAAAGCTCTCGAATCTCTCGATATTTAAGGTAGATTACATATCTGTCTTTTATTTTCTTTCTAGTTCGTATGAAACCATGCGAATATAGACATCTACTTCCTTCAGACATCTACTTTCAGCTTTGTAGTTATTTGTTATTGTCTGTTACTTGTTTTCTTTGCTGTTAGTTTTTGTTGTTGCCACTTTACTTTTATTT
The DNA here is from genome assembly GCA_023159175.1 of Wohlfahrtia magnifica. NCBI lineage: Eukaryota > Metazoa > Arthropoda > Insecta > Diptera > Sarcophagidae > Wohlfahrtia > Wohlfahrtia magnifica. Next base: position 396,791 of record JAKWBJ010000061.1, read on the forward strand.
ACTTTATTTCAGCTAATGTTTATTGTTGTCGATTTGGTTATTTGTAAGCAGCACGTATAGTTTCCTGAGGCTTTTGTTATTCTATTTAGCAATGTAATAAACGACAATGGTGCCCAACCTTATTTTCGTAACAGTATTTATAATTAAAAGGAGTTGTGGTCAAAGGCAGATAGTAATATAATATCTTTCTTAGTTTTGCTGGATCATTCTAAGGCATTTGACACAGTTGAACATACGATACTCTGTCAAAGACTTAGACACATGTGCTATTTTTCGGATACTGCTGTTAAGCTAAGATCATCATACTTACGAGACAGAAATCAATTTGTGTGTCATAGTTGTAGCAAGTCAAACAGTTTCTCGATTTCTAGAGGTGTGTCGCAAGGCTCCATACTTGCACCACTATTATACACAATTTACTCTAATGATCTGCCTTCAAAGTTGAACTTCTGTTATGTACACTATACATTAGCTGTTTGCCGTCTAAAATAACGAATTGTATAAATAAATTAAACTATGACTTATAGAGTGTGTTTAGATGGGCGTTGATGAATGTACTTTGTCTAAATCCGAAAAAGTCAAAGGCTTTGATAATAGACAAGGTGAATTCTATAACACAACTCACGCCGATTCGGATTGATAATATAACTATTGAGACTGTGGACAATGTTAAAAACTTAAGAGTTATATTCAATAACAACCTTGGCTGGCTGAACCGTGTCAATGCGGCTTGCCATGCTGCGAATTTTTTGGCTAACAAAATACTTTACACCATTTAAAATTCGAATGCTACTCGCTAAAGCCTAGCTCTTACCCACATTACTATATGGATGAGAGCTTGCTAAACATGGAATATTTTAAAGTTAACTTTTAATTAATTTTAATTTAAGTAATTAATTTCACAAATTTTTTGGAGTCGGTATTAAATTTTTTCCATTTACTGCTACGCATATCAAAGCATATCAAAGTTACTATTGACAGCGTGTCAACTCTCATGCGAGAGCAGTATTGGATGAATGTCGACATTGATTTCCATAATACCAATTTTACGCCGGTGGCGACAATTTGTGTTCACAACGACATTTGAGGATGATAAGAAATTTAAGAAATATTTAGGTCATATTCTTGAATTTGTTCTAGAAATGATCAAATCAGACTTGGATGCAATACCAACCACCTGGAATAGAAAACCATACACCGTACGATGTTTGATATAATATGTCTTAACATCAAAACAACTCTAAATACTGGGAGTGTTGCGAATATTCGCATACTGTTCGCTTATTTTAGATATTTACATTCGCGTTTGCTTGCATTCGCTAAAATTTTTGCGAACATTCGAAGCAAATACTTAATAAGGTGTAATACAATAATATTCACACATACATAGAGGGTGATCTTTTACTATTTGGTTTTTAAGCATAAATTTTTTCAGTGTAAAAAAAATATGTGTGACTTGTGGCAATTTTAAATATACTCAGTATGGTTAGTCATTCTACCATGAATAGGCTAACAAACGAACTATGTTTGCAAATCATATGAAATGTGTTTCGTCTATTACATCCATTTTGGTAATGGAGCTCATTTTGGTTTAATGGCTACATCAGCAAACAGAATGTCCGAAATTGCTCCCGGAAAGATGAATTGTTTGGTGCGGTTTGTGGTTAGGCGGAAATGTTAAGACGGACTTCTTCAAAAAACTAAAGAAGTGAACTAAAACTGAAAAACCCACAACAATCTTCTGATCACAATATCCTAAATCTTTTATGGCGGTGGGCCATTCGGCGCAAACAATTGTTTTATTAGCGACAAATTAAAACTTAAACTGGATGCGCTGCATCAGACAGAGACGAATGTTCAAAATACAATGGCGTATGAAAATATTTGTAGGTTTATCGCACTACATACATATTAGGTTTTTTTTCAACTTTCAACTTTCGTTTTACGCTTTTCCGGGATTTTTTCATAAAGGTTTTAAAGCTGAAAATATTTAAATATGTATGTAAAGCATTTTGTGTAATAATACCGTGTGAAAGTGGACCAGCTGAAATAAAATCTCTATAGATTCGCTTTAAAGAGTACAATTTAGTATTTGAGAAATGTAGTCACCACAATTACATACAGTGACCGCAGTCAAAGTGGGACAGGCTATTTTTGTTAACAAAATTATTGATATCTAATAAAAAGTAAATCTGATTGTCAAAATTATTAATTGTTTTAATTACTTAACCTCAAAACTTAAAAAACACAACTATTTTAGATAAATTTTTTTCTTAATATGGTGTATACAAAAACAACAAAAAACTCAAAAAAGTACCAAAATGAAACATCGCAGTTAGGAAGTAAATTGGTTGTCAAATAATGAAACGTCAAGAACTGAGCTGACAATTGGGAAATTTTATCTATGAAACGCTACACTCTTCAACAAAGAATTTTACTTGTGAAAATTTAGTATGAGAATAATGAAAATTTTTGCTGTATCACTTCGTAACATTCGAGCAGATTTTCCTCGTAATCAGTCTCCTTCTGAAAACGCTGTGCGTAATTTAATCGCTAAATTCAATGCTTACTGTACTGTTGCTGACAATAGATCGAAACAATTCACTCGTAGTAGCCGTAGTGATGCAAACATAACCGCTGTGCAGTAAAGTGTTGAGAATGAGCCTCGAACATCAACTCGTCGACGTTTGCAACAATTGGCCATCATCAGAGGAACTTTTTGCAACATTTTGTATACAGATCTCCATCTTCAATCTTATAAAGCTTAACTCGTTTAAGGATTAAAGCCAGCCGACCATCATTTGCGTCGAACATTTGTGAATTGCCTGTTTGAAAAACCGAACGAAAACAACACATTTTGCAAAAAAATCACCTTTAGTGGTGAGGCCCATTTTCAATTAGGCGGTTATGTAAACAAACAAAATTGTCGCATATGGGGCTCACAAAATCCACAAACAGTCGTCGAAAAACCGTTACATCCAAAGAAAGTGACTATATGTTGCAGTTTGTTGTTAGGCGGCACCGTCGTCCCGTATTTTTTTAAAATGCGCAAGTAAATGCCGTCACCGCCAGCGTGAAGTCTCTGTGTTAACAAACCATGATAACCAACTTTTTGTGGCCACAATTGGCTAATGCTGACATTAGTGACCTTTGGTTGCAGCAGGACGGAGCCAGAAGCCACACAGCCAGCTAAACAATTCAGTTATTGCATGAGAAATTTCCCGATCGCGTAATTTAATTCCGCTGGGTTATATTCCCCGGGGCCATTTGAAAGACCGGGTTTACATGAACAAACCACAAACAACTAAAACTCTATGAGCTGAAATTCGGCGCTACATTGACGAGATAAGCGAAGCTTTGTTGCAAAGTGTGGTTTGAAATTTTGTAAAAAGAACGGACGACTGGCGACGCGCTAGAGGTGGACATTTGCCAGATATCAGATTTCATTATTCACTCCCATATTTCTATTTTATATTGGTATGAATAAAAATGCATTTGTCAAAAAAAAAAATTGTTTTTAAGAAAATTTATTTCCTAACCTCAAATATGCCAACCCTTTATATATAATACTTAATATTTATATTTTATTGGGCCACCTTTTGCTGAACTAACAGTTTACAGACGTCTTGGTATCGATATCAATTAATCTTAGGTGTACGAGGAAGTATCTGCGGTCAGCACAATTGTGCGGATTCCCGGGAAAAGAATTTTGTTCCCGTTTTCCCGTGAATGGAAAAGGTGCAGGAAAAAATACCCTAATATGTACAGCATTCATGTCTGTTTTGTATTTTCTTATTATTTTTAACATTACCGTTAAAATTTTTAAGTCTTGAGACTTATGTTTAAAAAACAATTTATTTCTAAATATCTTTTGTTTTATTTCTATTCAATTTATACTAAACGTTTCAATCTTAAAAAATAGAAAAACCATATCAACAATATTTAAAACATCTATTAAGTAATAGTAGTTGTAGTCGAAGTGACCGAATTTATCGTATTTTTCGCCATAATACTTTTCGAAGGTGTCTTGGTGGTAGATCTTGACATCCTTGAAGGACATGTTGGGCACGAAGAATTCGTATTCATCGATTTTACGATCGAAGGGATACCGTACACCAGAGCTTCGGAATCGATGTAGAGATAGACATAGAAGAAGAATCACATGGGCATACCCTTGTACCAACCTTTAGGCAAGACCAAACGATCGGGGACACCACAATGGGATTCCGTACTGTGTAAGGGGAAATCGTATTTACCGTCGGAAGCAAGCATAACGTGTTTGTACAATTCAGTACGGTACGGTCTGCAATGGTCCAGTGGAAGTCCTCGGAGGAGCGCTTGAGTTGGTTGACTATAGAGTTAAGGGTGTGGACGAAGCTATCGATTTCCATGAAGTGTTGACGGTTTTCAGTCAGAGACAAGACCCGGCCGAATTTATCGTATTTAGGAACCAAGTGGGAGCGGGGCTTTTGGGGCTTATCAGATTCAATGGTAAATTCAAAATCGAAGGGTTTGTGGGTAAGACGCTGTCTACGGACCAACAAGGTCTTGTCCGAAACGAACGAAAGTCATCTTGTCGTTCAACAAGTTGGTGGCGTCAAAGTCAACGAAATCAAAGTAGGTAACCAGGGAACAACAATTCTTCTTGAGTGTATGGCTTAACAATTGGTAGAAGACGGTAACGATCTTCTTATAGAACATATAGAACATGGGATCACGCATCATGGTTTCATAGTTCAAGAAGATATGGGGGAAAACATCAATATCGTTAAGCTTATCATCACCCAAGTACATGTGAGCGAAAACAAACCAGTATCTAAAGAAAATTGGTCATGGTTGTCAATGTTACCTTGCATCATATTGCCAATGTATTCAAGGGATTCAAATTTGCGTAAATCAACAGTCTTGCCATCATAAGTTACATAGACACCCTTGGTGATGAATCCATCCATGCGGTTGAAGAAGTCCAAAACCTTGTAGTTGAAGTCGTGTTTGCCGTAGCTTTCGATTTCATAGTAGTTCTTGTGGTAAGAGAAACTAACACCATTATGGTAAACCAATTGATGATTGTAATCATATTCGATCTTGTCGAAGAAGGAGAAGTCGGGAATCTCATCATAACCGTGGCATAAACGTTCCATGTAGTAACGAGACAAGAATCGACGGATAGTGTACGAGAAGTATTCACTATGACGATATCTGTCTATTTCATAGGTTTCGCCATCCAAGAATAAAACGTATTCCATGTTGAAATAGTACCAGAAAAAGCTTAAGCCGACATCTTCAGTGAAATAATATAAATCAATTTCACGGGTGTAGTCAACAGGCATGAAGAACATCTTGGTGCCTTCTAAGATTTCCAAGTATTTGGAGTCTTTTTGGTATTTTTCGATGTTTTCATGCAACACGAAACGGTCTTCAGAGTGCCAGTGTTCACCCAAACCCATCAATTTCCACCATTTATAAGTCTTAAAGTCCTTGGTTGTGGTGGTTTTTGAAGAAGCTGGAGTAGTTCTTGTAAAGGATATCCTTGTATTCTTTTTCGTACATATGTGCTTGCTGTTGAAGAAGTATTAAGGGAAAATTTCACGGTTGGAAGCAAGATCAAGTCATGGAAATCGTTGCGGTCGATTGATAATTACAAAGCATAAACAAACATGTCTTCGTTGCAGTGCATACGAGCCCAGGCAACATTACGTTGGAAGATTTCCCAGATGTTGGCATAGTAGAAGAATTCGTGCAAAGCAAAGCCTTGTCCAGCATGTGTCTTGACCAAAGCACCGAAACATTCGCCTTTGGGTAAAAGTGCACCATGTTTGTATTTTTTATAATACTTACACTGTAATCATTTTTATCAGAAGTAAAAGACTTGCTCAATTTGATCTATTCCTCGAACATCAAGGGGTCCTCAAAACGGTAAACAATTTCGAAAAGAAATATTTGTTTTAACAAAAAGTCCTTATCGGCTATTTGTACTTCTTTGTCAGCAATGCTGGCACCAACCATCAAGCCAAAAATGGCTAATAAAACAATAGCGATTTCCATTGTTCACTCCTCCAATGCAAAAATGCGAAAAAATTCAATACCAAAATCTCCACGGGTTGAAAATGATACTATGATCAGTTTCAATACCCAAAGACCGCTGATGTTTGCCACGATTGTTGGTCTTTTTATATACTTTTGTATTTTTGTAATTTTTTGTGTTTGTTTGTTGTATTTCTGCAATCATCTATTTGGGATTCTTCCTATTCCAGTGGATGACATCAGCATTAGTTATCATATTACTTGCTCACAGTGCACTTTTTACCTTTTGCAGCACAAAGTAGATAAGAAATGTTGCCGAAATTATTGTTTAATTTCAAATGCAATTAATAATTATTTTAAAATATAAATAAATTATTTTTAAAATATCAGGTTTTAAATAGAATTTGTTTTCTTTTTAATCATCTTTTTAATGACATGGTTTTAAGTATTATTCCATGTGTTCTTAATTGATGTTTAAAATATTATCGCAGTTGGCAACTGCACCTTTTCTAATTTATAGACTTGCAGCGTGTCGTTTGTTCAAAAATACGGAAGAATTTTTTATCATTGCAGCTGTTGCCATTTAGTGCATAATTTTGAAGAAATTGCATTGTAACAAATAGCTGATTACACAAGAATAATTGCTAATAAGCTTCGTCATGTGCATCTCAACTGTTTGTTCTATAGAAATAATTTAATAAATAAATTTTTACGACGTCCCATTATTTGTTGCAGATCTTATATAGGCATGTATATACATACACAATATTTGCAATTTGATTTTTCTTATTGCAAAGCTAAAAACTGTTTTTGTTTTCTGAGCTCCTGTGTATAATGGTCTATAATTGACCCTAGACGATATACAAACAATGTATTGCTTTAAAAAATATGGATTAAAAGGGTTTTTACCCGATCTGAACATGATCGGTATGGTATACCAGAACTAGCGTCCATCAGTTAATTTTTATCTTATCTCCTCGTGTCCTTCCATTTTCTGAACTTAAAAACCTGCTAGCCTATCTGCAGATTTCTACAAAGATGACTTTCTTGTTGGCTCCGAAACTTTCAAGCAAGATCTACACGTTTGACTTGTTCACTAGGGCACACAATCTTTTCGAAATTTCGATTTAAAAATACGAAATTACAGAAATATTGTGACGAATTCAATTACAAATATCGCTCCATGTAAAGGGAAAATGCATTTTAAACAAACGATGAGTATATCACAAAAGCTCTTGGGATGTCCTGGAGGCCTAGAGACGATGTTTTTTGTTTCCGTTTTGAACTATTGAAGTTCCAAAAAAAGGGCTGTTATATTAGCTGTCGCGAAAATTTTTGATGTCCTCGGTCTACTAAGCCATGCCGTAATATTATGCAAGATTCTTATTCAAGACACATTACTCAACCCACGTTTTATCGAATCGCTGAAAACAAATCAAAGGAAGCCTTCTCTATATCACGAGAAGTAAATTACCACAAACAAAATTTGACATCCACAGCTGATAAGAATCAATTCAAATCAACCTTGCTTATAGTGAAATAGAAAGTAGCTCCAGTCGTTAATCAATCCTTACCTCGCTTAGAACTATGCGGCGCCTTACTATTTAGTTGAAAATGGGACAAAATTAAATCTAAATTTTGTCATTTCAATTACTGAATTTTCTTTTGGTCAGACTCAAAAATTGTCTTGAACTAGCTCACTAAACATTCTTCGTCGTACGTTTGCTTTGTCCCTAATCGTGTTTTAAAAATACAGAACTCGACTCATAACATACCTTGGTGGGCACATACCACAACAAGAAATGAGAAAATCTCTATTCAAAACTATCATCGTTACCGAATCAATCATCGATAATTTATGTTCTCGACATTCTTTTTATCTTCAAATTCTTCGAATCATCTCTTTTATTAATCGTGTTTCTAACAATCGAAACCGCAACCAGTTTATAAAATTTGAGGAACTACAATCATCCATAATATTCAACACCTAAATACGTCGAGAAGAAATCCAATTGCTGAACAAGGGAGAAGGCTTAAAACCAAGTCTTCAAAAACTGACCAGATTTTTGGACAAAATACTATGCTTCGGTTCAACTTTATCCATCGTTCATGTAGGCGGCCGACTAGGATATGTTCCATTATCATGTGGTACGAAATTCCCCGCACTTTTACCTAAGAATCATCGATTTACAAAATTCTTCGACAAACATGTTCTTCGAAAACACTTGCAGGCTGGTTCAAAAGCTCTTCTAGGAATTAGTTGTCAACAAATCTCGATAATAAATGCTAAAGAATAAGAGATTCTAACGAAAGATGTTCGTTTACTGCAGTAAATAATGCATAGTCTTCCCGCAGATAGATTTAAGACTCAACGTCCTCTTTTTGTTTTGGTTGTAGACTTTTGTGGTTCCTTTAACACGACTTATCAAATTCAACGAATAGTTCCTTATAAGACTTACCTCGCAATTTTCATATTGACTTAGTTCCCGGTATTTCTACTGATATGTTTAAAAAGGTCCATCGGCCTACGTGGTATACCTCAGACACTTTACTGTGACATTTTTGTTGTGGACAATTCTAGACTCCAAGAATTTAAGTAACATTTCTTTGACGAAACTAATATTAAAGAGCTCATGAACATCAGCACCGTCACCGGCTTCAATTTCTCATTCATCCCTCCGCGTTCTCCACATTTTGGTGGTCTTTGGGAGTCCGTCGTGAAATAAACGAAAAAGTTGCTATTCAAAAATATGTCGCATGTAAGCGTAACATACGAAGAGTTTCAAACCATCCTTATTGAAGTAGAAATCATTCTAAACTCTAAACCATTATCATCTAGATCAGATGACCTAAATGATGGTGAAGCGTTGATTTCTGCCCATTCACGTTTGATGGCACTTCCAGATGAAACACTGATTAATAACAACATAAGCTATTTGAAGCGATGGCAACTTGTAACTTATCTCAAACAGTAGTTCGGGCTATAATGGATTCGTGGCTATATGTTAGACTTACAACAAAAATGCAAATGGTTTAAGTCCTAAGGAAATGTGAAAGAAGGCGTGTTGTTATTATACAAGAAGATAATCTTCCACCTCAGCGATGTGTCCTAGCTCGGATTATTAAGGCGTTCCCAGGTAGTGACGGAAAAGTAAGAGTGATAGACCTACAAACATCTTAGGGGAAGAATCCTTCGAGGATCCATACACAGAATCGCCTTTTACCTACCAAAGCTGATTAAAAGTGCCTCACAATGGGGCCAGTATGTTACGTTGGAAAAATAAGCAAATTTATCTTTAAATTTTTTATTTTTATTTTAAACAATTAATACCTTTAAATACTCTATCGCCTCCTATTTGTCAATGTCACTTTATAATTTTTGGACTGCGTCAAATAAAGAAGTGCTGACAGAATATTGTCGATTGACTTACAATTAAAATTAAAGTTTTTTTTTGTTATCACACAATACTTATTCTCTTTAGTTTTGAGTGGCCAAAAGTACTTATACAAGTCTAATGCTTTATTATTAAATAAGTGATTGATGACCAATCGGACTTATATGTCCGAATTGAGTTTAAGTGCAACTGATTATGCTGTGGATTGGCTTAGAGTGCAACGAGTTCGTGCACATTAACGACATTAACAACAGCGAGGACAACACAGTAATAAACATAAACGGTTAGCCGACACAATGTCATTGCGAACTTGAAAAGAGCAAAGTTTCACTATCTTCCGAAAATCAGTTATGGTGCGGATAAAGCAGTAAGTATTAGAGAAATATCGATCGTTTACCCCCCTATTTGTAGGACATTAAAATACTGAATTATGTTGTGCAAGTTGATAAGTACAAGATTTGCTTTTAAATAACGCTATTTGTCGCAGCACATACTATACAGAACAATTTCAAGCTTACTTTCCAGGTACGAGGGCGGCTCAATAAATTTGTGATTTTTTAAAATGAAATACAGGTTTTTGGATAAAAAAGTCATTTGAAAACACTTTATCCCTTTCAAAATATATTAGATTTTAAAGGTCATTAAAACAAGTATTTTACTTTGAGATGATTTCATCGCTAGAGTCAGATTATTTTCAATCGAGCTATTACTTCAGGCTTGGAAACAAAAGTAATGAGTGCGTCCCCAAAGTTGATCGTTAGATATCCTAATTAACCAAAAAAAAAAAAAAAAATTTTTTTTAATTCGTCTCAAGCATATGTTGGCGATTCACATCTTCAGCAGCCATATGCAAATATTAACACCCATTTAGAAAAACGGATGTCACACACGGATTAAAAATGTTAAATATTGTGCGTTGTGTTGAGTTTGCCCAAAGTTTGACAAGATCTCATATTGCGGCTTGAGACATTAACAGACAAGCCTCCACTCGGTTTTATATCATTACGGCCACTAAGTCCTCAGTTTATGTATTTGTTCTTGCTTATTGTGTTTCTTATAACAAAATGCAATATTACGTTAAAAAGTAGCGGTGATAAGTTCCAGCCTTGTCGTGTACTTTACAAAAGCCGATACGAGTAGGTTTGCCGTTTAAGCAGGTGTTAGCGAGAATATATGTAATACTCGTTTAACTTTGTTCTAGATCCGATTTATCGTTTTCCCTTAAGCCCTAAAACAATGAAAAGCTGTAATTTATCTAAATGCCACATATGTATGTTAGGAAAGTACCTTTTTAAGAAGGACGAAAAATATTGCTGTGCTATTAATACTTGTAAGTCTAAACTAAACTCAGATACTCGACATTACCCAGTTGGCGAAAATTTGAAATTAAAATCAATTAAAGCCCCAAAATTAAAATACATATGTAACATAAGGGGTCCGCCAAATATTTTTTATTATTTTTGAAAATGCTATAAAAAAGAACTACTGAATATTTTCTCAAATTTCTTTTTTTATTTGAAAGTACAATCCTTCCGGTTAATAATGGAGAACAATCTCATTCAAATGGCTGCCTCGGCTGGCCATGCAGTAGCCTACACGATCGGTCCAATTTTTAAGCACATTATCGTAGCGACGTCCTGTTGAAATCAAATGTTGCTAATATCCTCCTCTTCAATTTTTGTGAAAAACATTCGTTCAACATGGCCCGATAACGATCGCCATTGACTGTAACGGCCACTCCTTGCTGATTTTCGAAGAAAAATGGCCCAATTATGCCTCTGAACCAAAATCCGCACCAAACAGTAACTCGTCTTGGTTGTATCGGCTTTTCAATGTATGCGTGCGGGTTTACTGTGCCCCAAATGCGACAATTTTACTTGTTTACATACCCGCCAAAATCAAAATGAGCTTCATCTGAAAAGATGATTTTTATTGGCAAAATCGACATCTTCTGTAAGTCGATTGCAGGCCCATTTAGCGAAGCGTATACACAATCATATTCGTTCAGCGGAAGGATAAAACTAATAACCTGTCAAATCAGACATGGGCTAAATGTTACCATTCACGAAATAAAAAAAACGTTAGATGGTGGACCCTATATTAATAGTACAATTTTTTCACTTTCTGTATAAACCAGGTTTGGCAACCAACTGGGTAACCTAATTAAACCCACCCGGGTTTTATTTGGTTTTACATTTAAAAAAAACATAGGTGTGTTTTTTATTTAAAGTCTTTTGTTTTTAATTTACAACAACAAAAATTAAAAATTTACATATTGGGAAAACAAATTAATTCGGTGCCTTTTTTTAACTCGAAAATGATAATGAATTATTAATTTTATCAAAATAAAAAATTATCAAATCACTGGCTTACATCTTTTCCCCATCTATGACCTATTGAATTTTTTTGGGACGATCCACTTTGAAATCGTTTTTAGTCGTATATATCTTCAAAAGAAGTTATTCGGTGACATGCTAATAGATATTGAATATATCGAAACAGCCAATAGTCAAATGTCTGTAACATTTGATCGTTTCTAAAAATTGTTTGGCAACTTTGCCACGAGAGACCAACTGATGTCATGCAAAAGGAAAACTTTATCTGTCTGTCTTTTTATTCCAGTCATTTTTCTCATAATGCACGGTTCAACCGAAGTAATTGCAGTCTGCTCCGAATACCGGGCTTTAGTAGCTCATAGTACACAGTGCCTCCTTGATCCGACCAAGAGTGCAAAATTGCATTATAAATACTAAAACAACGTAATTCGACTAACAAATAAAAAATATTGTCGATTTTAATGAAATTTGGAAGCAGTTTTGAAACCCAAAAAAAAAACCATCAAAAATCCGAATAAAACCCGGTGGGATGGGTTTAAAAAAAACCGGGTTTTTGTCAACCCTGGTATAAACCCTTAATAGCCTGCAGAAATAAAAATCGTTTTAACAAATTTTAGTTCAAAGGCACTAACGATAAAATTATTTTTTGTTACAAATGGCCTGGATCTAATATCTTCCTGTAAACTTTGTGTACATACCAGTGCTGTCAAGCACGAAATTGTACTCCTACCAAAACCGTTCGCAGCTTACCTAAAATTCTATTAAAAAATGTACAAGTGTATTTTTTTATTTAAAGTCGAATATTTATTCAGAGAACCCGCCTTTACACATAAAAGTGCTTTTCTGAAATTCATACATTTTTAAAAGCATTGTTCATCGTTAGCAACTACTTTTTCCCATTTTTCTGGTAGCATATGGATTCTGCGCCAGAAGAACTGCTCCGGTTTTGAGGTAAATAATGAATCAAGCCGGTTTCTGATACCCTCTTCTGAAGTGAAGCGTATTCCGATAAGGGCGATCTGTATCGATCAAAACAAATAGTAGTCAGAAGGTTCAAAGTCTGGGCTATAAGGCGGGTGAGTCAAAACTTCCCGTCCACTGTTTTCCAAATAGTTTTTGATGGGTTTTGCAACATGTGGCCGAGCGTTGTCATGATGGAATACTATGGCCTCGTGTCTGATCGAATATACTCTCTTCAAATGAATCAATTGTGTTCGGTATAGTCCCCCTGTAATCGTCTAACCCAGCTCATAATACAAAATCCCTTCTGATCCTACCAAATATAGAGCATTATCTTGGCGTCATGGATATTCGGCTTCAGCGTTAATTTGGCTGGTTGGCCGGGCTTTACATATGACTTTTTGCGCTAGAGGTTATCGTAACGTATCCACTTTTCATCACCTGTAACAATACGATGCAAAAATAACTTCTTTTTGTAGCGTTCAAGCATCATTTCCGACATGCAAAATCGCCGTTCAACGTCTCTCGGCTTCAATGATTCCCAATGCTTTTAAACGTAGGAAAATGGCTTGTTGTGTGACTCCCGATGATAGTGCAAGCTCCTCTTGCGATTGACAACAATTTTCGACGTGTAGTGCTTCTAATTTCTCATCTTCAAACTTTTTCAGCTGACCAGGCGTCTCCTTGGCTTCTGTGTCGAAATCACCACTTTAGAATCGCGCAAACCGTCGTCCACAAGTTTTTTGAGTTGATGCATGTTGATCGTAAGCTTCCACCAACAAGCGATAATTTTCAGCAGCCGTTTTTTTTCAAACGAAAACAAATATCTTTTTTAGGCACAAAATTCGACGTTATTATGGCGATTGAACAAAATGTGTGTTTATACTTTGGTGTCTATCGAATACTAAAATATAATGACAAGTGTTTACCCTCCAAAATACCATATTTTTTATTACTGACCCAAAACATTATGTGATAGTTATGCCATATGTTGTCCAATTCGACATTATTAACTTGTATACCCAATACATACTACATACTTTATTGTGGGTATCGAGTTCTTATGTTGAAAATTTGTGAAGTAAAGCTGTGTTGAGTGCTGCAGGTATGTTAATTATATTTGAGTGAGACGAGACTCCAAAGATTGGTAAAATATCGAGGACTTACGGAATATAAATCTGTATTTGGATATGCATATCAGGGTCTGAGGGCATTTAAGTTTTTATTGACATACCTATGGATCTTTTCACATGATAATAATAATTCGAGCCAATCTGTAAATAAAATGGGTTTTTTAAAAGCTGATACGTGTGTAGAGGCTAGAATAACAGTCTCTGAGCTATAAAACATAATGTTATTACACTTTGAACATTTCTTTAAAAGTGTTCGCATTAGTGAAATTATGGAGTTTTTAAACGAAAACTCTACTAAAAATGTAAGAAAATTGCAACAAACCAACGGAAAAACCAAATTATTTTTAGACAACGAAAAACTATCAATTTTGGTCCCATCGGACTAAACGGCAACGCTGCTACACTTACTATTAGATAGAACTGTCAAATACTCAAGTTCTAGTCTGCGAAATAAGTGAAAGCTTTACATTACCCGGCTCATATTAACAGAAGTTATTCTCTTACTCAACATACATACTAAATGATTCCGATTTTCATTTTCAACATAAAATATGAAACCATTCAAATATTACCAAAGAAATTTACCCGATGCACCTTTCGAAACTCGATTGCGAGCATAAGAAAGGACCTAAATTCAGATAAATGTCCAATAAACTGCAAGCCGCTTTTTTTAAACTGAGTAAATGGTTTATATATTATGCTCCTAATATTCAGTAGGTCAACATTCTGTGAATTGACATAAAGTCAATTCTGAGGAATGTCGAATCAGAATTGGGTACTAAATTTTGGATTAATTTATACTCTAATAAGGGATTACTATAAAAATCTTAAATTCTAATTTTAATATAATAAAAAGGAAGACAAATTCATAAGCAATTTTTGTTTTAATTATTTATTCTTTTAATAATTACTTTTTTCTATTAATTAATTACATATTTACAATGCATTCCAATATTACTTAAATCGCAATCAACTATTGGATTAAATTAAATTAAATTAAAACAACAATATTATTTATCTCTAATGATAGTAGTTATAGTCGAAGTGACCGAATTTATCGTATTGTTTGCCGTAATACTTTTCGAAGGTGTCTTGGTGGTAGATCTTGACATCCTTGAAGTACATGTTGGGTACGAAGAATTCGTATTCGTCGATTTCACGATCGAAGGGATAGCCGAAAGGCATTTCATCGATGTGGCGAACACCAGAGCCAATACCGCAAGAGTAGGTGTAGTCGTAGGTGGAGAAGGGTTCGTAGGAAGCAGTGTATGGGTAGACAAAGAAGACAAATTGCATGGGCATACCCTTGTACCAACCCTTAGGCAAGACCAAACGATCGGGGAAGCCGCAGTGGGGTTCGCTAATGTCCAAGGGGAATTCGTATTTGCCTTCGAAGGCAAGCATAACGTATTTGTACAATTCAGTGTAGCTGGTGCGGTCTTCGATGGTCCAGTAGAAGTCCTTGGATTGACGTTTGAATTGGTTGACACCAGAGTTGAGTGTGTAGACGAAGCTATCAACTTCCATGAAGTTTTGACGGTTTTCAGTCAAAGAAATGACACGGCCAAATTCGTCGTATTTGGGAGCCAAGTAGGTACGGATAACAACCTTTTGGGATTTGTCAGATTCAATGGTGAATTCAAAGTCGAAGGGTTTGTGGTTAAGACGCTGTTGACGAGCCAACAAAGTCTTGTCCCAAACGAATTGGCCATCAACGAAAGTCATCTTGTCGTTCAACAAGTTGGTGACATCAAAGTCAACCAAATCGAAGTAGGTAACCAATTCACTGACCTTAACGTTCTTGATGGTGACACCAGGGAACAACAATTCTTCGTGAGTGTATGGCTTAACATAGTAGAAGAATTGGTAGTAGACGGTGGCGATCTTCTTGTAGAACATGTAGAACAAAGGATCACGCATCATGGTTTCGTAGTTCAAGAAGACATTGGGGAAAACTTGCATATCGTTCATGTCTACATCACCGAAGTACATATGGGCGAACATGTACCAATATTTGAAAAAGTATTTGTCGAAAGAGTCAACATTGCCTTGCAAGATGTTGCCAATGTATTCAATGGATTCGGGTTTGCGTAAGTCAATGCTCTGACCATCGTAGGTAACATAGACACCCTTGGTGATGATTTCATCCAAGCGGTTGAAGAAGTCCAAAACCTTGTAGTAGTAGTCGAATTTGCCGTAGCTTTCGATTTCGTAGTAGTTCTTGCGGTAAGAGAAACCAACACCGTTGTAGTAGATCAATTGAGGATCGTAACCGTATTCAACTTTGTCGAAGAAGGAGAATTCAGGAATCTCACCATAACCTTCAGACAAACGTTCCATGTAGTAACGAGACAACAATTGGCGGACATTGTACAACCAGTATTCACCACGACGGTCCTTGTTCAAACCGTAGGTCTTGCCGTCTAAGAAGAAAGCGTAATCCATGTTAAGGTAGTACCAGTAGGAGTTCAAACCAACATCTTCAGTGAAGTAAGACAAAGCAGATTCCTTGTTGTAGAAGTCAATGTCACGGGTGTAGTCAACAGGCATGAAGAACATCTTGGTGCCTTCAAAGATTTCCAAGTATTTGGAGTCCTTGTTGTACTTTTCGAAGTTTTCACGCAACATGAAACGGTCTTCAGAGTACCAGTGTTCGCCCAAGCCCATCAATTTCCACCATTGATAAGTCTTAAAGTCCTTGGTGTAGAAGTAGTATTGGTTGTAGTGGTCCTTGAAGAAGGTGGAGTAGTCCTTGTAGAGGATATCCTTGTATTCCTTTTCGTACATAATGTACTTGCTCCAGACATCGTAATCGAATTTCTCAGCTTCGTAAACGAATTTGCTGTTGAAGAAGTATTGAGGGAAGATTTCGTAGATGGAAGGCAAGATCAAGCCATGGAAATCATCACGGTGGATGACAGCCAAAGTCAAGGCATAAACGAACATGCCTTCGTTGCAGTGCATACGAGCCCAGGCAACACTACGTTGGAAGACTTCCCAGTTCTTGGCGTAGTAGAAGAATTCGAACAAACCATAAGCCTGTTTAAGGTGGGTCTTAACCAAGGCACCGAAGAATTCGCCCTTGGGTAAGACAGCACCGTGCTTGTAAGCTTCGTAGAATTTCTCCATGTACATATCGAAGTGCTAAAGTAAAGAAAGAAAGGAACATATTCTGGCTGACTGCCGTTTTCATTAAAGTTTAATTAACTTACGGTGTAGTCATTCTTGTTAAAGGTGAAACTCTTGCCAAATTTGATATATTCCTCGAACATCAAGGGATCCTCAACACGGTAGACAATTTCAAAAAGGAACTTTTGTTTTAACAAAAAGTCCTTATCGGCAATTTTAACATCCTGCTTAGAGATGCTGCTGGCAGCTACTAAGCCAACAATGGCCAGTAAAACAATAGCGATTTTCATTGTCGTTTCCTTTCAGCACGGTTTGTATATGATGCTACGATCAGTTCCAATACCTTAAGACTGCTGATGATTGCAAATTCAGCGCGTCTTTTTATACAAAATATTCGTGTTTCGCCATGAGTATCGTGTTATCAGTTGGTTTTATTTTTAAACACAAAATGCACTCACTTGCTTACTTTTTTGTTAGAAATAGTGATAAGAGCGCATTAGATTTGTTGTAATACTCTCAGTCGATTTATAGTTTATGTGCTTTTCAAATGTTAGTTTTGAACAGACTCTGTGGCTTATCAAACATAATCTTGTGGGTTTTAGATTCAGGTTCATGGGTTTAATTTGTAGACAGATAGGCTGTCTTGTTTAGTATTTTGTTATGGTTTATGGTGTGTTCTATGTCAGAAATTAAAGCGGTGTAGTTTGTTGCTCAAAAGATTAAACATCTGGCTTTTTTTTATTGATGACTGTTTTTTGCTTTTATTTTTATTAGATAATAATTTAGTATTTCATAATTCTCTGGACTAGTATTTAACAATTAACAGCGGTGGCTAAACATCAAAAACGTAGAAAAAATTAATGAAAAATGCGTTACCTTACAAAATGCACATTGATTACTCAAGACTACTTAAACTCCGTTTAGAACCGATGTTTCTCTTCTCTCCAAATCCTCGGAGAAACTCTATAACAATTCCAGTCAAAATGTATTTTAGAGGCACATGCAAATATTTTTGTTGTTTAAACTTATTTTATAATTACACACACGAAATCAAATATTATCTATTTTCACATTTAAAGCACTTTCGAACAATGCTCGTTGCAGTTATTTTTGCGAAAAATAATGCAATACTGTTTACATATTCTGCATATCTCTGCTGGACTCATATAGCATCTACGTAATTTCCTGTTGTAATAAGCTCGGCTGATGGAAAAGTCATCTTCGTGTCAAATAGATGGTAAAAGTGCACGTGTGTATACCGATTTGTTTTCCGTTTTGCGGAAATGTTCCATTTTTCAAGCCATTTGATCTGGCGCATATAAACCGTCTTTGATTTTTTTTAATCAATAATAATTTCTGACTTGTTTTTATCGTCAGGATGTGTTTTCGCTTCAACTTTATTAAAACGATAGCAAGTTTCTGTACCACAAATCCAAAAAATATTGTCCGGCTTTTATGCAAGATACTGCCGAAACGACCCTCACCTCCTGAACACCGACAATTGGTCGTGAATTGTAAAATGAGCGACTTTAGCAAATTTCTATTGTTGTGTTCCGAAATATCGCTAATAGTTACAAACTCCTTTGCTTTGCAGAAGTGATAGACATTAAAATATATGTGGCGCAGTATTGTTATAAATCTATTTTTTGGCATGCAGTCTCGGTAAGTGTTGCAACCAAATAATGGGTTCCAGAATTCTTCATAACTCATTATATCTTGTTTATAGGCCGATTTTAGCTTTTAATTTAATTTTGTTTGCCGGCTACCACTACGTTCCAACAATCATAATGGTGAAATCGGCTTCAAATATGCGATGACATGTATTGGAATCTGGAATTGGGGTCTAATCGCTGCTTTCGATATTTAGCAATTTTGAGCGGATAATTTCATTTTGGTATTACGGTATTCAATATTGAACAAAAAACATAAAATTTGCCATGATGTCTTTCGATAGCGAGTGTAATCTTTCTAAACGTTGTTCGATAACAAAATAGCTGTTGAAACCAACACAAAATATTTTTTTTTAATTCCATGTCAACAAAAAATTGTGGAAAATGTAGGTTTTTTATATTTAAGTTAAAACACAATTAATTGTTTTTAAATTTTTAGGATAAGTTCAAAAAATAGGAAAAAAGCCAAACTCGTCTTTGGATTCAGATGAATAAAAATAAGTTAGAACCCTTTAACCTTGTTAAAACGCGTAAAATAAATGATAAATAAATAATTCGCGGAATTTGTTCTTTTATACAGTTCTTTTCATTTGTACACTTTCTACACACTTACACTGTATCTTAATACAGCAACTTATTTATCTTCCACTTAATATTCGTTTGTACAACACTTTTATTTATGCCTTAACACGACTTTACTTAATGACTGCAGAACGATAAATATATTGACGTAGGCAAAGAAGCCCCCTTATATATATATATATATATATATATATATATATATATATATATATATATATATATATATATGTACCTAACTGCCTTGGAAAGTTCCGGAAATGTCTTAAACGCTCTCATATCTTCGATTTTATATCCGTTAATTTTAAAGTTTTATGATAGTGTTAGGCAAAGATGGTCGAATTGGCAGTGCCGTCAAATACACAAATCAGTACGGCCATACCAGGGTAACACATTATCAACCTTTACACAAACCAATAGACAAAAATCCCACAATATAGTCCCAAAGGCACTATTGTGGTGTATTTTATTTTTTTGTTTTCGTAGTAGTAAATATAAATTATTACTCGTGTTCATTGTAAACTTTTTCGTTTCGCTCTACACATATTTAGCCTTAAAATATGTCCACAGCATTCATCCACAATAATAATGAAAATGATTCGATCGATCGAATGCTTGATACGTAACGAAAATTATTTTTGTACGATGTACTATTCGATATTGAAAGCGGCGATTAGACTCCTCTGTTTTCAGGTGGTAAAACTAGTTCTTGTGTTGTTCCTCAAATAATGTTTTGTCTTCTTTACTTTTTAATTTCTGCATTTATTGGCAATAAATTCTAGTTGAAGTTCTGGATTCTGGCTTCATATCAATATCATCCTCGCTTTCGAATATTGCAAATTTCATCCCAAATTCTGAAACAAAATCAACGGCATCATCTACATCAGAAAATATATTGCCATTATCTTCATCACTAATATCTCCCTGATTAAAGGCTTCCTCTTCTTAATCAATTTATGCACTTATGCTTTTAATGTCTTCTTCTAGTTTAACTACATACATATTTGTATATTTATTCGATATTGCACATTGGGGCGGAATTGTAGCATTTCTGGAATCAATTAAATCGCTGTGTTTAGATATATAAAATGGGCATCATTGGAAAGGTAGTGTTCCTGATATTATCAATCAATCGAAAAAAATTTACTTTTGGTGGAAAATACATAAAAAAAATTAAAAATATACTATTTTACTAAACTAATGTTTAGAATTATAAAAGTTTTGAAGTTACAAAACACATTTGACATTTTTGGTATAAATTTTTTTATACATATGTATTAGGTATCGCTTTGTGTTTCATCAGTATAGTTTTGTCAGTAGCTGCGACAATCGGTTCAGAATTTATTAAAAAGAAGTTAAAGCTGTCTTCTAAATTGTTAATTATACAGGGTGTCCGCCGGGAAGGTATACTACTTTGTCTATAGTTTTTGATTATATGGAAGAGAATGGATCTTATATTGATAAATGTTTTATTTAATGTCTGCAATTATGTATGGAATACAATATCATTCAAATGTCCGCCTCAGTTAGCCTCACAAATGCGAGCTCTTTTGAGCACATTTTTGATTACATTCTCACACATTTCACGCGGTGTTTCATTAATTTCATCACAAATATTTTGTTTGAGTTGCTCCAGCGTTTCTGGTTTGTTTGCATAAACCTTGCTTTTCAGATATCTCCACAGAAAGAAGTCCGGAGCAGTCAAATCGGGCGACCGTGGAATCATTCAACATCACCATTCGTTAAAATAAATTTGCTGTGGAAAGAGGGCTCGCAGTAATTCCATTGTAATCCTGGCTTTATGCGATGTGGCACCACATGTTATTCAAGCCAAAAGCATGCAGTTGTGGCGTTTAAAAAGTTAAAAGTTATCAATCATATCACGATGTCGCTCCCCATTACCGTTACGCCGTTTTCAGTTTCAAAGAAGTAAGGTTCAATGATTTCTGCTGACCAAATTGCCTACCAGACTGTCACTTTTAATGAATGCAAAGGTGACTGATGAATAATTTGTGGGTTTTCTATTGCCAAGAACCTACTATTCTGTTTATTCACATAACCATTTAAATGAAAATGTGCCTCGTCATTCATTATGATTTTTTCATGAAAATCGGAGTTGTTATGGGCGAGCTGTAACATCCTATTGGCATATGTACGGCGGCGTAAATTGTCTTCTGGAAGAAGCTCTTGTATCAACTGAATTTGAAATGGAAACAAATGCAAATCTTTGTGCAAAATTGTGACCAAAGTTGTTCTTTGAAGATAAAACTCCTGAGGACGACGTCGAATTGAGCTTAATGGATTGTGTTGAACACTTTCCTGAACAGCAGTAATATTTTAAGTCGATCTTGCAGTACGTTGTGGTCCATGCTTGGGCCTATCAGCTACAGTACCTCTTTCTTTGAAATCATTCACTACTCGATAAATAGTGCGTCTTATTTGCACGTTATTTCTTCCAAAAATTTCACGTAAGAGAAAAAAGATATTCATCGTAAAGTTGACTCAGTGTAGCAGTACAAATGCGATGGTATAGTTTTTGACTAGTTTTTACAAAATTAGTACATGATATTGTATTTTATTTGTTTTGTTAAAAAAGAATTATACATTTTAGTTTTGTTTTAAATAAACTGCGATTAATCGATCATCGCGATTAACTGACTTTTTTACTCGTAATCGCGATTATGAAAAACTTGCTCGAGAAATACACAGATATTTCCAAGAACTACTTGAATGAAGAACTACTTGAATTTCTAAATCCGTAACTTAAAATTGGATAATATTCAAATAAGTTATTAGCTCCTCATACGTTTCTGAAGATATCTCATACCTTACCATTTGTTTATCCGTATCTCAAAACTTTGGAGATGTTTTAAAAATTCCTAAAACAGATTCTTGTTACACTCGATAGCGCCTATCAGAAAAATAACCACATCCCAGGTGTTGACTTATCGCACCATGTTATTTACTTGTATGAAGCAAAACGAAAAAAAATTGTAATAAAACAGGTCTGAAATGTCAGAAAAGTGTTTTGGTGGGCAGCCGTGGGCAGAACAAAATTACTATCGCTGGAAACTAGAGTCTTTAGATTCCCTTGTCGGGAGAAGATCAAAGTTTTGAAAATGAAATTTTAACTTATTCGATAGAAAAACATAGATTTTTTTAAATTGGTCCTATAGCCGACGTGTAATTTAAAATCAGCGTTAATAATAAGCGTTACCATAACGACATGAATATGTGTCTAAACTAGGGAGATCGATTATTCGACTTTTTTTAAAAACCGATTTTCGAATAATTCGAAAAGTAGCAATTTTTAAAAAAACCGTTTTTCGGTTAATAATTATTCAAATAACCGGTTAACCGGTTCTTTTATTTAAATAAAATTGTTTTTAATTCTTGGAGCGCAGAGCTGGATCACGTCGTTTTAAAAATAAGCGGAAACTGACGGTGAAACTAAAATTAAAATGGCAATCAATACTAACAACAATTCTAATAAATCTTATAAAAACCAAAACGGTGTGAGGAGGCCATAAAAAACAAAATTTATTACATAACAGCAACTACTCAAAGAGTTAATTTCTTTTTTGTTGTATTACTTGGTAGGGAATGGAATTAAAGATTTGTTATTGGTATGAATGATCAGGAGAACACACCACCTACTGGGAAAAAATTACAATGCTAAAGTAAAGATCACCACCAATTAGCAAGGATCTTCACCACTACGCAAAATCATATGGAGGAACCTACAGTGGATTAGTCATCTACTTAGCTCGAAAGATCAAACTGATTAAAGAAACTGAAAATGTATGGCTTGTGGAAAGCCAATATGCTTCCTGGTGGAGCAATAGCTTCCTTATTTAAAAAATATTTGACTTTTTCCCAAAAATTTGTTGGGGTTGCCTCAACGAGCATTGTACGAAAAATTTTGTTTTGATTCCTTTTTATTTAAAACTCAGATTCAAGCGGCACCAAGACCTAATTTGTGCCTGAGAAACACATGTTGACTGCATCAAGATTAAAATCGGTTTTGATTGGGTTATTATGTTATAGATGCATGAAGGTCCGAAAAAGCATTTTTTTACACGTAACTAAAGATGTGGGAGGGGTTTCGATAATTTAAAAACAGATTTTTGTTGTACTCGAGAGCGCCTATCAGAAAAGTAGTATCATTCCCAGGTATTTTAACTTCGTTCTCTATGCGGCAACGTGTCTGGCACAGTAATAATAAGCTTCATAAGCGCATTTTGAAATTTTCTCATCAGCTGTTTCTAAATTCAGCTCCTGCTTACTAGCTTTTTTTACTGTGATTTTTATCTCTTACTCTTTTAATAGGACCGCTAATTTGGGACCGCCAATTTAGGACCGCTTACGGAACTGAGGAGCATAGAACTAAATGGAAAGAAATTAAAGAAACCCTATGTACCCAAGAAGACTGTTTACAAATGAAAAAAGTAAAATAAATTTTTATTCAAATTAAAGACTGAGTCTTACTTCAGGTCAAGATGTATGACCAAATATTTAGCCTCAGAACGCTGAAGGATTATTTAGTCGTTTATCCTTACCGGTGGACATGACTTCCTATGTAATGTGGATGTCCGCGTAAAGACTTTTGCTAGTTAAGCCTTACGCTTCATTGATTCAACCTGACCTCCAACTGTGTTATACATATGATATGCGAATAACGAGTTGCTTACTGTGGGTTTTCATCAGGGTTGGTAACCCACTGGGTAACCCAATTAAACCCATCCTGGTTTTAGTGGGTTTTATGTTTAAAAAACCCGGGTTTTTTAAAGGTTTTCGTAGTTTATTTACAACAAAAATAAGTAAAATGTACGTATTTGGACTACAAATTTATTTGTTTCGTTTTTAGCTCAAAGAGATAATGAAAAAACAAATTTATCAAATCAGTGCTTACATCTTTTCCACGCCTGTGAGCCAATTTCTAATTCCCGTCACAAAAAAAAACTGTCGGGTTTTAAGCCGATTTTGTGTTTCTTCAAAGGAAGTGATTCGGTGACTTGTTAAAAGAGAAACTCATACCTCTTTATACGGCTCAGATAGTTTCTGAAAATGTAGGCTGTGAATCGAAATGCCTTTAAATGAGATGAATATGTGTTACGTTTACTTCTCTTACACTTTTTGTTGAAAAATGAAGAATCCACGGTTTTTTGACCGTAGAACGAGGTAATTTGCGCTTAAAGCGAATGTGTTTCATAATTCAAACAGGTCGTTATAACGAAATGCCATGTAAAGAAAGCCGACAGTGCAATTTTCAGGGAATAAACCGTTTGCGGCTTTTGATCGTTTTTAATAATAGGGTGCTGTCATGAAAAATAATATTTTAATCACGTCTGTCTTTATATTCCAGCTGTTTTTCTCATAATCATGCATATTAAGCGAAGTAATTGCATTCTGCTCTGACACAATGCCGCCTTGATCCCACCAAGAGTACAAAACTGCACTATAAATACTACAACAATCTGGTTGTATAAACAAACAAAATATATTGTCGACTTGAACGAAATTTGGAAGCAGTTATAAAACCAAATTAAACCCAAAAAACCAATAAAACCCGGTGTTTTGGGTTAAAAAACAGGTTTTTAACAACCCTAGTTTTTATGGATGCTTAAAATACCTGCATCTACAGCATATGTTCCATATTGTGATATCAGATATAGGATTGATGTCAATATAATTTCTTGAAGGTACTTCTCATTAGTCCGAGATTCGTTGATTATATCGCCTTCTTAACCATTAAACTTTTGGCAAGTTAGGTATTTCCTTCAAAGGTCGCAGACCATCATCCCATACCTTATTAAACGCCTAAAATACGTCGATCAAAAGAGGGGACAAATATTTTATTTCCTCGAAATTCCTTCCCACGGCACTCAAATATCTATGTTTCTGTTCGATTGTGATGTGCTAATCACTAAATCCAAATTAATGATTTGAAATACACTCGTCATCACTCAGTATCGGAATCACGTTTAACATAGAGTTTCACAGTGATTTTTCCATTTTGTGCTTTGTGCTACCCAAAATGAATTCAAAAATAATGCACGGAATTAATGGATGATACTCTTGCATTTTTAAACAGAACAACGTTGCTATTCACGTTTCTAAAGATTCACTGAAATAGTTTGAAAAGCACAATATCCCAATTAAAGAACGGCTTGCACATAGTAACTTCTTAAATCCAGTACAGAACCTTTTGTTTTGTATGCCATGCAAAATTTTGATAGCGCTCCAGTTGATCATTAAGGAAGCTTAGGAAGACTTAGGTCGGTTATGAAATCGATGCCAAATCATATTTTTGCAGTAAAAGGTTGCTGCGTTTAAACGAATAATGCACGTCTTTTTAGTAAAATATTAAAATTGCATTGATTTATCGAGAGCAATAACAACTATGAAAACAACTTTTTACCCTCAATACAAGTTACCGTGACTTTAGTGAGCAATATGAGTTGGAACTTGTTTTGAATAATGCATTGATTTAAGAGAGAAAAGGAAACAAAATTAAAATTAAAATTACGTTTAAACGGATATTTAGTACTGCAGTAAAAGTGTGTTCTTTTGTTGTGTAAAAGGTCAAAAATTCGATGTTATTCGAATCTAAGACTCATAAACTGACATACCAGCTTACTGCACACTAATCAAGCAGGCAAATCTTATTCTATGACATGTTAAACTAAATTTAACGTGAGAATAAATGAATTCCTGTCTTTCCATACAAAAACAGAAGAATTTGTTTCCTTAATAAAAAATTCTTTCAATGAAATGAAATACCAAAATTGAGAATCTGATGATGATTCTCAACAGTTAACTTTCCATTAAACAATCGAAATTGACTTCGAATCATTAGTCATAGAAAAACTGCTCACATAATTTCCTTATTTAAATCTGGATATAAGACAAATGTTAAGAACTGCAGAGATATTGCTAAATTTAATCCTGTTCCTATGATTCTGAAAAAGTTTATTACTGATTTTTAAAACGATAATTTGGCAAACT
Organism: Wohlfahrtia magnifica; assembly: GCA_023159175.1. Taxonomy (NCBI): domain Eukaryota; kingdom Metazoa; phylum Arthropoda; class Insecta; order Diptera; family Sarcophagidae; genus Wohlfahrtia; species Wohlfahrtia magnifica. The sequence goes on from JAKWBJ010000061.1 coordinate 423,025, forward strand.
TGATAACGCCCCGCACTAATTTTGTTTAAAATTGACCATCGTAAAGATGGGTTTTTAAAAAGCCTATAGCTTGATGCTGTATATACGGATAACGTTAAAGATTTGATTCGATTGTTTTTGCAATTTTATTAAAATTCATCCTCACTGTCACCTGAGCTAACAATATTAATTAAAATTTCAAAAACTGTAAATTTGTAAAACTGTGAATTAAGCCCAGCCATCACTAGGCGAAGTATTTTTCTACAATCGGATGGGGCCAGTATCATTGAAGATTTCACAGGCTAGTGGGTTCTTCAAACACGTCTTATCATAACTTTGCATTTCCTCTCTAAACATGGGCAAGTTCATTATGGATGTTCGAATTTCTTATAAACAATGGATTTGTTATCAATCGCAATCTTTTATTTCAGAACCTTTGACTCCGTTCAATATTTGAAGTTAAGGTCGTTTCCTGTAACAAATAATAATAACTATCACGCCAAGCATGATAAAAATGCTAAATTTGGAACATTGATCAACAAACATCAGAAGATCGCAGCTGTTTTTTTTTTTTTTTTTTAGACGACTTAAATAAATGTTTTATATTTTATGCTCCTAAAATAATTAATTCAGTAGCAGATCCACATTTCTTTAGTTGCCATAAGGCCAATATTGAGGAAAATTAAATCTGAATGGGGTACTAAATTTTGGTAAAATTTCTACTCTAGACATAGGAAGTAAATTTAGCATTTGTAGGTTACGTTTGCATTGTAGACTCAAATCAATACTAAAATATGTTGCTGATCAAGTCTTCTGATTTGGAAAGCAATTGATGTCAAATTCCTTTACGAAAATGTTACATTTGCGCATTTGTTACCAACAGAAAAACACATTAATTTATTGTTTGAATTATTTATTCTTTAATAATTACTTTTTTCTATTAATTAATTACATATTTACAATGCATTACAATATTACTTAAATCGCAATCAACTATTGGATTAAATTAAATTAAATTAAAACAACAATATTATTTATCTCTAATGATAGTAGTTGTAGTCGAAGTGACCGAATTTATCGTATTGTTTGCCGTAATACTTTTCGAAGGTGTCTTGGTGGTAGATCTTGACATCCTTGAAGTACATGTTGGGTACGAAGAATTCGTATTCGTCGATTTCACGATCGAAGGGATAGCCGAAAGGCATTTCATCGATGTGGCGAACACCAGAGCCAATACCGCAAGAGTAGGTGTAGTCGTAGGTGGAGAAAGGTTCGTAGGAAGCAGTGTATGGGTAGACAAAGAAGACAAATTGCATGGGCATACCCTTGTACCAACCCTTAGGCAAGACCAAACGATCGGGGAAGCCGCAGTGGGGTTCGCTAATGTCCAAGGGGAAATCGTATTTGCCTTCGAAGGCAAGCATGACGTATTTGTACAATTCAGTGTAGCTGGTGCGGTCTTCGATGGTCCAGTAGAAGTCCTTGGATTGACGTTTGAATTGGTTGACACCAGAGTTGAGGGTATAGACGAAGCTATCGATTTCCATGAAGTTTTGACGGTTTTCAGTCAAAGAAATGACACGGCCGAATTCGTCGTATTTGGGAGCCAAGTAGGCACGGATAACAACCTTTTGGGGTTTATCGGATTCAATGGTGAAATCAAAGTCGAAGGGTTTGTGGTTAAGACGCTGTTGACGAGCCAACAAAGTCTTGTCCCAAACGAATTGGCCATCAACGAAAGTCATCTTGTCGTTCAACAAGTTGGTGACATCAAAGTCAACCAAATCGAAGTAGGTAACCAATTCACTGACCTTAACGTTCTTGATGGTGACACCAGGGAACAACAATTCTTCGTGAGTGTATGGCTTAACATAGTAGAAGAATTGGTAGTAGACGGTGGCGATCTTCTTGTAGAACATGTAGAACAAAGGATCACGCATCATGGTTTCGTAGTTCAAGAAGACATTGGGGTAAACTTGCATATCGTTCATGTCAACATCACCGTAGTACATATGGGCAAACATGTACCAATATTTGAAGAAGTATTTGTCGAAAGAGTCAACATTGCCTTGCAAGATGTTGCCAATGTATTCAATGGATTCGGGTTTGCGTAAGTCAATGCTCTGACCATCGTAGGTAACATAGACACCCTTGGTGATGATTTCATCCAAGCGGTTGAAGAAGTCCAAAACCTTGTAGTAGTAGTCGAATTTGCCGTAGCTTTCGATTTCGTAGTAGTTCTTGCGGTAAGAGAAACCAACACCGTTGTAATAGATCAATTGGGGATCATAACCGTATTCAACTTTGTCGAAGAAGGAGAATTCGGGAATCTCACCATAACCTTCAGACAAACGTTCCATGTAGTAACGAGACAATAATTGGCGGACATTGTACAACCAGTATTCACCACGACGGTCCTTGTTCAAACCGTAGGTCTTGCCGTCTAAGAAGAAAGCGTAATCCATGTTAAGGTAGTACCAGTAGGAGTTCAAACCAACATCTTCAGTGAAGTAAGACAAAGCGGATTCCTTGTTGTAGAAGTCAATGTCACGGGTGTAGTCAACAGGCATGAAGAACATCTTGGTGCCTTCAAAGATTTCCAAGTATTTGGAGTCCTTGTTGTACTTTTCGAAGTTTTCACGCAATATGAAACGGTCTTCAGAGTACCAGTGTTCGCCCAAGCCCATCAATTTCCACCATTGATAAGTCTTGAAGTCCTTGGTGTAGAAGTAGTATTGGTTGTCGTGGTTCTTGAAGAAGGTGGTGTAGTCCTTGTAGAGGATATCCTTGTATTCCTTTTCGTACATAATGTACTTGCTCCAGACATCGTAATCGAATTTCTCAGCTTCGTAAACGAATTTGCTGTTGAAGAAGTATTGAGGGAAGATTTCGTAGATGGAAGGCAAGATCAAGCCATGGAAATCATCGCGGTGGATGACAGCCAAAGTCAAAGCATAAACGAACATGCCTTCATTGCAGTGCATACGAGCCCAGGCAACACTATGTTGGAAGACTTCCCAGTTCTTGGCATAGTAGAAGAATTCGAACAAACCATAAGCCTGTTTAAGGTGGGTCTTAACCAAGGCACCGAAGAATTCGCCCTTGGGTAAGATGGCACCGTGCTTGTAAGCTTCGTAGAATTTCTCCATGTACATATCGAAGTGCTAAAGTAAAGAAAGAAAGGAAGAAAGACGTTGGCTGACTGTCTTTGTAGTTGAACTGCAGTTAACTTACGGTGTAGTCATTCTTGTTAAAGGTAAAACTCTTGCCCAATTTGATATATTCCTCGAACATCAAGGGGTCCTCAACACGGTAGACAATTTCGAAAAGGAACTTTTGTTTTAACAAAAAGTCCTTATCGGCAATTTTAACATCCTGCTTAGAGATGCTGCCGGCAGCTACTAAGCCAACAATGGCCAGTAAAACAATAGCGATTTTCATTGTTGTTTCCTTTCAGCACGGTTTGTATATGATGCTACGATCAGTTCCAATACCTTAAGACTGCTTATGATTGAAAATTCAGCGGCTCTTTTTATACAAAACATTCGTGTTTCGCAATGAGTATCGTGTTATCAGTTGGTTTTATTTTTAAACACAAAATGCACTCACATGTTTAACTTTTTGGTAGAAATAGTGATAAGAATGAATTAGTTTTGTTGTAATGCGTTCAGTAGATTTGTAGTTGGGGTGCTTTTCAAATGTTTGTTGTTGGGTTTGTTTTGAACAGATTCCGGGGCTTATCACATATAATCGTGTGGGTTATAGTGAAAATGTTTTTATTTTTAAAAAATTTCAGGTTCATGGGTTAAATTTGTAGACAGATAGGCTGGCTTGTTTAGTATTTTGTTTATGGTTTTTTTATGTTCTATTCCAGAAATTAAAACATTGTTTTTTAAAAACATTGAACATCTGTTTTTTTTTCAATGATAACTGTTGGTTTTTAATGTTATTATTCAATTTTCATGATAATCTAGATTCTTGAATAATACCAATATAATTTACAAGTCCAAGTTAGTCTGCCATACAGTACACCTCAGTAATGATCAGAGGGGTGCAAGTGGATTTATTTTCAAAACACTAGTGATCATTACGAAAAAGAAAAAAAAACATATTTAGAAGAATTTCTAGGTGCTACAATAACATGTATTCTAAGTAAAACCAATAAGTCGTTTGTAGCGGTTTGCAGTCCATTTAGGCACCTAGACATTTTATATATGAATTCATAGTAATATTGGTTAGCATAACATTAGACATTGGCTGTTTTAATAAAATAAAATAAAGTAAGGAAATGACGAACTAAAAACAGCCAAATATTGACATTATTGGTATTACTTATCAACTTTATCTGTGAAAAACAGCTGTTAAACTTAAACTTCATTTCACTCAAGTATCAACTATAAAAAGAATCGATGATAAGTAGGTGGATATATTCCTAAATTTACAATGTCAGAAGTCAAAAGGGAAATAAGTTGTCTTAAGTGGAGAAAAAGTCCAGTGATTGAGTCTTTACTTAAATTTCCTAGAGGATATTTTTTGTAAACGCACAAAATAGAAGACATAATAAAATTCTTTATTATAGTACCGCTAATCAAGTCATTGAAAGCGTCCTAGAGATGATCAAATAATCTCATCAACACCTGATATGTGTGCGTTTTGTCGTACTTTTTCGGCTACACATGCAGGTTGTAGGCAGTGATTGAAGCAAATCAAAAATTTCAGATTTTATCTTACTTGATCGTCTCCAATTGTAATTGACAAGCATTATGTCAGTTGCTTCAATATTGTAGTAATGAATTTTACCAAGCAGACACTACGAAACTCAAATCTAAATTATGATTGACTAATTTATTCATACGTCTGCTCTTAACCGCCAAGCACACTACACTTATACATATGCATTATTTGAAGAGTTTGTTTGATCATCTCCAGACCGCTTAAAATTTGTTTAAAAAAATGTACTTTTTGAACACAAAATCTGTATGCTGTGAAAATGGAACCAATATATTGTTTTGTAAATCTTAATGAAATCATTATTCGTTCGACCAGCAAAAGCTTAACAAGTGTTTTTTCCTTAAAATACGATTAATGAGTACATTTTTTGTTTTTTGGAATATTTCATATTGGTTAAGAATGAAATCATAAGGAAAACATCAATTTTGTTGTTTTTTTTTGCTTTGTGCGAGGATAAAACTCCTGGCTCATACATTCAGGATATGATCTTATTGTCGTTGGCACTAACCTTATCAGGTTGAAGTCAACAGTACCACAATATTTAATGCTGCTCTTAGACTACAACATATGTCAAGGATTTGGAAAGTGTCAGAAATTATTATGAACTTAAAGCCAGAAAAAGCAGTGTTATGAATGATAGAAGTATAATTCTTAATCATCAGTTTGGTATCTGGAAAAGCATTTTACTATTGAAAATTTGCATCGTATTAATTATTCAATTGAAGTTGAAATATAACGAAATATGAGCTGCGGTATTTTCAAAAGTTTCAAAGGCTTTTGATGATGCATCTTACAAAGATTTACCGCATAAATTAATTATTCCTCTACCAAGATAATATTGCCAATTGTTTGAATTTTACACTGTCGACAGATTATGCAGACTTAAGCAGGATGTTCAATATTCTAAATTGTACCCAATAAACTCAGGTGTTCCCCAAGGAAGTGTCCTGTGGCCTTCTTATATGTATTTGTTTGTCTAAAAAATGTTGTCAAAGTAGAAAAAGATATTAAATATAAATCGTCAATTAAATATTAATCATTTATATTGAAAATTCCAACAACTAGTTCTTAACATGTTTGTTTTATTTACACACATCGTTGAGAACTATCAGACTTCATAACTATAAAAATGAACCCACACATTACAGTGCTAACAATAAAAATAATAAATATTTTCTATGGGGAAATTTGGGGCACAAAGCACTCAGCAAAAAAAAAAAAAATAAAATAAAAATCGGTCAAACGTGCAAACAATGACTCTACATTAAAAAAAACATTCCGGGAAAACGAGTCTGTAATGATTTAGCGAATTCCATTGTTATAAAGGCAAATCAATATTCTTTGTGGTGGGGGTGTCTACAACATTTTATCCCGCGCTGAAAAAGTAAAAATGAAAAATGATTGACCCTAAGAAAATTAGTTAGTCAGTGGAAATTGATTATAGTGAAGCGTATCATATACATACATTCCTCCCGTATGACCAGGAAAAACCCTTCGCTCATTCGAAAAAAAAATCAGATATGCTACAGGACATACTTCACTACCTCTAAATTACTAGAATGACATAATGATTCTGGTGAGACTCTCCACTACACTGATTGAGTCCAAAAAACTTAAGTGAAAACCTCTGACAACAACAGTAAATAAAAATATAATTCTTACAGTAAAATTTGAATAACTACCATAGCTGAATGGTATATGGTTGTATATCAACAGAGTAGATGAAAAAAGAATTTTGGGCGAAATAGTGACCACAGAAATGTATCTTAATATTTTGAAAAACAAATTGATCGCCAGCGTTCAAAAATTCAGTTGCAGTGACCTAGAAAATACAAATAAGTTTAATTACAAGTATTACCAAGATCATGATTTCAAGCATCATATATACACTGATGTGAAAAATAATAAGCACACCAATGTGGTATATTGCTATTTGATCAGAAAGTACATAAAAAGAGATAATTGCTGATAAATAATTATTCTTATTTTTAGCTAATAAACTACAGAAACATGTTTCATTCCATTTTTTATTAAATTATTGCTTGTATTTAAAAATTGTAATTAAATTGAAAATGAAATTCACAAATTCACCCTGTGCAAAAAAGTAATGACGTTTAATGGTATTTTCGAAATAGTTATATGAAAGATATAATATGATAATAGAATTGCACTAATTTAAGTTCTAAAGTTGTTCTTTTGTGATTAATATTTTAACGAGGCTCGCTGGTTGTTTAAAACTGCCAAATACTGTCTAGGCATAGAGTCGACAACATTTTGGCCTACTAAATCCGATATATCGTACCACGTAGCCTGAATTAATTTCCAAAGCTCATAATAATTTGTAAGACACATGCCTTTGGTTGTTGTTTTTATCACATTTCACAAATTGCCTATCACATTTAAATCTGGAGATTCTGGGAGCCAGTCTAATACAATGATATTGTTATCGTCGAATACTTTCTTAGAGTACTGTGCAGTGCAACACCCGTCATAACCTATCATAGTGTAATATTTTCTCTTCGGCTGAAGGTAGAATACACATTCGAACTATTTCAACATAAAATCTTGCTTCTATAAGTTTCTGTAGGCGATATAGTGGGCAAACACTATGGTGGGAAAATGACCCCTAAACAACAGTATTACCGCCACCATGCTTTACAGTCTGATAGTTTATAACAGTTACAGTAACCGAATGGGCACAAAAAACAAAAAAAGTTAAGAGTTTGTTGTTAGTATTCACAAATGTTATTTTAATATGTTTTATACTTTGAAAATATTTATTTGACAAACTGTGTCTATAAACGAAAGTAGTGTTTTATTTGTAAGTTCGCTGATGATACAGTGAGTGATTTGGTTTAGAGATAAAGATATTCAAAAATTTACTACAATTTTATAAATTGTCCTTTTGGAAGTTATATAATGGACTAAAAATAGCAGATCAAACTAAATCTGAGATTTTTATCAAGAGAAATACAATTAAGATGAGAGAATACCCTTAAATGAAATTGCTGTAAAGAAATATAAGTATAATAAGCATAATTTCATGTAACAGGGTCTTAGGGTCATTATTACAAATTGCCTTTAAGTTTGGATTTAGTAAAAGGTAACTTTAGCTAGAGTAAGCTTTAAAGTCACCTTTAACTTTTTTCATTTTTAAAACTTACTTGTTAAACAAAGTTAACTTTTTAAAAATTTGCAGAGCCGGAGCAATATATTTAATTAAACAAGTTCTTTAAAAACGCAATGGCAATGATATGCTATCTTTTTTGTTATGTTTGTTCATTTTGTTTATAAAATTTGTCTCTTGTGGTTTTATTTTTTGTTATTTGTGTATGTGTTTGTTTTTTGTGATCTGTTTTCCATTTTGATTTAAAAAACTATTAATATATAAGTATGTAAATGCTTATTTTTAATGTTTATATTTGAAGTTGCCATATTGAAAACAATATATACATATATGGCAAGTTCAAACATAAATTTAACTTTAAAAGTTACAGGTAAGATGATCTTCCCTTTAGTTTAACGCTCACTTTTATCTTATGGTATAGTTATAATAATGAAAACAAATTACCTGCTCGTTAAAATCTCATTTTAATTTAAAAAATATTAACAATATCCGCTACTCTGTTGAAAGCTAACTGGCTACTGAAAGAAATATTTGTTTCACACACATCTTCAACTGTTGTAATTATGGTTGCCGCTTGGAACGATGGGAACACAACTTAGCTCAGTTTATTTATCACAATTTTTTGATATGAAAATAAAATAAAACTTGCTTTTCATTAATTATAAAAACTATACCAGAAATGACAATTTTAACCCCTTAACGCATAGATTTTGGAAAAAAAAATTATCAAAAATCAATTTTTCTAACAAAAAAATCATACTTTAGAACATTGTCTTGGCAAAAATAAAAAATAAGTATAAAAGAATATAAAAATAAACAAAATATTTGTTTTAATTTTGGATTATGGTGCACATTGCAGAAAAGAGCTTAATATTGCAATATGAAGGCGTACTTACCTTTGACTTTTTTAACTTTCTTTTCGAACTACTATCTCGACATAAAAACATATCTTTATCAGTAAAAATATTTTGTTATACTTTCACATTGTTATGTTCCATTCTCGATTATATTCGAGTGTGAAAAATTACAGCAACATAAAATACAACACCACTGGAATTATCTCGAGTGTGCACAGCTTGGCCTGTTTAGCATTAACGAATTAACTCGTATGCATAAGTAAGTTAAGAGGTCAAAAGGTAATGTAATAAAGATTAGCGATATAGCTTATTTTGGTACTTTTCAAGAAGCTTTTGGTAGGATTATCTTTTCTTTTAGCAACTCTAATTGTAATATTCATGAAGAGAATAAATAAATATCCAAGCAACTTTGTTAGCTGGGTAATATGAATGAAGAACACTGAAATATATACATATTTGTTAAATGCTTCAAATTTAGAATATTTGTAATATGCAAAGTAAAAATGTAAATGTATGGACTGTACTGATACTGTATAGTAAAGAGAAAGAAGCGTTCAGTAGACAAATAGACAACGAACGACAGTGAAAATGTGGTATGATTGATCTCTCTTCCATTGTGTACTAGTACAACAAAACTAGAGTGTCATGAGCGGAAGGTCAATATTAAATAGAGTCGATGGGAGTCTATGATGTGCTAGGAAACAGCCTGCCTCTAATTCATTGACTCCCAAAAATCAACTAATATATTCTCTACGTAAGTTAAGTTAAGTGGACCAAATAGCTTAGTTTCAAAACATGAAAAAAACCACTGCTAAGCTATAACATGTATATTGAAAAGCAAAAATACTGATCAGCTGGATCATTTGAATATAGTTTTCCGGATGTATTGAAAAACCGTGTCTCTATACCGCCCTAACCATGATTCTACTGACTCTAATATTCCAGTAGAATCCCACATTCTATCACCCTATCCCATTATTCCATGCAGAAAACTAAAGAAATTCCTTTACCAATTCATTTTAATAATCTAATTAATTTACTTAAATAAGACACATTCTTAAAATTAAAAGACATACTAATATTATCAATATAGGTTACAAATAGTATTAAATTACGATAATTTAATCATTCAAAAGCATAACGTTCGTTTTCCCTTTCAAAGTAAATTTAACAACGAGAGTGTGAGATGTACAACGGAAATGGTTTCTTAGACATGAGTATAATGTAGATAATTGCATTGAGGATGAGCTTGCATAAACGGGTGCTATTTTGGGAGAATTTAGAATATCGGAATTTCTACTGAAGAATACATAGCTATTTATCGTGGAAACTGCGCTCAGTCTAATGAACGTGGGGTAAAAGAACCGAGGGTAATTTGGCCGTCTCTAGGTAATCGATAAAAATGACAGGCTTCAAGCTGCTCAAATTATATGTAAAAAATTGGACATTGAACTCTTAGTAGAGATGTTCACAGGCTGAAAATTCCGTAGAATGATTTCTGCAAAACCTGCAGTGATAAAGAGAAGAAGACAGCTGCGTGCTTTCTTCTTTGTCATTGACCGACATTAGACGACTATTCTAGTTTGCTCGGAGATGATTTTGCAATAAGAACTGTCTAGCAACGGGTGAATTAAACAAAGCCCATGGCTTTAAAAATAGCTGTTGGAAAGTGGCTAAAACATGTAAGAATTTTGGCACAATTTTGGACACATGGTAACACAACGGAATTTATATTTTACACCAGTCATGAGCTTTTCATAGAACAATTGTTCACGTTCAATTCACACGTATTCTTACGCTCTTGCTTTTAGTTGTCATTGAAAGGGCGGCGAATGCATATGCGTGGAGAGTATACGCAAATTTTTTAGGCACAGAAAAATACTTTAAAAAGTTTCTTACGTCCTTGCTTTTAGTTGTCACTGAAAGAGCGACGAATGCACATGTGTGACGCATGCTTGTTGATTTTTTTTTTTAACATCTACTTTACTCTCACTGAGATAGTAATTTCCAGTATTCACTAACACAACTACTTTTTTACTTTTTCGCATCACTGCTTTAGACTCAAGTGGGTTTTGCTTTTTTACTTTATCCACCCTACTGAATTTAAAAGTGTTCATCAAATTCAATTAAATACAAAATATGAATTCAAAATTAACGGTTTTTTCCGTGAAATGTACTAAAAATTATTATCTTAAATTTTAATTATGTGATAATTTGAGTGTTATAAGAATATAGAAGAAAATGGATAAAAAAATAACTAAAACATATGTTTGTTCTTCTTCTTTAATATTAAACAAATTTCATAAACATGATTAAAAATGTTTGACTTAAAGAGAAGAATAACAATGCAAAAGCCAAAAAGTGATTTTCTTAACAAATATTTGGCAATATTTCGCATATTTATATGAAGCATTTATATAATTGTGATGATCAAAAGTTTACGATATTTGAATAAAATTTGTATAATAATTTTCCGATCTTTAGTGTTTCATTCAATAATCAAGTTGAAAATTAGGCTGTTCTGACTTATTCGCTCAGTTTATAGGTACAACAAATGAATATTATCCAAAATATGCTCAATTGAGCCATATGTTAACGTTAATTTAATTTTCTCTAACAAAAAATACTCTTGGATTTTACTCATTGACGCGATGGCCTAGGCTCAATATGTAAGAATATCTTACTACTACACGTAAATAAATGTCAATTTTACTCACCAATTATACTGCTGAACGATGAGGCCTCCTCGTACAGGGTGACTGGGTTTAAGTATTGCCGTTGCTAGTTCAAGATAATTTTAATTAGTATATTCCTACATATATATGCCTTCCGATAATTGTGTTCAACCGTATCAAAGATTTTGTGCAACTTATTCCAATATTTAAATCGAAGCTTTAGAAAATCACTTAATGTTTGTTATAAATCCTTTCTCCTTATTATTATTGACAATTATTACGCTGTTAACAAATTGAAATTAAATTCAAATTTAGATTAAATATTCTAAATACATAAAATCTCTAATATTGAATTATGAGTTGCTCTTCATTCCAATAGGCTTGTAGGCCCAAAAGGTGACAGGATATTTGCCTAGGATGAAAATCCCGTATGTACGTATAGCCGAGAAGGTCTAGTCAGGTGAAGTAGAATTGTTTTATGTGGTTTAGTCGATGGAGCTCAATTAGTCTTGTCTATGAAGCACAAGTATAGGCAGCTAAGGGAATTGTCTCCGATCCGGAACTTTGGGTGACAACCACGAGCTTCGAAGAGTTTGAATACTTCTTAAAGTTCAAGATTAGGTGCTATTTGTGCAAAATCAGAGTCACCGCTCTGGGGCATGCACTTAACTTGGCAAAAACTGCTTTTCTCACTTAGATAAGTTACTTCAGTTAGTTCTCAGAGTCCACCATAGTCCGAAATAGACTGCCAGTTAAAATCGTTTTTGCTTCTACGTGAGTCAGCATGCTCACACTCCAAAACTTCTTAAAAAAAATACAAATTGACTGACTTAACTTTCGGTACGTGTGGTCTCTACGAAAGTGATTAAGTAAAGGAGGAAGTAGAATTCGGCAGCAAATGCCACTTTAACTAGAAACTTCTTAAAAATTGCATTTTCTCCTCTTGACGCCATTTAGAGTTACACGAAGTAATAGATTAGCCTAACCATATGGCATCACTGACCGACCGAATATATTCTTTTTAATTAATAAACATCATGTTTACTTTCGTTCTAACAATAGATTCGAAATAAAAGTTAAATCACTACATTATCCTATTCTGTTCCCATATGTACTTGTACAGTAATCCTCACACTGTGGTATAAACAAAAGGTTTTCATCAACATTCTTCCATTAAGAATGTATACAGGTGCTGCAGCATGTTTATTATTATTAAAATCGAACGGTATCAAACATTCTATGTTAACCAACATACGATGCTCAGCACCATCCCAATATATGTTGCTTTTCAACTAACATGTTCGTATACATTAAATGCCTTAATAGAAGTTAAGTTCCATACTGCAACCCACATGGTAATAAGCATGTATACTTATCGCCAATGAGAGCAAACATATGTTCAAAATTAACAACATTTATGAACTAACAATGTGGGGATGGGAAAAAGTCATTTCTAAGGAAACTAATAACAAAATATACAAAATAAATATGAACCAGTAAAATGTTCACCACATATTATCAAAACTAAACTTCTAGTTATAGTCCTTGTTGGCCAGTTCTAGTTTTTAAGTACAAATTTATTCAAATAAAGAAAAAATGGTCCAATACCACTTTATCAGCGTATGTCACGATTTTAACTACATGGGTTAAGATATATCTACACAGCACAGGTTATTAACAATGGAACCTAAAATTGGGCTTTTTAACGAGAAACTATAAAATTAACGAATTTACTAAATGTATGTTAAGAAATGACATAGAGAAAACTGACTCTCGACATCAAAAGTAATTATCTTCGATATGAGCTTCTAGAATGTGTTGTTTAGAAGGCAATATTTTTCTAATATGATCCCCAGATGCTACACTATACGACATAGCGTGCAACACTTAAAAAGGTTTGTTTTTGTTTTTTTTTTTCATCATATTTATTGAATAACATTTTCTTATTATACATAATTAACCCTTTTCTGTCGTATGCCTCGACAAGCTTTGTGCTAAAGCCTAATTAGGCATTTTCGCTTCTTAAAATATTGTAAAATAACACCAACATATAATAAAATGGCAACAAAAATTAATTCATTTTATTTAAAAAAAATATTTTTAAGAATTAATAAATTTTATTTTCCTACATAATCTTGCTTATTGCGTATTACTGTTCGTCAAACAATCAGAATTCCGACCAGCATGGCACCCATGTATAAACTGAATACGACCGCAAAATGTTAAAAAACTATTTATTTAACTAAATAAGTATAGCGTACAATCTAATATTATAAATATTTTGTTATATTTTATGCACCAAAATTGGGTATAAGGGCATTATTAAATCGCCTTGACATATATTCGACTAAATTTTGAAGCCGTCAGAGCTGTATATTTGCACTTTTCACAAACGCGTGTTCTCAAAAATCTCTGAGTGGCGTCCGCTAGCATGAACACGTTGTAACAAGATGTTATCTATGGGGACTATGTTAATAGCCGACCATTCCATTACATTAATCTTTTTATCCAAAAAATAATTTTTAATTGTGTTGACATTGTGGGCTGTTGCATTGACTTGTTGGAAGATATATTTTTACTTTTAAGCAACAAACTACATTGTATGAATTTTTGGAAACGAACATAAAAAACCATAAACAAAATACTAAACAAGGTAGCCTATCTGTCTACAAACTTAACCCATGAACCTGAAATTTTTTAAAAATAAAAACATTTTCACTATAATCCAACCCTGACAACAAACGTTTGAAAAGAATACCAACTACAAATTCGTTCTTATCACTATTTCTACTAAAAAAAGTAAGCAAGTGAATGCATTTCATGTTTAAAAACAAAACCTACTGATAACACGATTCTCAATGCAAAACACGAATATTTTGTATAAAAAGATCCGCTTATTTTGCAATCATCAGCAGTCTTAAGGTATTGGAACTGATCGTAGCATCATATTCAAACCGTGGACACGTAGAAATTTTACTTTTTTGCTGTGCTGAGAGGTAACAACAATGAAAATCACTATTGTTTTACTGGCCATTGTTGGCTTAGTAGCTGCCGGCAGCATCTCTAAGCAGGATGTTAAAATTGCCGATAAGGACTTTTTGTTAAAACAAAAGTTCCTTTTCGAAATTGTCTACCGTGTTGAGGACCCCTTGATGTTCGAGGAATATATCAAATTGGGCAAGAGTTTCACCTTTAACAAGAATGACTACACCGTAAGTTAACTGCAGTTCAACTACAAAGACAGTCAGCCAACGTCTTTCTTCCTTTCTTTCTTTACTTTAGCACTTCGATATGTACATGGAGAAATTCTACGAAGCTTACAAGCACGGTGCCATCTTACCCAAGGGCGAATTCTTCGGTGCCTTGGTTAAGACCCACCTTAAACAGGCTTACGGTTTGTTCGAATTCTTCTACTATGCCAAGAACTGGGAAGTCTTCCAACGTAGTGTTGCCTGGGCTCGTATGCACTGCAACGAAGGCATGTTCGTTTATGCTTTGACTTTGGCTGTCATCCACCGCGATGATTTCCATGGCTTGATCTTGCCTTCCATCTACGAAATCTTCCCTCAATACTTCTTCAACAGCAAATTCGTTTATGAAGCTGAGAAATTCGATTACGATGTCTGGAGCAAGTACATTATGTACGAAAAGGAATACAAGGATATCCTCTACAAGGACTACTCCACCTTCTTTAAGAACTATGACAACAAATACTACTTCTACACCAAGGACTTTAAGACTTATCAATGGTGGAAATTGATGGGCTTGGGCGAACACTGGTACTCTGAAGACCGTTTTATGTTGCGTGAAAACTTCGAAAAGTACAACAAGGACTCCAAATACTTGGAAATCTTTGAAGGCACCAAGATGTTCTTCATGCCTGTTGACTACACCCGTGACATTGACTTCTACAACAAGGAATCCGCTTTGTCTTACTTCACTGAAGATGTTGGTTTGAACTCCTACTGGTACTACCTTAACATGGATTACGCTTTCTTCTTAGACGGCAAGACCTACGGTTTGAACAAGGACCGTCGTGGTGAATACTGGTTGTACAACGTCCGCCAATTGTTGTCTCGTTACTACATGGAACGTTTGTCTGAAGGTTATGGTGAGATTCCCGAATTCTCCTTCTTCGACAAAGTTGAATACGGTTATGATCCCCAATTGATCTACTACAACGGTGTTGGTTTCTCTTACCGCAAGAACTACTACGAAATCGAAAGCTACGGCAAATTCGACTACTACTACAAGGTTTTGGACTTCTTCAACCGCTTGGATGAAATCATCACCAAGGGTGTCTATGTTACCTACGATGGTCAGAGCATTGACTTACGCAAACCCGAATCCATTGAATACATTGGCAACATCTTGCAAGGCAATGTTGACTCTTTCGACAAATACTTCTTCAAATATTGGTACATGTTCGCCCATATGTACTACGGTGATGTTGACATGAACGATATGCAAGTTTACCCCAATGTCTTCTTGAACTACGAAACCATGATGCGTGATCCTTTGTTCTACATGTTCTACAAGAAGATCGCCACCGTCTACTACCAATTCTTCTACTATGTTAAGCCATACACTCACGAAGAATTGTTGTTCCCTGGTGTCACCATCAAGAACGTTAAGGTCAGTGAATTGGTTACCTACTTCGATTTGGTTGACTTTGATGTCACCAACTTGTTGAACGACAAGATGACTTTCGTTGATGGCCAATTCGTTTGGGACAAGACTTTGTTGGCTCGTCAACAGCGTCTTAACCACAAACCCTTCGACTTTGAATTCACCATTGAATCTGACAAATCCCAAAAGGTTGTTATCCGTGCCTACTTGGCTCCCAAATACGACGAATTCGGCCGTGTCATTTCTTTGACTGAAAACCGTCAAAACTTCATGGAAATCGATAGCTTCGTCTACACCCTCAACTCTGGTGTCAACCAATTCAAACGTCAATCCAAGGACTTCTACTGGACCATCGAAGACCGCACCAGCTACACTGAATTGTACAAATACGTCATGCTTGCCTTCGAAGGCAAATACGATTTCCCCTTGGACATTAGCGAACCCCACTGCGGCTTCCCCGATCGTTTGGTCTTGCCTAAGGGTTGGTACAAGGGTATGCCCATGCAATTTGTCTTCTTTGTCTACCCATACACTGCTTCCTACGAACCCTTCTCCACCTACGACTACACCTACTCTTGCGGTATTGGCTCTGGTGTTCGCCACATCGATGAAATGCCTTTCGGCTATCCCTTCGATCGTGAAATCGACGAATACGAATTCTTCGTACCCAACATGTACTTCAAGGATGTCAAGATCTACCACCAAGACACCTTCGACAAATATTACGGCAAACAATACGATAAATTCGGTCACTTCGACTACAACTACTATTATTAGAGATAAAATAACATTGCTGGTTTAATTTAATTTAATTCAATTTAAGTAATAATGTAATGCATTGTAAATACGTAATTAATTAATAGAAAAAAGTAATTATTAATGAATAAATAATTCAAAAAATCAATGAATGTGTCTTCCTGTTTTTAACAAATGCGCAAATTGTAATATTTTTGTAAAGGAATTTGACATCAATCGCTTTCCAAATCACAAAATCTGATCAGCAACGTTTTTGAGTATTGATTGAGTCCACAATACAAACGAAACCCAAAAATTTTACCAAAATTTAGTACCCCATTCAGATTTAATTTTCCTCAAAATTTGTCTTATGCCAACTAAAGAAATGTGGATCTGCTACTGAATCAATTTTAGGAGCATAAAATATAAAACATTTATTTAAGTCGTCTAAAAAAAAAAAAAAAAAAAAACAGGTGCGGTCTTCTGATGTTTGTTGATCAATGTTCCAAATGTAGCATTTTTATCATGCTTGGCGTGATGGTTATTATTATTTGTTACGGGAAACGACCTTAACTTCAAATATTGAACGTAGTCAAAGGTGCTGAAATAAAAGATTGCGATTGATAACAAATCCATTGTTTATAAGAAATTCGAACATCCATAATGAACTTGCCCATGTTTAGAGAGGAAATGCAAAGTTATGATAAGATGTGGTTGAAGAACCCGCTAGCCTGTGAAATCTTCAATGATACTGGCCACATCCGATTGCAGAAAAATACTTCTTTAGCGATGGCTGGGCTTAGTTCAGAGTTTTACAAATTTACAGTTTTTGAAATTTTAATTAATATTGTTAACTCAGGTGACAGTAGGGTTGAGTTTTAATAAAATTGCAAAAACAATCTCATCAAATCTTTACCGTTATCCGTATATATAGCATCAGTCTATAGGCTTTTTAAAAATCCATCTTTACGATGGTCAATTGTAAAGGGTAAGTAGTTAACAAAATTAGCGTTATCAAGTTGGTCTATCGTTTAAAAATTTAGTGTCAGAATCATAGGAACAGTATTAAATTTAGCAATATCTCTGCAGTTCTTAACATTTGTCTTATATCCAGATTTAAATAAGGGAATTATGTGAGCAGTTTTTCTGTGACTAATGATTCGAAGTCAATTTCGATTGTTTAATGGAAAGTTAACTGTTGAGAATCATCATCAGATTCTCAATTTTGGTATTTCATTTCATTGAAAGAATTTTTTTATTAAGGAAACAAATTCTTCTGTTCTTGTATGGAAAGACAGGAACTCATTTATTCAGAGTTTAACATATCACAGAATAAGAGCTGCTAGATCAGTGTGCAGTAAGCTGGTATGTCAGTTTAGGAGTCTTAGATTCGAATAACATCGAATTTTTGATCTTTTACATAACAAAAGAACATACTTTTACTGCAGTACTAAATATTCGTTTAAACGTAATTTTAATTTTGTTTCCTTTTCTCTCTTAAATCAATGCATTATTCAAAACAAGTTCCAACTCATATTGCTCACTAAAGACACGGTAACTTGTATTGAGGGTAAAAAGTTGTTTTCATAGTTGTTTTCATAGTTGTTGTTGCTTTCGATAAATCAATGCAATTTTAATATTTTACTAAAAATGACGTGCATGATTCGTTTAAACGCACAAAACTTTTTTCATTTTTACGTATTACTTCAAAAATACGATTTGGCAACGATTTCACAAAATTTTCAAGCAACTGACGACCCAAGTCTTCCTAAGCTTCCTTGTCAACTTAAGCGCTAACACAGTCTTGCATGGCATTCAAAACGAAAGGTTCTGCATTGGATTTAAGTAGAGACTATGTGCAAGCCATTCCATAATTGGGATATTGTGCTTTTCAAACTATTTCAGTGAATCTTTAGAAACGTGAATGGCAGCGTTGTCCTATTGAAATACGTAAGAGGTTCATCCAACCATTCCGAGAATTATTCTTGAATTCATTCATTTTGACAGCACAAAGCACAAAATTGAAATATCACTGAGAAACTCCATGTTAAATCCAATCACAAAGCTGATTCAGCTACTGAGTGATGACGAGTGTATTTCAAATCTTTAATTTAGATTTAATGACTAGCAAGCACATCACTACCAATGTATTATTATTCAGCGTTGGCAAAAACCCGGGGTCTTTTTTATTGGGTTTTATAACTGCTTCGAAACATCGTTCGATTCAACAACATTTTTTAATTGTTAGTATAATTACGTTGTTTTAGTATCGAGTAATTTTTTAAGAGCTTTCGGATTTGATTTTAAAAAAACATATAAGATTCAATGAAATCTTTATTTGAGTCGATAGAGCGATCTATATAATTCAATATTTAAAGATGATTTCATATATTTCTTGTAAATATTGACCACGGCTAAGCCTCAAATGATTCATATGCTTGGTCCAACATATCGCTCGGTATCTTACGCATAAATTCTTCACTATTGGCTTCCAGTGCGTCAACCGTTGCGTGCTTATCCATATAAACATAAGCCTTAACATAGCCAAAAAAAAGTCTAAAGGCATGAAATCGCACGATCTAGGCAGGTAATTGGCCGACCCCAAACATGGAAAAACTGTTCACCAAACTCGCTACTCAATTTGGCCATTGTTTCACGTGCTGTGTGGAATGTGGCACTGTGTTGTTGAAACCACATTTCAGCCCAGTCCAGGTCTTCAATTTTGGACAAAAAAAAATTGTAAACATCGCACGGTAGCGCTCGCCATTAACAGTAACGTTCCTGCCTTCGTCGTCTTTGAAAAAGTACAATCCAATGATGCCACAGGCCCATAATCCAATCCACATCAAACAGTGCGTTACGGCAATATGGCAAATACGTCAATTTTGTTTGTTCACGTATCCATGTAACCAGAATTAAGTTTCGTCGCTGAACACAATTTTCCTCTAAAAAAGTGGATCTTCATCCGACTGAATTTTGATGATAAAATTCAATAATATGGAGGCGTTGTTCGTTTGTAGGTCGATTCATTTTAAATTAAAGACCAAACTGAAATTATAGACCAAACAGTTATGCCAAAAAGAAAGATGCTAAAAAAATCACCCTTTTTAAAAAATGCAATTTTGCTTTCTTAGTCGGAATAAGGCGGCATTGTGCACTATTAGATTCTAAAGCTCGGTGATCGGAACTGATTGCAATTACTTCGTTTGTATCGTACTTTATAAAAAAGTAACGGCCGGAATGTAAAGGCAGACATGGTTAAGTTATTTTTTTGCATGACAACACTCGACCTTACGTTGAAAAATTTGCCAAACAATTGTAATGATATACTGCACCCGATATATTCTCTGAACATTTTGCTTTCTTAGTCGGAATAAGGCGGCATTGTGCACTATGAGATGCTAAAGCTCAGTGATCGGAACTGATTGTAATTACTTCGCTTGAATCGTGCTTTATAAAAAAACGGCTGGAATATAAAGGCAGACATGGTTAAGTTACTTTTTTGCATGGCAACACTCGACCTTACGTTGCAAAATTTACCAAACAATTGTTAGAAACAATGATATACTGCACTCGATATATTTTCTGAACATTGCTCCTTCTGACTACTATTGGCTCTTTCGACAGATGCAATATATTTTGGCATGTTGCCGAATCACATCTTTCGAAATAATATGAAATCAGATTCGATGGATTGGCTTAAAGGACGACAAGTTTTTCTAAGACGGCATTCGGACATTGATTCAGAGGTGGGGAAAAGATATAAGCAGTGATTTGATCAATTTCATTTTGATACATTTGTAAATTTATTATCTTTTTTGAGCTAAGAAACTGACCGAATTTATGTATACTTTCAACACGTAAATTATACTTATTTTTGTTGTTAATAAATTACGAAAACATTTAAATAAAAAAACCCACCCGGGCTTTTTTTAAATGTAATAATAATAATACAAATAAAACCATCCACGTTTTATTGGGTTATCCAGTGAGTTGCCAACCATGTTATTATTACACAGTGTTTGATTTGCCAAGTGTATTAATACAAGGTCGTTTAAAATATAGCGTCAAGTTATGTCAGGTACATGAAGAGCTTTCAGAAATATAAACACATATGCAAATAAATGTCGCTTTCTATCATAAGCATACACATGATTAAACATATAGTAATATTCCACACAGAGGTGGAGAGCACATTTCACTGAAATGAGTAACGTCATAAACACTACTGAGGACAGCGGTATAGAGCCACGATTACTAACTTTTTCATTCCTGAATTGAATGACCATGATGTCCAGGAGATGTGGTTTCACCAAGACGGCGCAACATGTCACACAGCTCATGCCACAATAGATTTATTGAAAGACACATTTGGTGACCGCCTAATTTCACGTTTTGGACATGTGAATTGGCCTCCAAGATCTTGTGATTTAACACCGCTAGACTACTTTCTGTGGGGCTATGCAAAGTCGTTGGTCTATGCGGTAAAGCCACAAACGCTTGACCATTTGGAAGACAACATTGGCTGAGTTATTGCCGATATACGGCAACAAATGTTGGAAAAAGTCATCGAAAATTGGACGTCCATATTGGAATACATCCGCGCCAGCCGTAACGGTCATATGCCAGAAATCATATTTAGAATGTAATGCCACAAGATTATCTTTCGGATAAATAAAATTCGTGTCAATCGAATAATCCATCGTTGTTTTGTTGCAATTTAAATTCTATACCTCTATAAAAAATAGTTTGTTTCGTGTGCTGCAGGTACTTTTGCCTGTAGGCTTGCACGACCTGAAACATAAAATAAAACTACAAATGTCTTACTTGAAGAATAAACTGTTTTCGATGATCATTTTTAGTGAATATTGTGTTGAACTCTTTCCTCAATTTTACTCGTCTATCTTCAGAGTCGTTTACAACATTGATAGAAGATAATACTCAATTTCGTCAACATTCCAAAACATTAAACCCTTTTGCTGACATTGTCTACTCTAAAACCAAACTAAACAGCTCTAAAACATCAACTCTAAATAAAACAAACTTTAAGCTTTAGTAACAGTTAAAACACATATAGGCATACACTATTTGATGAAATAAATTGCAACATACATTTGTTATATTTCATCAAAGAAAGAAGAAACAAACTCAATATTATTGTTAAAATTTAATTGAATTTATTAAATTCATTTCCATTTCAATACAAGAAACATAGAAACTGATATATTTTAATTAAATCTTTCCAGCAAAACAGCATAAATCAAAATGTTCCTTGCCTCTGGTTAGACAAAATAAGGTGCAAATGCACAATATTGGATGATGACCACAAGGAAGAGTATATTCCGTCCCATTTCATCTCTAGCAGTGCGCAGGCTCCATTTAATCTGCCGATGTTGGAAGGTCTTGTATTAAACACGAAAGCTTAAACTTTGAATGGCTACGATGTCCCACAAATCACTAATAGTAATTAGAGGACTACATTAGATAATTTTTTTCTAATAAAATTTCGAATGTACGAATACTTTTTTTGGTTAATTATTTGTATAATTTCAAGCTAAAAGCTGATTATGTTGCAAAATATAAGAATATTTTATCCAAGATCTGTTGTGTTTTCTCCAAAGTCTGCTTCTGTTGACACTTGAAATAGCTTGTTATGTCAAAATAAACTAAAACGTTGATCAAATGGTTTTAAAAATATTTAACAATATTTCTTCAATAAAATTCAAACCCTTTCAATGTTTGCCGTAAAGTTCTAAATTTGAAACATGGACTATCAAACTTATTATAAAGGGTCCGCCATCTATCGTTTTTTTTTTCAACTAGTGCTTATTTCGTGAATGGTAACACTTAGCTCATGTCTGATTTGACAGATAATTAGTCTTATCCTTCCGCTGAACGAATATGGTTGGGTATACGCTTGAACAACGCTGGGAATCTGGGCCTGCGATCGACTTACAGAAGATGCCGATTTTGCCAAAAAAAAATCATCTTTTCAGATGAAGCTCATTTTAATCTTGGAGGAAATTCGGATCACTTGCAGCCAGATCCAGAAAGGAAGCATTCAGAAATTGGCGTAATAATAAATGCGATCATAATGATTCACTACGCAAACAGGCGAGATCTTCGTGTGCCGCAATCTCTATACGAACAGCGCTTACGTGCTAAAGTTCTTACTTTACCGCGGGGAAGTAAGAGCTTTTGGTCATTCATTAAAAAGCTTAAAAACAGCGCTAGTTTGATTCCAGCACTTATAAGGGATGATCAAACATTCACTAACCCGGTTGATATAGCAAAACTACTGGCTGAAATGCTTGCAGGTAATTCGAACTTGCCGGAGAGCGTTCAACCACTGCCCGAACTTAAAAGAGTATCAGTGACTATGCCTAGTATGTTCTTTCGAGCCCGTGCAGTTAAAAACTTTCTTGCAAATCTTGACGTTAATAAGTCTTCTGGGCCGGGTGGCACTCCAGCGCTGGTCCTGAAGCAGTGCTCTTCGACGCTTGCACGTCCATTGGCTAATCTTTTCAGTGCGTCTTATCGTGCGGGTATTTATCCATCTTGCTGGAAGATTGCCAATGTAACGCCAATCCCTAAAAACGGTGAAGTTAGTAATCCTGAAAACTACCGTCCAATAGCAGTTTCTTCGGCAATTTCCAAAGTTATGGAAATATTTAGAGTCCAACAATTTGCTGAGCGATCGCCAATATGGTTTCCGTAAAGATCGCTCTACTGGTGATCTGCTGGCATTACTCTCTGAAGGTTGGAACAAGTTCATTCATGGATTTGTTGAGAGTAAGGTTGTGGCCCCGGATATTTCTAAGGCGCGTGACAGAGTCTGGCACGAGGCTCTCATAACCAAACTTGTTGCCTTTGGTGTCGGTACTCACTTCTCTCGATTTATATCGAGCTTTCTAAGAAATCGCACTATAAGAGTGGTTATAGACGGGATTTATCCGACGAGTTCAGGATAAATTCAAGGGTACCGCAAGGCTCTGTTCTTTCTGCAATTCTTTTTCTAATGTTTGTTAATGACTTTCTTTTACTCACTTCTAATCCTATCTACTATTATGAAGATCACAGCACCATTTGTCATTCATATTCCTTTGATCGTAGGGCGAGCCTTTTGGAGATTGGGGCTAAAAGGCGGACTATGATCGACACACTTACAAAGAACCTGTCGAAAATCTCTGAGTCGGGTCGCGCGAACAGGGTCGACTTTAATGTGCGCAAAACCCAATGTTGCTTTCTGACACACACACCACACGTGGTGGTGTGTTGTCATTTGTATCTATTGGTAATGTAGATATTGAGGAATCAGATGCTCTTGATGATCTGGGCATGAGAATTCATTGTGACGTTCGTTGGAACGAGCACATATTTCGAATGTCGAAAGAAGCATTCAAGTGTTTCGGCTTCTTAAGACGGTTTAAGAATTACTTCACTCCATCTGAGCTCCTTAATATTTGCAAGACCTATATTCGACCCAAATTGGAATACAACTCTAATGTATGGGTCGGTGGTTCTAAGTCTATTTTGGAGCTTCTCAACCGCGTACAGGAGAGAGCGAAGGTTCTTATTAATAACGGTAGGGTAGCCAATTCTATCGATTCATTAGAGCATCGTCGCAATGTAGCGTGTGTTTCATTGTTCTATATGTTGGATATGAGCAAATTTAAATCGAATGTCCATCGACACTACACTATCTATCTTTTTTCCTAAAACCTATTTTCCTAGTACCAGGACAACGCACTGCATGGTCAATAACAGATTTATATTTTTTTAAATGCCATACAATCAATTTCGAGAAAGTTCGGAACAGAATTAGAGATATTTTTACTCTAGAAACACGACAGTAAATTAAGCATCTTCAGGCCACGTATCGTGGACTGATACCACTACAAGTTTTTTTTTTTTTTTGATTTTGGCAGCAATTGATATAAAATTACTGTAAAAATATCATAATTTTCCCATTTGCTAAAAAAGTAAAACACATTCACAAGCAATTTTTGTTTTATTTGTTTAGTCTTTAATAATTACTTTTTTCTATTAATTAATTACATATTTACAATGCATTATATCATTACTTAAATAACAATCAACTGTTGAATTTAATTAAATTAAAACAACAATATTATTTTATCTCTAATGATAGTAGTTGTAGTCGAAGTGACCGAATTTATCGTATTGTTTGCCGTAATACTTTTCGAAGGTGTCTTGGTGGTAGATCTTGACATCCTTGAAGTACATGTTGGGAACGAAGAATTCGTATTCGTCGATTTCACGATCGAAGGGATAGCCGAAAGGCATTTCATCGATGTGGCGAACACCAGACCCAATACCGCAAGAGTAGGTGTAGTCGTAGGTGGAGAAGGGTTCGTAGGAAGCAGTGTATGGATAGACAAAGAAGACAAATTGCATGGGCATACCCTTGTACCAACCCTTAGGCAAGACCAAACGATCGGGGAAGCCGCAGTGGGGTTCGCTAATGTCCAAGGGGAAATCGTATTTGCCTTCGAAGGCAAGCATGACGTATTTGTACAATTCAGTGTAGCTGGTGCGGTCTTCGATGGTCCAGTAGAAGTCCTTGGATTGACGTTTGAATTGGTTGACACCAGAGTTGAGGGTGTAGACAAAGCTATCGATTTCCATGAAGTTTTGACGGTTTTCAGTCAAAGAAATGACACGACCGAATTCGTCGTATTTGGGAGCCAAGTAGGCACGGATAACAACCTTTTGGGGTTTATCGGATTCAATGGTGAATTCAAAGTCGAAGGGTTTGTGGTTAAGACGCTGTTGACGAGCCAACAAAGTCTTGTCCCAAACGAATTGGCCATCAACGAAAGTCATCTTGTCGTTCAACAAGTTGGTGACATCAAAGTCAACCAAATCGAAGTAGGTAACCAATTCACTGACCTTAACATTCTTGATGGTGACACCAGGGAACAACAATTCTTCGTGAGTGTATGGCTTAACATAGTAGAAGAATTGGTAGTAGACGGTGGCGATCTTCTTGTAGAACATGTAGAACAAAGGATCACGCATCATGGTTTCGTAGTTCAAGAAGACATTGGGGTAAACTTGCATATCGTTCATGTCAACATCACCGTAGTACATATGGGCGAACATGTACCAATATTTGAAGAAGTATTTGTCGAAAGAGTCAACATTGCCTTGCAAGATGTTGCCAATGTATTCAATGGATTCGGGTTTGCGTAAGTCAATGCTCTGACCATCGTAGGTAACATAGACACCCTTGGTGATGATTTCATCCAAGCGGTTGAAGAAGTCCAAAACCTTGTAGTAGTAGTCGAATTTGCCGTAGCTTTCGATTTCGTAGTAGTTCTTGCGGTAAGAGAAACCAACACCGTTGTAATAGATCAATTGGGGATCATAACCGTATTCAACTTTGTCGAAGAAGGAGAATTCGGGAATCTCACCATAACCTTCAGACAAACGTTCCATGTAGTAACGAGACAACAATTGGCGGACATTGTACAACCAGTATTCACCACGACGGTCTTTGTTCAAACCGTAGGTCTTGCCGTCTAAGAAGAAAGCGTAATCCATGTTAAGGTAGTACCAGTAGGAGTTCAAACCAACATCTTCAGTGAAGTAAGACAAAGCGGATTCCTTGTTGTAGAAGTCAATGTCACGGGTGTAGTCAACAGGCATGAAGAACATCTTGGTGCCTTCAAAGATTTCCAAGTATTTGGAGTCCTTGTTGTACTTTTCGAAGTTTTCACGCAACATGAAACGGTCTTCAGAGTACCAGTGTTCGCCCAAGCCCATCAATTTCCACCATTGATAAGTCTTAAAGTCCTTGGTGTAGAAGTAGTATTGGTTGTAGTGGTCCTTGAAGAAGGTGGAGTAGTCCTTGTAGAGGATATCCTTGTATTCCTTTTCGTACATAATGTACTTGCTCCAGACATCGTAATCGAATTTCTCAGCTTCATAAACGAATTTGCTGTTGAAGAAGTATTGAGGGAAGATTTCGTAGATGGAAGGCAAGATCAAGCCATGGAAATCATCGCGGTGGATGACAGCCAAAGTCAAAGCATAAACGAACATGCCTTCGTTGCAGTGCATACGAGCCCAGGCAACACTACGTTGGAAGACTTCCCAGTTCTTGGCATAGTAGAAGAATTCGAACAAACCGTAAGCCTGTTTAAGGTGGGTCTTAACCAAGGCACCGAAGAATTCGCCCTTGGGTAAGATGGCACCGTGCTTGTAAGCTTCGTAGAATTTCTCCATGTACATATCGAAGTGCTAAAGTAAAGAAAGAAAGGAAGAAAGACGTTGGCTGACTGTCTTTGTAGTTGAACTGCAGTTAACTTACGGTGTAGTCATTCTTGTTAAAGGTGAAACTCTTGCCCAATTTGATATATTCCTCGAACATCAAGGGGTCCTCAACACGGTAGACAATTTCGAAAAGGAACTTTTGTTTTAACAAAAAGTCCTTATCGGCAATTTTAACATCCTGCTTAGAGATGCTGCTGGCAGCTACTAAGCCAACAATGGCCAGTAAAACAATAGCGATTTTCATTGTTGTTTCCTTTCAGCACGGTTTGTATATGATGCTACGATCAGTTCCAATACCTTAAGACTGCTGATGATTGCAAATTCAGCGGGTCTTTTTATACAAAATATTCGTGTTTCGCCATGAGTATCGTGTTATCAGTTGGTTTTATTTTTAAACACAAAATGCACTCACGTGTTTACTTTTTTGGCCCAAATAGTGATAAGAATGAATTAGATTTGTTGTAATGTTCTCAGTCGATTTGTAGTTGGTGTGCTTTTCCAATGTTTATTGTCAGGTTTGTTATGAACATGCTCTGGGGGTTTATCTCATATAATCTTGTAGGTTATAGTGAAAATGTTTTTTTTTTTTTTTAATTTCAGGTTCATGGGTTAAATTTGTTGACAGATAGGCTGGCTGGCTTAGTATTTTGTTTATGGTTTTTGTATGTTCTATTCCAGAAATTAAAACATTGTTTTTTAAAAACATTGAACATCTGGTTGTTTTTCAATGATGACTGTTGTTTTTTAATGTTATTATTCAATTTTCATGATTTTCTAGATTTTTCAATAATACCGAGATATTTTGCATTGTCCGATGCCTCAACCACTAGAACACTTCCCGTAGCTCAATTATTCAGAACCCTTAGAGCATTAGACTTTGATGCAAAGCTACTCATTTACATGCTAATATACTCTTTCTACTGAATGTTCTGAAATAGAATTACATCGTAATGGTCTGAAATTCTGCAAATTTTATCTTTTTATCTTTTATAGAATTTTTATAATTTTGTGCCGAACACATGATGAAAGTTTTCTCGCAGAAAGTCTAAGTTTGTCGTTGAGACGGGAGAAACGATTTTAATGGCGTACGCTCTCTCATGTACTCTGAGATTATCTTTTGTTATGGAATTCGTAATTTTATACAACAACAATTTTGTTTGAAAATGTTAAATTTCATTGAAATAAATATCGTAGTGTAGACGCGAATTCAAGTTTAAAAGTGAGTTGAAGAAAATTTCTGCAAGAAAACTTTCATTTTGAGTTCCTGACGTTCTGTGTGGAGAACTTTAGTAGGGAATTGTCAACAGGCAAGCAAAATATTATTTTTTAATAATTTATGCTGCAAATTTTTAACTTACTTTGTGTGTATGGCTCATACTTCCGCAAACTGGGTAGGCTATCAAAATCGAAAATGAATTTACGGTCAATGGTAAATGTAAATATTTCGCATTATCGCTCTATTGTACCACTGTAAAATCCAACTTCAGCTAGATTTTGCACAAAAGCATGTAATCCTTGCTAACACTTTAATTTCATAGATTTAATAAACGTTTTTAGTAGTCCAGTTCAGTCTTTCAGTAGATTTAAAATTTGTTTAGTCTACCATCCAATACACCCCAGTAATGATCAGACGGATGGAAGTGAATTTGTTGTTAATAACACTACCGATCATTACGATAAAGTAAGAGCATATTTAGGAGAATTTCTAGTTACTACATAGTATGTCATATAAGTAAAACCAATATGTCATTGACAGCAGTTTGCACTTCATCTAGGGATCAAACTGAATGCGATCAATATAAAATACTTTATAACAAACATAATTTTAAGTTCATTGTAGGAGGAGACTTCAAATGTACACAACTATATGCGTAAAAAATATGTAATTTTGTGGTTTAAGAGGCAGACTCTCAATTAACTCACACAATTAAAAATTGCAGTGGTATAAGTTTGCCTGTCGCTGTTTCATACCCACAGTATATCTATAAACAAAAATTAGGGTTTTGTTAACTTCATTGACGATACAGTGTTTCTGTTTATTGATAAAGATCGAAAAATCTACTACATTGTTATAAACTACCATCTTGGAAGTTGAACTACACTCTAAAAAATGAACGATTAAACTAAATCAGTAGTTTTCGCAAAAAAATACACTTAAAAAGAGAATAAACACTGAAGTTCTTATGAAGAAATAGGTATTTATACTAAATACCCTCAGTATAGGAAAAACGACTCTCTTTAAATTCTTTAAATCATAAAAAACTATGCAATGCTCTTGCTCTCATGCATGCTTATAATCTATTGAATAAAAGTTTTGTTTCATACACAGGTTTTAAGTTGTAATTACGGTTGCCGTCTGGCATGATGAAATCAAATCGTATAAATTTTTTTAATTGGTTTAGTATTTTTCAAGAAGATGCTACTTAATTACTGTTTTAAATTCAAGCAGTAGACCAAACTGTAGACCAAAAGGGGCACAAAATATCCCAAGGGTTCCATTGGTCAGAATGATATTGACGATGATCACCTTAAAACATTACTAGCGACTGATTACACTGGACTACAAAACACAAAAAATTTTCTCAGCTTTAAATAAAACCATATGAAATATAATGATTTTGATGCGCTGAATTCAAATCCGTTTTCAGTTTTTTTCCATCGGGCTCAATTTTTTTTTTTATGGGCTTGGTAAAATTTTCGCTCAAAATATGGTAGTTGTGTCAATATATTTCATCATAACTTAAACCCGAATCTTGATTTTTTACCTACCATAGTCATAAGAAATTAGGCACCTGCCTTTATGTGTTATTTTGCTTTCAACCTTACACCTGGCTTTCATTTAAATGCTTAAAATGTACAATTAATATTCTATGAATTTTTTTTATAATTTTTTGGAAATAAGAAAAAATTTCCACTGATTTTGCAAGAAAACATTTTTTCGCTAATTTTGGTCAAAGTAATAGCCAACCGATTTATAGTTTATTTTATTCTCCATATTTTAAGCTTTAATTTAAGTGCTAATCTTCTAAAATGTTCATTTTCATCAAAAAAAATTTTTTTCGCGGCTAAGTTGTAACTCCGAAACTGTTGAAATTACAAAAAAAATTTGTTCAGGCGATTTATAGGATTGCAGTAAAATCGGTGAAGTCGTTTTCGCCCATATTTTGGGCGAGGTTAGAATTACAAATTTTAGCCTTTAAAGCTTTCACCTCATATCGCGTTTTCAATGAAAGAAATGTTCATTACAGTTTGTCTGCTCTTCAAAGTAAAAAGTTTATTCAATGCAAGACGGCTTTCGTATGCGATTTTATTGAAGATTTCGATTACAAAAAAAAAAAAAAAAAAATAATTTTGAACTGATTTAATACCCAACAGAAGAGGTTGTCTCCAGTAATACGTTTTTTTAACACACAGCGCTAAAATTGTAAAAAAATAGCCGTCGCTAAAGCTCTAATCCCGGTTCAATAGAGAGTTTTCGGACAATAGTAAAAAAGATGGCTGGACAAATGTCATTGCGTTTAGGGGAACTATTGAAACGGATATAATATGAATGAAAAAATCTTGTAATGACTATGTCTAAATGCATTAGGTAGGTAGGAAGGTAGGTAGAAATGACTGCCCCCAAAAAGAGAAACATACATAGGCCCGTTGTGATACCATAATGATACCCGCAAGCCTAGTCGCATGGTAGAAGCCAAGGTGCTTTTTTCTTTTTCCATTGTTTCCTCTTCCTCGTCATTTCTGCAGCTTCTGCAGAAATCATTGACCAGATGACCCAGTCCCAGCCTCCTGGCATGAGTGCCCACTATACAATGCCCAGTAATGAAACCGACAACTACGCTGAGTGTATTTCTTTGAAAATTTAGCAGATCTTTCCAGCATTGGCCAGATTTGCTGCGCTATCTTTCCCATCCGAAGTTGCCCATGGGCGTTGACGAAGTCTATTACATCATTGTGAATCATAAGCTTACAAGTTACCAATGGTATTCACAACAAAGCTAATCTGCTCGTGAGTTTGATAGTGGTGTCATGTCTGGTCAGTTCATCAGGCCTACAGATCCCCGGAATATCACTGTGACCCGAAATCCGTATAACATGAATATTATAATGCACAGTTATCTCATTGAGAGGTCTAAATACATTAAAAGCGTTAAAAAATTAAAGAGCTCTCTTTTGCCTTTCTCTCATTCGTGTATATATTTTTTTAAGAAATTACTAATTGCAATGACTAATTGTGTAAAGTTTTGTTTTATTTGACTGCCTATTTAAATGTTTGTAGAACCCTTTCAGTTTAACTTCTAAACATGGGCTCACTT
The DNA here is from genome assembly GCA_023159175.1 of Wohlfahrtia magnifica. Classification (NCBI taxonomy): domain Eukaryota; kingdom Metazoa; phylum Arthropoda; class Insecta; order Diptera; family Sarcophagidae; genus Wohlfahrtia; species Wohlfahrtia magnifica. The sequence continues at coordinate 454,373 of JAKWBJ010000061.1, forward strand.
TTGCTAGTTACTGTCTGCATTCAGTTGTCATAGCATTTTTAGTCTTTGCAATAGATTGTTATAGACAAAATAGGTTTATTTCTAACTGCACTGATGTCTGAAACGGTATTAATATTTCTTAATTAAAAAAAATTAAAAATTTTTAATAAAATAAAAAAAAACATTTTTATTTTTCGTTATTTTTTATTTTATTTTTCAATATATTTTTTTCATTCGTTAATTCAATTATCACATCGACTACAACAACTTTCGTTTTAATACCTAAATTAGATAAAAAATCTAGTAGTTGTAGTATTTGTAGTCAAAATAACCAAAGTGTTCGTATTGTTTGCCGTAATATTTGTCGAAGGTGTCTTGGTGGTAGATCTTGACATCCTTGAAGTACATGTTGGGTACGAAGAATTCGTATTCGTCGATTTCACGATCGAAGGGATAGCCGAAAGGCATTTCATCGATGTGGCGAACACCAGAGCCAATACCGCAAGAGTAGGTGTAGTCGTAGGTGGAGAAGGGTTCGTAGGAAGCAGTGTATGGGTAGACAAAGAAGACAAATTGCATGGGCATACCCTTGTACCAACCCTTAGGCAAGACCAAACGATCGGGGAAGCCGCAGTGGGGTTCGCTAATGTCCAAGGGGAAATCGTATTTGCCTTCGAAGGCAAGCATAACGTATTTGTACAATTCAGTGTAGCTGGTGCGGTCTTCGATGGTCCAGTAGAAGTCCTTGGATTGACGTTTGAATTGGTTGACACCAGAGTTGAGGGTGTAGACGAAGCTATCGATTTCCATGAAGTTTTGACGGTTTTCAGTCAAAGAAATGACACGGCCGAATTCGTCGTATTTGGGAGCCAAGTAGGCACGGATAACAACCTTTTGGGATTTGTCAGATTCAATGGTGAATTCAAAGTCGAAGGGTTTGTGGTTAAGACGCTGTTGACGAGCCAACAAAGTCTTGTCCCAAACGAATTGGCCATCAACGAAAGTCATCTTGTCGTTCAACAAGTTGGTGACGTCAAAGTCAACCAAATCGAAGTAGGTAACCAATTCACTGACCTTAACGTTCTTGATGGTGACACCAGGGAACAACAATTCTTCGTGAGTGTATGGCTTAACATAGTAGAAGAATTGGTAGTAGACGGTGGCGATCTTCTTGTAGAACATGTAGAATAAAGGATCACGCATCATGGTTTCGTAGTTCAAGAAGACATTGGGGAAAACTTGCATATCGTTCATGTCTACATCACCGAAGTACATATGGGCGAACATGTACCAGTATTTGAAGAAGTATTTGTCGAAAGAGTCAACATTGCCTTGCAAGATGTTGCCAATGTATTCAATGGATTCGGGTTTGCGTAAGTCAATGCTCTGACCATCATAGGTAACATAGACACCCTTGGTGATGATTTCATCCAAGCGTTTGAAGAAGTCCAAAACCTTGTAGTAGTAGTCGAATTTACCGTAGCTTTCGATTTCGTAGTAGTTCTTGCGGTAAGAGAAACCAACACCGTTGTAGTAGATCAATTGAGGATCGTAACCGTATTCAACTTTGTCGAAGAAGGAGAATTCGGGAATCTCACCATAACCTTCAGACAAACGTTCCATGTAGTAACGAGACAATAATTGGCGGACATTGTACAACCAGTATTCACCACGACGGTCCTTGTTCAAACCGTAGGTCTTGCCGTCTAAGAAGAAAGCGTAATCCATGTTAAGGTAGTACCAGTAGGAGTTCAAACCAACATCTTCAGTGAAGTAAGACAAAGCGGATTCCTTGTTGTAGAAGTCAATGTCACGGGTGTAGTCAACAGGCATGAAGAACATCTTGGTGCCTTCAAAGATTTCCAAGTATTTGGAGTCCTTGTTGTACTTTTCGAAGTTTTCACGCAACATGAAACGGTCCTCAGAGTACCAGTGTTCGCCCAAGCCCATCAATTTCCACCATTGATAAGTCTTAAAGTCCTTGGTGTAGAAGTAGTATTTGTTGTCATAGTTCTTAAAGAAGGTGGAGTAGTCCTTGTAGAGGATATCCTTGTATTCCTTTTCGTACATAATGTACTTGCTCCAGACATCGTAATCGAATTTCTCAGCTTCGTAAACGAATTTGCTGTTGAAGAAGTATTGAGGGAAGATTTCGTAGATGGAAGGCAAAATCAAGCCATGGAAATCATCACGGTGGATGACAGCCAAAGTCAAAGCATAAACGAACATGCCTTCGTTGCAGTGCATACGAGCCCAGGCAACATTGCTTTGGAAGACTTCCCAGTTCTTGGCATAGTAGAAGAATTCGAACAAACCGTAAGCCTGTTTAAGGTGGGTCTTAACCAATGCACCGAAGAATTCGCCCTTGGGTAAGATGGCACCGTGCTTGTAAGCTTCGTAGAATTTCTCCATGTACATATCGAAGTGCTAAAGTAAAGAAAGAAAGGAAGAAAGACGTTGGCTGACTGTCTTTGTAGTTGAACTGCAGTTAACTTACGGTGTAGTCATTCTTGTTAAAGGTGAAACTCTTGCCCAATTTGATATATTCCTCGAACATCAAGGGGTCCTCAACACGGTAAACAATTTCGAAAAGGAACTTTTGTTTTAACAAAAAGTCCTTATCGGCAATTTTAACATCCTGCTTAGAGATGCTGCTGGCAGCAACTAGGCCAACAATGGCCAATAAAGCGATAGCGATTTTCATTGTTTATTCCTCCAACACAGCAAAATTTTCAATACCAAACTGTCCACGGATTAGAGTAGATGCTACGATCACGTCCAATACCTTAAGACTGCTGATGATTGCAAATTCAGCTGCAGCTTTTATACTCATTTGTAGAGCATTTCGTCAATTGGGCTTTAGGTTGATAATTTTTTTTTCTGTTTCCTTTTTGTTCTTTTGCATCAGATAGGTTCTTATCGCAGCATAAAACAATATTTTTTTTGCATTCAGTGTTGAGTGTGTGTGTCTTGAACTTTATGTTCTGAAGGTGGGTGATGCGAGTTCTTATCAGCGAAAGCTTAGCGGATTATGCAAATGAAATTTATGAAAATTGTTAAGTAGCTCTGGGCTTTTGGTTGTGTAATTGAATCTTAGCCGTACTGTATTCTAAAAATTACTTTTACTAGCTTTCCTAGTTACTGCCGCAATAGTATTTTATTTTCCATCGTATACCTTATACCAGTAGGTAGTGAAACTAGTACTGTCAGATAAAATGAATTATTTTTCGATGTTCGAATGAATGTGCGAAGATGATGAAAAACTCAACAGGAGCTGATCATTGAAGCTATTTGAGCAGTAATTTTGAAACGTTTGCAGATGCAGTGTTAATTCAATATTGTGGAGGTTGGGCTGAAACCAAAAGACGCTGGAACTGGATTCTGTATGACTGAAATGCTGCTTGAACGCAATAAAAGGAAGTTATTTTTGCATCGAATGGCGGTTAAAAATGGATTCATTATGGCAATCTTAAGGCCAAGAAATCATACGTGAAGTTCGACCAACCAGTCGAATCAAATCAAAAGTAAAATGACTTTGGCAACAATATAATGCTCTATGTTTAGTAAAATCTGCAAGAGGTTTACAGGAAAATTGCTCGGAATACAATCGATTTGTTTGAACCGAGGATACCAGACCTCTCCACGACCGACTATCATTTGTTTGATGGATGCAGAACGCTAATACTGTGATACGGTACACTTCAAAACAATGGTATTCGAAATTAGTTTCATTCATTCTAGGCCCTAAAATATGAGCCGTTTTACTTTTTGTTTTTGATACGGAATGCAGAAATATAGGAAATACTTTGTATAAATGTCCGAAATTGTAAAAACTCCCGCTTTTTTAAGTTATGCACCCAATAGTTAAAAACTTATAAAACTTGTACGGACTAAAATTACTTCAAAACCAAAAAAATTTCAAATCCAGGACTCATTGAGTTCGATGGGAGACCTTTTAAAGTTTTTTTTACTTCCTTGATTAAAAAGTTTTTGGAATAACCCTCGTGTGGCGGTCCCATCGCTCCGATTTAAGTTTTTGTTTTTCTTTGTTAGGTTGGTACATCTGTTGTTGATATTCCCGCTAAATCTTATCGTCACAGCTTGACATTTGCAAAAGCTACGTACATCTATCTCTATGTGTGTTGGCGATTTTTTACAATTTTGAGCGTGTTGAGGTCGCAATAAACATGATTTGCGAGACTGAATCCGATTCCACATTCATCAACAGTATTATTACTGGAGATGAGACGTAGGTTTATGTGTACAACACGTAATCCAGATACTCTTCATCGAATTTTTTCACACATTTTTCAAGTTTAGATGCGTTTTTGTGCACTAAGCGTAATATTTATAAATTAATTAAGAAACTGTGTTTAGTTATGGATAAAATAAGTCTTTTTTTGTTTGGTTGAAAATGGATGGAGTTATTAAACTTTTTAGCAATGCGATTCATGAAAAAATCATATGATTTTTACCAAATTTTAAAGTTTTCTTAAAAAAATACTGCTTCTCTGCTAAAAAGCTTTATAGCTCCGTTAATTTTCAACCGATTTCTAAAACATCTAGACAGATAGGAGAACAAGAAGAATTGTTAAAGCCAAATAAAAAGATGCTTTGTGAACATGGTGATTCGTATAAGTAATTTAAACAGCAAACAAATTAATTCGAAGACTCGTATGAACATGGAATAAAACTTGAGCTAAGATTGATATGATAAGTAAAGACAGTTTGTCAATAGTAAGAGAATTTAAGTAAATAATTAAGAATTTTGGGTCTGCTAAAAATTATTATTATGAATCTGCTAAAAATTGGTCTAAAAAATTAAGAGTTTGGGTAAACAGTGTAAGAATTCACTTTTTATTTTATTTGAAATTTTCGAACTCAACAAATACATGGAACATAATGTAAAACTGCTTTGTTGATTAACGAAATTGCCTTTGCTGAAAATATGGTTTTTGTACTTGCTAGTTATACAATTTCACACACCTATTTTAAAGACACCTGTAGAGTACTAATTATAAAAAGATAATAAATATTTTATTAATTACACTCCGATTGAATTATTATTGATTAATATTCTTCTTAATTCTTTTCTTTTTAGGTAAGTTTTCGGCTACCCATGATGGTGAGAACTAATTAAAATAAAATATGTTCTATTTTGTCTGAATATCAATTGATATTTGTTACAGTGTTTAACTTAATATTTACTTTGATAAGGACGCCTTTTTTCCAAATCATATTTTACATCTGGTGCAAATGGATGTTGTTGTATTTTTTAATTACTTTTAATTTTTGCTACCGTAAGCTGCGCTAAAAAATTTCAGACATACTAATTTCTTCAAGTGATAAGACCTATAAAAATGGTCAAAGATGTCATACGAGTATATTATTTGTGAGGCAATAGTTGTTTTCGGTTTTTGTTGGTACATTTTTTTTTAAATTTATTTATTCTTTATTTTAAATTTTGTTGTTGCAATGTTAGACCCTATACAATACAGTAAAGATTAGGAACCACGTATGGAAACATTTGAATTGATAATAGTTTTGCATTAATAATTTATTTATAATTATATTCTAGAGGAATCTGTTGGTTTTTCTTATAACGGGTCCGCCATCTAACGTTTTTTTTTCAACTAGTGCTTATTTCGTGAATGGTAACAATTAGCCCATGTCTGATTTGACAGATAATTAGTTTTATCCTTCCGCTGAACGAATATGGTTGTGTATACGCTTTTTTCGCTTCGCTAAGTGGGCCTGCGATCGACTTACAGAAGATGCCGATTTTGCCAAAAAAAATTATCTTTTTAGATGAAGTTCATTTTTATCTTGACGGGTATGTAAACAAGCAAAATTGTCGCATTTGGAGCACAGAAAACCCGCACGCATACATTGAAAAGCCGATACACCCAAGACGAGTCACTGTTTGGGGATTTTGGTCCAGAGGCATAATTGGCCATTTTTCTTCGAAAATGAGCAAGGAGTGTCCGTTACAGTCAACGGCATTCGTTATAGGGCCATGTTGAACGAATTTTTTTTCACAAAAATTGCAGAGAAGGATATTAGCAACATATTGTTTCAACGGCGCTACGTGCCACACAGCTGAATCTACACTCGATGTTTTGCGCCCTGTTTTCAACAAAAAAAAAAAAAAGAATTATTTGGCGGACCCTTTAGAATAGGGCAGGTTATGTTTTTTTAATATTTTCAAAAACTAATATCAATTATTTAATTGCAAAAAAAAAAATTACTAGGTATACTATATAACTAAAATATTTGTGATTTTTAACTAATTATACATACAGTGAGTGTCACTTAAAATTGTACAGCACCATTTTTTAAATAACTTCACAAGGAAACAGGCAATATAAATTTATTATATAAAAAACAAGTTACATCAATAATTAGAGCAAAAAATATGTATTTCAACAACAACAAAAAAATAAATAAATAAGAAAATTCAATTCTATAAAATTAAAAAATATCGCAAAATTCATTATAAATCATAAAAAATAACAAATAAAATATTAATGGGAAATAATTTTAATATTTTGTTGTGCATTCTTTGCTATTTTCTAGAGTTTTCTTGGCATGGACTCCATAGGATTTTTACACGTTTACGAGTAAGGAGTTATTTCATTCCATTCTTATTGAAGTGCTTTCGGCAGAAGGCTTTGTATTTTCTAATTTTTTATTATGTGGTATTTGCCACAGATGTTCAATAGCGTTCACAGCCGGTGACTGGGACGCTGTTTGAATTACCTTTAGACAGTTATATAGCCTCTAGAGTAGACTAATGTGGGAAGATTGACTTAAATCTTTGTCGACGTACGACTTAAAAGTGTTCGAAGTACCCATTTTTCACACATTTTTTTTTTTTTTTAATTGTGCCATATTAGCATCAACAAATACTTAGTTTCCCAAATCCCATATCATATGTGATATTCCACTAGGCATCACAGTTGATCACAAGTTGGCATTATCTATTAATTTATTGAGTTTTTTCCACATCATTTATTTTCCCTAAGAGCAAGATATATTGAAACTGTATATATGTAAACTGTAGTCTTCTAAGTTTTTTTTTTGGTCACTAATATACGGTTTGTTTTAATTAATTCGAATGGAAGTATTTTTAAACCGTAGACGCCCTTTCTTCCTTTTTCAAATATACTTTTAATTCGCCGACTAATTTTGAGGCTAAAAACTGGTACAGGGCGTCCACCGGGAAGGGTGTTTATAATTTTTGATTATATGAAAGAGAATGGATCTTATATTGATAAATGTCGGCAATTATATATAGAATACAATGTCAGATAAATGTCCGCCTCTGTTAGCCTTACAAATGCGAGCCCTTTTGAGCACACATTTCACGCGGTATTTCATTAATTTCATCACGAATATTTTGTTTGAGTTGCCACAGTGTTTCTGGTTTGTTTGCATAAACCTTGCTTTTCAGATATCCCCACAGAAAGAAGTCCGGAGCAGTCAAATCCGGCGACCGTGGAGGCCAATCAACATCACTATTCCTTGAATAATTTGCTGTATGCGATGTGGCACCGTCTTGTTGAAACCACATGTTAGTCAAGCCCAAAGCATACAGTTGTGGCGTTAAAAAGTTTTCAATCATATCGCGATACCGCTCCCCATTGACAGTTACCGTTACGCCGTTTTCATTTTCAAAGAGGTAAGGTCCAATGAGTCCTCCTGACCAAATTGCACACCAGACTGTCTCTTTTAATGGATGCAAAGGTGGCTGATGAATAATTTTAGAGTTTCCATTGACCAGAACCGACTATTCCGTTAATTCACATAACTATTCAAATGATAATATGCCTCGTCACTCATTATGATTTTTTCATGAAATTCGGGGTTGTCATGGGCGAGCTATTTTAACGATTAAAACACGTTGGTTTACTGAATATTTTTTCATAATAAATTTGCCACGTCTCTACTTCACGACTGCCAAATATGTCAAAACCAATCTTTACGAAAATGACGGCAAAACAAAATGTTTGTTAATTTATTGTCTTTTTTAAGCTAAAAAAGCGGACCGAATTAATTTGTACTCCCGATACGTAAATTTTAAAAACCCAACCGGGTGGGCTTAATTGGGTTAAAATCCGGGTGGGTTTAATTGGGTTACCAAGTGGGTTGCCAACCATGGTAGAGTTTTTGTTCTCGCAACCTTTATTTTCGGTCCAGCTTCTTCTGTTCTGTTTTCAACGCCCTTCCCAGGATAGAGTCTAGCACTAAATTATTCTCGTTAAGTCTCTTGATGAGGGATATACGTTTTTGGGGCCCGTTTTTACACCTCAGTTCGTTCAGATGGCGTTGTGGCTTAGTTTAGCTTACTGTAAAATACTGGTAAATTAATTAAAAGCCGTATTTGAAAGCTCTTAAAAACGGGAAAATTAAAAATACAACTGTGGCAAGAAGAATTTGGTAACTCTTATCATCGGTTACGTCTAATACGTATGTAATAAAAATTCGAGGACTCTTACACTCAACAGGCTACTTTATGCTTTCTTTAAAACGTATCGCTAATTCTGAGCAACAGGTATCGGGTTATAACTGTCAAACGAGCTGCACTCAACAAGTTACAACACATAGACTCCGAGCAATATTTTGAGGCTCTAAACGAATATAGTCAATTTTGGAGAATCTATTTGAAAGTTAAGCACTAAGAACGTTCAGCATAGACTGCAAGGTCTGCAGTGAGTCAAAATTAGCAAAATATTATTTTATAAATTCTTTTAATGAGCCCTACAACATATGGCCGATGTCTAATTGCATGGCTTGGGCGATTTTTTCTGCTAAAGCTTGCTTCAAAAGAATCAGTTACACTGTGCGACAAAAATGAATGAAGTTGAAATACCTAGGACATGATACTATTTTCGTGATAGGCACCGTCGAGTAGAGCGAAGATCTGTTTTTGGAATTTTCGAAACACCTCAAAAATTTTGAGTTACGAGTGAAATACCGGTTTTTTGGAACCGCATGCATTTATAAGCTAATATAGTATCTGAATATTACCCGATTTTAAGTTTAAATTCGGATTTAGAAAGAAGAGGAACAGACCTTTTAATTGACATAAAAGTCATTTAAATAGAATATGGGTGTATTTCTCGAGCAAATACAATTTTCACATTTTCTTTTTTTTTAATACAGTTTCAAAGTAATCAAAGAATAATAACCGGTTTGCTGAAAATTTTATGGTATTTTCATGAGTTGCATTACGAAAAAGCTTAATAACTTCGTCAATTTCCAACGGATTTCTAAGCCGTGAGTCACATTTTATTCATAACTCAATACAAATCCTTAATTAGTTCACCAATAGTACGGTTTTTTTTTTGTATAAAATTGAGCCTAAAAACCCACATAAACTTAAAAAATGTTGAAAAATTGGATGAAAAATGTATATGTATGGCATTAATTTTCAATAAGACGACCGATTTAACAGCTGTCAAGTGATTTATTCTCGGTTTGGTTTGGCAATTCATCATGAATAGACTTACGTCCGGCGTAGATTTGTCGAATGGGCCCAAAACGAGATTACCGTTGTTCCGGATTTTCATAAGCGAATTTTGTTTAGCGATGAAGCGCACTTCTGGTTGAATGGCTACGTCAACAAAGAAAACTGCAGCATTTGGAGAGAAGGTAATCCTCAAGTGTATGTGGAAACACCGTTACATCCAGAAAAACTGACTGTTTGGTGCGCTTTATGGGCTGAGGGAATCATTGGTCCGTACTTTTTCAAAAACGATGGTGCCCAGAACCTTACTAACTTTTTCATTCCTGAATTGAATAACCATGATGTCCAGGAGATGTGGCGCAACATGTCACGCAGCTCGTGCCACAATAGACTTATTGAAAGACATGTTTGGTGACGGCCTAATTTCACGTTTTGGACCTGTGAATTGGCCTCCAAGATCTTGTGATTTAACACCGCTAGACTACTTTCTATGGGGTTATGTAAAGTCATTGGTCTATGCGGTAAAGCCACAAACGCTTGACTATTTGGAAGACAACATTCGCCGTGTTATTGCCGATATACGGCCACAAATGTTGGAAAAAGTCATCGAACTATATCCGCGCCAGCCGTGGCGGTCATATGCCAGAAATCATATTTAAAATGTAATGTCACAAGATTATCTTTCGGATAAATAAAATTCATGTCAATCGAATAATCCATCGTTGTTTTATTGCAACTTGAAGTTCTATACCTCTATAAAAAACACCCCTTATATACACTAGGCATCATAAGTCTTTACTCCTCACTCAATTCACAGTTCTAGTGCAAAAAATAACCCTCAAATACATAAAAAATTACAAAATTTTTAATATAAACTGTTCGCTGCAGTGCGGTGAATGTTAACGATGCAACTTTTTTCATATATGTTTACTCCAGATAATTTAACTGTACTTTCAATAAAAATACCTTGTATTCCAAAGAGTCAAAAGTCTATGCTCATAACTTTAAATCTGTCAGTAAATAAAAAAAACTATGATCACTAAGCATTCTTTGAGTTTTGTTTTGACAAAAGACTAATTGACAAATGCAAATCGCTACATTTATAACGATTTTGTACAAGTTTAAAGAAATGGTTCAAAAAAGAAACGAAATAGGTGTAGATGGAAGAAAAATGGTAATCAAATTTTGGAAAGGCGATCTAATTATAGCCAAAGAGTAGGGTTTATCGGTAGAGTGTGGAAACCGTTAAGAACAGTGTGGAACCGTTAAAAACGAACTGATAGAGAATATCAAAGTGTAGTTTCCCTTATAAGACAAATTTCAAAAGTGGTGCGCTTCAAATATCGAAAGGTGTTAAACAAAAGCTTAAGAAGACCATTAGCGTATCTACAGCAAGAAGAATTAAAAAAAGCTGATTACCATGGCCGCGTTGGCCGTAATATGGCGATCATTTCGTTAGCTAACCAAATAAACGTATAGCACTCGACAATAAATATGTTAATGTGCCGCCAGAGTTTTGGAAAGTGGTAATTTTTATATTACGAAAGTCAGTTTAGTATTTATGGAATCACTGAAAGACAGATGGTAATAAGAAAATCAGAAACCGTCCTTAATATAGAAAACTAGTTACGAGCTGTTAAGCATGGTGAAAAAGGTGTACTGATGTTAGAGACTATGGCAGCTGGTGAGTATGTAGTTTCGTAATTATCGAATCAGTAATGCACAAATATGTCTACTTGGATGTGTTGGGGTTGCCAGGAGAATATACAGCTGAAGCTGTCAAGCTTTAGTGCACTTTAATGGACCAAGAATATTGTTTAACCACTTCAATCACATGATAAAAACCCGATAGAACATTACTAGAAGGAAAAATTTGTCAACAGAGTATATCAAGTGAATCAATGCTAAAGGATGTAATTAAGGAACAGTGGGAGAATATCCCACTGAGAATATCCATCTGAGCTGAAGAGACTACGAACCTGATAAATTCTATGCAAAACAGGCTAAGAGGAATTCTTAGGTACTGCAGCTTTTTACTAAAAGTACCGTCAAATTATCTGCAGTAAAGATATATGTAAAAAGTTGCATCGTCTACATTCACTGCACTGCAACAAACATTTTATATTAAAAATTATGTGGTTTTTTATAATTTTTTTTGAAATTTTTGCAACTAAAGCATTGAATTTTGTGAGGAGCGAAGACTTATGATGCCTAGTGTATCATTTAGAGAGGTCTGATTTTTTTTCAAATCCGAAAAGAAACTTAAAATTGGATAGTATGCAGCCAAGTTGTGTGCGGCTGTGGTATGATAGGTAAAACATCCGCCTACCAACCAGAAGGTTCTCGGTTCAATACCAGACCAAACCATTTGAAAAAGAAAAAAGTTTTTCCAACAGCGTTATCACCTCATAACATTAGCTAGTAACTAACTGGTTATGAGTATTACTTACTATTGAAAACTGCTCTAATGCTTTGCCGTTTGGAGTTGGCGTTAAACTGTAAGTCCCTTTCAATGAGTCTAAAAATAGAATCGGGTGCAGCTCATTGACTGAGAGAAGTCCATATATTCCTTCATGGAATGTTAAACGAATTATTATTATAAAAACCGGTTTTTTATCCGTAACTCGAGATTTTGAAGGTGTTTCGAAAATTTCAAAAACTGATACTTGTTCCACTCGGCACGTCTGTCAGAAAAATAGTATCACTTTCCAGGTATTTATTTTTTTTTTTTTTTTGTGTCACTTTGTTATGTTATGTTATGTACGATTTCAGCAGCTCATAAAAATGGAACCATTCCGGTCTCACCGGTCCGGGCTTCTCACGCGATTTCTTATGCTTCGGCATGTTTTGAAGGATTTATTTTTTATCGCCAATTATGATTGTGATGTAAAAATGGCTTATTTTTAGGGTGTTCAAGCAGCATTTCATATATGCAAACATTTTAAAATTGCTGCTGGAGTATCTTCTAATAATCTTGCAAATTCTTCTTAAATTTAATAACAATTTTCTGGAGTAATTATATTTTAAAGCTACGGTCACGTTTGTCACTCATTTGGCGAAAAAAACGTAACCACTATTTATAGAAACATTTTATGGAAACATTTCCTTTTATGACAACATTTCTTTTAAAATTGCAAAAACATATATAGATTTTTAAATTACTGACTTAAAAAAAAAAAAAAGGAACACGTCACGTTTTTTTTCGTCAGATATTGACCATAGATTAACCCTTATGGGTGTACTTTGCGGCCTTTGTTTTCGGTGTCAAAATTGATACTTTTGAAACTCAAAGGCTATTTTTCTCACTCTGAAATCGATGGAACGTATTTATGAAAGGCTTCGGTGAGTAATCTATGTGCTACAGCTGCTCTTAAATGCCACATTGATTATTAAAAACACATACCCTGTGTAAAGTGTAGTATAGGCCATCTTTTGTGAATCATTCAAATCCTTCTAGATTTAGTTTTTCCCTGTTTGTTCTTCCCGTTTTCCTAATGCTTCTCCTTAGTTCCTACTGGTCTGCTTTATCGGTTTCACAAAAAAATATAATCGAATAATAGGTTTTTCCAACTTTTTTAATTTTCTTTATGGAGTGAATGCAAAGAAAAAAATATTCGATTCCGGTATTGAAAAAAATATGCATTCATTCCGCTTTGCTTGTTTTCTCTTTATAAAGCCTTTTTTCCTCTCCTCTCTTATTTTCATTTTTTTGTACTTTTTCTAATACTTCAGAGTTTCCCTTTGAGTCTTCGACCACCTGGTGTGTGGAGTGGTGGCATGTATTTTTATGCAAATCAAATCGAGTGTGTTTTTAATTTTTTTCTTTTTCTTATTCTGCTTTACCTGTTTGATGCGTTCAAATCTGAGTGTTTTTTAATTGAGCCGAGAGTATGATTTTGTTTTTCTAATGAAAATCTTTTGCGTTTAATTGCATTTTTTTATAATTTCAATAAAGAACAAAATATTAATTTGATTATTATTTTTTCTCTTTTTTTCTGCCTTAGCAAAATGCAGAAGCTGAAAAAAGTTATTATTTTTTAATGAGTTTCGAATGTAGTAGACGTTGGCAACAGAAATTATAAAAAGAAATCTTAGCTTCAGGAAATGACCGGTAGTAAATGAGAAACGTAGTTGAAAAGTAGTCTCGAAAAGAACAAGAAAGTTCTTAACGAAGCAAAATACAAATAGCGATGACCACTAGACAAATTGTTCATGCATCGTGAACTTATGGAAAAAGTTTTGCTTTTTTACGGCATCAGATGCAAAAAAGGATATAAAAATATTTAGCAAAAAGATGAAGGGGATATTGTAGTGACACAAGCCTTTCTAGATTATACTTTCCACCAAGATAAGGGACAAATTCAGCCAGCTTACAAAAGTTAAGCGAAATTCATTTAGTTCAGTTAGTTTAGTTAGTCTTACTAGCCAGTTATTAAAAAAAGGGAGCTAAATATGAAGTATATGGTGAATGGGATAACAGTTCATATATTTTTGACATCGTGACATGCACACGTAGCATCCGGGTATTATATTAAGGCAGATTGTCCATATGTTTCAAGTATTATTCTCCTTGTTGTCCGATAGACTTTTTTCTTTTGGTTTTGGTTTGATTACGAGCGAAATGTTCTTACGTACGAGTAAAGTGTCGAGCAGTTGTGGTTACATGTACTCGTATCTCATTTATTACTCAAAAACACATTAAATCCTACAAAATAAGTAAAAGTCAACCTGCTTTTCTACTAAAACTATTTTTTATGATACAATTAAAGGACAGAAAAAATATTTGTTATTTTGTAATATGAAGTTAAACCGAAGTTTGGTCCAATTTGGTCAAAAAAATCGTATAAGTGTTTGTTGTCTGGCGGCACAATAAATAAGAAAAAAACGGTTATTTTTCCATTATTTGAGTTTATTGTCAGCTACAATATATTAAACAAGTATCTTACGCTAACAAACATTTTGTTATAATTGTCATTAATTAAAAAAATGTCAGTTTTTAAATAATTTCCGCTGTTTTAGAAAATCAAATCGTTGAAATGGCTAAATGCGATCAGTCAGTACACGAAATTGCAAAGGCATTGGCAACAGTGCTTTAAGCTAGAAAAAGAAAAAGTATTAGCGGACGTGTCAAAAAAAAAATCGAACATTTATTAGTTACGAAACAGACAAAACCATTTAAAGAGACAGCAAATGCCATAAACAAGCCAGGTAGTGAATAGACAGCACGCAGAGCGCTTAAAAGAATCGAAACCAGCACTGTCGGAAAAAATTTAAATACACGGCTAAAGTTCTGCAAAGAGCACAAAAACAGTCTTGCACTGTAGCGTGCAAGACTAATAACGAGAATATGGTCGGATGAAACCAAATTAAAACGTTTTCAGTCGGATGACAAGCAATACTACTGGCATCGTTCTTATGAAACGCTTAAAAAACACCAAGTAAAAGAAACTATGAAGCACGGAAGCGGAATTTTAATGGTTTGGGCCTGTTTTACTTGGTGGCACCTGGGTCTAGTGGTAAAAACTGACAAATAATGCAAAAATAATATTATCTTCGTGTCTTAGGTGATAGTTTACCCGATTTAGTGGGCCAAACTGCTTCCCGGAAGATTTGATTTTCAACAGGATGGGGATCCCAAACATCATGCCAAAACCGTTAAGGATTGACTGTTACATCAGAAAATTTAAACAATGCAATGACCAGCGCAGAGCCCAGATCTCAACCCGATAGAAAACTTATGGGATTTGCTGAATAAACGTCTTTCACGATAAGCTAATGTGCAAACAAATTTAAAATGAATTTCGGTCCCGAGTCCAAACAAAGTGGTAAAATATTCCGAAGCATACCATTGAAAACTTGGTCGAAAGTATACCAAGGCGTGTCAAAAGCGTGATAAAAGCAAAAGGCAAAATATATATGACAAAATATTGAAAATTAAAAGAAAAATGTTTTGTGTTTAAGCTTGCAGAAGTGAACTCTTGGGACTTATTCATAAAATTGAATTTCAGCTTATTTTCTTTAATTATTATTTTACTAAGTAGTTTAAATACAAATTTTAAATGCGATTCCTTTATTTTATGCATTTGATTTCGGTTCTGATAACTAAAACGTAAGCAATATCATGTTGTATTGCTCGTCGATTGTCCAATATTGTTCCGCTCACTTGTCGACTTTGTCTGCACTAACAATAATGTTTTCTTTTACATCGTATCAATATGACGGTCATTGGCTTTGTTGGCGTATTTTCTAAAGTAGTATAAAGCATAAGAACTAAACAAAGGAAGTGGAAGTTGCTCGTGCTCTAATTGACAACTTTTTGTCGTGGTAGTTTTCTTCTTGGTTGAGGCAAGAGTGTTCGCCAACGCATAAATACTTAGAAATTCGACCGTTTTGTTCAAATCAAACCACCGATTAACACACTTCAAAGTGTTCAAGATTTACTTTGTGCAATGTGACTAATATCGTATTTTTTAAGATGTTTGCAGTATTTTATAACCCGAAGATGATCATATGATGCTTTAGACTAATGCCAATTGAAAGTGAAATTTACCCAAAATCGATTGATCGTTGAGACCATTCACCCATACCAGCATTGAAGGTCCATTCGACATTAAATCCTACAATGGTAGAGATTGTCGTATTACTCAGGATTTGATTTTTTTAGCTTTGCAACGACGGCAATTTGTTTGAAGGCAACCGGTGATATGTCGACGGACACCTTATTTGCAGTTTTTGTAAATTTTTTTCCCGTCGCGGTTTGGTTTTCCATTTGCATTCTGATAATGAGACTGTTTTGCTCGAAGTGGATCACAAACTAGAAATGTTGCTTCTGGCACGAAACAGACTGTGGAATGATATTTTATATTCCGTCGCGGTTTGGCTTTCCGTTTGCATTCTGATAATGAGACTGTTTTGCTCGAAGTGTATCACAAACTAGAAATTTTATATCCCAGTTTCACATATGAATAGTTTGCGACAATGTTAACCCGCTTTGAAGTAAGAAAACTATTAACCGCTGTGAACGCAGATACTTCTGACCTTGGCCCTCTAACCCTAGAACATTTTAACACCTGAAATCGTTTACTTTGGTCCTTAACTATTGCCAGCAGTCGCCAAAAGCTAAATATGCTTCAGCATTGATTTCCTCAGCTTTATGATATGTACACCGCTCTAATCCCGGCAAAAGCAAGGCATGTGTAGAGGAAGTGTTCGAAGGTCACGATATTCTCCCCGCATACCCTACAATTATCAGACTCAACACAGTCCAACCTATATGGTTTTGCCATCAAGCCAGAGTCTGCGGCAAAATGAACACATCTCTCCTTTCCACGGTCTTGCTATCTTATGACAACTTATCTTTACAAATAAAACTTTACGGTATTCAAGAAATGTGACAGATATGTTTAATTTGTTAGTTTTTAAAAATAAACTTAAAACTTTTTCTTTTGTTGATTTTTTTTTTCGAGCGTACCTGTTTATACACATAAAGCAGAAACTTATTTCGAACAAAACAAGCGAAAAAAGAGCATAAAAAATTGCAAGAATGTTGTGGTTTCAGCACAATCGGTAAAACAACACGTAATAAAAAACGAAAATAGCGAAAATTCAATAACAAGAAGAAGAAAAAACATAAATTTATGGCATTCAAATGCGGTTTTAAGCAAATTTACCAGCAATTTTTTACCGAAAAACAAACGGCAACAACAAAATCAAATAAAATATTTGTAAACAAATAAAACAATCAAAATGCTAAGAATAAAACTCAATAAATAGTTTTTGGAATTAAAAGAATTTAAGAAGAAAATTAATTTTAAAAGCAAACAATGTAAAATAAGTGAAAAAAAATATATTTGCGAAGATATAAAGAAGTAAGAACAATTCACTATTCCCAACACTGGCTTAGAGTACTCCCCACTCATACGATAACACTTTTAAACTCCTGATAAAGGCACAAACATGTTTGAACCACATTTTGTAAGTATACGTGAAAAGTAAAATAATGGTCGTTGTGTGTGACTATCGTCGATTTAAGTCTTAAATGTACTCTTCTATTTAATCCAGAGACTGTAAAGCTCTTAATTACTTAAGCGTACGTTTATTATGGTTTTTAAAGGGATAAATAATAAAAAGAATGAATATAAGAAAACAACTTAATTATGCAGTAATATTGTGGAAAAGTAACAAGGAGATATGAAAAGAGAGACTATAGTGAAGTAAAAACATCAATGTATGAAAAATAGTAAATATTAGCTGAGAACTTTTAAAAGAAAATTTACTAAAAACAATGTTATAGTGCTTACTAGTGTTGCCATATATTTTTTTAAACAAAACTGATTTTCAAGTGGAAAAACTGCACATACTTAACAAAGTAAAAAATACACCCGTGTCGGGTACGTTCTGTAAACCAAAAACGAGTGAAGTTATAATCAAGTAAACTTTTTAAAGACGAATAAAATTTAAATGAGCCAATTTAATAAAAAAGTGAATTAATAAGAAAAAATAACACGATCTTGTCTGAATTGAAAATTATAGCAATTTGAAGTTTCATTCGATTTCAGTTTCACACGATTTCGAATTACAGAACATACCCTATAATTCATTTCTTTTTTTTATTCATAACAAATTAAATGTGATATACATAAATGATATATAATGACAAGCGGGGCCCCCAGCGGGTACACCGCATTCGAGTTTGCTGTATCCATTGGTACTAACCGTTTTTTAGGTTAGCTCTAGATTTCGATATATACCGTTATTTCGAAATCAGTGGAGGATGCACAACATATATTCGTGTAATTCAAAAATTGACCCAATTTATTGAATAAACTAAAAAATTCGCAATTCCGAAATACAATTCCTTTAAATAAGGCTGAAACTCTTTTCATTAGCGTATTATTATTAGTATTTTTTTCTCTTTTTGGCAAAAGAACAGTGGGATCACATTCTTATTAAAATATGTATGAATGAGTGATATTTAATGAGTATGTAATAAAAAACTAAAGTTTTTTAGACATACTCGTAAATGTGAGTATCACACACTGTGTGAATTCTCTGTTTCTTTATGAAGTTTCATTCGATTTCAGTTTCACACGATTTCGAATTACAGAACATACCCTATAATTCATTTCTTTTTTTTATTCATAACAAATTAAATGTGATATACATAAATGATATATAATGACAAGCGGGGCCCCCAGCGGGTACACCGCATTCGAGTTTGCTGTATCCATTGGTACTAACCGTTTTTTAGGTTAGCTCTAGATTTCGATATATACCGTTATTTCGAAATCAGTGGAGGATGCACAACATATATTCGTGTAATTCAAAAATTGACCCAATTTATTGAATAAACTAAAAAATTCGCAATTCCGAAATACAATTCCTTTAAATAAGGCTGAAACTCTTTTCATTAGCGTATTATTATTAGTATTTTTTTCTCTTTTTGGCAAAAGAACAGTGGGATCACATTCTTATTAAAATATGTATGAATGAGTGATATTTAATGAGTATGTAATAAAAAACTAAAGTTTTTTAGACATACTCGTAAATGTGAGTATCACACACTGTGTGAATTCTCTGTTTCTTTATGAAGTTTCATTCGATTTCAGTTTCACACGATTTCGAATTACAGAACATACCCTATAATTCATTTCTTTTTTTTATTCATAACAAATTAAATGTGATATACATAAATGATATATAATGACAAGCGGGGCCCCCAGCGGGTACACCGCATTCGAGTTTGCTGTATCCATTGGTACTAACCGTTTTTTAGGTTAGCTCTAGATTTCGATATATACCGTTATTTCGAAATCAGTGGAGGATGCACAACATATATTCGTGTAATTCAAAAATTGACCCAATTTATTGAATAAACTAAAAAATTCGCAATTCCGAAATACAATTCCTTTAAATAAGGCTGAAACTCTTTTCATTAGCGTATTATTATTAGTATTTTTTTCTCTTTTTGGCAAAAGAACAGTGGGATCACATTCTTATTAAAATATGTATGAATGAGTGATATTTAATGAGTATGTAATAAAAAACTAAAGTTTTTTAGACATACTCGTAAATGTGAGTATCACACACTGTGTGAATTCTCTGTTTCTTTATGAAGTTTCATTCGATTTCAGTTTCACACGATTTCGAATTACAGAACATACCCTATAATTCATTTCTTTTTTTTATTCATAACAAATTAAATGTGATATACATAAATGATATATAATGACAAGCGGGGCCCCCAGCGGGTACACCGCATTCGAGTTTGCTGTATCCATTGGTACTAACCGTTTTTTAGGTTAGCTCTAGATTTCGATATATACCGTTATTTCGAAATCAGTGGAGGATGCACAACATATATTCGTGTAATTCAAAAATTGACCCAATTTATTGAATAAACTAAAAAATTCGCAATTCCGAAATACAATTCCTTTAAATAAGGCTGAAACTCTTTTCATTAGCGTATTATTATTAGTATTTTTTTCTCTTTTTGGCAAAAGAACAGTGGGATCACATTCTTATTAAAATATGTATGAATGAGTGATATTTAATGAGTATGTAATAAAAAACTAAAGTTTTTTAGACATACTCGTAAATGTGAGTATCACACACTGTGTGAATTCTCTGTTTCTTTATGAGCAGTGGTAAAAAAACGGGATAACTACATTGTAGCACTCGAAAAGATACGAATAAACCTCACCACAGTTATATTAAGCAAATGAAGTAAAACTTTTACTTTAAAAATTCTAATTAAAATAACAAAATTGATAATAATAAACAAAAATGTTAAAATCTGCACGAACTGATTTACAAGCAAAGAACTTAAAAACTGCTCAGCGTTTCAAAAAACTGCAAAATATAGATAAATCTACACATCTGGCAACGCTGATTCTTACACAAACTGCCCAAACTCTTCTCATTTTTTGTTTGTTGGTTGTTTTTCTCTCAACCTATTGATTTATATCTTAAGTTTTGTTATTGTACATAAACAAGTGCACGCACACACACACATATACATGCGAGTGTATAAATAAATACTATTTCAAGTACAAAAAGTTAATGCATTACCAGAAATAGTCACGAGAGCGGGAGCTTGAGAAAGTATTATGTGCACAGTTGTTTTTGTTATATGTAATGGCTCTCTGCTTGTTTTTTCATATAATTCTTAACAAATTATGATGTTTACGAGCAAAAGATGAAACCATTTTTTTGATGTAATAATACAGCTAAACGCACGCATACATATACACATATACACATTCACTTATACATACTCTATAAAATATTATGTACCGTTTGTCTTGTGGTTTTCTACCACTGTGAGAGTTGAAAAGTAAATGTGAGTGGTGGCGGTGGTTTTCTTTACATTGTAATCTTTTAATATTTGCTCTTACTATACACACACACACACTTTAAATAGAACTGCGTTTACTTAATTAATTTATTTGAGTAAACTGATTAATTAAAGGAAACTTGTTTATATGTGTGTGCGTATGTATACATATGTGTGTAAAGATGTTTACATTTACTGCGAGTTTAAGTAGGATAAACACATTGTGCAAAAGGGGGTCAGTGAAATTATTTACACTGTTTAGGGTTTGCTTGTTACGGTTGCTTTGTTTTTTTCATTTTATTTATTTATTTTTTTACAAAAGTCATAAATGAAAATGTCAACAAATATTCCGATTGCTTAGGAATGGGTAAATAAGAGGAAATTATGAAAAAGGGCACTAACGGCAGCTTATATTATTGGTTGTATAACTTTAAAGTGCGTGGGATTTACAACAGACAATTAATGTTTTTAATAGGTTATATGGCATTTTGGATGGTAAATATTTTTCATATATTCTTACTTTATCATTTATCGAAAAAAAAAAAAATTATTCGATAATGTCGTTGTTTTGTTGGCACAAAACTGCAGGAAGTTTTGCTTTATTTTGTATGTAATTTATAATGGTGGTTTTTCTTTTCGCCAGGATAGATCCCAATTGGTTCCAGGATAAAACAAATAAAGGGTCCGCCCTCTAACGTTTTTTTTAAACTAGTGCTTATTTCGCGAATGGTAACACTTAGCTCATGTCTGATTTGACAGATAATTAGTTTTATCCTTCCGCTGAACGAATAGGGTTGTGTATATGGTGCGGATTTTGGTCCAGAGGCACACAGCTGCACACAATAGTGTGGGCTACTGCATGGCCATCCGAGGCAGCCATTTGAATGAAATTATTATCCATTATTAACCGGAAGGATTGTACTTTCAGATAAAAAAAGAAATTTGAGAAAATATTCAATAGTTTTTTTATAGCATTTTCAAAAAAAATATATATATATATATTTGGCGGTATTAAAAAAAAATATAAAACTAACCGATTTCGATTTCTTTACTCCTTAAATTTATTAAAAACTTTTTTTTTAGCAATTAATCAATCATCAGTGCCTCCTTTAGAGGTCGGAACACGACTCTCTTGTCCTCGAAAGGATCCCATACTTTTTATTGTTTACAGGGAGATATGGCGGTCAATATTGCCAGTATTTCCCATATATAATATTTCCCTTTATGGTAGTTGGTATTTTTTTCCAGTCACCAATACTCCTGGAATATATGGCACTCTGTCCCAGTATATTTCCTGGATCCTACTACAAACCTGGGAACTATGGCTGTTTTTACCAGCCCATACATTCTGCCTGGCAGGGTTGACAGACCTGGCGATTTTTCGCCAAACGTGGTGATTTTGAAACTTGTTTTGCGTGCTAATTTTCAGCTTTGCTACATGGCGATTTTTTGGCGATTTTAAAATTATTTGGCGATTTTCTTGGCTATTTTTGATGACAAAGACGAAAAATTAACATTATTGTTATTTTGGTATATTACTTCGTAAAATTGTAAATTTCACACCTTCATTGTGTATTTGAGTTTATCATCTTTTTAATTTATGTAATCTGGCAGCCTTTTACTATCAATTTAAAGTGAATGCATGCACATAAATGTGTATGTATGTCATATTTTTTGCTCATTTAAAAAGAACTAACGGTAAACAGAAAATAATTTCCTTTAAATTGTGTTTTCAAAATATTAAAAGTCTGTTATGGCATCTTCACCGAAAAGTGCAAGAATAGATCGTTATCATAAAAAGGAATGGGAAAACCAAAACTGGGCAAAAGGTATGTAAATAAATTCGTTTGTGTTTTAAAATTTATTAAATTTTTATACTACTTACAGGTTGGCTAAAACCAATATCAGACGCTCCATCGAATTATCAAAGCACTAGCAGTCCCATAAATACATCATGGTGCTTTGCATGTAAAATTGCTTTAAGATCACATCAAATAGATCTGCAGAAACATGTAGACACGAAATAGAATGCGATATGAACTTCTTGACGCACCTTTGGGAGTTATAAATTATATGAATATCAATAACATATGTTCTACTATTTTTGTACCTACTCAAGAAATGATTAATAAATTTAGTTCTCATGTAATATATTCAAAAAGAAGAAGATAATGAAGACTGTCTAGACGAAAAGTATATAGCATTTTAGATATATAACAAAACCGAGACCATATATTTATACCCAAATTTATTTTATCTTAACCATAAAAACTATTTGTTACAGCTTCTAGTAAACAACAAGCTATGTATTTTATAAGTAATGAATACCTTTTGTTTTAACTAAGTGGTTTTAATAAAAATTAACACAATATATTATGGTGATTTTTTATTCACTTTTGGCGAATTTTAGCAATATGGAATAAATTACATTTTGTTTTAGAAAAATATTATTATAAAAACAAATATATGGATTTTATAGTCAAAGTGTAAAAAATAAGTGATTTGGCGATTTTGGCAATTTTTTCAATTAAATTTGGCGAAAAAGCTAAAAATAGGTCTGACAACTCTGCTGCCTAGCACTATGTATGCGTTAGAAATAGTTAATTACCAGTTGATTGTACTCTCTTCTGCTCTTACATGATGTATATATACATACAAAATAGTCTTAAAATTAATAATAGAATTCTCTTAAAATTAACTATATAATGTCTTTCTATTAAAATTAACAATATAATTCTCTTTGCGAGTCAGCATTGTAATTCTCATTATAATTCTCTTAATATTTATAAAGGGTCCGCCAAATAGTTTTTTTTTTTTTTTTTGAAAATGCTATAAAAAAACTACAGAATATTTTCTCAAATTTCTTTTATTATTTGAAAGTACAATCCTTCCTTAAGTACATTATCGATTGTGTGCAGCTGTATTTCACCAATGGCTTCACGAATATTGTCCTTTAAAGCGTCAATTGTCTCTGGCTTGTTGGCGTAACACTTATCTTTGACGGCACCCCAACGGTGTCAAATTGCAGCTCCGAGGTGGCCAAACAAAATCAGCTCTGCGGCTGATAATGTGATCTTCAAAAACAGGGCGCGAAACATCGAGTGTAGCTTCGGCTGTGTGGCACGTAGCGCCGTCCTGTTGAAACCAAATGTTGCTAATATCCTCCTCTTTAATTTTTGTGAACAAAAATTCGTTCAACATGGTCCTATAACGATCGCCATTGACTGTAACTGCCACTTCTTGCTCATTTTCAAAGAAAAATGGCCCATTTATGCCTCTGGACCAAAATCCGCACCAAACAGTGACTCGTCTTGGGTGTATCGGCTTTTCAATGTATGCGTGCAGGTTTTCTATGCCCCAAATGCGACAATTTTGCTTATTTACATACCCGCCAAGATCAAAATGAGCTTCATCTGGCAAAATCTGCATCTTCTGTAAGTTGACCGCAGGCCCACTTAGCGAAGCGTATACACAACCATATTCACTCAGCGGAAGGACAAAAGTAATTACCTGTCAAATCAGACATGAGCTAAGTGTTACCATTCACGAAATAAGCAGTAGTTGAAAAAAAAGTTAGATGGCGGACCCTATAGTACGGATTCAAATATATTTTTTATTAATAATTCCTTTTCGAAACAAATTACCAATTGTCATCAGTTATAAAATAAAAGCATTTGTGATGAAAAGCTTCATTACAAATTTCAAAAAGAGCAGCTGCAGCACATCTATGGCTCAGCGAAGATTAGCTTGAATAAACTGTTTGATGAATTATAATGTGCTAAAGAAAGTTTTCTCGGCTTAAAAATAGTAATTTTCACACGAAAAACAAAGCAAAACAAAAAAAGATTGAAGGTAGTCTAGGAGGCATCAATCAAGCTTAAGGAGAACATAATTGGAGGCTTGTCAGAAAGAGGATTCATTCAAAAGCAAAGCAGTTGTGTACTGCTCGAATGCCATAAAAATATGCCACTTTTGCATCAAATCAAAACTGAGGATTAACTAACGCCTGTATCTATTGTACGAGTAATAACCATGAAAGCAAGAATTGGCATGTAAAGCCTGACTAACCAACCGAATATCCATTGCGCCAATATAATGTTATATCTTTGGTGGGACCATCTCTTATAAGCTAATTAAATGAGATTAGACGACCATAGACGACCTGTACCGGATACAATTGGCTTGTTCAAAGCGAGCATTTTTCAAAAGAATTTACGACAAAATATGCAGCCATAATATTCAATAGAAAATTGTAGAAAACAATTGCAATGACAAAAGAGGAACATGGTTTTAAATATTCTCTGTGATAGGCTCTAGCTGTCTAAACTTTATGACGTGCGGATATACAGATTGATTCTAATACCTCTTCAGTACTCGTTTGGATGTAAATGGCAGTAGTTCTAGTGGTGTGGTGAATGATCTCAAAACGCATACCAACAGTTACAGTTTAGATCTTGCAACCCACTCTCACTGAAGTAGGTTTATTTTGACTTGTTTCGTTCTTGTTAAACTTCCTTGATCAAAAAGTTTCCGAAATAATTCTCATGTTACGGTTCCATCGTTCCGACATGATTTTTTTTTTATTAACTTGGTACATCTGCTGTTGATATTCCCGCTATATCTTCGCGTTATAGCTTGACATTTATAAAAGCTACGTAGCCAAGAGTACATCTATCGCTATGTATGTTGGCGATTGTTTACAATTTTGACCATGTAGAGGTCGTAAAAGACATGATTTGCGAGGCTGTATCCGATCCTACATTCATCAAAAGGATCATTACTGGAGACGAGATGTGGGTTTATGAGTACGACATTCAATCCAGACAAATGAGCCGAGACCATTTTCAGTTAAAAAAGAAGGCAACGCTCACGGTTTTCATAGATTACTACGGTGTAGTGCGTCATGAATGGTTTTGCCAGAAAGTCAGACAGTAAACAATGACTATCATTTGGGCGTTATGAGACGTTTTCGTGAAGCAGTTCGACGATAGAGACCAGAATTGTGGGCAGAAAACACGTGGATTTTGCACCGTCGCACAGTGGCATCATTATTCGAAATTTTTTGACGAAAAATGCAACAAATATCATCCAACAGCCACCGAATTCACCTGACTTGGCACTCTGTGACTTCTTTCTGTTTAATCGAGTTAAAAAACCATTACGGGGAACGCGTTTCAGCAGCCGATAGGAAATAATGGAAAAATCGCAGCACTGCTCGTAGCACTGATGAACATACCGAAAACTGAATATAAAATATGCAAATGCCAAGCTATGACGCTATTATTCAGCGGAAATATCAACAACAGATGTACCAATTTAACTAAAAAAACCACCGCCACACGGTGATTAGAAGAAGAAACTTTTTGATCAAGGTAGTAAGGCTCAATGAGACGTGACTTGGCAAATCAGCTTTATGGTCATCACTAACCGAGTACAATGTAGTCCATACGGTTCGATCGTTACGTTAAAACTTTGGTGTTGCTTGTAGTCACGTCTACCTAAACCTTTAATAAGTTCCTTTATAGCCACTTAGTGCAAACATAGTCGACTAAAAGAGGTCACTATAGAAATAGTCTTTAAAAATGGGTAAAAGTGCATGAGATGCCTGGAGCTATAGACATATTAGTCTAGCAATTAGATCTCATTTTACATATGTGTCAAGATATGAAAATACAGTTCAAGCGTTGCTGTTTTTTTCTTCGTCACTCTTCTTGGGAGCATATGGCTTTCCACAAAGCATCCATTGCCTTGTTTCAATTTTATTTATCAGCTAATTTTCAAGCTAAGCAGATGATTAGTTTACTGTAGCTCGCCTCAATGCGCTCGTATAAAGATAAAGATCCTTAAGTGGTTCACATACTTGATAAGCTTTTAATTTATTTCTATTTTATTTTAAATCTGAACAGAAAAATTGTGTTTTTCTTAAAATTTGTATATATGCAAAGAAATTATTTATACATTTTTTTACACTTAAGATGTTCGGGTCAAATTAGACTCAGTTTCAACAATAAGGAAGATGACAGTGATTTCCACGTTGATTTTCCGTTGTAAGATTATTAAAGTTCTTTTTTCGGGCACCAGTCTACCAAAACGTCGGAAGAACTCTGACAATTTCTGAAGCTCAAAATAGGCGAAATATCTATTATGCGGTCCCTTCATAGTTTCCAACGTTGAAAATTTATTTATTTTATTTTAGTGAAGTGAAGCTCTGCTATATAAAAAATTGGGGTACAACTGACGATATCTTGAAGAAAAATAGTCTATCGATGATACCATCATGCCCCAAATAGGTCTAAAATTATTAAAAAAAAAAGAAAATTACTAATTTTCACTAGTTTAGCGAACTTGAAAAGAGGCATGATGAACCTATACTTTGTTGTTTGAGTAGCAAGAATAACTCTAATATCTGCAGTAGTTTAATAATTAACACTTATAAAAACTACTAAAAGTAAAAGTTGTCTGTCTTTTTACTTATATTTTTTCTAAATTTTTAAAATTTATAACAATATCTCGTATAAGAGTGTTATTGAGTGCATAGATTTTTAATTTTTTTTTTCGAACTAAAGACTAACAATTTTAAAAATCTTTATAAATAATTCATAAAAAAAGGTATTTTGTGCTAAAATGAGAGAGATTATCTATCCTTTGGAATAAATGCAATAGAGAATTCATTTTCATAAACGGTTTCATGTACAACAAAACGTTGCATACAAAGTAAAACTAAAAACAACAATTGCATACTTACCTTCTTGAAAAAAGAGTATGCACTTATGCACACACTTATGTGCAAATTGTTATACAGAAAACTAAAAAAAACCCATTGAAGTGTATGAAATCGAAAATATTTGTTTTCGTATGGCTTATACGAGTTCGTTTGAATGGATGTACGAGTATGGAAAGAGAGTAAATATAGAGGAGTACAGGAAAACAACAAACGAAACAATAAAACAATATACTGAACGCATTGGGAAAAAAAGTAAATGGAAAGAGAGAGAGAGAGAGAGAGAGAGAGAGTGAGATAATAGTAGTTTTTAACTCGTAAAATTTGAATAAACGTAACATATTCGGCATGCCTTTATTTTTATTACTCGTATCATGCTCATCCCTCATACCAAATGCACACCAGCTATATAATTAGGCTTGGGTAGTTCGCGAACGAGCTAGTTCAGTGAACTACTCACACAGGTGAGCTAAGAGAGTCGGTCATTTCAATGAGTCTTTTTACTCCGTGGTTCGTTCAGTCGTTTACTCTTTCATGTTTCTTTTTCGTACATGATTTTTTTCGTTCATGATTCTCTTTAGTTCGTGTGTCTTTTTTTCATGTTATATGAAAAGAACATATGTAGGTTGGTAGTGCCACTCTGAAAATAACATATACAATCAGTGTTGCCAGACAATGAGTTCCATTGGCTCCGTAGTTCATGTTTCTTTTTGTTTATGTTTTTTCTTCGTTCATATTTGTTTCGTTGGTATGTTTGGCACTTAATTCGAAAAATAATTAATTAATTTGCAAAGCAGTGTTGTAACAAGCTGAATATGTAAATTAAGCAAAAATAGATATGAATAAATTATGTTAAAAAATATATTAATAATTTTTTCTTTTTATAAATAAATAAACAATTGAAAACTTTTATGAAAAAGTTATAAAACGAACACAATCGATTTTGCTTTGTTTTCTCTTTTTTCATTTAAAATATATCTTGTCTCGCTGACATTAATTTTTCAAAAGAATATAAAATAATTAATTCAATGATATTTATGCAAAAATCAGTTAAAACCCTGAAAAACTGCCTGAAATACTAGCAAATTTGCGACAAATAACCTTTTCAAATGTACATAAGTATGTACTTGCAATAACATGTTATTGCAAATCCTTAATTATTAAAATTAAAAATTTTGAAAAATATGCTATCATATGCATATGTACTACTAGTATATGTGTGCAATTTTTGAAATTCTTTTTAAATTTGAAAAATCAATGTTCTGTTAAAGTAGGTTGTGGGAACGGCTGTGGCCATGATGAAATTGTATAAGTTGAAGTTGTTTGTCCGGCTGATTTCTTTTTGCGTTCAAATGCTGTCGAAAGTTTTTTTTGCGCAGTAGAGACTTATTAAAAAAATAATCCAAGAATATCGTAAACTATATCTTATTGCAAAAAGCATGCTGCAAAACGCATTTAGAAATAATATATTATTATTATGGCTATTCAATTTTTATAATTGAAAAACGTCCAGAAAGCGAAATATGTTAAAATTAAAATTTTCAACAAAATTATAATAATAAATGTGAAATCAACTGAGTACTAAACTACTGAACTAAGTGAACGTCATAGCTCATTTAAATGAGATGAACTAAAAAGAGCAATCACTGAAAAGAGCTAAAGAACCCAAATCTATGTATAATACTACAGCAGTTTTGAAAAACTACTGCTTGCTTTACTGCACTCGCTCCCATCTACCGATATTGAAACTTTACTTTTGTGTGTGCTGTTTTTGTGTGTATGTACCGTAAAGTGTGCTTTGTAAGTGGTGTAAAAATAGAGAATTAAAAGTACTTTAGCTAACCTAGTTTTTATATCTATACTAACTAAGACCTGGTGTGAATTGCTACCCCCATCTTAATTATTATCTGAAATCCTATCTTAACGAAATTTTTTACCCTTTTTTCACATTTGTCCCCTTGCGGTCAAAATTCAGTCATTTGTTCCTTCCAGAAAGACACTGTAGGTACTGATTTTTAACTTTATACAGTTTTCAAACAAATAGCTCTTATCCAGTGTGATTTCGGCAATTCCCGCTTTTTGCCTGATGTGGATATATAACGAAGCTTTAATAGTTGTCATCCTCCACGTATACAAACTTCAATATTTAATATAAATGGAAGTTGACACGCCCACTTTTGCAATCTAACCCACTTATATAATGATGATATGATGTATTGTCCGCAACGTTGCTTGAACCAAAATTATAAACTTCTACTTTTACCATTCTCAGGGCACACAAAAATCATTGAGAGCGAAAAGTTTAAAAGATTGAATTTCTATTTTTGATTCACTGCTAAAAACGAACGATACCGAACTATTTCTGAAACGAATGATTACTAGCGATGAATAGTAGATCACTTACGACAACAATGTGTGAAAGAGATCATATACGAAGCAAAGTGAATTTTTGCAGACGATGGCAAACTAGGATTGTCACCAGGGAAAGAATGCTGAGTGCCTGGCGGGATTGGAAATAAATCGTTCCGTATGACCAATCTGGACAATTATAGAAATCGAAATAAGCATATGAGAGAAAAAAGCCAGGATAGGTGTTGCGTACTATCATGACAACGTCAAACCACTCACACCTTTGAACATCGAAAATGGAACTGAAAGAACAAGACTGGGAAGTTCTCTAGAAAGGTCTCTTAATGGTGTAAATTTAAATGCAAAATACGATTGGATCAG
Organism: Wohlfahrtia magnifica; assembly: GCA_023159175.1. Lineage (NCBI taxonomy): Eukaryota > Metazoa > Arthropoda > Insecta > Diptera > Sarcophagidae > Wohlfahrtia > Wohlfahrtia magnifica. Next base: position 484,607 of record JAKWBJ010000061.1, read on the forward strand.
TTTTTCGCCAGAAGTTCTACAGTGATGGAATAAAGGCTTTGCCTCAAAAATGGCGACAAGTTATCGGTTTAAACGGCGCATATTTGATTTAATAAAGCTCGTTTCAAATATAAGAAAAAGGTGTTTAATTTTTGGTCAAATTGTTTACGTTTCGCAGCTTGGTAAACCTATACGTTCCTTTTAAATGCGATTTAGAATATATTGTTCGTTGGTTAAAAGAACACCACCCAAATATGTGAAGCTGTTGACGTCTCCTATGTTCTGGCTGCCTATAATGAAGGGCTATATCGCAGAGATTCACTCTTATTCATATTGTGCAACTTTTAACGATTTATGCTGTATTTTGTATAACTTCCATTGCATGAACGTCGTATTAAAAATAATTGAGACATTAAGTGATTAAGACAATAAGTGATTAAGACATTAATACAACAAGTGATTCCCCGTTTATTGGTAGCTCTAATAAAAATCTTCCGTAAGCGAGCCGGCAAAGTAATGAACAGCAGCTATAAAAGACGGCATCACTAGAGATGAAGTTAAATGGCCTGGCTTGACAGACCTGCCTTAACTTTCTATCGTATATGTACGTTAACCCACTGTCTCACTTATAACCCCAAAAATGAAATTTTAGAAAATTTGTTTCTGATCTCTAAATGGAGTAGAAAGAGTGCTCGAATTGAATTCTTCTTGAAAGTCGAATTTTAAGAGAATTTGAAATACGAATCGTGAGTAGAAACAAAAACAAAAGAAATTAAAAAGGAAATTCTGAACGCAAAACTAGTCGAAAAGTATCAAAACGAGTTAAAAACGAGCAATCCTTTTTTGTAAATGTTGATCGCTACACACAAAATATATACATACATGTATATGAATGCATACATACACGTATATGAATGCTCTGGTATTACGCATGTATTTTTACATAGACAACATGCACTGAAATTAATTGCTCATTTTCGATTCTTGTTTGCTCATTTTTAATTCGTTCGCAGTATAAAATTCGTGCTCACGAGTTAAAGAACAGAACTTGTAAGCACAAACGTAAAAATTTTAAATTTGCGCTCACGAGTCGAGCAAAATATGTTTCGTATTCATGAATTAAAAAATATGTGCACGAGTCATAAAACGAGCGCTGCAAAGATATTTTTGCTCACGAACCAAGTCTTTACGTACTATGCTAATAAGCTTTCTTTTGTGTATAGATAGAAAAAGTTTTCTTTACAAATTATTATTTTTTTTAGTTTCTTTTGTTTCATTGATAATTTACTTCAATATTTACTCTTTTCCAATATCGTTAAAGAGGTTGTTAAAAGCGTATTAATAGACGCAATTTTTAAGATATTCGATATAAAATAGTTTGTTATGAGTAGCGGAGAGAGAAAGGAAGCAAAAAACTATTAAAAGAGTAGATTGTGGTATAGGGTATCATATAGTTGAAATTGGCTGACTTACCTTTAATGTCCTTTTCTGCTATGTTTATACTCGTATATTCCTTTGTTTTTCTTTCTTTTTTTATTGTCATTCCCACTGTTTGTTGTGCAAACACTAAACCAGTAAAATAAATAGTTTTGTAACAGTTTTTATTTCAATAGATTTACAATAACAACAAATTTATAAACAAAAAAACAACAACAAAACTGACCTGCTTTTTCGGCATTATTTTTGCCTCTTTTTTCTCTGTTGCTAGTGAAGAGATAAAAATAACAAAATAGCAGCTACTGGAACCACAAAAAAATTAAATAACCGATCCAACGTTTTAATAAATGTAATGTGAGGGAAAAAAGAGTGATTGCCTACAAAACATACTTATGTATGTGCATTTGTATATACATACGAGTACATACATGTGTATGTATGAGTAAGTGTCAAATTACAATTAATATTTTGTCTATGAACCCAGCAAACACGAAGTCAAACGTTTGATATTACACACATATGATGATTAAACAAAAATCTCCAACCCTTTTTCAGAGCCAAGCTTTGATTTGAGATTTATAATTGACTTTGAATTACTGATAATTTAAAATAAGCGCTTGCTTATATTTTGAGAACAAAATAGAGTCATGCCAACTTCGGATACACTCATTTAAAGCTAAGCTTATTCCAGTTAGTATTCTACATCGATCGAAACAAGTTATACTCGAAACGAAACAGATCTGGTGAGTGAAGCCATACTTCCTAGTTAGCTTATAACTGTTATTATGATGGATTGTTACACCTTCATGTGTGGTCGCATAAATTGGGTGTATTTTGCCTAATACTGGCTTTAAACAAGTCAGTTGACCATTCTGGTACCTTGTCGTCTTTGGCTATAATTCGGCTGATTTTCCGGGCTTCATAAAGGGTCTTTTTATGGCGTTCCAACAGCATTTCTGACAAACAAAATAGGTTTCAATGCTTCTGTTTCTCAATTTGTCTGCTAAGCAATATCCTGGCTTTTGTATGAATTGCTATTTGAAAAAGTGGTACTTTAATGGCTCTTATTGATTTTGTAAGTTGTTCTTTAGGGAGTAATACAATGCATCATCTCCTGAAAACTTTGTTTTAAATAATTTTAAAGACAAGAAGTAAATGCCCCGACAGTCGCAGACCGTAGATAGAGATCGAAACGTGACTGAACTTGAGTGATGGCATGAGTTTAACAGACGCTGTGCTATGTACCTTATTCTCATTGACCCAGCACTTAAGCAAAACCAACAATCAAACAAAAATTAACGGGGTCATATCGCGTCACGGTGGTTAGAAGTTAATGACCTCAAGCTGCTCTTTCAGAATGCCCAATAACTGACACTGACACTCTACTACAGACGACGGCAATATTGTGATGGTGGATAATAGAATAGACGAAGTGCGTGATGCTCATTTTCATAAAGCAATTTTCATTTGCATGTGATGTTTAACTATATCCGTTCATGATGATTTGCCAAAATAACAAGTGGAATATATGACAGCCAGTTCCATAGATGTAAGCCGCTATTAATTGTCAAAGTTCGGATGTCCCCATTTTAAGACACATTAAATCAAAATCTGAAATCAATAACGCTGCATACCAAATTATTATTGAAAAGATTCTTCATAGAACTTCGCCTGTTCTTAGGAGTAGGAAGCTCAGTAAGTGCAAAACGGTCATATTAAAGATCCAACACCATAGGCGTAAACAGAAGTGAACAATTGTTTGTAATCCGGTCCGAAGTTTAACATATGGAAAAGGAAACAAGGAATATTGGCAAATTCTTGGGACAGGAAGTAGTAACCAAATTATAAAAGAAGACCTTTACAGAATTTTGAGTAGTTCATTAAGCTATTCAATTAACTGAACTAAGAGAGTATAAGAGTAAAGAGCAAATAAAAGCTATAATATTTTAGCTTTTATATAAAAAATGTTGGTCGATCTCGAACTGAAGTGTCGAAGAAGAACCAGTGGAAACACAAGAAAAAACGTGTCCGCCTACAGCAACTTCAGAATAAACGACCATGAACATATCGACCATGGCAATAGGCGAATAGTTACCAACAGACTAACACCACACTTAGGAAAATATCAGAGCAACATATAATCAAGTTGCAGAAGAAACACAGTATGTAGTACAAACTTACTGAAAAACATTAATATAACACAACTACGACACCAGGAACCTGACAATAATGTTACGAGGTAGTGCTATCAACAGCTGGTGAAACAGGTAAATAAAGCTGCAAGAAGACACAAAAATAAATTACTGGAAGGGTAAGCATAAACAGCAGAAGAAGCAGCTGGACAGAATAACATAAGGAATCTACATAAGACGATAAACGATCTCACAGATAGGAATTGTAGCAGGAAACAAGGAAGAAACAAGTTAATGATCGTAGTAGCGCATTAATACCAAGTAGTGAAGCACAGATGCAAAGATGGAGGGAACATTACGAGGAAATTAGAAACGTCACACAAACCGAAATATATACCATAACAGCCCTATAGAATATTGTTACGTTTTAACCTTTTAAAAACGCGTATTAAAAGACTTCGTAGATTGCAGTTAAAATAATAAATTTTTATTTGGTTCCAATACAATTATTTTTTATTTAATACAGTTTTGTGTTCTACTGTGTGTAACCTTTTCGCAAGCAACAACAAATACTCTTGGTTATTTTATTAGTTTTCAACCTTTGTGTAAAAGAATAACAACTATTACACAGATCTTTTTAACTAAATGTCTTGCAAACCGATCGTTATTACAACTTGGGTTCGATCACAACCTTCCAACTAAGCTTGTCCTTACAACTTGAGTACGATCACGGCTCACTTCAGGAGTTTACTCCTTACAAACTCTCTTTACACTAAAGCTGGATTCACCCATTTTTGTTTATTAAAAGTTTGTTCTGAAACGATTCACCAACTTCGAAAAATTGTTCTGTAAAAACAGGTTAGTTTCACAATTTGGCAGCACAGTAGCATATGATTACAATTTGCTTGTTTTCTTTGTGTCACACTATGTTAGTTATTTTGCAGTAAACAAATTGTAAATTAATCGCTTTTAGCTGTTTTATACCTTCTACGCAAACTCTTCCAAAGTGCTTGGCATTCGTTTCCTGCAATTAATTAAACACAACTTGTTGAATGGTTTTGATAATCATCAATAAAATTTTACTTACTTCCCATTCCACTTCCCATTGCTATTGTTAACCACACACCTTGCTTCATATGATTATTTTTGTAACTTTTATTACTCATATCCTACAAACATTCCCTGCTCGGCTTTTTATTTCTGAAATAAGCTTCAGTGCAACTGATTCATTTAAGTCCATGGTAATATTTATTTAATTTTATTTTTATTATTATGATATTAATTAACAGTTACTTTTTAAAACAAACAATACCAGACAAGAGATATGTATTGCATTATACATACGTATATATGTACATATAATATGATGTAGTAGCACAGTTCATTTAAACCAATTCAAGCTGAAATTGTTCCGAAGCAAGTTAACTCTCTTTCGCTCTCTCTCTCTCAAAAATAGAAACGTCAAACTACATATAAAAATTTTGTTCCGAACAATGGGTGAATCTAGCTAAGTTTTAACCAATAAACTTTACTCGCTGAGTTTACTTCACTTAAAATGACTGCTATTCGCATTGATTTTTTATATGGCTGAGTAAACAATACTTCGCAAGCTTTCGAACCTCTCGATAATTCAGGTGGATTCCATTTATTTTCTTTTCTTTTTAGTTCTTGTAAAACAGTTTAATGGTAAACAAATTATTTGTTTCAGTGCTTACTGTATGGTTGTTGCTTCTTATTTGTTTCGTTGTCTATTAGCTTGCTGTTGCCGTTTATTTTTATTCCCTACATACATTCCTACTTATGTTGTTGTCGGTTTGGTTATTTGTAAACAGGTACGTAGTTGTTTTTGTAACGTTTGTTTTTTATTTTTGTGACAATATATATATATTAAATAGCATGTAGCCCTCTCAGTTTGCATGAAATGGAAGAGGCAATAGTTAAAGTGAAGAATAATAAAGCAGCAGGCGAAGATAGCTTACGGGCGGATCCTTAAGAGTTGACATCACAGCTACAAGAAAGTAGCAACTCAAAAGATTGCAATAACTGGAGAGGCACCGCTCTGCTACAAGATACTAGCAGTCGTAATACAGAGAAGGCTTCAGGGCAAAATCGAGAATATAATGCGTGTTATTTATAGAGGTATAGAACTTTAAGTTGGCATTACTTTTCAAAATGGCAACCGATTTAACAGCTGTCAAGTGATTTATTCTCAGTTTGGTTTGGCAGTTCATCATGAATAGACTCACGCCTGAACAACGCTTTGAAATAGTGAAATTTCATTTCGATTTGTTCCCGATTTTCATAAGCGAATTTTGATTAGCGATGAAGCGCACTTCTGGTTGGATGGCTACGTCAACAAAGAAAACTGCCGCGTTTGGAGTGAAGGTAATCCTCAAGTGTATGTGGAAACACCGTTACATCGAGAAAAACTGACTGTTTGGTGCGCTTTATGGGCTGGTGGAATCATTGGTCCGTACTTTTTTTAAAACGATGGTGGCCAGAACGTTACAGTTAATGGTGATCGGTCAATTCATTCCTGAATTGAATAACCATGATGTCCAGGAGATGTGGTTTCAACAAGACGGCGCAACTTGTCCCATAGCTCGTGCCACAATAGATTTATTGAAAGACACGTTTGGTGACCGCCAAATGTCACGTTTTGGACCTGTGAGTTGACCTCCAAGATCTAGTGATTTAACACCGCTAGACTACTTTAAAAAGTAGTAAAGTCATTGGTCTATGCGGTAAAGCCACAAACGCTGACCATTTGGAAGACAACATTCGCCGTGTTATTGCCGATATGCGGCCACAAATGTTGGAAAAAGTCATCGAAAATTTGACGCCTAGATTGGACTACATCCGCGCCAGCCGTGGCAATCATATTTAAAATGTAATGCCACAAGATTATCTTTCGGATAATTAGAATTCATGTCAATCGAATAATCCATCGTTGTTTTATTGCAACTTAAAGTTCTATACCTCTATAAAAAACACCCTATACTATGTATTGAGAGGAACAAGCAAGCTTCCGGTCAAATAGAAGCTGCGTAGACTAGACCAACACTCCGAGCATCATAATAGAATAGTCTCTAGAATGACGTACCCATCTGTACCTCTGTTCGTCGACTTCAAGAAAACCTATGATATGATATGAAGGATGTCCATAAACGACGGTGCGCTAAAAGACGCTGACACCCGGCTCAGCACACCAAAAACGGCATTCGTACAATTGAAGTCAGTATGGAGAAGCTCATACATATGCAGGCAAAGTAAAACAATTTTGTTGTACGCCAGTAAAACCTGGCTTGTGTATAACAATATTACGTAAAAGCTACAGGTATTCACCAACAAATGCCTTAACACCATAAGCAATATAGAACTATGGAGTTTGACAAATGAAGAGCCAATTTTCAAGTAGATAAAATAAAGAAAGTGGAGGTGGATCGGCCGTACCCTAAAGCAAAATCCTCATAGTATTATAACGATGTCACTTGACTTTAATACTCAAGGATCAAAAAACTGTGCTCGACAAAAAAATACATGGCGACACACAATTAGAAGATGCAGAGACATCGGCATCAAACCGTGTAAGATGGAGATGCTATGTGGAAGGCCATATACTCTTAGGAGAAGTAATGCAAAAAACAAAATTATAGAAAAAGTGTTGCAGAACCATCATGCTTATTTAAGTTTCGCCGGATCGGTATAAAGATACTACTCTCCAGCACTTTACACACGAAGTGTTATAAAGAGTAGTTGCATTTTAGTTTCAATTTTTTCTGGCAACACTTATTCGGGAAGAGCTGTTGCACATTCATTATTATTAAAGCCGTTTATTTTGAAAATTGGGCAAATCCAATATAAAAACATTGGTAAGTGTTAATAGATATGTTTTTAATATTTTGTCGCCCTAGAGACAATAGATCACTCCCAGGTCGCTATCATTTGGCAGAAATAAATGTCCTGAAAATAAAAATTTCTGATCAATGACATTTCATGGTCTCCTTTAAAATTCCTTGACCAGCTTTATGCTCCTATTTTGACCAGTGTACATATCACTATAAGATGGACTTGCACCACTTTTAAAATAAATACATTTTTAATACTATTAAGATGTTAAACTTTAATCTCCCAAATACCAGAATCTGAATATGTTTTTACTTAAAACTCTTTTCACACAAAAAGATTAGAAGAACGTTTATCCATAACTACCATTATCTCGTTTTTTTTTTCAAAAATGGAACTCCCATACATACAAAACAAACTGCTCATTTGATGAAATTGTTTACTTCATAATACATACATATGGTAATAATACACACATACTCGTACTAGTAGTATACATATGTATCATTGTAATGTTTACGTTTTTGGAGCATTTTGGTAAATTTTTTTCCTTTTAAAAATACATAAAAATTATTGTTTTTTTATGCTGAACAACCATAAACACTTATCAGCTGTTTTTTTTCGTGCATATTTTTGTTTTGCTTTTAAAAGCAAATTGATAAAATGCAAAAAACAAATTTAAATTCAAATAAAAAAACAAAGAATCATAATAATTAATGCTTATGAAAACTCATAAAAAAAACAAAAAATATAAAAATAAAATTTAATTAAAATATAATATGTATATAATGGAGAAATCATATCACCTGTGTGTTATCAAATGCACACTAAAATTTAATGACCGCCTTTCTCGTTGAATACTTTGTTATAAAATTGCTCTATTCATGTGACCCAAATAATCAAAGCAAATAAATAAGTGCACACGTAGCCATCTACTGCTGCATATATTCGCATGCACATAATTTTAAATAATTCAAGTTTAATAATGATTATATTGAAAGACATTAACGAGGAGATAAGGACCATATTTTAATGTTTATGATTATTTTAAATTGTTGTGCAATAAGGCACATGTCAGTGAAGCACAAAAAAAAACGGAAAAAATGTCTTTCAACCAGAAGTATCCAATACAATCTATTTATTAAGAATTTATTAAATTTTAGTTTGTAAAGCTAATTTCTACAAATGTCTCAATAATGCTTTTAAATGCCAGTTTTGCATTGTTAGCAGCGAACAGCACTACTATAGTCTTTCAAAATAACCATCATTTGCTAAAATATTTCGCCTTTCAGCTGTGCTTCAACGCATAATTACAGTTACTGATCAATACTTTAACCTGTAAAGTACGTTAGTCCAGCGTTAGCTTTAGAATTTAATTATTCTGAGTAGAAACCACCAGCTCTTATTGGGTGTATAACTTAAAAACATGGTATTCAAAACAGAAGGGGTATATTTGTACAACTTCTGGTATGACATTTTGGAATTGATGTAAAAAACAATTTTTTTTCTTTTGTTTCGAACAAGACAGTTTAAAAATGACAAATTGAAGGAATATCTTCAAAAGCAAGAAAACTGAAGCTGAAAGCCTTAAAAACACGATTTTCTATGCCCAAAATCCTAAAAAAAGAAAACTATTTTCCATGGAAACATTACTGGCAAAAGCGAATGCACCTTTACGTTGGTATAAAATGACGTAGGAGGTGGCGTGGTGTAGTGGTTAGAGTGCACACATAACAACTCAAGTGACCCAGCTTAGAGCCCCAGCGGAGGATGTGACAAAAAAATGTAATTATGATTTCGAGAATTTATTAAAAAGGGTTCTACTTCCCTCCAGACAACTCCAACTTAAAAAAGCCACCCTGACCTTCCAGCTTAATCCTGGCGATGATGACAAACAACATATGAATGATCACTGAAAAAAACGCCACCTTCTGGAAAAAACTTACAATACTATAGTAAATATCACCACCAATTAGCAAGGATATTAACCATTACACAATCATATGGAGGGGGCTACTTTGAAAAATCAACTTCATTAATAAAACTGAAACAAAGCAATGGATGCTTTATGGAAAGTCAATATTCTCCCTAGAGAAGTGACGGCCAAAAAAAAAATAAAGTAAAACAAGTATGGATGATAGATTATATTATTAATTCCTATTACATTCCACGAAGAAACATGGGGACTTCTCTCTGTGAATGAGCTGCACCCGATGCTATTTTTAGACTCATTGAAAGGGACCTACGGCTTAACGCCGGCTCCAAACGGCAAATGCATTAGAGAAGTTTTTAATAGTAGTAATATACTCATAACCAGTTAGTAGCTAATGTTATGAGGTGATACCGCCGTTGAAAAATTGTTTCTTTTTATAGATGGTCTGGCCTGATATTGAACCAGTGACCTTCTGGTTGGTAGGCGGGTGTCTTACCTACCATACCACAGCGGCACAGCAGATGATAGATAACATGAACGAAATCTGTTCAGAGAAAAGGGGAATTCTAGAGAGTCCTACACGCCTAGTCGAGGATTTTAATTATGCGAAGGATATTTGTCTACTCCAACATGCAAGCTAAAGGAGGTGATCTAAGAGACTAGCACGCAGTGTTGGTCTTGAAATAAATACTAAGAAAACGAAAGCCATAAAAATTACCAACATTAGCACAGATGACTTCATTCTATAAGCCCTAGATAGCTTCTGCAATCTAGGCAGTATAATGACCCACCAGCTCAATTAGTGTGGAGAAGCGTATAAATATCCAAAACAAATCGATCTTATAATACGAAAGAGAAACCTAACTAGTGTCGAATGTTATTACACAAAACACAGGATATTCTGGCCTTACAACATTAATAACACAGACATCTGAAAGCAGATCAACAACACATACTTAAAAAAAAAATATAGAAAATGGTGTTGTACCTGCCATATAATCAGAAAAAGGCAGACAGCATCGCAAGCGTGACGCTGGAGCAGTATATTCATGGTTTTAGCTGCCACGGTCATCCAAAAAAAATTCAGAGATGCACCATACTCGGGAAAGAGCAAACATAGCAGCAGAAAACCGATAATGGGGATAAGATGAACATGCTTTGTGGAGCCATGTGCTCTCAAAAGGCGTAATGGAAAAATAACTATCTTTCTGAGACCGCTTTTAAGTATTAGATCTATAAATTTAATCGACTGGCACGATATACAACGTTGATATCGTCAATCTTTGGTAGACAAGCATTGCTGATGATGATGGTGTATCACTGTTCTCCAACTGGGGAGCAAAGGGTCTTAATTACAGAATTCTAGTAAACCCTATTTGGCGAAAGTTTTGTGGCATCGTTGCAGCTATCGTTCGCTGCTACTTACAGCTTCCTCACTAATGTAGAACGCAATGTTATTATTTTTGTATGTCAGTGTTGCCTTAGATATAATGCTTGTCGTCCTTACTGGTAACCTATCTGGAGAGAAATTACTTAATCCCAGTATTTCTCTAAGTACGAACTTTGCATTTCCGTCAACATCCCAAGTAACATAAACTGATGACATCCTCGGTTATGGTGTTGTTAATGGTTTGATTGCGACTATTATTTTTGTTAATTCTACTTAGGTTTGTCTTTTTATGGCCTATCTTCAGGGCAATGCAACGTTAATTTTTTTGTGAAGCATTTTGTTTTTGCTCTAAGGGCTCGAAATTATGGGAAATAAGACACTAATCACCAGAGTAGTATAGATAATTTAGTAGTTCGATTAGTGGTTTCCATTGAATGCTATTCTGTGCTTCGATGCTGGTGGTAGTAATGACTTTATCAAGGACTAGGAGTAAAAGCAAGGGTGAAAGTACACCGTCTTGCTTATGTTATTTACTTTTGTGCAGCGCTATTAGTTCACCACATTAGATTAATGCCGCGAGTTAAGTTATTGTATACGGTGAGAGAAGAAGCCTTGTCTTATTCCAGCGATAGTGTAAAACAGTTCGATTTGTAGTCAGTTAGTAAATGATATTCCGCACCGCCGTATATGTCTATGATAAGGTATTTAATCATGAATGGACCTCTTTTTGGTCAATGGCGTTTCAGTGTAGGCTGTCGCAAGCACTTTTTTGAAGTCGATGAATATTATGCGCATCGAAGAGATGATTTCTCTGAGCTGTTCGAAGATGATGTGTAGGGTAGGTTTAGTATTGAATGCTACGCCACAATTTCAATTCCCAAGGGTTGCTTTTTTGGGCGAAGTAACGACCAAATTTTCTTTCTAGCATTAGGGTATGTTAGTGTTGACAAACCTCCTGTTATGAAAGGTTTGAGTATGGCTGCTGACCATGTTTGATTAAAATTGAACATTTCTGTGGGAATTCCGCTGTGCTGTTCAAATGGAAATGTTGTTTCCTTCTTCGAAGCTTTTGGTCCGCTGGTAGATAGACATTAGACATTATAATAAAGTGCTCGTCATCTATGATGGACTGTACAAAATGTGTCTGCCAGCGTCTCGATGTCTCTAACATAAGAGGCATCTCAGTTCCAATCGAAGGCTAAACCCTTCTTGCTCAGCTATTGACAATAAAAAACACTAATGCATCATTAGCAGAGATGTCTCATTAAGAGCCTTTCTTCACCTATTCGGCTACCCGACTACTCACAGCTAGGTATGCTTAAGGCATGGTTTTCCAATGGACCAGGACCAAGTCTCAGCCTAGCCATCGAAGACATTTAAATTTAATTGTTGATTGATATTTCGATCTTGACTAAAAACCGACCCTTGATGGTTACTATCGCCTATCTGGCTGCAGAGGATCATTTTTTTAAATTTCGTTACAAATTTTTCATCGTTACTAAACGTTAGCCAAGTGTAACACGAAATTGTGGCGGCTACATGTCTTTGTTAACTTTGTTAGCTGCTCAGAAAAAAAGAAAAACTATCACTGCCATATGGTTATGTGTTATTCGTTATATTACATACTTCTTGAATGTGTAATTATCGTAAACTTCACTTGGTTTCTGTTAAATTTCTTCCTCTTTTTTTCTGTTCGGCATTCACAAAACTATTCATTCATCATGTTGTCTATTGAAATGTCTAAAATGTCTCTAACCAGCTAAATAAAGGAAAAAAAAAAACAAAAAAACAGGAAGACATACACAAAAAATCTGTTTTTTAAAATGAGAGGAGAAAAACGGAAAAAATTTCAAAAAAAAAAAAATTTGGCGAAAAGTTCATCATTCTGTGTAACAAGATTTTTTTGATTTTTTTTCTGTGCTTCTACGCTCTACTTCACATTTGAACTGTTTGGTTTGAAATATTTTTATCATGAACGGAATATTTTCATTTTTTGCACAAATCCACTGACAAACTCATTTGCACTCATTCACTTACATACACACAACACATGCACTCAGCAAACATAAGCAACAAAGCTATGGAGTTTTAAGTTGGGAAAATCATTTATTTTTTGTTTTGGTTTCGTTGACAAACTGTCGTATTTTTGTGAAGTGTTTTCAAAATAATTTTTATTTTTAACAAGAAAATTAACAAAAAAAAAAACATATTTGTTTTAATAAAAATATATTTGTTTTGTATAGTTTTTATTTTATCCATGTACTCCCTCTCATCTATTCAAAATATTTTTCTATTCCATTGTTATTATTTTATTTTTAGTTTTGTTGTTTTTTAGTTTTTTTTTTAGTTTCCCTGTCTTATCATTAATTTTTTTGTTATTCATCTTTTTTTTTTCTTAAATTTTATTTTTTTTCCCAAAAATGACAAGTTTTGCGTTCATATTTTACTTATTCATCGGTATCTGTCAACAGTTTTTATTTGTTGTTTCAAACATGTTGCGATGAATGGATTTTGTTTGATATTCGTAACTGTATTGGTATGAATGGGGAATTGTGGTGAATGGCTGCTGCAAGTGAACAATATTTCAAATACTTAAATAACTAAAAATATAGATTTTTATAACATACTTTTTGGCGTTGGTTTAAAAAAAGAGAGCAGCAGTTTTTGTTGCCTGCTATTGCTGTCATTGTTGACACTGTGCGAAATATTGAAAAAGATTGATAATATTAGAGCTTTAAAAGGATAGCATTTGAAATGGTGGCGGCATGGTGGTTTAAAATAAATATTTAAAAATGCTTGGATATGACAAATGGATTTAAAGAATCTAAACTAAAATAAAAAATATATTTTCCTTTAAAAACTCCATTGAGTTGAAAAAAAAAAACAATTTCAAACCCCAATTATCATGATTTCTAAGAACCAATAAGGTTTAGTCTTTCTGACTTAAGTTCGTTTGTAAACTAAGAGTTGGATAAAAAAAAATTTCAAATAATTTCGGGCATACTGCCAACGTGGCTGTTCATGACAAAGCACATTGTAAACGTCCAAATTTGTGACTGCTAGTCGTATGTATCGAATAACACGAGTAATGTTAGCCTTCAAGTCGTCAATTGTTGCTGTTTTATTAGCATAAACCAGTGACTTTACGTAACTTCACAGTAAGTGATTAACACGCGTCAAATCGCGCGACCTAGGAGGTTAAATTACAGGTTTATTTACCGAAACCAACTTACCGAAAATTTTGTTTTTCAAAAAGTAGATTTTTGCGATTGCGATTGGAAACACATCTTGTCCGAATCAAAGTCATCCATATTTTCAAACAACATATCATTGGTCATGGGTCGGTAACGAGATTCAATAATGCCACTAGCGTGTAAGTCATCTGTTGTGGACTAGTTTTACTCCAAATTGCATGAATTTTTTTTAGTTGCTTTATAGAGAAGCTTAACAACTCAGTCAGTTTTCAACAGATTTTCGAGAGCAAAATATCATTTCAATTAAACATTCTAAGTTTAACATACTGTGTTAAAAGACTCAATTAGACGTGATTTACACAACGTTATAACCGTAGCCATAAGCGAGACAACTAAAATTAAATTGATCTGTTATAGTGTTAAGCTTCGTCACCATTAATGGAACACATTGTCGCCCATAAGGGTGGTTGGTTGCTTTGTAACTATGACTTTATGTTGAATTCTTTTAAATTGTGACTGAAATAAAACAAAGTGAAATTTCGTTTATTACACAATCTATCGTTCAGATTAATTTAGCACACACACACACTATATTCAACTTACTCAAATTTACATTAATTTACACAACACTTCTACTACACACAAATGTCTTTAAGTTTCACACTAATTTACTCTTTTTTGAATTACTATTGGCTTACGTAGGTGATTGCCGCGGCTTATATAGTTATTTAAGAGTAATTTAAAAAGTTCTAGCAAATCCTACAACCTACTCTAACATTCACGTAATGTAATTCAAATTTAGCAATAGTTTCAGTTGAAGTCGCAATGTCGAAATATGTTGATAATTCTAATCAAACGGATGTAACTGTAACTCTTGTACCAGTGACACCAGCGAAAAGTAGTAGTAGTAGAATTGAGTTTCTATCTTTAATGTAACAAATGTAGACAGTACTTTTTAGGCGAATTAATTTTCAAAACACTACTATAGATCTGTTCCTCTGAGTTTTATCAACTATTTTGAACTTATTTTTATGTTGCATAGTGTTATCAATAAAAGTTTTGCCTGCAAATGAAACAGTCATTGCCTTCTTTGGACACGATTCGTCCAATATAGATGTGTGACGTGATATGGAGCCATGTCCCATCCACTGTTTCGAGTAGACGCAACAATTCGCAGAAAGGGCGACAAAAACTGTATTAAAGCATCACAATGCTGTTTTTGTTCTATCGTGAGCAACTGTGGTTAGAATAGCCACATACAATACAAGCCCTCATGTTCGAAATTCCAGCACAGGATAAGAAAAAAAAAATTTAGTGCGGTTTCGAGTGTTTAATTAAGAGACATAAAGCCCCCTTAGACAAATCTTTCTGATATCCTAGATTACCTGTGACGATGATGGAAAAAATCACATGAATGACCAGGAAAAAACGCTAAATAGGAACCAACACAACTATCCATGAAGGCGAGCTACAGTAGACTAATCATCTACTGAGCTCGATAACGATCTATAGCACTTTTTGAAAGGCTTATCACTTCGGCTAGTTTACACATCAAATACCATTTTGAGGATTCTCTTAATAGTTTATGGAGTGAAAACACCTCCATTGGCAGCTTCATCTTCTTTTAAACTCTGTCACGACATTAACTCTTCGATAACTAGCAGTTTTTCCAATGTTCAATAACCGTCAAGTTCCCTGGAGACCTCATATATAAATCTGTGTCGATATGACAGAGTAGCTTAAGTCGACTTAAGCTATTGTTACTATTTTCTTCTTCGTATCTTGTCTATTATCATATAAATCTGTATCGGTAAGTAAGAATAGCTTAAGTCGAATAAAGCTACTCTTCCATATCGACTCAGAAGTATGACATGGTGTCTAATGAAGAGGCAGAATGTAAAGAAAAGTTACATTTTATAAAGAAAAACGAAAATACTTGGCAAAAAAGTTAATTGTTAAAATGTGAAAGGTACCTAGGGACTTTGTCAGTTAGGAAAGAAGGTATTATAAAGGAGCAAACTCTCTCAGAGTAGTACCTAATTCGGCTTTAATATAACTGAATAACATAAAGGTCAACAATTTTCGTTCCATGTTTGTAAATTTACTGAAATCGTGTATTTTTGATAGATTAAAAAAAAATAAACGTGGCGCTTTGGAACTTAAAATATATATGTATACTTATAATGGTGCTACTTTTCAAACCACTACCGCCTATTTTCACGCCAGGCCGGCATATATTGGGATCGCTTTTATATAAGTATATATGTATGTGGCTAAAGTCAAAATGAAATAAATCAGAGGACGCGAATGAATTTATTCAAATTTACAAGTTTTACTCATTGTATTTCCAGTATTTGTGGTCATATGATCTATAGTGCGACCAAAGGGATCTATAGGTAAACCAAAGGCTTTGAAGGAATTTAGGACAACAACAACAATCTCACCCAGCTGGAAGCCTCTGTCTGCCGAGTGCAGGACAATCGCAATTTTCTCTGCACTCTAAGATTACTTTCAATAAAGCGCTTTGTTCAAGCGCTACATTGGGTTGCAATAGCAAGTAAAGTAAGTCTGCTCTAAGCAGCTTATCCGAAATTTTCCCGTTAGGGACTAGAAATCGTTTTGCCAGTCGCTGGTCGGCAAAATTATACTAGCGAAGAGGGCGAATTTGACCTTTGTTTCGCTAAATACTCCGCCATTGAATTACTTTCACGTCTAGGAATCCAGCCTAATGTAAGTGGGTTAAAGTTCGCTAACGTGTTGAAGAGGTCTAACCACTCTTATATCATTATCAAATTGATCATTGTCCATTGAAGGGCTTTAATGGCTCTTTGTCTCTTCGAAAACATTGTTAAATTTTAACTTTTTAAAAAGTTTGAGTTCTTTTAAATTGCGTAAAGTAAAATAAATGCATCGAATTTATGTTTTACTTTAAAGTCTTTTATTTTACTTCCAAACTTTTACACAATTATACTTTATCTTAATGCAGTAACTTATTTATCTTGCACTTAATATTCGCTTATACACAAATACTCAACACTTTTATTTACGCCTAAACACGACTTGCCTTGATTACAACTTTACAAATTAACTGGGCAAAACAGCCCCATTATATACCTCAATGCCTACAGTTTGAAAAGTTCTGGAAAAAATCTTAAACCCTCTCAAATCTTCTATTATGTTCGCTAATTTTAAATGTTGCACTCAAAATCGGCACGGTAACACAATTCAATTCGCAAGTGGTAATACCTTTAATAGCAAGATAATGTGGTGTGGCAGATACAATGAGACTTGACACAAAGCACTAGAATAAATGCAAGGCACCAATGTTGGTATCTTTTTTTAGACATATTTTATTCTCGTAATATATATTGTTACGAAAATTTATTCGCCTAAAAGATACAGCAGCATTTGGAAATTTCAAAGTAGAAACTTTATTATGGAAGTTTTTCTATTGGTTTGTGTCATGGCTCTGATTCTGCTAATGCTATAAGTCTCATATGCAACTAAAATTCGTAACGGCAATTGAATAGTAGGTTGTTGAATCTACTAGAGGAATCGAAACTAATCTTAATTTACTATAAAAGGCGCCGTATTCTGCTTAGTCAGTCAGTTAAAGAGTAAAGTCGTGCTATGGTGTTAGTAAAAGTGTTGAGTAAATTTGTGTATTAAGTGCAAGTTAGATAAGTTGAACACTGTATAAGACTGTATAAACACAAATTTGCTTCGTTTATTTTATTTAACACAATTTAAAAGAATTTAAACTTTTTAAAAAGGTTACAACTTAACAATGTAGATGCGAATTCCTATCATCCTCCTACGTTGACATTCATCCACACATAACGACGCTGAACAAACTTGACATCATACCAAAAAGTACTTAGCAAAATGCCTTTGGTATTTGAGCGAAGCGCTAAAATGAGTGTGAATTACTTTGAACAAACCTCGAATGCTGTTTTATGTATGCATTTAAAGATATCGTCAATTAAATTTAATTATTCTGTTATTTTTCTAAAGGTTAATTTAATCATATAAATTCTATAAAATAATTACCTTTTAACAATTAACACAATTACTAAATATCACGACGCTTTATATTAAATTTTTTATTACATTTCTTATGACTTTCTGCTGTATAATAATAATAATGCAGAAAGAAAGAAAGTAAAACAAAAAAATAATATCCTTTATGTCTACAATAAGGTAATTAACTAAAAACATCTTAAAAATTAATTTTATATCCTGCCAAAGCACTATTAAATAAAAATACTTAAAAAACACCACAACTAATGCTTTTACCACTACTGCCATAAGCACCGTTAAAACTAACACATGCCATTGACGCCCTCTTTCTCTTTTTCGCTCTCTCTCAAGTAAAGGGGCGGTGTAAAATAGTCATAAGTAAATAGGAGCCGAGAAAACGAAAGTGAAAGCAAAAGAAAAAGAAACACGTTTTTAAAGAAAAATCTAAACAATTTCTCTTATTTTTTCTTTAATAAGTAAAAGCGATTTTCGTTGACTATATTTTATTAAAATATTTTAAAGGGAATTTTTTTTTCTTTTATAACAGTTAGCACACAAAAAAACCTACTTTGACATTAATGGTAGATTTTTTAGCGGTAAGAGTTTTATAGATGATGATGACACGAGTATGTCACGTTTAAAACAAAAGCTGTGAGTAAGATGATAAGTTGGTATTCGCAACATAATAAATTTATAGCATCATCATCATCATCATCATTATCATTATCATTGTTATTGAAACTTATTCTCATTTTTTATTATTTTATTACAATATAAACGAGTATGGAATTTTTTATATTTTTTTACTTTTAAAATTTTTGCACAGCAACCTATATTTCCCTTTCTCTGTGTATAGTATATGACAAGGCCTTATTAAAAAAGCCTTTTTAAAAACTTCGAGTGAAATTTGAATTAGAAATTAATTGAAGTACTAAGTGTAGTGTAAGTGTAATAAGAGCGGCAATGTTAAAAATAACATTAATCCAATAATTGTAACCCAATTTATGTTTTCAGTTGTGATACGTCTCAGTCTGCTCAGTGTTGAAACAAAGGTCTGCGTCCTTTGTAACTAAAAAAAGACGAGTTTCTGCGAGGAATACAGGAACGGAAGTCGTGCGGTGGACAGCGTGTGGTACGGGATTGAGTTAAAAAAGAATGTCTGGAACTGGTGAATAATCTAAAATATTTACAGGAGCTGGCACGATGTTTGGTTAAAGAATTAAAAGTTATCGTCTGGAGCGCTTTCTTTCGGTGACAGCAACAAATGTAACCAATATCATCCAACAGCCACCGAATCACCTGATATGGCACCCTGTGACTTCTTTTTGTTCAATCGAGTGAAAAACCCATTACGGGAAACGCATTCAGCAGCCGAGAGGAAATAATGGAAAAATCGCAGGAAACACTGATGGGCATACCAAAAACCGAATATAAAAAATGCTTTGAGGATTGGATCAAGCGCTGGCGTAAGCGTGTTGCAGTCGATGGGGATTACTTTGAAGGGGACAATATAGATTTAGATGAATAATCTTGTATTCTTAATTTTCTGAATAAATTCCGGGAATTTTTTGATCAAGGTGGTATATCGAAAAATTATACCCGTATAATAAGTAAAGCGTAATAATAAGTAACGGTACTTGTAAGTACCGTCGAGCAGTAAAGGGTTAAAGAACAACACAGTGATTTTTCATGCCTGAAATATCGATATCGTCTCTGTAATATTTTCATTACGCATGGATGGTCACGTATGAATTGAAACCATTATTATTATTGTTATTAACGGGATCGGAGAGGTTCCACTGGCCATGACACTGCGATTTAAAAAGATTTATTGTGCCAAATACTAAGAGGTCAAATTGGGTCCGCTACACCAATTAGCATATGGGGTTGGTTTTAATGTTAACATCGATGAAACTAAGTATTACGCATTAGCGCCGACAATTTCTTTAAATATTCTTCGTAGTATTATTTTTTACCTACAGGTGGCTCACGTCATGATATCGCAGTCTAATCGATCAAAATTGTCAAAATTTTCCTAAATTCAACTCTCAACACATCTGCTGTGCATGATGATGCTGACTTGATGGGTATTTATTTTATATAATTCTTTAAATCATTTTAGAAGGCCTGAAAAATCTTAACTCACCTACTCCTTTTTTCTTGCGACCCACCCCTTATATATACAACATCTCTCAAACATATTCTCAAATAAACGCTAACAAGGACATCAGTGACATTTAAGGAGGTTATGAGTGTGTGAACATTTTAATGTTTTTAATACTTTTCCAGCAAAATGAAAAAAGTAGAGAAAGCCAACTGTAAATTTGAAAAGGATCCATCACCATTACCACCTCGAAGGATAAAAAACCCTATATATACACATTTATTGTAGTTGATGCCTTTACTTACATGAGTATGTGTGTTGGCAAGAAAATATAATTTATTTGGTTTTTTGGGCCATGAGTTTAGGCCGGATTAGTGTATTGGCAGCCATTGATGTGTAACAAGAGAGTGACAAACGTAGAAAGAAAAAAACTCAACATTTTTTATGGGTCATTGATTGTGAAGGATATTAGAAAACGATGAAGACAAAAACAAAAGAAAAGCTGGAATAAAAAAACTTTTGACAAAGTAAAGTGAACTCTCAGAGCCCTTGTTAAAATGTTAACGTGATTGTCTGAAACGCTTGCAAGAAATTTAATTTCTCAAACCATAACTGACTGAGAGGAAAAAAAAATGGAAAAAAAGCGAAAAGTATTTTCTAAATAAGGCCATTTGATATTAAACATCACGTAATAAAATGAGTCTCCTAAAGGCAATATTATTAAATTAAATTGAACTGAAGTTCAAAAATAATGTATTTAATTAAAATGTTTCAATTAAGAGTGAGAAGGAGAAAAAGGGTTTTTTTTAATCAATGTAAGAAAAGTCAAACTATTAACCCTGTTACTGTGTACGTCACTAATAGTGATTGTTTAACATGTGAAATTTCTGTTGTTTTGATGCCTTTGATTCTCTTTGAATTTAATGGTCCTTCGAACCTACATACTATTAAACCTGAAAAGTATCTCCTTAATCTTGCGTACGCAAAATAGCAGTAATATTTTGGATTGTTAAATTTAAAGCGTTTACTTCTGATTATTTGCAAATTTTTTGTGTTTCTATGTTATTTTATCTAAAAACGCTTTATATTTGTGCTCAAACTTAACGCAATAAATGTAAAAATTCAACCACAAAAAAAAGAAGTCGTCTTTCAGGAAGATGGTGATACAAGACACAACGCTAATATTATCGAAGAGTGGCTGTTGTAATAAAAAGTTTAGGTAATTCTAATCAAATGGAGAATTTTTGAATGATAGTAAAAAAACGTCTGTAAAATGTAATTGGACTTCAAGACACATGTTGGAGCTATGGCTATAAATAAAGGGTCCGCCAAATAATTTTTTTTTTTTTTGAAAATGCTATAAAAAAAAACTACTGAATATTTTCTCAAATTTCTTTTTTTATTTGAAAGTACAATACTTCCGGTTAATAATAGAAAATAATTTCATTCAAATGGCTGCATTGGCTGGCCATGCAATAGCCTACACGATCGGTCCAATTTATAAGCACATTATCGATTGTGTACAGCTGTATTTCACCAATGGCTTCACGAATATTGTCCTTTAAAGCGCCAATTGTCTCTGGCTTGTTGGCGTAACACTTATCTCTGACGGCACTCCACAAATAATAATCCAACGGTGTCAAATCGCAGCTCCGAGGTGACCAAACGACATCAGCTCTGCGGCTGACGGCATCTTCTGTAAGTCAATTGCAGGCCCACTTAGCGAAGCGTATACACAACCATATTCGTTCAGGGGAAGGATAAAACTAATTATCTGTCAAATCAGACATGAGCTAAGTGTTACCATTCGCGAGATATATAAATATATAATACGGTACCAGATTTCCCTTACGTTTTTGTGTAATATTGTAGAAGGTACGTCTATATGCTAAGGGCCTCTTAGAAAAATATTAAAAATATAAGTTCATCTCTATTTAAGCGAAAGGTTAAAAACTGAGTATATGCGGACTTTTTATATACATACCATATGTAATTGCCTTTCTTTTATTCTAGAATTTGAACTTGGTTTTTTTTTGTAAAATTTTTTTTGAAAGAACTTAACAATGAATAAATGAGTGAAGTTCTCTTTTATTTGATTGCGTATTTATATTTTAACATGAACTTTTCAGTTCAACTTCAAAATATGTACTTAGGTTTGCTGCCCACTGTATGTAGATGTTGGTCCTTCGAACCGTGAATGTTAATTTAAGTCTTTAGATTTCAACATTTAAGAAATTTTTACTGACTAAAACTGGCGATTTGCATTAGTTCTTATTTGGTTTCTTAAGATTTTACATAATTTTGTACAAATTTTCGAAGCTTCATTTGAGTTTAATGCTGCAAAATGATTTAAAATGCGTGCTTTAAAAACACTGATAATTTTAACAGGCTTATGATCCTTCGCAACTCGATAGGAGAAAATTACTTAAATTATTGTGTTAAAGCATTATGAGCATATTCAAATGTATCCTTTACATTAGAAGTATTCTTTGAAATCTCCTAAAATAGATATAAAAACTGATTATTAGTTTTATTAAATCCGTCATAGTCGGGATAGTAAAACTAAACCTTAGATTTAGTCTAAAGATTGGTTTAACCTTGACATTATTAAAATGCCTTTACGTAGTTTAAATAATAATTAAATAATTTTCCAAATAGCTCTACCCTTATATACAGCCTAATGGTCCTTCGAATTTTCCTAGCTAAAAATTATTTTAAAGATAGTCCAGTTTTAACGAAAGTATCCATCTTTTATGTTTATTATTTAATGTCGTCAGTATAAAAACAAAAGTGGGCCTATTTATCATTCATATTATTCCAAATTAATTATTTGTTGGTCCTTCGAAAATCAGTCTTAAAAGTTGTAAAGGCCATCGCTTAAATTTCGCTGTTTTACGGTTCTCTGAACGTTCAACTTTGTGACCCTTTGGACTTATTTGTAGCAAATAATTGTTTATTTTATGGGTAGATTAAAAGCAATAAATATTCAGGTGGTCCATCGGGCCTATTTTAATAAAAAACTGGATTAAAATCAAAGTTTTGAAGCCTTTACAAACTGAAATTTAAAAAATTAAAGAGATCGTTATTTTGATATTTTTTTTTTAAATATACTTTAAAGCTCGATTAGAGGAAAAAATGGCACTTCAAACGAATTTCTTAACTCAAAGGTTTTAATATTTTTGTGACAGTTTATCGCAGTTTTCTTCTTTAAATTGCCGTTTATCAAATCTTTAATTCTTTTTAAAGATTCTAGCATTTAGCAATTGTCTATTGACTTAAATTATGACCTGAATAAATGCAAACATTTTATGTTGTGTCAGCAGCAGTATAAAATACAGGACAGCATCATAAGTTAGTGGCATGTGGAAACAAAAAGGACTTCTGCTCCAAGACAAACACACACATGGACCCAAAATGAAAACAAGAAGGGGAGGAAACAGAATGAAAGCAAACAACACATGTTTGCATGGTGTCATAAAAAACAAACATTAAGTTTAAAAGTGTGATAAACATTAAAATGGCAAACTGGTATAATGAGAATATCACAAGATGAAGAAACAGAGAGGGGAACAGAGAGTATTATTTTTACAATACTCGTATAAGTTTAAAAAAGT
Source organism: Wohlfahrtia magnifica (assembly GCA_023159175.1). NCBI lineage: Eukaryota > Metazoa > Arthropoda > Insecta > Diptera > Sarcophagidae > Wohlfahrtia > Wohlfahrtia magnifica. Next base: position 508,256 of record JAKWBJ010000061.1, read on the forward strand.
TTAGAGGCAAAAACTACATGAAAAATGTTGCAAAAACATGTGTTGCAATATTATGATGAACACAGCAAAGGAAAGAAACACTAAAAAACAAGCTGTGAGAGCAAAACAAGGCTCATAAATGTGTAGTTTTCTTGTTTCTTTTTTTGCTTCTTCTTAAAGATGATGCCAAAATGTAGGTTACGGCTTTTATGATTTCAAGCAGCCCCTGAAATATGTGTATCGTAAGATTTATCATGTATATGTACATATGCTTTAGTTTAATTAAATATGAAGAAACTAAACAGAAAATACACGAAGGAAAGAACTTAGAATTCAAAAATAAAAAGTTAAAATAAATTACGATTGGCTTATATCCTAAAGATACATAAATTTATTTTTAATTTATTTCTCAACAATGCAATGGCATTGCAAAATTAATATCGTTTATTACGTAGATTTTAGAACAACTTAACTTCGTGCCAATCAAGCTGCCTGCAATTCCACCTTTTATGGGTTGACAATAAAGAACGAAGAACGAAAGCGCTAACGAGTACAACAAGAATCTATTTTAGAAATTTTCGACAAATCATTTTCGACACAAAATCTTCAGTTACGAATAAAAAAAATCGTTTTTGTACCTTCATGCCCTTATTAGCTTAACCAATAAATTAACTGCATGGCAACTGAATTAAATGTTTTCAGCGGATTTGCAGAGCAGAAAAATTTGCCCGCTTAATGTATAATGCGTTTCATTTATATTTATTTAAAAAAACACATTTTCATTAAATTTGTTCCACATTTTTCAAGTTTAAAGCTGTCAAGATTTTAGAGTTTTTTAGTAAATTTCATAAACAGATCGTTGTTGTTGGCAGGTTGGTTGATTAGTACACGTGTTCACCGTTGGATTCTACGAGTGTCAATTAGTGTCCTCGGACACCATTTTGATTGTTTGAGAAATGCCACAAACACTCAAAAACCGTGGCAAAAACACCCCTCAATCCTGTAGGCAGGTTTCCAATCGACCAGTGCCCGATAAGCATAATCAGCAGTCTGAACACATCCCTTATACCACAGCCAATGAGCGGGCCTATTCAGTTTCTTGTTCCTGCACGACCCTTAAGCCTTCCACCTGCAATCAGCCAGATCCAGTTAGAAGTTAAAAATAGCCTTCTTCAGTGACCCTTTGGGCGATGACACCGAGATCGGCTAGGCACTGGATGCCGATCCAGCGCAAGCTAACTCATTCACCTGTTCATTGATTTAGAAGTCCTTAGAAAAAAGAGTCTCTACCACTAACCGAGAGTCGGTAATGTGTGATCAAATATTTGTTGTTGGAGTTTTTGTTAGGTTGCAAATTGGTCCAAAATTAAAACATCTTTTGCTGATATTTGAAATGAGCTTTATTAAACCAAATACATGCCGTTTTAATCAATAACCTTTTGCATATTTTTTTTTTGGCAAAGCCATTATTCTATCGGTGTAGAACTTCTGGGTTTTCTGAGCTCAAAGCTGATCCAATTGCGTTCTGCAGGCCTCTACGGAATTCATCTACTACTATTCAGAGCTACTCTTATCGATTAGAATTTCAATGGTTAACTAATCAGAAAAACAACATGGGCTTGAAATTTTATGAAACTAACACTCAATTTGATACAAAATTGTTAAATTTATGCAAATTTACCTTTTTGCAGTCTTCAATAGCTATCTGGCGGTGCTATCGTGCTCAAGAGAGACGTTTTTTTTTCATTACATCTATCAACCGAAGGTTTTTATACTGGATGATGACCTGTTAAACCTTGATCTGGCAATATTCCCAGCACAGTTCACATAGAAACTGGTATGCTAGACTATCGGACTACTGTGTTAATACTAATGCACTTTTTTCGATTCTGTTCTGTTCAGTTCACATAGAAACTGGTATACTAGACTATCGGACTACTGTGTTAATACTCCTGCACTTTTTTCTACCTGTACATAGTATGGTATTGCGTTTTCTTCCACTACTACCTTTCGTCTTTTAAGTAATGTGCTGTTTTTAATCCAATTTCATTTTAATTTTATTAAAAGCAGATTTCGATTTATTAAAAGCAGATTTCTACCTTCCTTTGAGTGTGACTAGTATGTTGGAGAAGAGTTATCATTTCAGATTTGTTCCTAGGGAACAAGTCGTATCCTCGACTCATACTAGGAGTCAAAGGGTCTTGAAGTAAATTCATTAGTATAAAAATTTGCTAAAAAAAAAATGTTTATATTTTTTACGTTTTGATAGCATATTGCAAAAACAATTAAAATAAAACCCGTTTTAAATCTTAAATTCCAACTTCCTTATTCTGCTTCTTAAACACTCTGCGACACCCTCCTCACTACTCAAAATGTTGCATAAATTAAATACATCTGTGACTACCAAGAAACATTTAATAATTTTATAATAAAAGCACGTCGGACATAAATAATAATTTCCAGCATTAAAATGTTTGCTTTAAATTACATCGACAGTGGCGAGCACTTCTGGGTACATGTTAGAGACCTGCATTGCTGCATTCATTTCTTTTCTTTTACCCACGATGAATTCAACTTAACACTGTTAAGTTATTTACTACATAGTATAGATTAAGTAAAGAATGTTAATAAGAGAAAGAAAAACGTCATTCATTAATGTTACATTCACTTTAATGCAGGGTTGACAAAAACCCGGGTTTAAATGAGAAAAACCCAACCCACCGGGTTTTATTGGGTTTTATAAGTGCTTCCAAAATTCGTTCCAGTCGACAATATTTGTTTGTTTGTCAGTACAATCGCGTTGTTTTAGTATTTATAACGCAATTTTGCATTGTGTATTATGAACTCCTCAAACTCGGAGATCATAACAGACTGCAATTACTTCGTTTGAATCATGCCTTATAAGAAAAACTGCCAGAGTATAAAGACAGGTATGATTAAGTTATTCTTTGGCACGATAACACCCGACTTCATGCCGCAAAAGTTTCAAAACAATTATTAGAAACGTTCAAATGCCGCATCCGCCGTATTCTTCGAACATTGCTCACACCTCTCTATACAGGCTTTCTTAACAAGGCACATAACTACAACGACCTGCTTTAACACTGCTTATAGAACACATTCGGTTTAAGCGTAAATTACCTCGTTCTACGGCTAAAAAACTGTTGATTCTCCGTTTTTTAACAAAAAGTGTAAGGGAAGCAAACGTAACACATATTCATCTCGTTTAAAGGCATTTCGATGTTCAGAAACTGAATCGCTCGTATAAAGAGGTATGAGTTTATCTTATAGCACATCACCGAATCACTTCCTTTGAAGAAAGGTGGAGTGTCTTAAAAGCCCAGAAGTTTTTCTGAGACGAGATGTAAAAATTGGCTCAGAGGTGAGGAAAGGATGTAAGTAGTGATTTAATAAAGTTGATATTTCATTATCTTTTTTGAGCTCAAAAACGAAACAAATAAATTTGTACTCTCAATACGTAAATTACGCTTATATTTGTTGTAAATAAACAACGAAAACCTTTAAATAAATAAACCCACCCGGGTTTTTTTTAACTATAATACCCAATAAAACCCGGTTGGGTTTAATTGGGTTACCCAGTGGGTTGCCAACAATGCTTTAACGTGTATACTATGCACTACACAGCACATAAAAAAAAATAATATAATAAAATGCGTACGGCAAATAAAAATAGTTCATTTACTAAAAAAAGCATGCATCCATTAATAAAAACATGGATTTATTTCAAAAATCATTTTTCGTTTCTTTGCCTTTTGTACCAATTCAAATACAAATACAAATACATTGTTGTTTGTGTATTCTACTTTTACGAACGAGGAGCACAATAATCTTGTGAGAGCGGAAATTGTGAACTGTGTTTTTAATTGCGTCAAAATAAAATAAATACCACATTGTTGTTGTTTTATAGTATTTATTTCCTCACTTTTACTTTATACACTTTATCTTAATACAGCAACTTAATTATCTCCTACTTAATATTCGGTTATACACAAATTACTCAAAACATTTATTTACGCCTAAGCACGAGTTTACTTTATGACTGCAAAGTGATAACTATATCGACGTAGGCAAAGCAGGCTCCTCTTAAGCCTAATTGCCCACAGTTTGGAAAGTTCTGGAAATGTTTTAAACGCTCTCAAATCCTCTATTTTATGTCCGTTAATTTTAAACATGTAAGATGGTGTTACCCCAAGATGGTAGAACAGAACAAATACACAATTCAGTTCGGCATTACCAGGATAACACATTCACAACCTTGACACAAACCAATAGACCAAAATCCCACAATACAGCATTCTTTCTAAGCATTTTTGTTTTCCTAATAATACGTTAAAACTAAAAAAATTAACAATTAATGATTTGGGCCTGCTTTACGTGGTTGCAACTGGGTCTAGTAGTAAGAACTGAGAGAATAATCAAAAAGAAGATTGTCCTCGTATCTTAGGTGATAATTTAGCCGATTTTGTATAGCGTGTTTTTTATAGAGGTATAGAACTTTAAGGCGGCATTACTTTTCAAGATGGCGACCTATTTAACAGCTGTCAAGTGATTTATTCTCAGTTTGATTTGGCAATTCATCATGAATAGACTCATGCCCGTCGTAGATTCGACGAATGGGTCCAAAACGAGATTACCGTTGTTCCCGATTTTCATAAGCGAATTTTGTTTAGCGATGAAGCGCACTTCTGGTTGAATGGCTACGTCAACAAACAAAACTGCCGCATTTGGAGTGAAGGTAAACCTCAAGTGTATGTGGAAACACCGTTACATCCAGAAAAATTGACTGTTTGCTGCGCTTTATGGGCTGGTGGAAGCATTGGTCAGTACTTTTCCAAAAACGATGGTGGCCAGAACGTTACAGTCAATGGCGATCGGTATAGAGCCATGATTACTAACCTTTTCATTCCTGAATTGAATAACCATGATGTCCAGGAGATGTGGTTTCAACAAGATGGCGCAACATGTCACACAGCTCGTGCCACAATAGATTTATGAAAAGACACATTTGGTGATCGTCTAATTTCACGTTTTGGACCTGTGAATTGGCCTCCAAGATCTTGTGATTTAACACCGCTAGACTACTTTTAATGGGGCTATGTAAAGTCATTGGTCTATGCGGTAAAGCCACAAACGCTTGACCATTTGGAAGACAACATTCGCCGTGTTATTGCCGATATACGGCCACAAATGTTGGAAAAAGTCATCGAAAGTTGCACGTTCAAATTGGAACGCGCCAGCCGTGGCGGTCATATGCCAGAAATCATATTTAAAATGCAATACCATAAGATTATCGGTATTATGGGTATCCCAAACATACGGCCAAATGATTGGCTGTTAAATCAATAATTTCAAACAATGCCATGACCAGCGAAAAGTCTTTGATCCTGACTTCAAACAGAGTGGTCAAATATTCCGAAGCATACCATTGAAAGCTTGGTCGAAAGTATGCCCAGACCTGTCGGAAGCCAGATAAAAGCAAATTTAAAAAAAGTGCAGAAGTGGATTTTTAGGACTCATTTATGAAATTGTATTAATCTTTAGTTTAAATATTTTATTGAATTTCATTTTGTTTTCTTTAATTATTATTTTATTGAATAAAAAACCATTTGAAATAAAAATTTGAATTGAGAATTTGAAAATAAAAATTTAAAAATAAAAATTTGAAATGGTTTTCCTTTATTTTATTTCGCTCGCCGCTGTAAGTGTACTCAAAGCCACAAAACTGTAAACAAAAATTCACAGCCCCTAAGAATTGGACAACCGGCTGTAAGAATTCGGTTCGAAGGACCATGAAATAAATTCATAAGTTGATTTGTTGCTTTTATTTAACGAGTTTTAAGTACGGCATTAATGACTATTTTTAGATATAAAAACATTTAAAAAAATTTCCATAATTTTAAAAGCATCAAAAATTTCGGAACATTAATTATATGAATTAATGTTTAATTTCCTTTTTAAAGTTTAAAATATTTTTTAATGTTTTGCAATTTATGAAGCTATTTTTTATCTCTTTTTGAAACGTACACAATGAAACTTTTTGCTTGTTTTTGCCTTCATGCCATATTCCACTTAAAAGTGTCTTATCAATTAGTTGAGAGTTTTTCATTTCCCATTTTTTTCTTTTCTTCTGCTGGTGCTAATAAATTTTCCATTTCACTTGGAAAATAAAAAGAAAATTCAACTCAATCGAGCATGACTTCAACTCAAGTGTTGCAATGGCAGGAGGAGGAGAAAGAGGAGTGAAAAACTGTAACTATATGAGTACACTGAGATACTCATCTCCCATAAAAGATTTTGTTTCTTTTTGTTTTGGTTTCCTTCACAGTGCTTTTATTAAATTTTGAAAAATCTCCCATTTGTTCCTATTGGAGAATAGAACAGTAAAGGAAATTTGATAAATTAAATTTTGTACTCTGGTAATAGTTGTTGTAGTAGTAGTAGTAGTAGTAGTAGTTGGTTGAGAAATAGCATCAGTAGTCAGACTATTTTCTTTTATTTCCCTTATTTTACTCTATAGTTAGTTTTCGGTTCTACTTTTTCGACTTTTTTTCCTTTGTCAACGTTCTTGCCTTGCTTTCTAAAGCGCTATTGTATACCAATTTTTGTAAAATTGCAAGTGCATATGAAGAAAAAGAGATAGTAAAACGTTGAAGAGAAGAGTTTCTGTAAATCTATTGTTAGTTTTACTTTATTTGTAACTTAAATAAAATATAATAAATGTTGAAAAAGACCCAAAATTTTATATGAAAACAAAGTGCAAAAATACTCACTACACGTACATACGTACATATATTGTATGTGGAGTAAAAGGCAACTGGAGAATGAAGATGTCTTAGGCGAATCTAAAGGATATGGGAATAAAAAAAGTTCGACTTAGAAGAAGTACGAGTATTTTAAATGGCTTTCAAGATAAAATATTTCCACAAGCCGTATAGAGAAGTGCACAAAAGAGGGCATATGAGCGAGCCTTAAAACCGTAATTTTTGGTATATGCATGTGTGTGGGTATGTAACTATACGAATACAAAAGGGAAAATATAATATTAGAAGCCATGAAAAAACTTGATAAGAACAAGTCCATCCCCCAAGTGGGAGACAAAAGTTAAAACATTTTGAAACTGGGTTAAGAAGAGGTAAACAAAAGTAGCAGAAGAGTTTTAAAGTCAAGAAGGGATTTAAATTAAAGAAAACTTAAGAAGAGACTTGAAACGGCAAATAGCTTTAGATTTAAATTTTTAATTATTTTTATAAAGGAAAAGAGTAATTGATCTGGTATTTCACAATTTTTTGTTTTTTTATTTTACTAATTTTTTTTATAAAAACTGTAATCTTATTAATTTTTAAAAGTAAGTCATGAGCAAAAAATCATGGTAAGGTCAGTCAATGCCTCTCGTTAAAAATGAAAAAGATATGAGTCTATGATTAACGAATATTCTTTATTTTACACCCAATACACAGAGGGCGTTACTACTAGGCAACGACAGATGCCAAAATCATTATCCATCCTTGATCAGCTACAGTAAATTTAACTCCTGCATGGATCGAAGACAAGCTAATATGGCATAATTCAATTTGTATACATTTTTTTCGTGTCATGCACACGTTTATAGTCTTCATGGAAAATCAAATTTTTTTTTTTTAAACAGTTCGTTTTATTCAAAAACTTTAAATAATATTTCTTAGTAATTGTTTTACTCTTATCAAGGCAACCGATATGAATGACAAAGCGTACATACAAATTATGATTGATCGAGCTTAGTCTTATTTGGTGCATGTGTACCCTAAGTACCTCAATATTTTTATTGTTGTTTAGTCTCTGTAGTCTTGTGTTATAAAATGACAAAAACTTGTTTGCTTTAAAGTCGTTACACGGTTGTGCTCCTACAGATTCTTATTACTTTGTCTTTATATCTTACTCTGTGGTCTGTATAACCTGCGCAAAAACATTTTTAAGTTATACCTATACATCGTCGAACATCGAGTCTAAACAGTCAAGGATTTATAAAACGGCTCTGTAGTTTTCCTTTGCTTAATTGTGGTACATATATTTTGTCTATTAGAAGATTTTCAGTTTGTAATTAAATGTCCCCACTAATAATATTTCACCAGTGGATTTTTGTTGTCAATAGAAATAATCCCGGGAGAGTATTTCAGCAACATTCTTATTATGATATTTGGAAGCGAAACGAAACAAAAAACAACTCATAGAGTTCACCCGTCGCTCAACAGCAAACCTTTGACAATACCTAAAGTGAATAACTTCAACTTTTAATAACTTTTGTTATTACTTTTGCATTCGTTTTTTCTCTCAGGTGAATTGCTCTCTAAGAGTTGAGTTAAAGGGATATTTAGCATTATTATTATCTGTAAAAATTAAGTTTTTATTGAAAATATAAAAATCTTAATATATGCCATATGCCCGCTGCGCATGTTCATTCATCGCTGTTTCAGTGACGACTAAAACCAAGAGCATAAGAATACATGTGAATTGAAATGAACAGCAATGTTATATGCATATTTGTTTCGAAAATTCTTCGTTAAGACAAAATTTACTTCTGTTATATATGAAAATTTGAAAAATTACCTTAAAGTCGTGTATGAGACCAAAGAAAATTCGTCATCAGTCATCGATATTTTACCATAAGATAATTTTAATAAAAATTAAATTGTTCTTATTATAATCGATATTCTTCTTAGTTTATATATATATATTTTAATATGAATTTGTTTTTCGCTGAATATTTTTTAACAGCACATTTAATTTTGTACATTTCAGACATAAAATTGATGGATAAATTGCACCATTTTTTCTAACACTTTTTTTTCTAACTTTGAATATCACATTTGGCATAATCGTCGTTAGTGAGATGGTCGTTATCGAAGTCTCTAATAAGTTATTGAATAGATCACAGGTGATGTGGATCGATAATATTATATTAATTCCTATAACATTCTATGAAGAAACATGGGGGCTTCTCTTAGACTTTGAGCTGCACCCGATACTATTTTTAGACTCATTGAAAAGGATCTACAGTTTAACGCCGGCTCCGAACGATAAATGCATTAGAGGAGTTTTCAATAGTAGTAATATACTCATAACCAGTTAGTAGCTAATGTTGTGAGGTGATACAGCTGTTGCAAAACGTTTTCTTTTTTCAGATGGTCTGGCCTGATATTGAACCGAGGACCTTCTTGTTGGTAGGCGAGTGTTTTACCTACCATACCATAGCGGCGCATACCCTGTATCGATAATACAATATTTTATTTAACGATAAAGTCGCAAAAAATTCATAAACAACAAATTGCAAAAATATGCTCAAAGCTATTCGGTTTTCAATGAAGTTGATGACAAGATAAACGACAATGTCTTGTTAATTGCTCGCGTTATTTGTATCAATGGCAAGCGAAATGAAAGTTCATATTATTTTTGTGACCTCGCAAGATATATAACGATTTATTCTGAAAGTTTCCCGTAACTTGCATAACTCCCGTAAATCTTGCATAAATTTCAGCAGTGACCTTGTTCGCTTCGTCAGTGTTCTTACAAGGATGAGGCCACGTGTGTTCCTTCGTGTGCACATAATTAATATACAGTATTACCCCGATAACTACTTCGACAAAAATCTTAAGATTTTTGGATAGTTATGCAAATAAGGTACTTTAATTGAAATTTTATTTTATGTAGCCCATAAGTACTTTGGGTAAGTAAACGTGGTAAATTTAAAGAAAATTTCCGTTTCGGGAAAAAGTATTTAAGATAATTAAACGAAAGATAATTAAACGTGGAGTCTTGTTGGAAAATGATACAAAAGAAAAAGTGGGGACTTAGAAATAAAGGCAAATAAACGGAAAATGAAATTAAGCCGGTTATACTGTATTTATACCATTTGTTATAATGTGGAACATAAAGCCATAATAAATAATTTTTATTCGGATATATGCTAATAAATTTATCTCGCTCCAGGTCTTCATCATTCGTGTGTTTTCGCTATTGAGTTTTTTCCTCCATGTATAAGCGGGTCGTAATATTTTTTAGTTTCCCTGTACTTGCATTTCATGACTTCACTTGCATAGAGGATTATCCCGTAGATCGCCGCCTAAAAGGCCTTCAAAATACTACTCAGGCATTTATGAGCACCTATAGAGCGTTTACGGAATCCGGCGTTCAAAGTTTCGCATCCAAATTACAGAGTTCATTTTATATTGGTGTTGAAATTTGCGATCTTGGTCTGCCTTCAAATATGCTTTGAGTTCCGGACTAGTTTCAAGGTTACATATGTGTGTTAATTATTCGGTAAGAGATGTCAACAGTTGATCCTCCTTTGATGTCGATGATGCTACCTAAATAGTAACAGCTGTTGACATCGTCTATTGGGGAGCCATTGATAAAGAACGGGGTATTAACGTATGCGTTTATACGCATTACTTCGTTCTTCGGCTTTCAGTAAAGTTTCATCGGGCGGTTTAATTTTGGCCATTATATCGTTGTGCCTATGGCTCAACATGCTTCGAGTTACCAAGTTCTCTCGACGTACCTCATCTGTTAGTGTCAGTTCTCATCACAACCTCTAGGACAACGTTATCAGAAGTGGTGACCGCACTCGAACAGCCACATTTATTCGGTCGCCAACTTAACCCTCATGGAGAACTCTGCATGTGGCTTCTCTGTATAGAGTTTGAATGATTACTATTATTTTCAGAGGCATGTCCTTGAACTTTAATGCCTACCAGATGGTTCTGTAGTCGAGATTGTTGAATGCCTTCTCATTATCTATAAATTTAAGGTAGAAAATAGACCTCCATTCTGCAGCTGTTTTACTACGATTCTTAGGTAGTTTATGTCTAGCTAGTCTAAGCCTAAGGCCAGGTTCTAGCATTCCCTCTTTAAGTTTCCGTGCAAGCATTCCGTTTCCCAGAAAGACAGAAATAATTGGACACTGACTTGAGGGAGTTTTATTATTCAATGCCTTCATAGAGTCGACTACTTCAGCTAGAGATGGGCTGTGTGTGGGTTAGTCCGTTCTTATGGAGAGCACATGTCTCAAAGTATTGGCCAACATTATCTATTTTCTTTTTCCTTTCTTTTTGGTAAAACATGGCTAATTTCTGATATCCTGTTCTGAAGTAAAGAGTATTCCAGTGAGAGCATTTGGTATGGATTAATTGAATTGGTAATCGGACAGAGCAACTTCTGGACTATTACGCGGATGAGGCAAATCTTCCCAGCCATTATTTTCCAATTTGTTTATTATTGATCTTGCAGCATGATGAAATATACCGGCTTCATGTCGGGCGTATGGTATTTGGAAAATTTTTAGAAATTATTCTACAAAATACGGCATTAAATCGTATTATTAACGAGAGTTTCATTGTTATTTATTGTATAGCCAGTCATGTTATTTAATTGAAACTTTCAATTCGTTGTTACCAGAAAAAAAAAATAAATAAATAAATAAAAAAAAAATGAAAATTGTTAAAATAAATTTAATTCTTATTTTTATTAGTTTTATCAATTGCTTTTAAATTTGTTATTCCAGTGAAATATAAAATAATTTTATTTTTATTGCTCATCAGCATGTTTATTTAAGCAGAAGCTAAAGTGGTGCTATTTTTCGTGGCATTTTTCTCTTATTTTTTATTTGATTTCCAACAATTCATTTGGCCACAATTTATTTTTTTATTTTTCTTAAACTTTTTGTTTTGGCCATTAAAACGACAACGAAGCAGTCGAAATAAAAACGATATCATTTTATTCCCTTTTGTTTTCCCTTTTCTTTTCTGCTTTTGTATTATGGAATAACCAACTTCTTTGGTTTTTCCCTTAATTTCTCTATTTTTTACGTTTTTACGCTCTTTTTTAATTTTTGTGGTTTTTTGTAACGTGACTGGGTTTTTTGTCTTCTGTTGTTGTTGTGTTGGTTAAACAAAAACTGAAATTAATAGTCACTGTTAAAGAAAAATCAACACAATGAGTAAAAAGAAATGGCCAGAAAAAAGGACTCAACCAAACACAAAACACATACACACACGCTCATAAAGCAGACATTTCAGTTTTTTTTAGCCATTAACACAATAACTGACTATCTGGCTCAATACGAGTATACAAACAAACACCTGGAAAAAACCCAAGTACCAATACATAGGCAATTACACACAGAAATACTTTAAAAAAATGGAGGAAAATTTTGTTAAGAAAAAAAATGAATAAATTGGTTTGTGGATACTTTTATATAAAAAATTAAAATACTCGCATGTACTCGCTTACTAAGTTAAAAAAAGTTTATTTAAAAACTATACAGATGTCCTTTAAATATTGGAAAAATTGGTTAACGAATAAAGCAAGCGTGACAATTTAGCCCTTAACAGGGCCTTTTCGTAGACTTTAATTTTGTAAACCTTTTTAACTGATGATATCGTGCCTCTTAGGGACGTTCTGCACAGATTTATTAACTTTGAGCGTTGAGGGTTATCTAAGGCGACTTTGTAATTGACGAAGATATGGTGATACGCGTTGACTTGTTTCTCGTGAGGTGAGTTTTATCAAGGATTTGGCGTAGTGTGAGTATCTTGTCGGTGCTAGTTTTACCAGGTCTAAAGTCAAACTGATATGATTCAAATATCTTGTTAACTTTAGCTTTAATCTTTTACACGAACCACTCGATAAACTCTTATATGCGATGGCATACGGTTTTGTTTCTTTTTAGGTATAGGAGGGCATATATGCGATGAGGAGGATACTGACTATACACTTGTAATTGGAGCATACAATTTTTTCCTCCAATCAAATGCATGCACCTTACCAACTCATCGTCTCCAGTCTTAAACATTCGCACTCGAAAGTTTGTAATTTTTCAGTCCAGATCTTGCTGTTTTGATCTCATTTTGGCTGTGTGGTATATACTCAACGCCGACATCAGCGATTGAGCTAATGGTATATTCAATATCGCCGCACAAGTCAGATATAAACAGATTGGAAAAATTGTGTTTCCAGATCGTCAGCACACTTGTTACTCGTAAGCCAATCCGCAGGTCTCTTTCTTTATCTATGCAAGAGGTAGCTTTGCGGCAATCCTGGTCGTATTGTGGGTTTCTCTGTTGAGGTTTCTGAAGTGCAGGTAGAACTCTAGCAGAATTTTCCAAGGAGCGGGTAATATGTGTCCACTGTGTGCCAATATCATCAGGACCAGGAGTGGAGGATATGGAAAGATATCAGGTGTTTTCATTACAGTTATACTCGTACAAGCTTAAATAATAATAAAACAAAGAAATATATTTTTAATATAAATAAAGCGGGTTTTGTTGGATAGAAAATTATATGACATTAATGTTAAAAAATGATTTCGGCTGGAACACCACCGTATTTCGCCGATAACTCTTCGAATGTTAACTTCTAGGTGCTCAAGTGTCTATAATTTATCGGCGTAGACAAGTGGATTTACGTATTCTCCAAGAAGATAAGTCAATAATGTTAAATCACACGATTAATTGGACCATTACGTGAAATTACTCTTTCATCAAAAGTTTCTTTGAGTAAATCAACTATACCGCCCGCTGCATGGCTTGTTGCCCCGTCCTGTTGAAACCACATATTAGCAAGATTAATGCCAGCTAATTGAGATATGAAAAAAATCATCATAATCTAATCATATCCTTTTGCCGTTCACCATTGACAGTAACATTCTGAGCATTATCGTTTTTGAAGACATATGAAGCAATGACTCTGCCAGCGCATAGAGCGCAACAAACTGTAATTTTCTGTGGATGTAATGGTGTTTCGACAAAAGCTTGTGGGTTATCCTCACTCCAACTGCGACAATTCTGCTTATTTACGTCAACAAAAAACAGGCTTCATCGGAGAACAAAATGTTTAATTTTGAAGTTTGACAACACCGAACCATTATTTTGATCAACAATTTACAAGCATTGCTCTGGTGTAAGTCTATCCATAATGAAATGTCAAACAAAACTAAACAAGAAACAGTTATTAGCTGTTAAATCGGTCGTCAAATAAAGGAATGTTGCCAACTCAACAAACCACCCGATATATACAAATTGTATATGACTTCGGTAAAAAGACTTTAAAGAATACCACCTTGACCAAGAAGTTCCCGGAATAACGCCCGTGTAGTGGTCCCATCGTTCCCATTTGAGTTTTTTTAAGTTGAAAAAGGGTCCGTTATCTAATGTTTTTTTTTTTCAACTAGTGCTTATTTCGTGAATGGTAACACTTAGCTCATGTCAGATTTGACAGATAATTAGTTTTATCCTTCCGCTGAACGAATATGGTTGTGTATACGCTTGAACAACTCTGGGAAATATTGACACATTCTTTGAAAATCATAGTAATGTTGCAGATGAAGCTAATTTTCATCTTGGCGGGTATGTAAACAAGCACAATTGTCGCATTTGGGGCACAGAAAACCCGCACGCATACATTGAAAAGCCGATACGCCCAAGACCAGTCACTGTTTGGTGCGGATTTTGGTCCAGAGGCATAATTGGGCCATTTTTCTTCGAAAATGAGCAAGGAGTTGGCGTTACAGTCAATGGTGATCTTTATCAGGCCATGTTGAACGAATAAAAATTGAAGAGGAGGATATTAGCAACATTTGGTTTCAACAGGACGGCGCTACGTGCCACGCAGCCGAAGCTACACTCGATGTTTTGCTCCCTGTTTTTTAAGATCGCACTATCAGCCACAGAGCTGATGTCGTTTGGCTACCTCGGAGATTCGATTTGACACCGTTGGACTATTATTTGTGGGGTGCCGTCAAAGATAAGTGTTACGCCAACAAGCCAGAGACAATTGACGCTTTAAAAGACAATATTCGTGAAGCCATTGGTGAAATACAGCTGCGAACAATCGATAATGTGTTGGACCAATCGTGTAGGCTACTGAATGGCCAACCGAGGCAGCCATTTGAATGAAATTATTTTCCCTTATTAACCGGAAGGATTGTACTTTCAAAAAAAATAAATAAATTTGATAAAATATTCAGTAGTTTTTTTTATAGTATTTTCAAAAAAAAAAAAAATTATTTGGCAGACCCTTTACATCTGTTATGAACATTCCCGCTAAAGCTTAGCGTCGTAGCTTGACATTTTCAAAAGCTACGTAGCCAAGAGTACATCTATCTCTATGTGTGTTGGCGGTTTTTTACAATTTTAGAAATGGATTTAAATTTACAACAACAAACTTGTATTAAATTTTGCGTAAGAAACGGATTTAATGGTGCGCGAACGCTGTAAATGTTGGAAAAATGTTTCAGCAACGATTCTCTAAAGAAAACGGTCGTTTACCAGTGGCGCGAACGGTTCAAAAGTGGTCGTGAGTCAATCGAAGATGATGAACGCAGTGGCAGATCATCGACATCGGAAACCGACAAAAACATTGATAAAGTAAAAGAAATGTTGGTCAATAACCGCAAATTAATCATCAGAGAGATGACGGAGAACTTAAACATTGCCTATGGGTCCATCCAATGCATTTTGTTTACTAATTTGGGTTTCCGTCGTGTAGCAGCATAGTTGGTGCCAAAAGACTTAAATTTCATGCAAAAAAGAGACCGCAAAAGACATGCTTTGCAAGACTGAATTCGATTACACATTCATCAAAAAAATTATTACTTGAGACGAGAAGTGAGTCTATGAGTACAACACATAATCCAGACATCTGGCAAATGAATTGCGTTCACTTCGTTTTAAGTCAAAAAAGAAGACAATGCTCACGGTTTTCATGAATTACAACGGTGTAGTGTATCATGAATTTTTACCAGAAGGCCAGACATTAAACAGAGAGTATTATTTGAGCGTTATGAGACGTTTGCGTGAAGAAAATTCGCTGAAAGAGACCAGAATTGTGCGGAATTGTGGATTTTGCACAATGATAAAGCACCGTCGCACAGTTCCATCATTATTCGAAATTTTTTGCAAAAAATGTAACAAATATCATCCAACTGCCACCAAATTCACCTGATTTGGCACCCTGTGACTTCTATCTGTTCAATCGAGTTAAAAAGTCATTACGGGATACGCGTTTCAGCAGCCGAGAGGAAATAATGGAAGCACTGATGGCACTGGCATAAGATTGATGCAGTCAATGCGTGTTACTTTGAAGGGGACGATATAGATTTATATGAATAAATTTGTAATTTTAATTTTCTGAATAAATTCCGGGAATTTTTTCATCAAGGTTGTATGACTTTAATGACGCAAAGCGTTTTCAAAGATTTTGTAAAAGGGGAGGCAAAACGGGACTACGCCTTTAGGCCTTAAATAAAGGAAAAGTGTACAGCCCACTTGAGTCGTATAATACTGTGGTCCCATTGAGATAAATTGATAGAAACGAAAACAGAGAAATAAGAAAGTAAAAGATTTAATAGAGCGTATAGGCAGTTAGTGAAGTATAAAAATTGTCAGTGAAAATTAGCCGCTTAATCTTGTTACAAAAAGAATGTCTTCAAAAACTGTTTCGAAGGACCAATGAGGTATTCCGTGCTCAGTAGGTCAGTAACATAATGGGTAAAAGGTTGTTGGCCTTTCTTCTGTACAATATATTACAATTACAACAATAGTTATTTACTGGAAGATCCATCCTCACGATATGTGTCCCAAACCTATAGTGTCCCATGAAAGTTAAAAAGTGGTTAAGTATCAGTATAATGCGAAAGCTTAAAAGTCCCATCCTCGTTAATTCATAAGTAGACTTATGATTTCAAATGCAGTGAACCAATTGCATTAGAACGACATTGATATGGTTTTAGCATGAGAGATAAAAATATAAGCAAATAAACGAAAAGTTTTAAAAAAAATTATTTTTTTTATTTTGAACTCATCTTTTAACTGTTGAACCAATTGTTGATTTTTGCTTGGTCTCTAAACCTTAAATTTAAGCTGCTTAAGTACTAAATTTTCCTTTTTTCCATATATTCATTTTAATAACTGCTAGTTGTGACCCTCACAAAAATAAAAAAGTACGTTTTGGCATCAAGCAAAAGTGACAGGAAACAGCAACGGAGCCCACACGCAATTTTTAACCTCATTTCGAGAGATGATTGCTTCTAAAATATACAGAAATATAAGAAAAAATTAAATAAAATCCTAAAGTACATGTATTTCAATTAAATAGAAAATTAAAAGAAAGCAAAAAAAAAAATAAAAATAAAAAATAAAATATAATAAAAATACCAATTTACGAGGGTGAGTGAATATATCACAGGCACAAGAAAGAGAAGTCAAGGACATTTGCCAGATTATGTAGAAGAATTTTAAATGAAAGAAGTATTTTTCCCATTTTTTGCCGCAATTATTAAAATTAAGCTTTAAGGCGAGGTAAATTTCAGTGTTGCCTCCTCTACCTCTAAACTGTTGCTGTCACATCCCTTCGCTTCAATTCAATAACACCAGCTGCACAACCATCTCAGTTTTGTTTGCCATAATAATGTCCGGCATTATGACTGGGGTATACTTATATATGGCTGCTATGCTACCTTATGCTATGATATGTCCTTAATGAGAAGTAGATGGGAAGAATTATGAGAAAATATTATTAATTTTGTTTCGTTTTCTGAGCGTGTTTTACCGTAGTACCACCACCTGCATCAAAAGTGATTCCCTGTTCTCTTCCTACAAGTAGGTTGGGATGTGAACAATATTCAAGTTTTTTTATTGGCCGTTTGTAATATTACACTTGACTGAGTTTTATTTCTTTTAATGCCAAAGTGATTCAATTTTTTCGTTTTTTCTTCCTTTTTTTACTTTAATTTTCTTCATTATATCTGTAACTGTAACTGTAACTGTAACTGCTGCAATGCTTTTAAAGGGGCGGTGGGGGTGGTGGTAAACTGATACAAAATCTTCTTAATGAAAAATTCATTACTTTTGCTTCACCATTTTCCCTGATTTCATAATAATTTTATTATTTCAACTGCTTGTTATGCCATATTCTGGCATTAAAAAAATAATAAAAATGACAGAAAACAAATTAAAATCTTTTTAAATGTTTAATAATGTAACAAAACGTACAAAAATATCCTGTTTCCTGACGTTTTAAGTATCCTGTTCATTTCAAAAATCAGCTGACACTACACATGCAGCTGGAAACGGTGTAAGAGAAAATTTTTATGTTCATTTGGGGATTTTTATTACATTTTAACCTTCTCTTTCCCATTTGTGAAGTAATACAGGCGTCGCTCAGTGATAGAGAGACAGAGAGAGCGAGATAGAGTGTGTGAGTGTAAGTATTTTTGTTTTCTTCAAGTTCCAGGACTCATCTGAGTAAATATTTCCGTTTGGCAAATTGTGGTTAATTTTTTCGTTGTTCTTACCGTCAATGTTTTTGCTTTTATTGCCAGTAATATAGCAATACGTGGAGGGGAGAGGGGTAAAACTTTTTTACGTGTTTCTGGGTTTACACAAGAGTTGAAAGCTTTAAAGTGCAGATATGCGTACTTAAGAATACTTGTTAAGGAAAAATTAAAAGAGGGAAAGTCTTATTTGTAAAACAAGTTAAAATATATTTAAAGATTTTAAAATCATTTCTTTTTAAATTACTTTTATTTAATGTTTAAAAGTGAGATAAATTTCTACTTGTAGGGCAATTAAGGACCCCTAGTTTCCACCAGCATTGACTATTTAGTGTTTTATTTGGTGTAGAAGCATTATCTTTTGAAATTATAAAGAAAACTTCTTTGCAGTTAATGGTCCTTCATACACAGCTATGGTGATTGAATTCCAGTTGCTTAAAATAACCACTATGGCTAGAATCTGAGTTACGACAGAGCTTAGTCATGGCGTGAAAACAGTTTGGTTTCGCAACATAGACCTCTTTTTTATTCTCTTTAAATAAGGAGATTTTCATGTTCCTCATAGGCAAAATTCAAATCACTAACCATCACTAACCTGCCCATTCCCATTTAAAGGTAAAAATTATTCGCTAAATCTAAGTAGTACGCAGGTTTGAGTAGCACTTCGCGGCTTGATTCATGGAATTTTGGTAAAGTGACTACAACAGATGATACAGAACTTTTCTCTTCACTAGATGATATAATTTTCTCATAAATTACTACAGACTTTACCAAAAAGGTATAATATTGTTACAAAAATCAAGTTGGGCACCTCTGTCGTGTATTACATTGCTAAAAAGAATAAACAAAAGCCGCAGAAAAAACTATACGTTTTGTTTACAAATAACCAAATCGGCAACAACAAACATTAGTAGGAATAAAGTAAATAAAAATAAAACGGCAACAACAACAACAATAAAAGCAAACAAGTGACAGGCGATAACAAATAACAATAAATAACAAGAGCTGTAAAAAGGTAGATGTTTACATTCGCGGAACTAAAACTACCTAAAAATCGCGAGGTTCGAGAGCTTTCGAAGTGTTGCTTGCTCAGCCATATAAAAAGCACATCGGTGCGAATAATAATCAGTTTATGTTGTCTCAGTCGTTTTCAAGTTATGATGAAAAGTATTGACATAACTACCACATTTAAGCCGAAAAATTTGCCACACCCATAAAAAAAAATTTGAGCCCGATGGAAAAAATCTGATAACGGATTTGAATTCAGAGCAACAAAATCATTATATTCCATATAGTTTTATCAAAAGGCGAGAAAATTATTTGTTTTTTGTAGACCACTGTTATTTTTAGTTTCGTTGAGGCAAGAAGGCGAGTTGATTTGGAAGCTGCAGAAAATATGTTAAATGAAAGAAACGAGAAAGAGGCAATGAAGAATTTTGGCGTAGAAGGAAATCCAAACACGATTCGTCTGAGGATGAATTTAATGACGACCACTCTTCAGAAGAAATGAGTCCTATTAAAGCGACGTTTAAAGTAGATAATAACGAAGTCCAAGGACAGAAGAATGATAGCAGCACTGTAGGTGAAGAACAAAAAGCTGGACACCAATTATGATTGGATGGAACAATTATGTAGGCTTGAATAGGAAGCCCAGTATCGACCACTGTTATTTTTAGTTGCGTTGAGGCAAGGGAGCGAGTTGTGGTGTTGTTGAGGATGAATTTAATGAGTCTTAGTAAAGCGGCGTTTAAAGCAGGTAACAACGAAGTCCAAGGACAGAAAAATGATAGCAGCACTGTAGGTGAAGAACAAAAAGCTGAACACCAATTATGATCGGATGGGACAATTATGAAGGCTTGAACAGGAAGCCCAGTATCGATCTCCGGCAAAAGCATAGAGATGTCAACAAGGCCTGGAAAGCGGCTCAGAAGAATGACATGTACTGGCAAAGAGTGTTACAACTAAGCATCTGGAAGAAGCCAAATATGCCAAAAAATGTACGAATGAAATGCACAAGCGAATGGTAATGTTCAGAAAGAGAACGAAGGCAGGGTATTATCGCATCTTACGTTCTTTCATTCCCCGATCGTCCAATATCTTTCTACGGATTGTATAGACTATTTTTGATTAGGCGACCTTTTTTTCACTTACTTCAGAACAATGCCCTGCATGTGCTGGTAAGGATTAGTATTAGTGGAAACTTTATTTCAGTCTATTTATATCCAAGTGACAGAAAAAGCTTTCTCTAAAAGATTGTTCTACAAACGAAAAATGTCTCTTAAGAATTGATTAATTCTGCAATGCGTTGTGTAATTCTCTGAACGGGTACTATTCGTAGGATCAATCCCTTAATCTTTTCGCAACACTTTCCAATGCGATGATGCTCTAAGCAATCGATAGTGTTGTATACCCTAACGTCATCCCTACGTGGAGCTCCAGTTTAGAATATGAAGCACCGGCTAATACGTGAGTTTTGTATTTCATTTTAGTCGGATAAAGATCTTTTAAATATAAAAAAGATCCGATCGATCGAAATATTTGTTGAACCGTTTCAAAAATTCGAAATGCGCCTTATAATCGAATTTGTTCGCTCAATCAAATCAGGGACGTGGTGAATGTGATTACTTACTCGTAGTCACTGGTTATTAATATTTTGTATCTTCCCACCATCTGTTTGAGGCTCGTTTGATCATCAAATGCATGTAAAATCTATCAAGAAAGAAAGAGAAAGCCGTTCAGAAATATCTATATACATAAAAATAAGCTGCCCTATGTTCGGCATTTAGTACGTCGAGAACCACTTAACTTACCACTTAACCGATTTACAAATTATTACATGCGTTGGAAAGGCCTACACACTGATTTTTTTAAACAAAACAGGCGGTGCTACGCCCATATAAATATGCTTTTGTCTATATCATCAGAACGGTAACATAAAATAAATTCTATACAAATAGGTTCGTGTCAATACAAAACATCAGTCAAAAAGTGGACGGAAATGCACAAGTTGGCGTGGTATCTCCCATACAAAATAAATATTGTTTATGCATATCTTGAGAACAATTAGAATGGAGGCTTCATAGCTTAAAAACATGTCATCAATAAAAAAGTGAGCGTGATTGGATAAGTAAGCTTGGTACTTCCCCTACAAAGTAAATATGTATTGATTTTTGTACACCTTGAGCACAGTTACAGTTGAAAGTTTCAGAATTTGTTCTAAATGGCTTCATAGTTAATAAAAATCATCAGTTTAAAGTGGCGGAATCGAAAATATATTCAATTTTATATGTGTTGAGAATAGTTAGAGAGAAGTTCCTGAATTTGGTCTAAATGAGTTTGCAGTCTGTACAAACTATTAGTCATAAACAAATATGGAATTTTGAATGTGTGAAGAACGGTAACAATTAAGGCTTCGTTATCTATCCACACTTCAGCCAAAAAGCGGGAGAGATTGCATAAACGGATACAACACAAGGGCTCCCAGCGACTCGTTAAGGCTTACTCAAGTTGTATACACATAGATATGTCTGTAAATCAGGGTTGACAACCCACTGGGTAATCCAGTCAAACCCACTCGGGTTTTTTTGTACTTACCCAATTAAAACCACCAAAATTTCGTTGGGTTCTATATTAAAAAAAATCCGGGTGGGTTTTTTATTTAAATGTTTTCGTAGGTTATTTGCAAAAAAAATAATCAAATTTTGCGCATTGCGAGTACAAATTAATTTGGTGCGTTTTTCTAAGACCAAAAAAGATAATGAATTAACAACTAATCAAAACATAAATTTATCAAATCACTGTTTACCAATTTCCCACTTCTGAGCCAATTTCCGAATCCCGTCTCAGGGAAACTTTTCTCGATCCACTTTGAAGCTGATTTTTTATTTCTTCAAAAGAAGTGGTTTGGTAGCATAAGGCGCAATGTTTGGAAAATTTGTGGGAGTGCAATTGATCGTTTCTAATAACGGTTCAAACGAAGTAATTGCAGTGTGCTTCGCTCACCGAGCTTTAGCAGCTCATAGTACACAATGCTGCCTTAACCGCATCCAAACACTATGTCAACTTGTTGTGCCAATATGGGCTAGTTGCTCTGACAAATAATATACCAGTAGAGGAAGAAATTAAAAAAAACAAATGGCGGATATATTACCAAAGCTACACTACAGTGCAACACTCACCGATGGCCAGGAAGACCTCGCGTGCCCATATGGACAGGATGTATAAAATGTGTATACGAAGCCCTTAACAAAACATGAATGAAATGGTGAGAATTCGTAATCGCCCTATGTTAAAAATGAACTTTTATTATATTATCTTTATATGCCTTTGTGCTAGGATATATGTGACAGTACATAGATCCGTTAGTACTCATTCTAGTAGTAGTAGTATCTCACAAGCATATCAAAAAATAGTTTAGACTGAACAAAACGAGTCGAGTTCCTCTATTTGCCTTACAGTAAGCTTCTTAGTTTCCAGGGAGGTCTCACGAGTCGGGATTCAACCTAGCAAATTTCTATATTTATATCTGACAACTTTTTATGGACATACTGAAAATTTGGCGTCATTTGTGCAGGTTTGATCATAAAAAAACAAAGAAAACCACTCGTGAACTATTAAAGTTGCTAGTGCGAAGTACGTATGTATTAAGCCTTCCTTTGGTTAGGATGATGATATTTTTGGTAACGACATACTACTTTTTAATTTTCATTAAATCACCGAGGATGCTGCTTTTCACGACTGTTGTATAGAGACTATAAGACGCAGTTTATTCATTACTCGAAAGCAGTATAGTGGTAGATAGCATTATACTTCACCTATTGAGAAGTACTTAGAAATATTTTTTTTGGGATTGGTACTATGGAGCACAATTGGAATCTGTTTTTAAAACTCTCCAAAAACTTTCAAAATCTTGGATTAATGGTAAAAATTACTGGTTCTTCGTAGCATCTTTCACTAATAAGTTAATAACTTAGATAAATATTATTTCATGTTGAGACAAGACTTTAAATTACATTGTTCGCAGCTTGAATTACTTATACGAATTACATTGTTTATACGGCATCTTTATAATTTTCGGTTTGGCGGAATGGCGATTTTGTTGGATATTTTTGACAAAAAGTACGAAAAAATAAAATTATTATTTTTGCATTTTTATGTGTAACATACGGGAACATAATGTATTTTAATGTGACGATTATAGATGTCAGCGGAACTTAAGTTGTGTTTTCGGCAAAGAGTAATTTGCAGTTGTCTATATAGATCTGAAAGTAATAGATTTTTAGATTCCAGTTTACTTACGTAATTCAGTTTTCGGCGACTGGCAAGGAAATAGGTTCATAAGTAGTACGAAAAAATTTAAACTTGAAAAGGTATACTTCTCTTCTTTTTAAATCCAAAAATCGGATAGTTCAGCTAAATTATTATCTTATAAGTATACGAAAAACCGATTTTCAACCATAAACATAAATTTTTTAGTTTTATAGCTTTGGGTAAACTATCGGGTCCGCCATCTGACGTTTTTTTTTCAACTGGTGCTTATTTCGTGA
This sequence comes from Wohlfahrtia magnifica, assembly GCA_023159175.1. Taxonomy (NCBI): domain Eukaryota; kingdom Metazoa; phylum Arthropoda; class Insecta; order Diptera; family Sarcophagidae; genus Wohlfahrtia; species Wohlfahrtia magnifica. Next base: position 532,106 of record JAKWBJ010000061.1, read on the forward strand.
ATGGTAACACTTAGCATATGTCTGATTTGACAGATAATTAGTTTTATCCGCTGAACGAATATGGATGTGAACAACGCTGGAAAATATTGCGACATTACTTTGAAAATCATGGTAATGTTGCAGAATGTGTGTGAGGTGTTTAGATGAAGCTCATTTTGATCTAGGCGGGTATGTAAACAAGCAAAATTATCGCATTTGGGGCACAGAAAACCCGCATGCATACATTGAAAACCCGATACCCCCAAAACGAGTCACTGTTTTATGCGGATTTTGGTCCAGAGGCATAATTGGGCCATTTTTTTCGAAAATGAGCAAGGAGTGGCCGTTACAGTCAATGGTGATCGCTATCGGGCCATGTTGAATGAATTTTTGTTTACAAAAATTGAAGAGGGGATATTAGCAACATTTGGTTTCAACAGGACGGCGATACGTGCCACACAACCGAAGCTACACTCGATGTTTTGCGCCCTGTTTTTGAAGATCGCATTATTTATTTAAACAATTTGTTTGTATTATTTAAAAAAATGTAAATTATGTTTTCAAAATGTAAAAAAAAGTTGATTTGGCGATTTTGGCGTTTTTTTTTATTTGAATTTGGCGAAAAAGCGTAAAAATGATCTGACAACCCTGCTCCATTGTTATGCTTATTTATTATCCTTTGTGTTAGTTTTTTTTAATTTAGATGATTCGCTCTAAGTGAGGGAGGAAATTACAAAAAAAAGAACATTGTAGTGCGATTCGATTTAACCGCTTTTAAGTTTCCCTGGCGATTTTGAAAGAAGAGAAACAGACTTTTAAATCCTATAAATTTTATTAAAGTAACCTTGAGAAATCAGTGAATGTTTTGAGCTTGCCACCAATCTTAATGGAGTACTTTCGACTCTACATGATTGTATGCGCGCATATAAATCAATTAAGGCCTGTAATTCATTATCCTAGAGTTCTTCCGTGACCTGGATGGTCAAGGAAAATAAATTCCAAGCCGATGAAACATAATTCAGTTTCCCTTTTTTGAAAATTTTCGAAGGTACCTATTGCAGGTTCTTTGAATTACATTCAGAAAATCTTGTGAAAAATTTATTTTTACCATGTTTTACCATTTTTCTTAAAATAAAGCAATTTTTTCGATAACATTTTCTCGAAATCTTCAGGCTACGTTGGGTATGATACGCATCTGAAATACTTTTTTCGTTTGCATTTCTTGTCTCAGTAATTTTAAAAGCTTTTACAGCTTCTTTTTTCGTTTTAACTTTTGTTTTGTAAATTTTCTTAATTTTCAAAAAAGTTTTCCATTAAACTTTGAAAAGTTTTTCAACTCTTTTTTCCCCTTTTCTTTTTCCTAAGTATGAGCGAAGAGGGTGGTGGTGGTGGTAATTTGTGTGAAATTGACTTCGTTTAACAAATAAAATTTTTCTTTTCTTTTTGTAAATTTTTTTTTCTTGATTTCTCTGAATTTTGCACTCATGTAAAATCCTTTTTCTCGTAAACCCTCCTTTATCACTCACTCGTTATACATCTTTGATATGCGGTCAGTGATTTTATTGAGATGTCTGTCAAAGGAAATCAATTGCAAAAAGTAGGCCTGTTTTTAAAGTGAAATTGGAAAAGGTTTTCCATAAAAAGGCCAATACACTCGTGCAACAGTAAAAGCATATGGAATATTTTTTTTAAGATTTTTTTTTTGTATTGAATGTACGAGTAAAGGATTTAAAACAAAAATAATTTGCTTTCAATAGTTTTAAAAAGGATTTTACAGTAGGTTTCTATGATATCCTTTACAATTTATTACAATTTAATAGAATACTCGTAGTATTTTGCTATTTAAAAATACTTACCAAGCTTACCAATGATTTTATATTTTCAAGGGATTTTCTTACTTTTTGTTGCAACTGTAGTTGTGGCAGCCCAGTTTTAACCTTTAAAATTTATAAAATTTTATTGAAAACTTTTTAGTTTTCTGTGTTTTTTTTCACTTTTCGAAGTAAAAGTTGAATGTTCATTGGTCCCTGGGGGATATTTTTAGTGTTTTTGGCTTGCAGGACATTAAATCCTTTTATGCGTTTATATACATCCTTCTTTTTTGTTTTTAAATTCAAAAGTTATTTTTCGTAAAATATATTCAATATGTGTGCGTTTGTGTGTATTTCCGCGTGTATGTGTTTATGTGTGTTTTTATTTTCTTTTAAGTTAAAAAAGTTTTTAAACGGAGCGATTACTGTCAACAGTTAAATGCGAGCAAATAAAAAACAATTGTCAGCCAATAAGAAAAGTAAAAAAATTTAAAAAAAATACCCAGCAATACTTTTTAATACGACAATCTGCCATGTTATCCGCTTGAACTGAGATTCGAAACAAAAATATTTGTTATTGTCGAACAAAAGTGCTAAATAGACCCGCTTGACCTATGATTCAGAATAAGTGATTGTTCGCTATTAGAGAAGAATTTTCGAAACAAAAATATTTGTTATTGTCAAACAAAAATGCTAAACAGAGGCTTTTGTTCTTTCTCAATTCACATGTATTCTTATGCTCTTGCTTTCAGTCGCCACTAAAACAGCGACGAATGAACACGAGTAGCGGGTATATGCAGATTTTCTATGTTTTTGTTTTTTAACTTTGAATTTTTCTCGTTTTTAGCATGAAGTGGCGATAAAAGATGCAAAAGCGAAAGTGGCGGCAAAAACAGAAGAAAGCAAAAGCAAACACAGCAGAGAGATAGAAAAGCAAAGTTATTCGTTTTAAATATTGCAAAAGTTTGCTGTTGGTATCACAGGCAAACTTATGAGATCGAAAGATTTGCTTCTACAAACTGAGCGACTGGTGAACTCCATGAGTTCTTTTTCATTTTGCTTCCAATAGTCGTTTTCGTTTTCGTTTTTTATCAGAGAAATGTTTGCCAAACGTTCGAAGGTGATGTTATTATCGAATATCGTGGTCAAGATGGTAAACATTTACGATTTCGTTTAAGTACAAATCTTTATAGGTGCAAACGAATATTACAAAAATCCTTGGATTTCTTAAGAATTTTTATATTTTATCCAGATTATAAAATTCGAAAAATTAATATGAAATATAATTGCGTAATCATCTATACATATGTGTGATGCTTTGGTATGGTAAGTAAGACAGCCGCCTACCAAACAAATGGTCTTCGGTTGAATCTCTGGTAATGTTATGAGTATTTGCGAATAATGCATCTGCTCTTTGGAGTCGGCTTTAAACTAAAGGTTCCTCTTAAGGTTTCTAAAAACAAAATCAAGTGCTGCTCATTGATTGAAAGAATTCCGCATCGTTTCATTTCTTTATACAATTATGTACATATATATTTATATGATTGATATTTATATATTTTTTACAAATTTTGTAATTCAGACGATTAAGATTAGAAAGGAGGACCTTTCTTTGAGCTTATGAAAGCAGACAGGTGTTAGCATCGATTTAGCATTCTGAGCTGGACTTGAAAACTGCTGTAAAGTTCACGGCTTAGGACATATAATGATTATATAGCATCACAATAGATTCAAAAATAGTTTCTTGACTGTAGCCGGTATTTTGACTTCTTGTTCACAGAGACACCTTACCAAACCATAACTGCAGCTGGATGATGACCATTTTAAACCCGTGTGTTACACTAAAATATTTTTTAAAAAGACCGTACATACACCCTTATTCTTCTTTGTATTATCCCTAAACAATATTTTTCTTTGGAAGCTATCAGTTTACTTCAGTAAAATATGTTAGGATTCGCTTATCCTAACGTTAAAGCTTTAGTAAGATGGAGCATAGCATGACTTAATAGTCTACAACAACAACACAATGTTATGCTACACAAATAATGTCCGGTACTACATATGAGAACCTTAAATCTCAAGTTTTTTTTTAATTATTCAACACATGGACGGGCTATGATTTAAGTTTCCGACAAGATGTCATTGAATTTCTAATTTGAGAGTTTTGATGACTGTGTTTGAATTGTGGAACATGCTTGACTAATGCTATGTTTACATGACAAAGTTTTTTCGTAATACGCTCTCTCCTTTATAATTCAACTCCTAATTAAGATTTAGCGAAATTGTATGTAATGATGTTTAATTACCATGTGATTAACAAAAAATCGATGAGATCAGCTGTCAAGTATAAGAAAAACATCGCAGGTTGCATAGCATTACAAAAATAATAAAAGAAAAAGAAGACTAAATTTACACATTTGTACAATAAACAAAAAGAAGTACTGTCAAAACTAATTAGAAAGATGCCATATGAACATGGTAATTCAATAAACAAAAAGAAGTGTCAAAACTTATTAGAAAGATATTTTGTGAACATGGTAATTCGTTTAGTAATTCAAACAGATAACAGAGTAATTCGAACGTGGCGTAATTTCGAATGGTCGGAGCGTTTTGCAAATATCAGCTTTTTTAATTCCATAATTTAAAAAGTGCTATAACAGCTATGCAGTTCTTATTATGTGCCTATTCTGTGTTGAAAGCATTTTGTCTGCTACTAAAAGGGTGTGTTTATTTATACAATTGTAATGTGTGTTCAATGTTGTAACATTATTAATATATGCATGGAAATTGCTGTGGATTTGGCTTACCCTGCGAAAACCCGATAAGGACAGAAGGAAAGATTTTAGAATATCGGCCCAAAAACGACTTGAAGGCAGATAAAAGCATTAGCTGTGGACAGACACAATTCCAAGGAAATTGTTGTGGCCTAGATATGCTCTGTGAACCGTTAAAAGAATTAATTTGTACAGTAATTGTTAAAAAGCCCAAAAACTACGTTAACATGGTATTTTTTTACTTGTATATTAAAATGTAATTGATCTTAAGTTTTTTATGTTTCCCTTAGTTTTGGATTAGAACTACTGGTATAAACAAAGTCAGTTTAAAGTCAGTCAGTTTCAAAAGCAGTGCCTGCATTTTTGTACTCTCGACACATTCACTTTTAATGCAAAGCTGTTCCCTGTTACCTTGTCTAATATTGTGGAAAAACAATCGGTTTCTCTTTAAACCATATTTTGAAGTGCAAAAGCGATCAGCGAAACCAAAAGTTAGCCTCCGTACCATCAATTGCAGTGGTTAAAAAAGTGAATTTTTGAGTTTTGCCAAACGTTCTGGTCATCCCAAACAATGTGTTCTCCCATTGCCCTTATGACATCCACATACCATCTCTATCTTATTCGATTTGCCGTCTTTCCAAGTAAGGTTACACTGTCCTAGGTCTTGAAGTATTGTGAATCTTCAGATAATTTTTGGTCGATCGCGTCATATTGATCCCTAAGGATACCGTTCTAGTACCATCCTTGTAATGTTCTCCGATCTATTTCTGATCGTACGACAGATTTACCCACTTTTTCTTGGTTTTGTTTTTATTAGTATAGGTTTCTCATTGGATCCGTATTACGGATATTGTAAGGTTATAAATATTTTGCATATATTTCTTAGGCAATTGCTGATGAACACCTAGAGCTTTTGCATAATGGTGTTAAACACTGGCCAGTTATCACAGCCGTACAACAGAATTGACTTCACACATACGTTCAAAATTCGAGGCTTGGATCTTGTGAGTATTTATGAACTTTGTTATACTGATTGCAGTCGTCCGAATGCCGTCATTGGCTTATTGAGCCTGTTGTTAACGCCAAAATAAATTGTGTTGCAGGAAAAAGTCAAAAAAATCCATACAAAAATAGTGAACAAGCAGAAATCGAATGTACAATGAGTGAGCTCACGGAACCATTTTTTTTTTCTTTTCCGTTATACCATTTGCTGCTGTTGTCTTTACCTCTTACCATGTAAGATTGTTTTGCCTTAGTTCTTGGATAACTGTGCGTCGCCAGTTGTTTCTTAAGAATTCCACTCAAGTGCCACCCTTGTAAAACTACTGAGGTTTTTGCTTAAGGTATGGCCGATCCATAGATCTATGTTGCTTATAGTGTTAGGCCAGAATATCTTGCATATGATTCTCAACTTGTTGGTGAATACCTATAGCTTTTACGTAATGGTGTTAGACACAAGCCAGGTTTCACTGCCATACAGCAGAATTGACTTTACACATGCGTTGAATATTCTGAGCTTGGTTTGCCTGGATATGTCTGAGCTTTTCCATACTGACAGTAATTGTCCGAATGCCGACCTTGCTTTTTTTAGCCTGTTGTTAACGTCTATTTCTGCACTGCCGTTTGTTGCCATTGTGCTTCCAAGATACAAGAAGCTATACTCAATTGGTAGTATTATGTTTTCTGTGCTATTGTTGCTAATTCTCATAGCTTTGGTTTTCTTGATATTTACCTCAAGTCTAACATTGCGAGCCAGTCTAATTTTGACTGCATGTTGGAGATCTCGTGTGAGTAGACAAATATCATCTCCGTAATCCAGGTTCTAGAGTTGACGTTAGAAACTCCATGTTATACCTCTTATCTGTGAACAGACTTCCATCATGATCTAATCCTTACTTTACTCCAGCGTTAATATGGACTGGTAGTGAAAAACCGAGAGTTCTACATAATCGAACAATATTTTCTGAGGTACTCCTTTTCTTCTCAATGCCTTCCATACGGCAGTCGAAGGCTTTCTTGAAGTCGACGAAAAGTAGGTATAGAGTGGTACGCCCTTCTAGAGACTGTTCTATTATGATGCGTAGAGTGTTGGCCTAGCTTATGTAGTTTCTACAGGGTGTCCGCCGGGAAGGTATACTACTTTGTTTTGCCGCCATTTTGGTAAGTATTAGTCTTGACAGTTTATATTTGGCAGTCGTGAAGTAGAGACGTGGCAAATTTATTATGGAAAAATATTCATTAAACCAACGTGTTTCAATCGTTAAAACATTTTATCAAAATCCATCATCGGTTTTCATGAAAAAGTCATAATGAATGTTTATGTGAATAAACAGAATAGTCGGTTCTGCGCAATGGAAAACCATCAAATTATTCATCAGTCACCTTTGCATCCATTAAAAGTGACAGTCTGGTGTGCAATTTGGTCAGGAGGAATAACGGCGTAACGGTAACTGTCAATGGGGAGTGATATCTTTCAAGATATTTCTTTCAAGTCGCCACTTTTAAAAAGCTTCACAATGATGCCTTTCTTTTAAGTTGAAGGCCATAGAAATTCATATGCATTTATAATGTTTGGCCGTAAGATTCCGCTAGTAAGCCATCTTCTCCTGCAGCTCTATTATCTTTCAGTTTTATTACTGCCTCTTTTACTTCATTCAAACTGGGAAGCCTACATGGTATGTTCAATGTACTTTGTATAGGGCTATTAAGGTACATTTCAATGTCTTTATCTGTATTCGTTGCGTTGCTAATTTCCTCGAAATTTTCACTCTATCTTTGCATCTGTGCGAACAGTAACTGCTTGGTTCCTGCTACACTTAGTATTTGTGAGATAGTCTATTGTCTGGTGTAGCTTTCTCACATTATTCTGTCCAACTGCTTCTTCTAGGAACTTAATTTTGTCTTTTCGTGCAGCTTTTTGCTGCTTCGTAACATTGGTGTTGTTTAACTGTAACTTAAGTTCCCTCCTTTGAGTGATCAGGTTTCAAGTGTCGTCTGAGGTCACGGAACCATACATATCTCAATCGATCGGCTACATTTCATTTTGTTTAAATATTTCGCTATAAAAATGGTAAAATCGTTCTCGTTTTGTAGTATTGGCTTTTAAAATATTCTCTTAACTGTCTTAAAACTCACTGGGCTTTACATACAAAGTGACAGATACAGCACAATCACAAAGTTAAAAATAAAACTTTAGCCACCTCTATCTGCCATAACTTTTATTTATGCCACTGGTTTTTATTCGTTATAATGTTTTCGTTTTTTTTTTATGCAAAACAAATGTGTTTTATAAAAGATAATAATTTTTTTTATTTTTTTTATTTTTTTACCGCCTTTTAGTCCTTTTTGTGTGCATGCTAATCCTTCAACGTTTGCAGCTGGCAGGGGCAACAAAAAAATAAGAAAAAAAAACAAAAATTATGATAATTTTTATGCAACTACGCACACGTTAACATATAGACAAACGAACAAACAAGAAGAGGAGAAGAATTCTATTGTTTGTGACAAAAACGAAAGAGAAAAAAATGATACAAAATTTAAATGAGAGTGCGTATGTATGGGAACAAGAGAGAGAGAGAGTGAGAGAGAGAGAGTGAGAGAGAGAGAGAGAGAGAGAGAGGGAAGGGTGCATCATTTTTCTTTTTATTATTAAATAAATGCCTGGTTATTATTTTTTATTGTATTTGTGTGCTAAAAACGAAAAAAAACCTTTTATGAGTAATAATGAACCCTTTTTTCTGTGAAAGGTTTTTTTCCGTTACAATATCGCTTTGTATGAATTGCGCCTTACCAGCCAGCATTGCAACCATCATCAACAACATCAGCGCGTTTAATTTGCAACATCATAAAAGTTGTCAACATCACAAACACCAACATTATTTCAATGATGACAAGAGTGAAGGACATGTCAAAGGATGGCAAGAGGTGGGAACAAAAATTACAAAAGTAGACCATTAGTTACGTAGGTAAAATATAAAAAAAAACTGAAAATAGGAAGCGAATTAAAGAGTTTCTTTTATGATCATTATGATTATAACTAATGATGATAAATTGTGTGTGTGTCGGGCGTAAAACTTTGTTCCCTTATCTCAGCTGTTTTGCATCAACAATGAATTGCGGATAGGAACCAACAAAGAATTTCATGATTAGTTGCGTTTTTAAATGAGCGGGTTTCTATTTGCCTACCTGTAGCTGGAGAGCTATTATACCATAAATGGTAAAACGAAAACTCAACAACCAGTATTGCCAATTTCTGTGTTATTATCCAAAAACGGGTCAACATTTTTTTTCTTAAATTTTTATGTACATTTTTGTGTAATTTTGTTTCAACAATAGTAAATAGTCAATCAAGAGTTTTAATTTAAAATTCAAATTTTAAATGAATCAAATCTATGGTTGATTGATCTTACAAATAATACCAAATAATAAAATATTGTGTATAAAGGGTGGGCATATTTAAGGATAGGAAGTAAATTGGCTTAAACACACAATGTTGTTCAAAATTTTGTAAAAAGAAAGGACGTCTGCCGACGTGCATATTTCTATTTCATATTGGTATGAATAAAACTGAATTTGTCAAAAAAATATAAAATTGTTTTTAATTCAATTTACTTTCCAACCTCAAATTTGCCCACCTTTTATGTACTTGGATATGTTTACATGTATTAGCTTAAAAATATATTCCTTATCGTTCCCAAGATGATTAGGGGCAAATGACCCCTAATTTGAGAAACTTTCAATATGAAGTGGTTGGTCAAATCAGAAGAAGGATAAATTTTCGGGATAAATTCTACTCTATCCTATCATAGCAAATGATGACAAAAAACTGGAACCAAAATGCCTTTTTGGATTTTTAAGAGCAGACTTGATGACAATTTTGAAAATGAAAGTTAATGGGTAAAATTTTTTAAAATGTTCTCGATTGGACACTCTGTTTCCTAATTGGAAAACTGTAATAACTAGGGGAAATACTTTTTAACGAATTATTATATATTAGCTCCCGTAACATTCCGTGAAGCAATATGGCAACTTCTTTCTGTCAATGAGCTGCACCCGATTCTATTTTTAAACTCATTGAAAGGGACCTACAAGGTTAACGACGCCTCCGAACGGCAAATGCATTTAGAGAAGTTTTCAATAGTAGCAATACTCATAACCAGTTGCTAGCTAATGTTATGAGGTGATACCGCTGTCGAAAAACTTTTTTCTTTTTTAAGATGGTCTGGCCTGGTATTGAACCGAGGACCTTCTGGTTGGTAGGCGGGTGTCTTACCTACCACACCACAGCGGCACACGAATTAAAATTAACAAAAACTCATCAAAATCTTTACAAACAACACAAAATGTATTTTGTGTAATTTATAAAATTTTGGATAATTTTTAAGCTTTGTTTGTGTTAAATTGAATTTGGATTCTGGCAACACTGTCAACAACGCACAGTAAGTGGTTTTTGGCGGAAAAATATAATTTTTTGCTGTTTTTTTTCTCCGTCATTGTATAGAGAGCATATTTGCTTTCCACAAAGCATTTATTGCTTGGTTTTAGTGTCATTAATCAAGTTTTTTAAGCTAAGTAAACGATTAATCAACTCTAGCCTACTCCACATGATCGTGTAACGGTGAATATTCTTGCTAATTAGTGGTGATTTTTACTTTATATTGCAATATTTTCCGGTAAGTGGCGTTTTTTTTCCTGATCATTTGTCTGATGTTTGTCATTATCGCCAGAAGTAAGATGAAATGTCAGGGGACTTCTGGTTTATATTTTAGTTATAGTTGTTGAAGCCTCTTTATTTTTTCGTCATGTCCTCCGCTTGTGTTTTTATGCGGCGCTCTAGACACTACATCGTGTCACTCCTAGCTGTTAAACCGATTTTATTAAAATTTTATTTGAAAAACGTAACTAAAAAAATAACGCGTTTTACTATTACACTGTACTAGGCGAAAATTTTAACAAGCTGAATACACTTTTAAAAAAGTTAATTCGCGGACGCTGTATTTAATGGTGCGAGCCGTTTTCCAAAGTTAGCGCTCGTATTCGAAATGGAATTCAGTGGTACTGAAGTACCTTTACGAGAAGTTTGTCAAATTCGAGCACAGTGTTATTCCATATATTGAATAAGTTCTTAAAAAAAATTGTGTATAACTCAGAAATCAGAAATGGCTAATCTTTTACACATATTTTGTATTTTCTTTCAATCAGTTATTGAATGAATTAGTGTAAGCAGCATAGTTTTCTTTTCTCTTTTTTTGCTTCGATTTTGTCAAGTTATAGGCCAACAAAGTATTACTTGCGATATCAAGCAAAATCGAGCAAAAGTGTAAACTCTCTGAGCATGTTGGAAATGTGACGTCATAATACCTATGTTGCTATTGGATATTTATTTCTACTTGTCAATGGTGCGCAATGCTGCTATATTCATACGACAATCAGCAAATTTTAAGCGAGATATCAAAAAAACATTTAGTTGCTTGTCTCAGCCTTGAATGAAGCAGGTTTATGTCATTGAGCAGAAATAAGGCTCAACTATAATATGCATCGGCTAGCTTAAACGACTGTGTAAATACACACAATCAAATATGTATAACTAAAATGTACTTAACAAACTTTATGTCGGATTTGGTTCGAACGAACTAACCCAATTGTAGTTTACGTACGTAAGCAGCTGTTATATGCAAAACAATAACAAAAGAAGCACGTTGTGCAATGGATGCTCTTGTTTTTATTCGTCTATTCGAAAATGAGCAAGGAGTGGCCGTTATAGTCAATGGCGATCGTTATCGGCCCATGTTGAATGAATTTTTGTTCACAAAAATTGAAGAGGAGGATATTAGCAACATTTGGTTTCAACAGCATGGCGCTACGTGCCACACAGCCGAAGCTACACTCGATGTTTTGCGCCCAGAGCTGATGTCGTTTGGCCACCTCGGAGCTGCGATTTGACACCGTTGGACTATTATTTTTGGGGTGCCGTCAAAGATAAGTGTTACGCCAACAAGCCAGAGACAATTGACGAAGCCATTGGCCAATATTCGTGAAGCCATTGGTGAAAAACAGCTGCACACAATCGATAATGTGCTTAAAAATTGGACCGATCGTGTAGGCTACTGCATGGCCAGCCGAGGCAGCCAGTTACAAATAATGCTAATTACTCACTAAGACAACTATTCAAAAAGTACTTATAGGCACCAAAAAGTTGACTAAGTATTTGACAGACTTTTCGGTGAGTTTTTGACAGTAGCTTAAGTAAGCAAAAGTATATTAAATGTGTAGTTTGTCAACGAACATTGTCATGATACGCTACATATGACGCAACAATACATTTTAAGTCATGTTATAATGAATACAAAATTATTCACATTTTTATTTGTTTACAAAAACTTAAATGTATTCCAAATATATCTTAATGCTTTAATAGTACATTTCTTGTTTGTATTTCTATTTTACTATGATTTTCTCCAAGTGCATTGAGTAAGAGAGAGTTGTTGCTAACTTACGTATGTGTATGACAAGTATTGTAGGGATATACATAGCTGTTGGACAATTTATTATTTTTCTCTATAAATTATTTTCCTTTTTTGCAATTTTATTACATTAGATCTTCACTGTAACGTGAGCTAACAATTTATATTCCGCTTAGCATTTATGTGGCTTTTCCATGTTGGTCGGCGGGAATATTCTTTTCTCAAATGTATAACTTTTGGCATATTTTTTTAATAGTTGGTCAAGACTCCTTACACAAAGTCGGTGTTACGCGTGTAAATTTTTACTCATTAGCCTTTATTTTCCATTACTTTAAATAGGCTTTCTGCTGCACTATACGGTCTTGTAAAATCGTAGTTGCTTCCAGCGGGTCTTCACAGATACTTATAATAGTTGTAGCATCAGCGAATGTCGAAGTGGGGGTACTACTGCATATTGTCATATCGGAGGCATATATATAAAATTAAGGATGGGTACCAGAATGCTTCCTTTAGGTACTCCGGACTTAATACACTAATTTTCGCTTACGTGATCGCCTTTTTTAGACTTTAGCTCAGTTAGGTATCTTTTGAAGAGGTTTGAGTCATTTGATGGTAAATTTTGTCTCGGTTTATAGATAAGGCCTTCATGCTAAACTTTGTCTAACGCCCGAGAAACATCTATAAAAAGTGCGGTTCAATATTTATTCTCTTTGAAAGTCCATCTAATGGCACTTACCGCTCTAAATGTTTATTTAATTCTACTGTGACTACTTATGAACCAAAATTGATGATTTGGAATACAGTCACTTTAACTTAACATCGGAATCTACTTCATTATTTTTGCCTTTTCAGACAACTTGAATATATTGCATAACAGAGTTATAAGTCCGTATGACTCCAATTTTATATGATCATTTACATGTTTGTGGATCAAGGAGATAACTGACATTTTGAAATCATAGAGGTATTAATCTCGTCGCAAAACAGCATTCAATTTCAAGGTTTTGAAAATTTAAAGAAATACTGAAAATTTGCAAAAGCGACTGAAATATTTATTTGGGACGATGAATCAATGACGACTGCCAGTTACCTTTAAAAGATTATTTCATTTAAATGCTGCCCGTGCATTTTTTCGTGCATTTCGGCCAGTACCACAGCAGTAACAGCTGTAATGTTGTTTTCCAAGGCTTGAATTGTGTCTGGTTTGTTACTGTACGTAAGCAGCGTCACTTATCCCCACAAAAATTTGTCTAGTTGGGTTAAATCGCATGATCTTTGCGGCCAATGGACTACTCCAAAACGAAGGACTCTTTGCTTACCAAACCCCTCACCTCTCAATAGGTTTCGCATGTTATCGCATTCCATGTAGCATGTAGCATATCCAATTTATTCATTTAAAAAAAAAGTCGATCATCATCGCACGGCACCTTGTTCTATTGACTGTAACGTTGCGATATCTATTGTGATGCTATTTTGGTGGCAAAGAAGCAATTTTTGGACAATAACTTTTTAAAAATTTAATGATATTGTTCTAAAGAGCCGTGTTTGACTTAAAAGTATCCATAACTTGTTTTAGACAAATGTAATGTTTTGCTTAAAAAAAATCAATTGAATTGATTTTAATACAACTCAGTAGCAAATGTGTTTAAAATATTGTCACTGATAACATTTTAGTCCTGTTTTTATTGAAATACAGTACATCCTTATTAATTAGTTAAGTGGATATACCTTATAAAATTAAGCGCCTGCAGTTTTCCACGGAAAAGAGAAGCTCCGCCTACCTCAGTCTTCCTACTGGTACCAAATATAGGATAAGAGTCTGTTCTCTGAATTTAGCTGAAAAAATCCACCGACTTTCACCGACCGCTAAACAAGCTTATAGATATTCTGAAAACATTTTTTCTTATATAGAACAAATTATATGCGAAAGAAATCAATTTGGATTGTGTAGGTGGAGGGCGATTTTATAATATGTACCACCAAATTTAAAGACTTTTGCTTTGTTAGAAAAATATGTACGCGAAAAATTTAATTTGGTTTGCATGAGCGATGGTCGTTGGGTGTGTTTAAAGAAATACCACTGTGTGCTGTGCAGGGCACATTAGCTGTTCGTGAACTGCTTCTGGCTACCATTCACACGAAATTCATCAACTGTGTTTGTTGATGTATTTATTGTGTCAATCCTGAGCTGGGTCGCTAAATGGACTTAATTTACAAAAAACATTTCTCACAAGTCACGAATTTTTTTTAATAAAATTCAATGATTTGCAATCTTTCTTCTTTTGTTAGTCTATCATGGTGAAATGGACAAACCATACTGAGCTTTTTTGGTTTTGTCACTTGTCACGAATCTTTTTTAAGTGAAAAAACCACTCTCTCTCTATCTCCTTCTTTTGATATTTCACTTTTTTAGTAATATTTCATATTTGAACAGACCTTTGTTTTTTTTTTTTTTTTTTTTTTTTTTTTTTGAAAAGAACAGATATTTTTCAAATTCTCTCTCTTAACTTTGTTCGTCTTAGGACTTCAGAAACTTAATTTTGAACATAAACCTTAATCATGTAACGTTTTGACACAAAGTAGAAGCTGAATTATTTCCAGGCAACTTTACTAAGAATATCTCACAATCCTGTTAATTTTCTTTGTAATAAAAAAACTTAAAATATAATTGGTCTCCTTCAACATTGTTAAATTGTATGACACTTTAAAATTCCCAACCCTGGGTTACTCTAGCCATTGTTCGCCTCTACAATAGACACAGCACAGCAGTAGCAACAAAAAACCTAAAACTGAGTGAATAAATGGAATGAAAATTGTCTAATTAGTCGTGCTTTTGTATTTAAAACGTTGCTGTTGTTTTTTGTTGTTGAAGCTGCATGTTGCTACGGTTTTTGTTGCCACATTTAAAAGCAACAATTGCCGTTTTAATTTGTCTTTCTTTCTTCATACCAAAAAAAAGAAAACATTTTTTTCATTTTAATTGTAATTTTTTATTTCACTTTTTTCATTTACGTTTCTTATTCTTTTTGTAGGTCCTGAAGATGTTTTAAAATTTATCGGAAATGAAAGTGCCGTGGATCACTTCAAACTGGTAACGCGTGATGGTGATTCTCTACTGTTGGGAGCCAGGTAAGGCTTTTGTTTTTTTGTTTTTTGTTCACATTTTTCTTTTTTCGTAATTTAGAATGAAAATTATTCTTCTGCTACAGATGGTGGTGGACATTCATAAGAAAAACAGGAAGTCAAGCTAAAGAGCTTGTCATTTAAGAAAGGCAGCCAGCCAGGCTTTCCTTTTCACATAGCAATCTTTACTTGTTTTTTTTCTCTATTTCTTGATTTATATTTTAACGAATTTTATAAAATTTCTTTACCCTTCTCCTACAAACATAGGCGAAGAGTATGCAAAAGAAGAGCTACAAAGTCATCATGCTTAAGTCATTTCCGTTTTAGATTTTGATAAGTGATGACCCAAAAAATAAAAAAATAAATAAAATAAAAATAAGAAGAATGTATGCTATAAATGAGATTATTAAAAGTTATGAAACCTAAAAGTATGTTATAAAATATCACTGTTTTAATCATAATTAATATGATATTAAGAGCAAAGTAGGCTATAAAATATTAAAAAAGGGAAAAAACCATAAAGCAAGCGGTACTTAAAAATAATGTTTTCATAATATTTTTATGTGAATATTAAAACTTACATACATATTTATAATGCTATAATCGAAATTTTATGAGAGTTTCCGTACATGAAAAAATAAACCATAAAAATATTAATTATTTAATAAATAAAATAAGGATTGACGACGCTTGTCACTTCTGCTATATGTGCAACGCAAGTAATATGTTTTAACCACAGGTCGAAATGATAAAAGTTTAAAACCGAAGCAAATTGCAACAGTTGCGCTAAGCTGAGCGGAATAAATTTCTATACTAACTGTTCCTGAAAACATCCAATTAAGTTTATACATAAATTCGTATATTTAAATCAAATTAAAAAAAAAAAAAAAAATTAAATCAAATTTTTTAGATACAAACATAGAATGTATTTTATATAAAATACTAGTTGAAATACCGCGTACTTCGCTACCCCTATATTAATTATTACCTTACCCTTGTTACCCATTTTTTCCTCTTCAGGTTCAAATCCATATTTCCTTACAGAAAGACACTGTAGAATCTGCACAACAATTTTTATGTAGTAGAAATATATGTATAAGTATATAGATAGCTTTGTGTAATACCCGCTAATCCAATCTCTCCTGCTTTTTGACTGAGGTGACATATAAAAAATTCCATAATTAGTAGCTATTGACTGATGACTCAAACTTAGAAACTTTAACTACTACCATTTTAAAAATATACAAAAATTAATATTTACTATGTATGGGCAATGCAACACCCACTTATCTGATTCCGCCTATTTTGTAACTGATGATTTGCACTGACGACTAAGTCATTCAGACCAGGTTCTGTAACAATTCTCAAGACATGCAAAAATAAGTATTTAGTTTGTATGGGTGGTACCATACCGACTTATACGATTCCACCCACTTTTTGACAGATGATTTGCATTGACTACCACTAAACCGAAATGCAATACGTGCGTTGAAAAGGTGCAGTTTCACTGATGGTTTAGCTTCAACTAGGGTACCAAGCCTATATAACATTTTTATTAATATGCTAATATCTTCAAAACGGTAATAGTAAGAGTTTATCGACTGGGTCCAAATAACTTTGTAGTCAATGCAAATCATCAATCAAAAAGTAGGCGGAATTGGATAGATGGGAGTGGCACCTCCCATACAAACTAAATATTGATTTTTGTATATCTAGGAAACGATAGTAGCTAAAGTTTCAAAATTTGGCCCAAATAACTTTGTGGTCAGTACAAATAATAAAGTGGACAGAATTGGATAAGTAGGAGTGGCACCTCACATACAAAGTAAACATTTTTTTTTATATCTAGAGAACGGTATAGTTTCAGAATTTGAACGAAATAGCTTGGTGGTCAATCATCACTCAAAAAGTGGGCGGAATTGTAAAAGTGCAAGTGGCACTTTCCATACAATGTAAATGTTAATTTTTGTATATCCTGAAAACATTATATCATATATGCAGGCATATAACTCATAATCTCGAACACAAGTGGTGCTTTGAAATGAAACCCAACATCACTTTCGCAGCGTATTAAACTTAACATCTTTAAAATCCACCTACTCAATGCTTGTGAAACATGACCACTATATTCTGAGACATGCAATAGATGCAAGGTCTTGTTAATCGGCAAACTAAAGGTGCAATTCAACCAGCAACCAATAGCTATATAAGTAGAAAAACAAAAATTATATAGAATTAAGCATATTCTCAGATCACAGAAGAAGAAGAGAATGTCCAGTTCATGCTCAGAAAAGAAGAAATTAAACGGAAATTTGTTAAGGTGCTATGACCATTACGAGGTTAATGAAATTTTAAAATAAATATGGTATATAAAATCAAAATAACTTTTCATTAAGTTTAGAGTTTCTGTTAAAGCGTGTAGAGAATGACTGTTTAATCATTAATTTTCAAAATTTTGTTTAATTGTTGACCACCATAAAAAATTGTTACATACCATAGATGAAATTTTTTAAGAAACACTACGAAAAAATCTATTATTTAGTCGTTATCATAAATCTACAAGTTTCTGTGGACAGCAGCAATATCGTATAATGTTCTTATAAGAAAAAGCTCAATATGTGTCACTCCACAACTACAAACACTGGCAAAATATTGTGTGTGGCTTAACCACTGCACACAAGAAATGATAACAACCATAACTGCCATATTACACGCACACACGCACTACTGTATTCACAAAAGCAAATTAATAACGATGATTTTAAAGTTTGCTAAATAAAGGAGGTTCATGCTTATGCTAAAACTTTCTTAACTAAGCAGTCGTTAGTTCTAATGTTTGCTAGAAAAGGATGTTCGAGCTTATACTGAAACTAACCTAACTAAGCATTTGGTAATTAACAAGAGATTGAAAAGCATAGTGGAGGTTAAAGATGAAATAAGAGGGCCCCATCCGAGTTTTTTAAGTAGTACATTGATCAAAAAGGTTTCAGAATAACCGCCGTGTGGCAGTCCCATCGTTCCGATTTGAGTTTTTTTTTCGTAAGTTGGTACATCTGTTGTTGATATTCCGCTAAATCTTAGCGTCATAGCTCGACATTTGCAAAAGCGATTTTTTTAAATTTTGACCGTGGTAGTATAATACTCGTGTGAATTTTTTTGAATCCAATGAGTAGCCAACCTTGACGTAAACTGTTTGGAAAAAGAGAAGATATAAGCATAGGGTGTTTTTTAAAGCTTAAGAACTTAAAATAATAATACAAGACAGAAATATTGTTGGAATAAAATTTTTGTATCGTAATCTAGTAGACAATTTCTTGGCCTTTATTGTTTAAATATGATTTCCGGCATATGTCGATGTGAAAAAATTTGACTGAATTTTTGACTAAATTTTCCAATAAATCTGGCCGTTTGTCTTCAATGGTGACTTAGATATTGGCTTCCATTGTTTCAAGAGTTGCTGGTTTGTCGGCACAAACCATGACTTAACCCCATAACCCCATATAAAAATAATCCAGAGGCGTTATATCGCACGAACAAGTGGCCGTTGAAGATGACCACTTCTGGAAAGAAAAATTTTATTGATTGATTTTGCAATACTTCGATTGTTACTCGTTCTGTATGGCAAGATGCGCCATTTGTTGCAACCAAATGTCGTTGATATCTAGCTGTTCCATTTATAGACACAAAAATTGAATCAGCATGGCTCAAAAGTGCTCGCTAACGGCTCATAATTCAATCGCTCCAAACACAGCAATTTTGTTTGTTGACGTTGCTATTTGTCTAGAAATGAACTTCATCAAACGTTATTTTTTGATAAAAATGCTATATAAACTTCGCGAGCAGATTTATTTGTTTTTTGTGTTCAAATTAAATTTCCATGGTTTGGGAGTTTTGTTCATGCTCTAACCGATTCATGATGATTTGCCAAACCTTACTGAACAGAAAAGTCAATGCAATTTCTTAGCTCGATATCAGCTAAAACCCAGCTAAGAACAGCCTAAAAAAAGTTCCTTTTGAACACTCTAATCTCATAGATACATCTAATATTTACTATTTTTGCTATCTGTTGTAACTGGCCTTACTGTAGGCTTATCGTTCGTCCAGTTTTGTTTTGTAATTCTTCAGAGTGTATGCCTGGTATATGCGGTTTAGATAATTTCCTCTGATACCGATTATTTTCTGGCCTAAACAAAAAAAAAAAAAAAATAAAAATTTAATAAGAGCACTTGGCGACATAATAGAAGAATTATCAAGCTTTACCTAGCTTCACCTAGAATATCGACAAGTAATGTAAACAATTTGCATATTCAGGGTTATTGGTGTGTTTCAATAGGAGTCAACCCCTGTATTTCGATATTTCTCTTATTTTGAAAAACAAAACCGTTTTCCTTAACTTTTTCCATTAGTTTTCTAAATGTTTCAATCATTAAATAGGCCTTAAGCTTCTTCTGTTTATTTTGTACTTCTTTCGTTATTCTGTTGTTGTTGTTTTTTTTTCGATTTCTGTAATGAAATTTAACATCAAACAAAACTTTACCTGACTGAGTGTCATCTAAGTTTCGTTTTTATTTATTTATTTATTTTTTTCAAGTATATTTTGAGACATTTGCTGATATTTTTTGCAAAGAATTCAACTGTAGAAATAAGAGAGCGAGATAGAGAGAGTGAGAAATAAAAAAAATCTAAACCGAAATGGAAAATTTTTGTTTTAAAAAAGACAATTAAAATCACACCTTGTCTAGGCAAATACTCTATCATGCATATCTTCTCACTCATGGTGGTGCTGGTGGTGGTAGAAAACATTTGTAGGCAACACCACTTTTACTACAACTTACCGTTTGCCTCCAGAGTATAAGTGTAGTAGAGTGGCTAAAGTGTTATAGTGTCTGTTTGTTTGTCAGCAATAGTAGGAATAGTTTTTACATCATAACTCAAGTAAAGTACATTTACATTTCCATTTGCACTTCTTCCTCTCTCTTAATGTCCTGGTAGTGGTTCAGTGTGACTGTTTTTCTTCTCAATTTTCGTATGTCATTTCATTTGAATTTCAACATTTCTTGGTTGTGTAGAAGAATTTTTGAATTATTGTCTGTGTCAGCCAAAATTTCTGTTGAAGTATTTACTGTTTAAAAGGGAATGCAAGTAGACCAAAGCGATTACTTTATAGAATTTCACATCTGCATTAATCTTAAATTGCTTGTAGCGTTGAGTTTTGTTGATAGAGTTTCTCACTGTAAACATATCCATTTTTAAGAATAATGAGGTCAGTTGTGAGTGGTATAAGATCTTTAATTTTTTGGATGATATTTGCCGCATCAATTGGATAATATCTTGAGTTGAAATGGCGTAATATGCTTATTAAGTGTTTAGGATTTACAATCAAATAGTCTGGCAGTTAAAGCCAGGGACACGATTATAGTGAAAATGATAAAAGCTTAACTATTCAGCGATACAACAGCTGAGAGGTTATGAAGATGAAAATCTGAGTGAAATAACGCAGCAGTATTAACTTAGAGAAATTATGTATGTGAATGTCCTTAAAAAGATTCAAGAATCTCGTGGTATTGAACTCTTTAGCACAAATGATTTTGCTCTTGAAGTTTGTTTACTAAAAATAAAGAAAAGTTCAGTATTTGACTTAATTACTGCCGAAGTGCACAAGAATTTATCACATAAGACACTAATAAAACATATTTTCATAATGAATGGCATATGTTGAATTCAAATTCTGATATGCTGAGTAATTTCAGAGATAATTATGATTCGTAAGCCAGGAAAGAGTCCCAATGAAATAACCTCATACCGACCAATAGCATTACTCTCCTTTATAAGAAGCTATTTGGAAAATAAACGCTTAAGAAAAATTATTGAATAAAAACAATTAATACCTGCTCACCAATTCGGATTTCGAGAAAACCACTCAACGATTGAAAAAGTTCATCGTATAGTACACACAATATAAGAAGCAATAGAAAACAAGAGAATCTGTTCAGCAATATTTCTCGATGTTGCGCAGACTTTTGCCAAAGTGTATAATCATAGTTTGGTCTGTAAGCTCCGAACAATGCTTCCATACCAATTTAATGATTTATTGAAATCATAAATTGCAGACAGATATTTCAAGGTAAAACATAATTAATCAATCAAGTATTAAAAAAATCGAAGCGACTGTACCATAAGGTAGCATCCTCGAGCCAGTATTGTATTTACTTTACACGGCAGATATCCCAGTTTTTAAAACATGCAGTCTAGCCACTTATGCTGACACTTGTATCTTAGCTGTTGGTATTGTACTAATGAGAACGAATCAATAAGAAAACTACAAGTGTCGTTAGATAAAGTTGTTGCTTTGACAGAAAACTGGAATATAAACGAAAGCAAGTCTGTTCATGTCGATTTGACAATTAAAAGAATGTACTATAAACCGGTTAAAATATCATTCATTACAGTTCCTTATAGTAATACTGCAAAATACTTCGGTATGATATAGTTACGTTTTAGCCTTTTTTAAAACGTTTGAGCTCTTTTTAATTGCGTCAAAATAAAATAACCACCACTTTGTTGTTGTTTTACAGTTTTTATTGTCTTACTTTTTACCGTATACAATTATAACTATACAGTCTCCAACTTATTTATCTTAATATTCGTTTATGCAACACTTTTATTTACGTCTAAACGCGACTATATTTTATAACTGCAAACGATAACTATATCGACGTAGGTAAAGTAGGCTCCTTAAAAACTTAATTGTCTACATTTTGGAAAGTTTCGGAAATGTCTCAAATGCGCTCATATTCTCTGTTTCATATCAGTTAATTTTAAACCTGTGAGATTGTGTTACCCAAAGCTGGTTCAATTGGCAATGCCGTCAAATACTCAAATCAGTACGGCAATACCAAGGTAAAATCCCACAATACAGTCCCTTATGTGGTGTATTTTCTTTCTAGTCATTTTTATTTTCGTAACAATATTAAATACTAATCTCAAATGGAAAGAGCATGTTAAAATAAAAGCTACAGAAATTAATTTAAAAGCTAAAAGGCTCAAATGGTTGAATTGAAGTAAATCAAAACTGTCATTAGAAAACAAACTACTTAAATATAATCAACTGATTAAGCCTGTGTGGACTTACGGAATATAATTGTGAGCATGTATGTACGGATCAATAACATTCATAAAGACTTGTCGGTAAAAATGCTTAGTGATATAATTTCATAGGTTTAATTGCAATGTAGTTATTTTAGTAATTTAATGAAATATTTTTTTAAAACTTATTCAATTTTGATAAAATCTAAATCAATATTTCTTGTTAGCTCATGCTTTTAATAAAATGGTATAAAAGTACCTAAATATTAAAAAATGAAACATAATTAGAATTAAAAACAATTTTAAATTTAAAATAAATTAAATGTTTTTATCTCGACTGTAGTGCTTTATGAAATTTAGTTGGCAACGCTGCCTAGCAGTAGTAAATAGTTGGTTGCTGTACAAAAGAAACCTAAAAAATCTAGACGGAATAACGAAACATATGTTATTGTTGAATTTGAATTTGATGATAGCAAAAGAACCTTTACAAGGGCCTGGTATTTCAGTAAGCCAATGCGAAAAAATTCCGTTCGTTGGCAATCCTTTCAAACATGCAAATAGATTCACCGTACCCAACGTCTCCAGTAACATCTTATATTTCAAACGTCTGGTCACAAAGTTCATCGCCGTCAACAAAACTATCATACATATTAGACCGGTATACCGGTATTCCGAAATCAAAATGCAAGGTACACGAATGTTGGAACCCATAAAAAAATGTTTTGTTTGATATCGCACAGGAAGTGTATCAAAAATTAATAAAAACAACAAAAATATCGACATTCGTTTGAGTTTTAAAATAGATCAACATGGCGCAATATTGCTTATAAGCAACATTTCATAACGGTAAAACCTGAAGTGTTAGTGGCTAGAAATTGACATCGGTGCACATTCAAGGCTTAACCAATAACCAAATATATATATTCAAAATATTTTTAACTACGCCCACTTTAATAATAACAAGCCTTTTACGTTTTTATAAAGAAGAATAAATACGCAGTAAATTACAAATACAGGCAAACCATTGTGTATGGTTTAACTACTGCACACAATCTGCCATATAACACACACACACACACACACACACGCTATGTATTTTAAAACACTGATAATAAAACTCGCTGGATGAAGGAAACTCATATTGATGCCACAACATTCTAAATCTTTTTTTAATTGATCCCATTCAGTACTACATGTTAGTAGTTATTAAAAATCCACAAACGTTACTGTACCTTTAAATTATTCCTTCTAAATAATAGTAGGTCGTGTAACCCGAGTCATACTTTTAGTTTATTTTTTTTAGAACCTAAATAAAATCTCCTTCTGCATAGCTAATAAAAATCACCCACCAGAGCAGGGTCTGATCTTAGAGTAGCAGCTGTAATAAATTCCGGATTCTTAAATAAATCGCTTTAATGGGCCACACCTGCAGGTTTGGATCTTAGCTAAAAATCAATCACAACCAGCGATGAATGTACAGGTGTATTTTACTAATACAGTCGAACACGGTTATAACAAACTCGTAGGTACCTCATAATTTAGATCTTGATAAATGTAGTTCATTATATTCGTAGTAAAAATAAATCGCTTACAAAAAAAAATCGGCTGTTTAGTAAACGAAAATTGAATGAAGCTTTAGATTGCTATAACTTTCAAAACTGATAAGATCTTGATATTTTTGTTATTAATTCGTTTAAAACAACTTTTTTGAGTATAAAACCTTAAAATCATAGCCGGAAAAAAGTTTTATTTTTCTTTGTTTTACGCACTCTACCGACAAAGAAAAATAGCTACAAAAAACAAAAATTTTTTTAATATATTTTGTTTCTTTTTTATTTTTTAAATAATTCATTATATTTATTGTATAAAAATCCGCTTGCAACACAGCCATTGTTTATTGTGCTTTATTTATGCTGGAAGACCATAAACAGAAATGCTTTTTATGAAAAATGTGACCCAGTTTTTCATTCTTTTCTACTCGTATTGTCTATTGATATTTTGAAAACTTTTTTCACACACGCGTTCTACTTGGTTTTTTTCTCACTCAACTAATAACGGGTTTATAAGCAAGTTTTTTACACATGTATGGCAGTTTAAGCGCCTGAAAGTATGTGCTAAAAATAATAAAATAAACTATAGTTGAAAATTACAGTTTTTGTTGTTGGTTTCAATTTTTTTTCTCCATCAGAATCGTAAACAGGAAACTCAATTTTTATTTTTTGGAATATGTTTCAAAATATTAATAAAATCTGGTGAACGATTTTTGTTGCCTTAAGAAGAAAAACTGCAGTGTTGTAAAAAAATAAATAAATAAAGTTTGCTTTTAGGCCTTAATAATGCTTATTGTGGCATGTGTGATATTAAATATAAAAAAATATTAATTTTAGTTTCTAAACAAATTTATAAAATATTTTATTTGGCATTATTTGTAAGACAATAGGGAAACAATACAATACTGGATTAAAAAAGAAATAACTTCTTAGCAAAATATCAATAATGCCTGTTTAAAAAAATGTTGCATTTTAATTAAACAGGCAACATCTATTTTTGTTCTTTTTCTTGTTTAATAATTCCTAAAATTCGTCTAAAATTTCATAATTTTTTTTATTAAAAAATTAATATATGAAAGAGGACTATAAAATGCGTTGTAATTGATGTTCTCTGAAATGCACCGAAACGTAAGCCCTTAAACGAATGGTGAAGTCAATACCAAGGTTTTTATGTGTATGCCGTTTTTGTAGATCCACTGGTTCGCGAGTTATTGATGACAGGGTGAGCCACTTTGTATTGCATAAGTTTTACTTGAAAACGAAATGGTG
This sequence comes from Wohlfahrtia magnifica, assembly GCA_023159175.1. Classification (NCBI taxonomy): domain Eukaryota; kingdom Metazoa; phylum Arthropoda; class Insecta; order Diptera; family Sarcophagidae; genus Wohlfahrtia; species Wohlfahrtia magnifica. The sequence goes on from JAKWBJ010000061.1 coordinate 557,161, forward strand.
GAACCCATAAAAAAATGTTTTGTTTGATATCGCACAGGAAGTGTATCAAAAAGGTTTTTATGTGTATGCCGTTTTTGTAGATCCAGTGGTTCGAGAGTTATTGATGACAGAGTGAACCACTTTGTACTGCATAAGTTTTACTTGAAAACGAAATTTGTTACAGCATTTGAGCTTCGTTTGGGTTAGAAAATATTTTTAAAACTGTGTATATAAATAGCATATGCAGAAAGCTTACACTTGGTGTGTGGCTTAACTACTGTTCAACTGAGCGGTGCCATGCCCATAAAAAATTTGTATATATATGTCTATATCTTTAAAACGGTAATAGTAAGAGAGTCTAAATTTGACCCAAATAACTTTGGATAAGAATTAGATAAGGAGAAGTGGTACCTCCTACACAAATTAAATATTGATTTTTGTATTTCTTTCAGACGTTAACTGTACTGATTTAGGAAAATTGAATAAGTCGGTGTGGCAACTCCCACACAAAGTAAATATTGATTTTTGTATATCTTGAGAACACTTAGAGTTGAAGTTTCTAAATTTGGTTTAAATACTTTTGCAGTCAATATAAACCATCAAATAAAAAAATATGGAATTTCGCATATGTAGAGAACGGTAACAGTTAAAGCTGTCTTTGACTATCCACATCAGTCGAAGAGCGGGCACAGCACAAAAGCTCCCAGCAACGCGTGAGGGTTATCTCTAGTACAATATATATCTTAAACTGCATTTTTTCAAAGAGAACACACTATAAGTTGAAACAAAAATACTAAATTGTGTGCTGACAAAGAACAGATTATAAAATAGTGTAGTTACCGCTCGGCATGCCAGTTTTAGTTCCTTTAAATAATAGAACTTCTCTAGGTCCTCTTAGTTAACTTTTGTAGTAATAATGTGTTCTCTTCTTTGTTCAAAAACCGCTTCCAGAAAACACTGTAGGTTCTGCTTTTTAACTGTACACAGCCTTCAAATAAAAACATTAATTATTGTTTTGTGCACTTTATGGACTAGTGGAGTCATTGATCCATATGTCTTTAAAAACTATGATGGTCAGAATGTTACTGTCAATGGTGAACGGTTAGACATTTTTTCGTATCTCAATTAGCTGACATGTGGTTCCAACAGGACAGAGCCACATGCGACACAGTGCGAGCTACAATCGATTTACTCAAAGAAAATTTTGATGAAGGAGTAATTTTACATAATGGTTCAATTAATTGGGCGTCAAGATCGTGTTATTCAACACCATTGGACTATTTTCTTTGGGGTTACGTAATGTCACTTGTCTACGTCGATAAGCCAGACACATTTCAAGACCTGGAAATCAACATTCGAAGTGTTATAAGCAAAATACGGCCGAATATGCTGTGAAAAGTTTGTGCAAATTGATGTTTCACATTGCACCTTGTATACGCCAGCATAGGCGCTCACGTGGCCGAAATAATATTTAAGCATTAAAGTCATAAGATTTTCTATACAAAAAGCCCGTTTCATTAATATGAATCTAGTCCACTTTTTAACTAATGATGTGTATTGTCCACGATGTTATTGAATCAAATTTAGAAACTTATACTATTACAGTTCACAAATATACAAAAATTAATATTTACTATGTATGGAAGATGTCACACCTGCTTACGCAAATTCGCATTCTTTTGATTGATGATGTGTATTAACTACGAAGTCGTTCAGTTCAAATTCAAAAACTTAAAAAAAAAATCAATATTTTATTTTTATGGGATTTTGGTATATTTGGTAATTATATGTCACCCTGTCACTCCCGTTCATAACTTTACGTTACGTTCGAATTAACGGATATAAAATAGAGGATATGAGACATATCCGGAACTATCCAAACTGTAGGCAATAAGGTATATAAAGTGACTGCTTTACCTATGTCATAGTTAGTTATCGTTTCGCTGTCATAAAATAAAGTCGTGTTTAAGCGGCGCATATTAAGTTGCTGCATTAAAAGTTATAGTGTAGTAAATAAAAATTATAAAACAACAACAATAGTGATGTTTAATTTTATTTTAACGCAATTTAAACGAACTCAAACGTTTTAAAAAAGGTTAAAACCTAATAATATTTACCTCCCTAATTTCGCTTATTATTTAACCGATGTTTTGAATTGATTACGCAGCTGTTTGTACCAAATTTAGAGACTCTTACTGTTACCATTTTGAAGTTATTAGCAAATACATATTTACTTTGTGGGAGGTTTTATCAGGCTCCCAAGTAATGTGTAGGATTCATATTTTGTTTCTTTTCGAGAGTCTCATTTCTGGAGTTCTCTATTAACAAGGCAGTTTTTTCTTTTGTTTTGTACTTTTTCACCCGTTTGCATTTTGCTAGTAAGGGGTGTTGTTTATAGAGGTATAGAACTTTAAGTTGCAATAAAATAACGATGGATTATTCGATTGACATGAATTTTATTTATCCGAAAGATAATCTTGTGGATTACATTTTAAATATGATTTCTGGCATATGACCGCCACGGCTGGCGCGGATGTAGTCCAATCTGGACGCCCAATTTTCGATGCCTTTTTCAACATTTGTGGCCGTATATCGGCAATAACACGGCGAATGTTGTCTTCCAAATGGTCGAGCGTTTGTGGCTTTACCACATAAACCCATGACTTTACATAGCCCCACAGAAAGTAGTCTAGCGGTGTTAAATCACAGGTCTAAAACGTGAAATTAGGCGGTCACCAAACGTGTTTTTCAATAAATCTATTGTGGCACGAGCTGTGTGACATGTTGCGCCTTCTTGTTGAATCCTTCTTCGAAATCTTCTATAAAGTGGATGAGACAGATCCAATTCCTGTGCTTGATGGCGAATGGACTCATTCGGGTCTTCCTCAATGCTATGCTCTACAGTAGCAATAGCTTCTTCTGTACGCATTGTACAGCGTCTCTGGGGATGCGAGTTATCAATAAGAGTAAACGTGGTGCGAAAACGTTCCATGGTTAATCGAATTAACTGCTCTGATGGACGATTTTGTCGACGATAAAATTGACGTAGTGCGCAATACGTTTTCCGTACAGAACCATTATTTTCGAAATAAAATTGCACTATTTGCAAGCGTTGTTCAGGCGTGAGTCTATTTATTATGAATTTTCAAACCAAACTGAGAATAAATTACTTGACAGCTGTTAAATCGGTCGCCATCTTGAAAAGTAATGCCAACTTAAAGTTCTATACCTCTATAAAAAACACTGTATATTTTGCTTAACTATAAACAGTTTATTTTAAAATATTCACTTTTATTTGAACTTGGACTCCCCTTCAGCTGCTATTGTCTCAATGACAGGGTAAAGTGGGATTCAGTCTTCCATCATCTCTGCGAATGCCCTAGATGTCAAACAGAAACAGGTGGATAAAATACCACATTAGTTACTTTACGATTTAAATGAGTTACGCTTTACGATTTAAATGAGTCTTTTGACCATTACTTCATTGCATGCAAGCACTCGATCACTGAACTACCACGAACAAGTAACACGCTTTTGTAGTTTTCCAGAAAGTTAGTTTGTTTAAAGTTAGAAGAATAGTTTTTCCTGGCTTTTCTAGAAGGCTAGTTTGATTAGTTAATAATGTATTTTATCTTGGAAGTACGCAAGAACAATGCTTCAGTGGGAACTTTTATTCTCCGATCATCCAATATTATTCTGTGATCAACTACTGTTGTTGCGACGACCTGATTTTGGCGAACTGACGACGTTGTCCAGCTTTCAATGCTGTCAAGTACCATGTAATAGTTGCAGCATGCTGAACGAAAGTCTACCAATAGATAAAAACCACAAGACATTTTGAACTGCCCTCATAAAAATGATGTTTTTATGCAATTAAAGTCGATATTTTTTTATTAATTAATTAAAAATAAAACTAAAATTATTCTTCTTTAAAACTTAGTTTATATTTCTATGAATTTTATTTTCCCTAAAATTATTATAAAAAAAATTTGAAGAATTTTTATTTCTTTATTTAAAATCGTTATGAGATATTGTTTTATAATTTTAAAATATGTTTTTGTTCTATTCTTGCAAATATGCCTTCTAATTGATGACATTTTTTTTGCATGTTAAACAAATGATTTTATTAAGTTCATTTGTTAGTTTTATAATCAATATGTTAAATTTTTTTTCCAAGAATTTGTATTTTTACTGTTATTTTATTACATAAAACAACAATTTGTGGAAAAAGAAAGGTTTGTTGTAATTAAATCTTAATACTTTTCTAAGTTATTATAGCAAATGTCTTAATTTTTTGTAAAAGCCTTAGGGAAGGAATACTTTATAGATATTATTCGATTTAAAAATTATACAATAAAATAACATAATAATACATACAGTGAAACAGTGATGCACAAAAGTGTTACAAGGCAAAAAAAGTTTATGAAATATTTTATTCAAACGTTATTTAATTTTCACTTAAAATAATTTTCAAAAATTATTTGATATGTATTGGGTGTTTTGCTTAAAACTGTGAAATTTTCCTGCAAATTTTAAACATTTGACAATTCCATGTATCCTGTTCTGAAATTTATGATGAGCGGAACATGATCTGGGCAATAAGGCGGATGGAGAAAAATTTCACAACTAAATCTATTTTAAAACCAATATTTTCTAAATATTGTTACAAAAATCAGGTTGTGCAACCCTGAAATATCGAGAGGTTCGAGAGCGAAGCATTGTTTAGTCAGCCATATAAAAAGATAACGATGCGGACAGCTTAGTGTTGTAAACTTAGCGTGAAGAATGTCTATTGGCGTAAACACATATCATCTATTCGTTGATTACAAGGTTGATTTTAATAGCCCGATTCGTACGTAGGAATTTAACGCAATTTTTGAGCGTTATATTCCTGCAATGTTGATAAGACTGCAGAATGGTGTTAACTGACACAAGATCATCAGTTAATATAGAAAAAAGCCTCTCCAAATCAGACAGGGTGACAGATATCTTTTCAATATTTTATTAGAAAATATCATGCGCGATGCAGCTGTTAATAGAACGGGTACAATATACATCAGGGGACTTATGCTACTCGCATATGCTAATGACATTGATATCGTTGGTCGAACATTGCGAGATGTAACTGCTGCTTTTGCAAACATTGAAAGAGAATCGGTGAAAATCGGTCTGGCTGAGAATGAAGATAAAACCAAGTTGCTGGCTTCAACGAACAGAGATTCCATACGACTGGCTTAAAACGTGAACGTTCGTAACTACAACTTTGGAAACTTGACCGAATTTAATTAATAAAATGAATAACATCAGCTTAGAGATAAAACGAAGAGTAATATTTGCTAATAGATGTTAATTTGGCCACAGCAAGCAGTTTGAGAACAAAGCTCTCTCTCAACAATCGAATATCACATTGTACAAGACGCTGATACTACCCGTGTTGTTATATGGTTCAGAAGCATGGGTACTTAAGCCAGCAGATAAAGTTGTTCTTGTAGTCTTCGAGTTGGAAATTCTTCGTAAAATATATGGCCCCTTCTGCATTTGCAGCGTGTATAAACATCGAATGAACCACGAAATGTATAAGCTTTAGGCTGACATCGACTTCGTGACACGTTTTGTGTTTGCGTTCGATTGGACATGTCGTGTGAATGAAGATGCCCCGCCGGAAAGTTCTTTCGTGTTTCTACCACAGGGAAGACGTGGAGGAGAACGAAAGACATTACAATGGAAAGGTCAGGTTGAAAACGATCGTTTAACAGCTCACACCATCGAAGCGCTTGGAATTCAATTCTATTTCAGGCCAAAGACCAGAGGGTTTCATATAGCCAGCACAGAAGAAAGAACTCGAACTTCCCGAGCCAAAAGTCCACTTTAGGTGAAGGTAACTCAGTAAAAAGTAAAGTGTGGATAACTCTGGTTTAAAAAGCTGTGATCGAACCTAAGTTGAAACAACGATAGGGTTGGAAGATCTATAGGTAAAAAGATCTGTCGAGTAATTGTTGTTGTTTACAAAGTTGTAAACAGAAAGAGTAATTAAAAATAGAAATTGTTATTGCTCGTGAAAAGGTTACGAGCAGTGTTGTGTTTAATAAACAATTATTAATTAAAAACCAAACACAAGATTAATTTTATTTTATCTGCAATCTACGAACTCAGCTTAAAAAATGTAACAATAATTTTAATTTGTCACACATTTATGACCAAGTCATGACGGAATATAACGATTTCATGTCTGACGATAACAGGGTCCGATTTTAGCCGCTAATAATAGATATGACAATTCTGGTTCAACAAAACTGAATCGAACTGAACATATCCTGCAGTCATGAATTTTAACCTCAGGCATGGATTCGGCGGATTGGCGGGATTTCCGTAATCGTTCCAATTTTATTTCCAGTAATAATGCTGAACTAAGCAAAAACTACTTTTTTTACTTTAATCAGAATTTTGGATATCCAAAACTGTCTTTTTACGTCTCTCGTGGTACCCAATTTCACTGCTTTTGGGTCCACTTATTCCAACCATCACTCTATGCATCCATCCATCTGTTCTTCCATCCATCTGTTCTTCCATCCAACTTTTCTTACATTCATTCAACATTCATCCATTCACCCATCCCTACATCCATACATCCGTTTATCAATCAGTACATTGTTATGGCGTGTGGTGGCGTGGTGTAGTGGTTAAAGTGAACGCATAACACCACAATCGACACAGATTCCAGCCACAGCAGACGGCATGGCGAAAAAATTTGATTGTTGTTCGACTGTTTACCAAAAAGAGGCTTCAACTTCCCTTCAATTCCCTAAAGCCAACTCCATTTAAAAAATAAAAAAGATGCCCCTTGAACTTCCAGCGTACCTCTCAGAAGAATGATCAGGAAAAAACGTCACCTACTAGGAAAAAATTACAATGCTAAAGTAAAGATCACCACCAATCAGCAAGGATTTTCGCCACTGTATACAATCATATGGAGGCGAGATAGAGTAGATGAATCTATCTATTTACGTTGAAAATCAACTTGATTAATGAAACCTATGTACTCAATTATAACTTTCTTTCTGGGATTTCAGCCGCTACACAGTCGAGCTATTGCAACAACAACAACAATTTTTGATATTCTACGTACACTCTCTAGGGATCTTTCAATTAATATGAGTATGAATACCAGTCGCAAACCTTGTAATATCGGATATACTGCATGGTAATATTTATGACCAATATTTCGGCCTGTAAAACAGTAGTCTGAAAGTCTTCTGTACCACAGCCAGCACTTCCATGTTTCTTCGACCCATCGATTCATATGTATCAATAACCGTACAAAACTATATCCATGGAGAGCCAGGGAAGTTTTTTTTTTCAACACGGATCACGCAATATATATAGTCAGTTTCAACATTACAAATTTCCACCTTTAAATCCCAGCATGTTTATTGTTACACATCCTTCCTGAGTTAGTAGCCCCTAAAGTCAGAGCTAGTGCTTGAGTTGCCATTCCCTTCGTCCGCTGGTAGTCAGTTTAAAATAGTGCTCTCAGAGACGCAGTCATCATTATAATCATCGTTCACATCGTGTAGTCTACTTCTGAGAGCTATTTAAAGGAGCTAGACAGCTCTTACTATAAATAGGATTTCAAAGTTATAGAATATCGCTGGGAAAAGCGAAAAGTATATCGAGGAGATACAGTTTTATCGATCCACTTTTCTATCGAGGTGATACACTTTTAGATCTTTTCCCACTATTATTTTTTCGAAGAAGCGCTTGAAACTAACTGTGTAGCACTGGGCACAAGAGAAACAGTCTAATACACGCAAACTGAATGAGCAGGACTTTTTAACACTCTCATTAAAGGATTTCAATAGGTTCCTTGATGTATTGAGCCCGTGAATGACAAGGGGTGGCACAATAAATCCCACACCTTCGATATAATACATTACATTACAATTTTTTGTTTTCTAATTCTCGCACATTTTTCATCTTCACTGTTTATATCAATGTCTATAAATTCAATAGTATACCCTAAGGCGCTACATGATAAAACAAAAATAATTCTTTTTTATGCAATAATTTGATTATATAAAAATGTAATTACTTTTAATGAAAAATACAATAAAATATAAATTTAAGCCAGAATTTAGCTAAAAAAAATCCTTGGGGTATAAAATATGCCTTAGAAAAAACAATAAAATGTCTTCTTTTTGTTGTATTCAGTCTGTACAGTTCGATGAACTATTTAGTGTCATAATCAGTAAAGCTTGTTTAAAGATTATTGACCCTATTCAGAAAACGAAAAAAACGTTTTTTTTTTTTTGACAAAAGATTTGTTAAGTAAAATCCTATTTAAAAATTGCATATCCTTTTGATTTATTGCCAATTTGTTTGTACTGTAAAGTCTTTGGATAAAGGCCGTATTGATAGCCATCTTTTGTGTAGACGAGTATTAAGAAAAAAACTACTTGTAGTATGACAGCATATTCGGTAAAATTTAACAGGAAAAAAGGAAAAAAAAATTTAAATAAAAGAGACAAAACACGTAAGATAGAAAATCTGTAAAAAATTCAAGGAAACATTTTTTCTTTCTCATCAGGAAAACAGGCCTAAAGAAGAACAAAAACAAAAGTTGGTAGAAAAATATTCAATAAAATAAAAATGAAACTTATTTACTTGACACAACTTATAGTAACAGTCTGTTGGAAAGAAATGGTGGCATTTTTTTAAATTCTGTTTTTTATTTCACTGCAGCCATTTTTTTGTTTTTGTTTTGTTTTTTCTTATCTGAAACATTGATTTCTTCCCTTTTATAAAAAAGTTTTATTTTCTGTTTTATTTTTATTTTAAATGTAGCGAAGTAATAAAAAAGTAACATCAGCAGTTTTGTTTTCCCAGAGAAAAAGAAGAAAAAAATACTTCCAAACAAACAATAACGACTAAAAATAACAGCACCAACAACAACAACACCAGTGACAATATAATCTCGGGAAAAGAAAAGTTTAGATTGGAACCATATTAGAAGAAAATAAAATAAATTTTGTTTTTGGTAGAAAATAAATAGAAAAACTTTTCCAAAAGTCATACTGGGCTGGACAATTGCAAAATGGGAGAGAATATTTGAATGGATTAAGAAAATTGAAATTAAAAAATGAAATTAAAAGAAGTGTTTGAATGTGACAGAATAAAGTATTAAGTAAGTACTAGAATGTTGAAAAATAATTGATTTCAATATTTAAGGCGCATTTACATAACACTACTTAAAGTGTCTCATTTAAATTACCTTCTCGGCTGTGCTGCTTATATAGTAAGCGCTACTTTGCAACACTGTCTTGACCCTTGGCATTGTTTTTGTTGAAGAAAAAAATGCGAGCTGTTTACCTCAGACTAAGAACTAGAGAGGAATTCATGTGAAGGTTTTCGATTCTTAAAACCCGTCGCTGTAAGGCCTTTTACATTCTACTAAATTGAAACTGATGATCTCCTCATATATCTCAATTTGACAGAGTGTGTGTGATGTATTCCCGAATCCTGCGGTTTCGAGTGTTTGATGCAATTTTAACTACTTGACACTCGTAGAAGCTATGGGTGGCCATGTCAAACAAACAAGGAATAGAGTAAAAAATCGAATTGATCAATCGAATGTGAGACATTTCTGATCGCTTGTATACTATATACCGCCACTGCGTTGGAATTATCACCAATAAATTTCGGTGAATATTCAGCGTTTACGTTACGAATATTTAACGTTTACGTTAAATAATGATTAATTAGGCCGCCATACCATAAACCACACCACCCTGTCAATATATCGTTCTAAACTATGAATCAAATAACACAGGTTATGCCTTCGCAGGTTCCGTTAGTTTTTTTCTCTCTCTCAATGAGAGTGTGTGTATGCATACGTCACCTTTCCGTTTTGCTTTTAAAGGAAAGTGGTAATTTTTTATACTAAAAATGAAAAAAAAAATATTAAAATATAAAACAAATTAAAGAAATATAAATAAAAACTTTTAAAAATTATAAGTAGAAAAATACAAAGGTCTATACATACGTCACACACGCACTCATTGAGAGAAAGAAAAACTAAGGGTACTCAGTAAGGCGCAATTTCTTGTCATTTAACGCATGCTTCTAACCTACCTTGATAGACCTATTTGTCGACACTCTTAACTCCAAGACTTACTACAATCTTCAACCAAGAGCTTTTGAATTTGATTTAAAAAAACACAAAATGTAGAGACCATTCACAATAACATTCCTGCCTTTGCCATCTCTGAAAAAGTACGGTCCAATGATGCCACCGGCCCATAATCCACACCAAACAGTGAATTTTTCGACAGTTCTGGAAATGGTTCTGGCTACTCTTCATACCAAACACGGCAATTTTGCTTAACCAGGTATCCATTCAACATGAAATGAGATTCATTACTGAACACAATTTTTCGACAAAAAGAACATGAATTTTAAGCGTGTATTTTGATAATAATATTCAATACTCTGCATATGTTGTTCGTTTGTAAGTCGATTCGTCTTTAAATTGTAGACCAAACTGAACATATTTGACAATAAAATTTTACACAAAAATATTTGAGCAGCCAAAAACAGTGTTGCCAAAAAGAAAGTTGCTAAAAAATCACCCGCAACTTAAGGCAACACTGCTTCATCGCTCGGTAGATTCAGATGGCTATTGCTACTCGATAGGAGCGAGCTAGGGGTACTAGCAGGTCTTTTTATCGGACATTATGGTCTTAGATACTTATTTTGGAATTGTTAAGAATTATCGGTGTAGGTCCTACACGACTTATATCGAGGCATCTGTACACGTATTTTGATAGTACCCAGCTTTTCGGGCGGTAAATGACAGTTCTTTGTTGATTCTAAATGGAGTATTTCTTCTCTCACCAAATATGATTACTGATGTGGTAATCTCATGGGGCTGCACAAAAAATGGTTCAGTTCGCGACCACGACCAACATAACATAACGTGCTCATAGGTTAAAGGCTATTTTAATCTTCACTGCATTGTTGATTGCAATGCTATTCCGCATCAGCTTAATAGACTTGGAATGCGATTTTATTATTGTATTATTACGCTTATAACTTAAACACACTAGATGACGTATCTTTTACACGTGGTTTGTGTTTCCAATAATTTATATGTCATCTTGGAGGATGATTTGTTTTCACTAAATCCTATTAAAAGAAAATAAAAAGTTTACTTTTTTCTTCAAAAATATCGAATTTTAAGCCAAGAAAAGTTTTGAAATACTTATTAATTTGAGAAAAAGTATAGTCGAAGCACATCGATCGATCAATGGAACTCTTTTTTTACTTTTTAAAAACGTTTATTTAATCAGTTCGTAGATTTCAGGTTAAATAAAAATTAATTTGTGTTTGATTTTAATTTAATAAAATTCTTTATTAAAAACAATTGTGTTTGGGGGTGGCGTGGTGTAGTGGTTGGAGCGCACGCATAACAACAGAGGACATGATGAAGAAAAATTTAATTGTGTTTAATAAAGAGGCTTCAACTTCCCTCCAGACAACTCCATCTAAAAAATAAAGAAGAAAGCCCCCCTGACTTTCCCCGCATACCTCTGGCAATGATGACAAACATCAGACCAATGATCAGGAAAACACGCCACCTACTGGAAAAAAATTGCAATGCTAAAGTAAAGATTACAACCAATTAGCAAGGATCTTCACCACTACGCAAAAATCATACGGAGGAAGCTACAGCGGATTAATCATCTACTTAGCTTCAAAGATGAAATTCATTAAAGAAACTGAAACATAGCCATGGATGCTTTGTGAAAAGCCAATATGCTTCCTAGAGAAGTGACGGAGGAAAAAAAAGTGTGTTTCACTGCTTGCAACCTTAATGCAGGCAATAACAACTTTTAGTCTTAGGGCACTGCTACATTGCAATGCTAAAGTAAAGATTACAACCAATTAGCAAGGATCTTCACCACTACGCAAAAATCATACGGAGGAAGCTACAGCGGATTAATCATCTACTTAGCTTCAAAGATGAAATTCATTAAAGAAACTGAAACATAGCCATGGGTGCTTTGTGAAAAGCCAATATGCTTCCTAGAGAAGTGACGGAGGAAAAAAAAGTGTGTTTCACTGCTTGCAACCTTAATGCAGGCAATAACAACTTTTAGTCTTAGGGCACTGCTACACGTTCAATATATATTAAGTGCGATCCAACTTCATGATAGTTATTGAACGTTTAGAATGTTATATTGATATATCCCGATCCAAATTGCAGTATAACCCAAAATTTTGTGAATTGGATCACGTGATTAATATTGAACGTGTAGCAGTGTCCTCAATTATTCTCTGTTTACAACTTTGTAAACAACAACAGATCTTTTTTCCTAAAGATCTTTACACCCGTTTTGTGACAACGATCACACAGGGTTTATACCAAAACTATCTCCACAATTAAACTCTCTATACGCTGAGTTTACACCAAATAAACTGACTGAGAAAATTATACTTATAAAGCTCTCAAGCCTCTCGATATTTCGGGTATATTCCATCTCTTTACATATCTTTCTATTTAATTCTGTTCAGTTGTGATTTCTATGTGTCGAAGAATTGGGGCTATTAATCCATTGTTTTCCAACTAAAGAACTTCTGAAATATTGCAACCTTAAGCAGCAATTGTGAGACTTTGGGAATAACAGGCTTCACCTAAAAGGAAAAAGATGTTGGAGAACGATTTAGTGTGTCTCAGATGCTACTTGCATGTCGTAAAAAAAGTCATTTTTGCATCCATTCACCACTTGCCATATGAAATGGATATGCTATTACAACCTGAAGCGCACCCAAAGAAAAAAAGAAAAAATCTTAGCTCATAAAGGATAATACTTCAGATAGTTTTATCTCTCGATTGCGAAAGGGCATTGAAGACTCTGAACCGGAAAGCGATATGGTATGGGCTCAAGTGCAAAGGTGTATTGACTGGTATTATTACTCTTCTTCAACCCCCGTATAATAACTCCAATTGTCGTATTGCATATGGAGGAGTTGAACCAAGATGCCCTCATTAACGATATGATGAGTCATAAAACATCTGAGAAGAAGATGGGAGGGGTATAAATCGACTTTGATTATGCAGATATTATCTGCTTACTGATGTATGACCACTCTAATATCGCTAAACCGAGGCTGCTAAATATACGACTTTAAGGAAACATCCCCAACGTCCTTGTGTTGCAGATGTATACAACACTATGTATCTAGACGAATTTGGGTCATTTTTCTTCCTCGGTATTAATAATTACAAAATCAGGTGGTTCCCACCAAGATGTCCTGAGCAGAATAAAGAAGGCTAGACAGTTATTCGCCCAACTGGGCACGATATGGAGATCCAGTTACTTCTCCATCTGCATTAAATGTAACATCTTAAGCAGCTGTGTGATTGTGACCCTTGAAACACACCTAGTCGATATTTGCGGGCATTACAAGTATTTGTGAACAGTTGCCTACGCAAGATATTAAAAATTTACTAGTCAAACCCCATAAGCAACCGATACCTAACGGATCATTGTCGAATAAATGTGAAGAATAAATGACGCAAATAGCTCTGTAGACCCTTAAATGATATAACCGAAAATATTATCGTTTGGAACCTACAACGTAGTCGAAGAAGCAGGCGCCCAAGCCATACGTGGCCTAGGCAGCTAGATGTCAAAACAGCTGCAAAATAAAGACACCGGATAAAGTCACTCTTTAAACCCCTGAAATACATAACGTGGAATTCTATCGATTGTAAACCATAGGGAGATCGAAGAAGGGGACGCCCAGGCCGCACAATTAGCTACATGCCGAGTCAGCTTTGTGCAAGAGATCTTGAAATGAGCTGAAGACTCTAGTATTAAACTGAACCGAAGGCAGCAAATTTGTTGTGGTCCTGTGTTCCTCTTAGGCAAAAATAGCGCATTTTCAATTTACACACCCAATATCAAGTTAGAATCCTCTGTCTATGTTTTTTTTTTTTTAAATCAAAGTAAACGTTTATTTTAATTATAACTCATTTTACACTTGCTTGGTGCACACTTTTAAGAAGACTCTGTTTGTGTTCTTTTTGATATCTGCTGAGTCGTATTGGATCCACATCTTGTTTACAGTTTTGAACTTTGCCAATCACTTTTTGGAAGTGATCACATGGTTGGTCCTGAAGTCACATGTTAGTAATCGCTCATCGTGTGGGTAGCTTCTTCGTATTCAAATATTCATATGAAATGTTGTTGGTTCAAGTGGAGATAACTTACACAGATGCCTAATGCAGATTTCGTATATATTCCAAACTTATTGGATATTAAAAAAATATATATTTTTTGGTTTTAAATTTGAAAAAATGAAAAAAAAAATTAAAAATTACAAATAAAACAGAAATACTTTGATTTCTTTTTATGTTGTTGCTGTTGTTAGTGAAATTACATTTGTAGAAGACAACAACCATAACTAGCAAAAAACATATTTGGTGCAATGCAATTGCTTTTTGAGCTTTTTGTTAAAATCTCTGCTACAAATTTCATTGCATTTGTACCAAAATATGTAGAACACATACACGTTCACACACATACGTGAACGCATAAAATAAATTCCAATACATGAGTATGGTGTTTAGTGTTTAGGTAAACAAAGGAATGTTGCCGTAGTGATGCTAATAAGAACCGTTTGCTAAAAGTATGAGCACGACGAATATTTAAAAAATAATTGTCTATATGTAAGAAAGAGAAATAGGGAGGGAGAGAGAGGGAGAGAGGGAGTAAAAAAGCTGATCAACGAAACAAAACAAACAAAAAATAAATAAAAAGAATTGGCAACAACGAAAATACAAATGATAAACAAATTCAATTGCCTGCGTTTCCTTTTGTTCAAACTTCACACACACACACACACACACACACAAATTCACAAATGAAATTTGAGCTTAAGAATCCTTGAATGTGTGTGCATGTGTGAGTATGTGTATGAGAAAGAGTACATGTACGAGTATATTTCGCTGAAAAAAAATGTAAAAAAGATTTTTTTCTTTCAAAACATTCCTGCAGAGTAAATCTTTGTATGCGACTGTAGTCATGTATGTGACGCCCGTCGCTATACTTTAACTTTTGTTTTTCTACTCCCTCCTCTCTTTTGCTCACCCTCGCTCTACCTGTGTGTGTATATTTTATTTGATATTCACTGTATACTTTCATGTTATGAAACATTTTTTTCTTTTCTTTCGTACAAAATCACAGGGAAAAATTTCGTCGTTTTTTTTTGCTTCTCATACTCTTTGGTAAATTAAAAAAAAAAAAAATTTGATGGTGCTACAGAAAATATAATAAAAAAAGAATATGAATGAAGAGAAATATATTGTGTTGTTGGGTAAAATGTAATCACATTGATGTTGAAATCAGCGCAATTTGTGGCAAAATATTGCGAATGAATAATGAAAAAAAGTAAAAAATTTTGGAGAAATATATTGAGAAAAAAAAAACTCTTAAACGTAAAGATTGTATTATTTGATGTACTCACATGAAGAATTGATTGGAAACTATAATGAGCTTCAAGTATTGGTACTAAAATTGATGGATAAGGTAGAAAAAAAAAAAAAAAACAAATAAAACTATAAAAGAAACTAAAGATGGAAAAGACAAAGAACAATATAAAATAATTTAAATATGTTTTTTTTTATAATTAAAATAAATTTAAAGTACTTTCGATAAGAACCGCTAGAACAACAAGACTATCCTTATGAGTTAAAAATATATCCTTATTTCAAATGTCAAATTTCTTACATCTTAACTACCTGTCTGTTATAACAAAAAGTATACAAGGAATTTGCATTCTGAAGTTTCTTCCAGGGACTTCTAAACTTTTGTAGTTGATAGCAATTTTTTGTTAAAATATCTAGAGTTTTTTTTAGCTGCATGATTACTAACTTTGGTTTGACAGCTGAGAATGTCAAACTGTAAACGCCAAAAATTGTAGAAATTTACTAAAAAAAAAAATAAATGTGTTTGTGTAGTTCATGGAGCATCTCCAAGGTTATTTCTGGTTAAATGTCTAAGTCAATAGACAAAATTACCGTGTTTTTGGCGAAAAAAATCCTCAAGTCGTTAATGAATTACCATCACATCCATTAAAATTGACTGTTTGGTGCGGTTTACCTGCTGGTGACATTATCGGTTCTTAATTTTTTCAAAATGAGCCAAAGGCTGCCGTGCTATCGAGCCATGCTGACTGAATTTTGTTTCGAAAAATTAAGTTTTTCATATCTGTTTAGTGATGTTTTGTTGGAAAGTTAACATTACTTTTCATGCCACCATTTTAACGCTCTTATTTAGGTATATCACTTTTGTGTCAGTGCTAGACGCCTATCAACGCTATTTAGGTTGGTCAGTCAAGGAAAGCGATTATAGACAACGATGCACAATACGTTGTCCCATAGACAAAGATCAAAAATATCTCATCCGCTGAATATAATACAAAAAATTTTATTTCGGCTACTTTTCTATATTATTGCAAGAGGATGATAATGGTTTTAGGAAAGGGTTCAGAAAAACATCTGTAATAACTCTCTTGCTTAAAAAAATTTTTAGATGTTTGGTTTTTTAATTACTTTGCAATAATTTAAACAAAATAGAAAACAGTTTTTGTTTATTGTTTTAGAATTTTTTTTCTGCTTCAAAGAAGCTTAAATTTACCTAACTTTGAAGGAGTGTTAAAAAAAATTATTAAAAACTAGATATTTTTTATTTCGATTTTTGAAAATATATAATATGTTCTATCAAAAAAAAAAAAAAAAAAAAAAAAAAAAACAACTTTGTTCTAAAACTTAAAAAATTTTGAAATTTTAAAAATTTATAATTTCGAAAATTTTTGAATTTTACGAATTGTGAATAGCTTAAGGCATATAAACATTATTATGATAAAATTATAAAATTATAGTGTTCTAGTGGTTATTTAAACTTGTGGATGTACCTTAATTCGACTATATTTTGTAGGAAAAAGGTCTGCCTATTTATACCTCACCATCCACTCGTCTTTCTTGCTCCTATTGAATGTTCTAGCTCCTTTACTCGTCAGTAATGATATAGTAGCAGTTTTAATTAAGAATCAAACAAAAGACTTATTTTATTTTAACTGCAATCTAAAAACTCATAAATAAACGTTTTTAAAAAGTAAAAACCTTAAAATATGTTATATTTCAAGGGTCTATTCTTTTTCCAACTCTATTCTTAATATCTCTTAATGACTTTCTTCTTCTCACTTCCAATCCTGTCTACTCTTCCGCAGACGGCAGCAACATTTGTCATTCGTATTCTTTTGATCAAAGGTCGAGCCTTCTGGAGATTGGGGTGAAAAGGCGGAATATGGATGACATACTTACAAGCGATTTGGCAAAAATCTCCAAGTGGGGTAGTGCAACTCGGGTCGATTTTAACCCGCGCAAGACTCAATATTGTTTTCTAACACACAGACATGGTGGTGTGGTGTCGTCTGCAACTATGGGTAATGTAAATATTGAGGAGTCAGATGCTCTTGAAGTTCTGGGCATGAGAATTCGTTGTGATGTCCGTTGGAACGATCATATTTTCCGAGTGTCGAAAGAAGCATTTAACTGCCTCGGTTTTTTCAGACGGTGCAAGATATACTTTACTCCATCTGACCTTTTCCATATTTACAAGACCTAAGTATATCCGACCCAAGATGGACTACAACTCTCATGTATGGGCCGGTGCTTCAAAGTATATTTTGGAGTTTCTCGGCGGTGTACAGGAGAGGGAGGAGATGCTGATTAATGGCGGTAGCATAGCCAACTCTATTAATTCGTTAGAGCATCGTCGCAGTGTTGCATGTGTTTTATTGTTCTATCGGTACTATAACGGCATGTGTTCTGATGAAATAAATGGTTTAATTCCTTATAATTACATATTTTCTTTTAATACTCGTTTTTCCCGTAGCGCTCATTCCTTTGTAGTTGATTGTCCAATGAATCGCACAACGCATTATAGGCAGAATTCGTTCTTCAGTCGGACTGTTCGTTTGTAAAATAGTCTTCCAGCGAAAGTTTTTCCTCTCACTTACGATATGGATAAATTCAAATCAAACACTACTCCCTCTATCCTCCTCCCCATAACCTATTTTCCTAGTACCAGCGCAGTGCAGTGCATAAGTAGTGGTCAACCCCTGAGTGCTGGTCTCAAGTTGGAAAAAAAACAATATTGCACCTAAAATGTCATCGACAGACATTTCAAATAAATATAAATTTCGACAATATCTCACAAAAACTATGTTTTATTTAGATTTAAGAATAAGAAGTGCGTTATAAAATACCCTTCCGGTGGGCTAAGCTAACAATAAACGTTTCTGAATTTATAAATAGTACATAAGTATGATCCACTTATATCATTTAAATAATTTTATTTTACACTAAAGTGACTTCTCTCGAATATTATTTCAATAGTTTTCAACGTAGGTAGCAGTTTTCAAAAAGACAGCTTTAAATTGTAATTTATGTTGTCATTAGTTTGATTATTTTAAGTGACATGGCAGTTTCAATATCGCCAGCACATACATAGTTTGTACATACAAATAGCACTTGCCCCGCTAATGTGAGTCAACTCAAAATTTTAAAATTTTCTGTAGAGGCAAAAAACTTGTCTGTTTAATATGACATTATTCGGAAAAAGAGCAGAGAAAATGATGTAAGATTTCTACAGTAAGTGAATATGACCACCGCATATCGTTATCTTGTAAAAAGTAAAAATTTACAAATTTTGAGTTGACCTACGTTAGCGGTACAAGTGTGATATGTCGAATTCAATTTATAAGAATTTCAATTATTTATGTAAATTTCTTAAGTTTAAAATCTTAATTTTCTTATAAAAAATATTTTTAAATCGAAATATAAAAATATTTTGCTTTAATTTAATGTATCAGAGAGTCCCCTACCCTCTTTTGTTGTATTTTTAAGAAATATTGCAAATTTATGACTTTTTATGTCAGTATTTTAGAAAAATGTTTAAAACCACTACATTACAAAGACTTGCAACGCAAATACATTTACACTTGCAACACAAACATTTCAGCACAAATATCTGTATATTTTCAGTGTGTATACACATGTGTGCATACATACATACATACATACACACATACTTGCAGATGTCTCTTAACTCGTATTTTAATAACGATTTTGTTAAAAATTTTATTTGAATTTTTTCTTTAAATATTTTTATTCGAACAGACACAGTTCCACATACAACGTAGAATTGAAGTAGAAGAAGGAAGTGTTTTCCTATCACTACCATTTAAATTTTTCTCTTTCTATTTTTTGTTGCACATTTACACATGAAATATTTATGGGTTCCCAGTGTTGCAAATATTACTTTCAATGGAAATTGTCTCTCCTCTTCTTTTCATACTGAAATTCCCTTTTCCTTTTTATTGGAAACAGTTAAAGTGGTTATACGAATAAATGTGACCCAATTTCGGTTCAATATTTTTATTTCCAGGGGAGTGTAAGACGCACCATGCAAAGGTGCAAGAGAGAGAGAGTATATGCAAAAATATATCTGCAGTTGTAATATCATCGAATAACAGCAGCACGTCTTTGATGCACAAAATTTATAAAAAAATATTATTTTTATTATAATTTTACGATTACATATGCATACTATTATACATACATATGTATATTAACATATTTATGCAGTTTTTGGGGAATGATACCGATTTTGTAGACTTAATAATAATGCCTTAACAATCCTTAAGGATGTTCCCATAAAAAATAATTTTCAGTCACTCCTGTTAAATGCTAACACATGCTTAATCCTGTCTCCAAATCATTCTTTGAGAAACAGTTTCTACCTGTCGACTTTAAGAGTAAGCCTGTCTCTCGCGTTTTGGGCTTCACTGTAGATTCCATTCTATGACTATTTTCGTTATGTCTACATCTGATTTTCTCAGGTTGTGCCTAATATACCCAGTGTTACCTTTGCCATAAGGAATAGCTAGATATTATATCAAGTCTGTTTATTTTCAGATAACATTTTAGATAACGGCTAATAAGCACCTGATTGGAATTGACATCCTTAACTGTTGCGTACCACGACTGATAGCCAAGCAAAGGTATAAACTTTACGCACGAGTAGAATATGCGGGTAAAAGTTTAGCTGCTTAGTTTCAGTTTGTTTCGTATTTAATTATTGGATTTGCCAAGCGATGTAAGGAAACTACCTAGATTTGTATCTTCAAATTTAAGGCTTGTGTTGATTTACACAATTTTTGTCTTCGCGATGTTTATTTAGAAACCCGCTCAGAAAGCCTCCAACTGAACAAAATACTGCTTTTTTTCACTGCTGGTCGCTATATCAATAAGATATATGTCGTCAGAGGTCTTCAAGCCTTGTGTAAAGCCTCCATTTTATTCTTCTTCTGGTGGATTAACTTCGTTGTAATACACGGTCGAGGAAAACGTTGAACAGAAGTGGAAGGATAATATATCCCTTTTTAACACCAGCATGATCATCATCTTCATGCTTATAAAGTTCAACTCATTCAAGAGTTAATTAAATTCAGCTGACCATTGCTTGCATTGAACGTTTGTGCATTTGCTGTTTGAAAAACTGAACGAAAACAACGCATTTTTGCAACAAAAGTATCTTTAGTGATGAGGCCCATTTTCGATTAGGCGGTTATGTAAACAAACAAAATTGTCGCATATGGAGCTCACAAAATCCACAAACAGTTCTCAAAAAACCATTACATCCAAAAAAAGTGACAGTATGGTGCGTTTTGCAATTAGGCGGCATCATCGGCCCGTATTTTTTCGAAAATTAGCGAGGAAAGCCGTCACCGTAAATTCTCTGCGCTACCCAACCATGATACCAAACTTTTTGTGGCCACCATTGCTTAATGTTGACAGCTTTTAGTTAAAAAAGTGCAAGATATGGATAAATCTGCACATTTGGCAACACTAATTGCAAGTCATATTGTTCACTAAAGTATCGGAAACTTGTATTGAGTGCAAAGAGTTGCTTTCATTGTTGTTGTTTTTTACAAATCACTTTCAACATTTTTCCAACAAGGAGTACATATTCGTTTAAGCACCCTCCCTTAATTCCTAATAAGGGCATTAAAGAAATTTAATTTGTAAGCGATTGATCAACTGACACTGCCATCATGTAGGATATGACACCTAACATTTGTGTACAGCGCTTTAATTATATTCCAAATCTAAAATCACGGGATGTTTCAAATGCACCAATATGACAATTTTTATTGTGCTTTATCGCCGCAGAATACTGAAATGACCCAAATTTACTTTTGGAAAATATATGTATTAAAATATTTTGACATTGAGACGTATAGTCAAGTCCTGTTCTTTGGTGTTCTGAATGCTATTGATGGCTTGGGTTATTTTTCGTATACACGGTGGACCATTCGTTTCGCTTAATTACAGAAAGGAGTAATTGTAAACCTTCTACTGGCGAGTCGTTGAGTAATACGATAAAGATTTTTACATTGTTATGATACTGTTACGAAAATAAAAATGCCTGAAAAGAAAATACACCACATCAGTGGCTTTAGAACTGTATTGTGGGATTTTGGTATATTTGGTATTAATGTGTCATTCCAACAATGTCGTACTTACTTGTGTATTTGGCAGCAATGCCAGTTCGATTATCTTTGCGTGTTACATTTGAATTAACGGAAATTATACGAATATTGTAGCAAGAACAAGATCATTTATGTCTTAAGCATAAAGAGATACAGTTATCGTTTGGCTGTCATAAAGTAAAGTCGTTTTTAGGCGTAAATAAAAGTGTTGTATAAACGAATATTAAGTTGCTTTATTAAGATAAACTGTATAGAGATGAAGTGAGGAAATAAAAACTGTAAAACAATAACTACGTGGTTTTATTTTATTTTGACGCAATTTAAAGGTACTCAAACGTTTTAAAAAAGGTTAAAACTTACTTAATAGCCTTTACCAATTTTATTATTTGCCATGTTAGTGGTGAAAACAAAAATTTTCATGTCAAAAATTGGAGATGTTGATCGAATATTAATTTATTCAAAGTATTGTAATTCGTTAGCTCTGGCATTTTCTAATTTTTCTGGCAACATGGATATTTTGCGCGGAAATAATTCTTTTTTCACAAGAACAAATTACCGTTTTCTAAAGAGTGGTCCCAAGTAATAACAGCAAAAGGTGAAAGTTGAGAAAAATCACTTTTTATATATAGAAGTGTTTCAGAAAAAATTGATTGCAAAATTAAAGATAGACGTGGAATTCTAGGATTCAAAAGCAAAATGGAAGTATTTTCGTAAGTATATTTAGGCGCTTAATGTAATGGGACTTCATTGTGGATTAGAGTAATGGGTATTTTACGTAAATATAAAGTTTTGTTAGTAGAATATAATAGCATACATAACTCATATTGACTTAAGTCGATTTAGGCGATAATCGATTCTGACCACAGATACATTTCAAAAATTCTAATTTGGCGGTGTCGTGTCCATACAAAGTAAAGATTTAATTTCCTATATCTTCAAAATGGTAGCAGTAAGAGTATCTGAATTTAGTTCAAATAACTTAATAGTCAACACAAATCAACGGTCAAAAATTGGGTGTGGTACCTTCCCATGCAAATTTAATATTAATTTTTGTATACCTTGAAAAACTTGAGAAAGTGTGCTGAAGATATGGAAAGAGAATTTTTCTAACCTTCTGGTATCAGATGAGAGCGGCGTAAATGATATGCCAAAGCCAATCAAAGATGATGGTGTTTTATGTCCACCACCTAACCAAAATGAGGTCAGAATAGTAATTACCGGATTGACAAGGCTGTGGGTAAACATGTATTACCTGCGGAGCTTTTTAAAGCTGGAGGTGATCAATAGGTAGGATGAATGTACCAACTTACTAAAGCCGTATGGTAGGAAGAACGTATGCCCGATGATTTGAGCTTCAGCGTGTTCTGTCCTATGCATAAAAAGTGGATATGACCTTATGCGCCAACTATATGGGTATAAATCTTATAGCCATTGCATACCAGAGATTAAAATGAAAGGACAATGAAATAATTGGCTATGGTAAGGCGGCAGGCCGGATAAGTCTACTACCGACTTAATATTTCCATTACGCCTAATTCTTGAAAAGACCCAAGAGAAACAATTCAACTTCAAAGCCGCTTTTGGTAGTTCGATACGTAAGAAAGTAATTAATGCCATATCTGAATTTGGTTTTAATGTGGAATTGATAAGGTTGTGCAAGATGCCACTAAGTGAAACCACAACGTCAGTAAGAATACACCAAACGAGGATTCAGAAAAGCCAATAGTTTATCGTACGATCTCTTCAACATTCTGAATGAATGAATTTAAAACAAAACTAATGGTATCTACGAAGAAAGAGTTTATGAAAATTGGACATCACGTGAAAGTTAATAACTGTTATAGCTTCGAGGTTGTTGAGGAATTTGTCTTGCTACCGGTGTAACCAAAAATAATGATGTTCGTTTTTAGACAAAATAAAGAGTCATTCTTACAAACATGAAATATTTTGGCCTAAGCAGGCAGTTAAGAAACATGGCCATTTCTCGACAAACAAAACTTGCCCTCTAGAAAACGCTAATATTACTTGTGCGAAAGAGATAAAGATTCTACGTAAGATTTATGGAACAATCTGCGTCAGCGTAGAATATCGGCATAGCGTGAATTATGAGCTGTATGCTGTCATTAATATAGTGAAACGCATTAAACGGCAGAAGCTATGTTGGCTAGGACAAGTCGTGCGAATTAAAGAAGATGTTCCATCAAGGCAGCGTGCCATAGAAATTCACAGAAAAGGGAAGATCAGGCTGAAGAAAATCTTTTTTGGTAAAGATGCGCACAAGATCGCAGCGTATGGAATTCTATTCTATGCTCAACCAATGACCCAAGCGGGTTGATACAAATGGCCACCTAAGTAAGTAAATATAAGTAATACCTTAAAAACGTTGAATGTATAAATTTCTGAATTTAGTCTACATAAATGACTTCTTAGTCAGAAAAATGTTACCAAATTCTGCATGTTAAAAGCCATAAACTGTTCTTATTAAAACCATTTTGTAAATTCTCATAAATTGCATATGTTTCTGGGGGACCAGTAAAACAAAAATGTTTAATTTGTTCGCATTTTTAATTAAGAAATTCTTGATATATTTTTTTCCTTAGCATTCGATATTAATAAAATACATTTTTAAGTTGTTATAGGATTAAAAAATTACAAAAACAAATAAATTTCAATAAAGAAAAGCTAAAAATAAGCCAAAAAGTTGAAAATGTTGGTCAAACCATTCCATTCATATATTTCATTTAAATGATCATTCATCCTCATTCTAACATGCGTTCATTTATTGATAAAATTTTAATAAAAAAAGGGGAAAAAATCAAAAAAGGTGGTGGTAGGCAAAATATGAAGCCACAACACATGAACCGCATAATAATGCCACACATTGTTGGTTTAAATTTATTTTCTCTGTCTCTCTCTCTCTCCCTCTCTCTATAGTCGTATTCCTCGGATAGAATGTTCGTTTTATATGGGCTAAAAAACCAAATCAATAGGTAGGAAAAAACAATTTCAAATGTATTCTGTATAATAATAAAATGTAGCATTTATAACAGTTTTTTTTGTAACCATAAAATTTAAACACAAATGCACACACACATGCATACATACTTTCAAATACAAATACATATACGCTCGTATTCATTGTAGCCATAGATTAACCAATAAAAATAATATTAAACACATACTCTCTTATATGATGAGAGAATAAAACCTATTTTAGGAATTTTTTTTTATTTTTTATTTTTTATTTTTTTGGTCATTCCAATGGGTTTAGCGTGAAAAATAATTTCATGAAATTCATTCATGTGTTCCATAGGAAAAAAGGCACAAAAATTAGCGGTGGAAATGAAAATTGTGATCTATTTCTAGTTTTTAGAATTCGAAACAAATTGATTAAATTTGAGAAGGATTAAACGAAACTAAAGTCCTTGTTAAACAAAATATAATATTTTCAGGACAAAAGCAATTCAATTCTTCACAAAGTCTCTCTAAAGGTTGATGAATTTGGTCCAGCAATTTTATAGTTTTTCTGTTCCCTTGAAATAATCAGTATTTGTGTCTCGTTTAACCCAAATCTCTTGAAATTTTTAACGGCAATCGGAAATGTTTATTTTTGCTTAGAAGTAATGATGATAGCACACTATCAATAGTGGTTGTACGCAGAAAATATTTCTCTGGGACCGCAATGCAACTTCCAGTGTGGCTCATTTACGGGGTCCCCCATCCATTATCTTTTGCCAATCTTCATCATTTTATCTACCAGATCACATGTTGTTGGCACCATTAAACAAAGATGTTTCGCAAAAATACTGTTCATGAGTGCAACACTGGAAAAATAGTGTTCGACCTTACTCAACGACCACATTAGAAACGAAAACTACTCGCTGGCGCGAATACTTTGAGGAACTGTTAAATCAATTTTTGGACAACTCCGTTCTCAATGGTTCTTTATTATATTCACACTTGCCCCCACTGCGGTCAATCTGTACTAGCCCCTCTAGCGAAGGGTTCATTGCGGAAGCCATATCACAACCAAGAATGGCAAGGCTTCTGGTATGGATAAAATCCTAGTAGAACTAAAGAAGTGTAGTAGGCATAATAGATCCTAAAGGTCGCAGTGTCCTGCAAAATGCCTGGTTGATGTTATGCGTCTAGTCCCAGCGTGCTGGCGGAAGTTTAAAAGCCAGTTCTTGCTTAAATGTGGAATTCAGAAGTCTTTCTGCGTTATAGGAGACAAAGTTTAGAGTTCAAAAGAGTGGACAAAAATAATGTAATAACTGACATGACATCGCGATGGTACTAGCGGTCTGCAAAATATTGGTTATCAACTTGGAAAAGAACAGGCTGACTTTTGAAGATACACAGCTCAAGACTAATCATAACACAGTATAATGAATATATTTCGTCTGTTTTTCTGGTACTTATAGACTATATGTTTGCTTTTGACTCCGTTGATCGCAACAATAATAAGGTTGGCGCTACAGAGTAAAAGGGTCTTGAAGAAGCCAGCTATCATTAGGATTTGACTAGGAAGCCTATCAGAGAGTTGTGCATTGAGGAAAAGTTAACAACCCTTTCCTCACACTCACCAGATTCAAACAACGATGTCTGTTGTCACCCTTCCTATTTACAGTCACTAGATTGCATGTTGAAATTGTCGAAACAGTCGACACATGTAGACAAAGGTCAATGACTTGTATACTACAGCAGCGGCAGCTGGTCTGCAAATAAAAGTCGCGAAAACTTAGGCATGAACCAGTAAATCACCTAATTTACCATCTTTCAAATTGACCGGAAACTGATCGTGAACGTTACCAACTTCTGTTACGGGGGTAGTTTAATTACCCTTACAGGTGGCCATTATACAGGGAGGGTAATTTGAGGTTAGAAAGTGAATTAGCTGTCAAACAATGAAATGTCAAGAATTGTGCTGTCAACCTTTTACACTTATTTAGTAAAAATATTGGTGAATTTCAACTATGGAACGCTACACTCATGTATAAAGAATTTTAATTTTGAAATTTTTTATCAAAATGGTGAACATTTTACTGTATTACTTCGTAAAATTCGAGCAGCTTTTCCTCATAATCAGGCTTCTTCTGAGACCGCTGTGCGTAATTTAATCGCTAAGTTCGAGGCTCACTGTTGCTGACAATAGATCAAAAAAATACGCACGTAGTGGCCGTAGAGATGCAAACGTAACCGTTGACCAGCAAAGTGTTGAGAATGAGCTTGGAACATCAACTCGTCGACGGTCGCAACAGTTTGGCATCACTGGAGAAACTCTGCGCAACATTTTGCATAAAGTTCAACTCGTTCAAGAATTAAAGCCATTGTTTGCTCGAACGTTTGTCAATTGGCTGTTTGAAAACTGAACGAAAATAACGCATTTTTCAACGAAATCATATTTAATGATGACGCGCATTTTCAATTAGGCGGTTATGTAAACAAATAAAATTGTCGCATATGGGGCTCACAAAATCCACAAACAGTCCTCGGAAAACCATTACATCCAAATGAAGTGACCGTATGGTGCAGTTTGTGGTTAGGCGGCATCATCGGCCCGTATTTTTTCGAAAATGAGCAAGGAAAAGCCACCACGCCTTTGGCGCTGCATTGACAAGATAAGCGAAGCTTTGTTGGTAAATGTGGCTCAAAGTTTTGTGAAAAGAGCGGAAGTCTGCCGACGTACTAGAGGTGAACATTTGCACGACATCATATTCCATTATTAATTCCCATATTGCTTTTTTATTTTGTTATGAATAAAACTGGATTTGTCAAAAACAAGAATGTGTTTTTAAGCCAATTTGCTTAATAAACTCAAATTTTCCCACCCTTTATAGCACGATGTTCGAAGCAGAAATAATAAAGTTCTCTCTGCTTTCGCTAGCTTACGCAGCATCTGGCACTCAAACAAGTTATCGCCTAAAAGGAAAATTAACATTTACAACACCTGCATATAGACTGTGCAGCTCTATGACTACGAAACGTTGTTGGCCAACACAGAAATTAAATGGCAATACAAGTATGGATGTCTACGCAACATTCTGAAAATCTGTTGCCTCCGCATAATTTAAAATGATGACTGCACAAGGGTATATCAACAACTGGCTAGACTAGGATGGTGTGGAATTCGCCTGAATCCCAAAGACGTGGACGACCGTGAATCACTTGGAGGCGAACAATCTTGACCTTTACCAAAAAATACTTTAATGAACTCAGACTTTTAGCTTCAAACAGACATGACTGGAGATTTTTTGTAAATATTCTTTACTCCTGATGGAATGTGACTTAAATAGAACGTAAATTGGCATTTGCGATTGGTATGTAATACCACATATAAATTCCTTTCATTCTATGAAAATTTTTATTTGGAAATTATACGTTCCGTGGCTACTCAAAACTTGCTTAAGGTAAAGGTTTTTGCACCATATAATATTTCTAATCATGTTTCTGTATCTGAAATCATACTGAATGGGTATCTTAGAGAATATGATTGCCATTATAGGAAATACCTTCTTCTTTTCAATATACTCACGTCACTCCTAGTAAACATACTCTGTGGACTTTCTCTAAGAGATTTCCAGGTTTTCTCGATTTTAAATAACATCAATATGAAGAGAACCTCAGAAAACAGCACTTGTGTTTTATGTCTATTAGCCACCAACCGAAAAGGTAACAAAGGCATAAATCTGTAGAATCTGGTGGATGGAGTAGTAGATGACAGTCAATTTCACGCCTTTTTGTCAAAGCACATCTCCTTTAGCTTCATATGATCATAAAGGTTCCGTGTAGAGTTCGTTGAAAGTCGTTTTATATGTTTTAATTCGCAAAAGAAAACCATGGTCAAGACTAATTGGCCAACAGATCTTTAGCTCAACTTAGCTTTCTTTGATGCATTTTAACTCAAATAAATCCTTTATTTTTATAACTCTTTAGTCTCTGCTGTGTTACGATGAATTCACGTTTCGTCCTCAGCAGCTTGGTCTATCAATCCAGGGGTCGTGGCTTTGATTCCCATCGGAATGTTTAGGGTAACTAACCTTTGATAGATTATAAAAGGCATTAGCATTACATGGTAAAGGTTTCCATGTAAGGCAATAAAACAGGAACGGCACATGAAGCTGAAATGTTAAACTAATTCGCACTTATGTTTGTGTTTTAAGTGAATTAAATATAATTTTTAATAGTCAACTCCCCAACACTATTAAGTTTTTTTTTTCGTAACCATGAAGAGAGAAAAATATATCCTTAAAGAAAACATGTGTTAAAAATCCATTAATCATTGAAAATGTCATAAAAATATGGTGCGTTAGAGGGGAAGGAGAAAAACAACGGATACACAAATTCCTTCAAATATTTGAAATTTACGCGTACAACCACATGACGACGGGATTTCATGCGTGAATATTTTATGCATTTTGATTGTGTTGCCATACAAAGGGGAGTCGCTAAATATGCTTCAAAAGAAACCCCATAAAATCCTTAGTTGGGGATTTCGTGAAGCCACACACACATGTCTATAGAAATGAGTGGTTGTCGGAATTTAAATTTTTTTAGAGAAACTATTTAAAATATTTGTTTTATGTTTTTTTTTTTGCGTTTTCTCTAATTTTTTGTTTAGTTTTTTTCACGCTCTCTTTAGTTGCCACAGTTGCAATTTACGTGATAATGATTTTAAATTATAAAACAACTAAAAATGTTTTTTTATGTTTTTCTTTTCGTTCGTACTTTTAGTCTTCTGTTTTAGGTTTCGCGTTTTTTTTTTTTGTTCCTTTTGTTGCTGGTGCCACAAGATTTCAAATGAATTTAACAGAAACAAAAGAAATGAAAAGCAACCAACACATTAATTGTTGTTTTATTTACCACTCAGGCACATGGCCTTCATGCACACACGCACAACAATCAGCGAAACTCAAAAACACATACGCACACTCTTTTAAAAAACAGGATGTGAAAAAAGAAACAAGTTGTTAGTGAATTTGAAAGAGCGAGAGTGAGAGAAGAGGATGTGGGAAATTAATCTGGTAAATTAAGCAACCAAAAGAAACCTTGAACACAGTGATGAATTTATATGTTTAAAAGGACAAATATTATCCTGTTAAAGGATGTTAATACAGATATGTTTTCAAAAGACTTTATTCTTTATTAGAAATTAACTTCTTAGATAAGAAATTTGCATAATAAATCATGTTTTACTCATGTGAGTGCTTCTATTCTTGTCAAGTATTGTTATAAAGTGCTTCTCCTCTCTATCTCAAGATGGATATTCTCTACAGGATGTGAGCGAATTACGTTTAATATTAAGTTCTGTATTAAAACCGATGCTCCGTTCGATTTTGCTTTGGTTTATAAGTTGAAAAATTTCATATTTTTCTCCATAAACCATATAGCCAAAGTAAGTAATTTTCTTAATTTTAATGGCAAAAAGTAGTTGTAGTAGTGTAGCAGTAGTATTTTTTCACCGTCACTCCTCTGGATATCATATTGACTTCCCTCAAAGCAGTAATCAAGTTTGTTTTCGAGCGAAGTAGATGATTAATGTACTATATCTCGGCTCCATATTATTGTGTGTA
Source organism: Wohlfahrtia magnifica (assembly GCA_023159175.1). Lineage (NCBI taxonomy): Eukaryota > Metazoa > Arthropoda > Insecta > Diptera > Sarcophagidae > Wohlfahrtia > Wohlfahrtia magnifica. The sequence continues at coordinate 587,334 of JAKWBJ010000061.1, forward strand.
GTGGTAAAGGTCCTTACTGAGTGGTGGTGATGGTGATCCCTATTTAGCATTATAATGTTTTCTCAGTAGGTTGCAGTTTATCTTGATCATTTGTCTGATGTTTGTCACCATCACCTGATGTCACGATGGTCAGGAGGGCCTCTTTAGATGGGTTTGTCTGGAAGGAGGTTGAAGTCTATTTATTAAACACTCGAAACCGCAATTAAATTGTTTTCTCATATCCTCCGCTGGGCCTCCAAGTCTTACATAATTCCACATTTCAAAACTTTTCAGTTTGTTCATATGCAGTGTTTTCAGTGTCCATGATTCCATTAACCACAGGTAACATCCAGTCATTTGAAGGCCACTGTTTATATCAATTTTACGACTACATAGCAAAATAAATAGTCATCTGGGCTGGATGGCATTCCAGCGCTAGTCCTGAAGCAGTGCTCTTCGACGATTGCGCGTCCATTGGCTAACCTTTTTAGTGCGTCTTATCGTGCCGGTATTTTTCCAACTTTGCTGAAAGGTTGCCGATGTCACGCCTAAAAATAGAGAGGCTACCAACCCTGAAAACTACCGCCCAATAGCTGTTTATTCGGCACTTTCCAAAGTCATGGAGAGTACGATTAATTATTACCTTGTGAAGTATTTGGAATTTGCTGAGCTGAACAGTACGGTTCCGTAGCAGCTGCTCTACTGGTGATCTTCTGTCGTTACTCTCCGAGCGGTGGAATGAGTCCATTCATGGAGTTGTGGTTCTGGATATTTCCAAGGCGTTTAGTAGAGTTTAGCACGAGGTGCTCAAACTTATTGCTTTTGGTGTCGGTAGTCACTTCACTTGATTATATCGAGCTTTCTCAGAAATCGCACTATAAGCGTGATTATAGATGGGATCTCTTTATTTATCCACTATATTTCTCATATTTCTAAACGACTTTCTCCTCCCTACTTCCAATCCTATCTATTCTTTTGCAGATGACAGCAACATTTGTCATTCATATTCCTTTGATCGTAGGCCGAGCCTCTTGGAGATTGGGGCGAAGAAGCGAAATATGAATAACACACTCACAAATGACTTGGCAAAACTCTCCGAGTGGGTTCGTGCAAACAGGTTCGATTTTAATGCACGTAAGACCCAATGTTGTTTTTTGACACACGGACGTGGTGATGTGGTGTCATCTGTGTCAATGGGTAATGTATATGTTGAGGAATCAGATGGTCTTGATGTTTTGGGCATGAGAATAAATTGTGTCGTTCGTTGGAATGACCACATATTTCATGTGTCGAAAGAATCATTCAAGCATTAAGACAATTCAAGAAATAATTTAGTCCATCTATCTATTAAATATTTACAAGACCTATAACCAACCCAAAATGGTATACAACTCTCATGTATGGACCGGTGCTTCAAAGTCTATTTTGGAGCTTCCCGATCGCGTACAGAAAAGGGCAAAGGGTAGGGTAGCCAATTCTATCAATTCGTTAGAGCACTGTCGCAATATGACATGCGTTTCATTGTTTTATCGATACTATAACGGAATGTGTTCGCACGAAAATCACATATTCTTACGCAGTATCCGCATTTTTCGTAGTGCACATTCTTTTGTACTTGATTGTGCAGCGAAACGCACAACACATTATAGAAAAACTCGTATTTTAGTCGCACTGTCCGTTTGTGGAACAATCGTCCCGCGAAAGTCTTCCCTGCCACATACGACATAAGTAAATTCAAGTCAAACGTCCATAAACACTGCTTCCTCGTTCCTCCTTCACACAACTTATTTTCCTATTACCAGCACAATGCAGTGCATCAGTAGAGATTATCCTATGAGTGCTGGTCATGAATGAAAAAAATCAATAGTCAGATTGGTGTCAAATTGATACACGTACCGTTTGAAGATTAGTACCAAATAAAAATCATATCAAATCAAAATTCTAGTAACGCCATCTTTGTGTCATCCTTCGTACCTATTGAGCGACCTCTTGTTAATAAAATGAAAATTGTACACACATGTATTACTAGGGGATTGTGTTACCCTTATGTATCTTCGCCAGTTGAACACGATTTTAGTAGTTTTTCAGGAAACACAAATCAATTTTGTCTAATTTAGTCTAAATGGCATTTATCAGCTCCTTAAGGTTGTCATATTGCTAAGAAGAGGAATATATTTTGGCAGAAAATTTTCCTTATTGATCCTCGATAGGATTGAGGTCTGGGCTTACGGCAGGCTACTCTAGTAACTCAATTTGTTCAGAGTTAAAGAACGGCTTTGTTTTCTTCGCCACTTGGATCGGTGCATTATCCTGCTGGAAAATGTATTCATCGCGAAACAAATCACCGGCAAAATCAACAAGTACACTTTCTAACAAATTTATGTAGACTTTTGCATTCATTTTGCTCGGCACAAAGAATATTTCGGACTTGGCTTTTGATGAAAATGCCATCCATACCATATCCTCCACCATGAGCTTCACTTGGGTGTCTTATGTCCCTTAAATGTTTGTCGAGATCATCTGGCCTATTTAATTTAAACATTTTTTCGCCACTAAATATAAATATAATAGCAATACGTGCATTTTTATAATATTGATTTGGGCTCTAGATTCTCATATTTAAGATCTAATCTTCACTTTTCTTTGCCTACAACTCATACGCCTATTGCTGGCTAATTGCTGTATGCCTCTACGTTTATTAGTCCCATAGTTATTTGGGTTTTTTTTTAGAAATTTGCCATCGTATTTCGATGTCCTTTTACGGAAGCAGCAATTTGGTCAACTTTCATGTCGGATTATCTCATGCCCTTGATAAATCCACGATCTTCATCTTTGAATTTTATTACACGCGGCATTTTTCCACAAATAAAAAAAAAATTGTGCTTTAACCCAATACCTATACCTACTTGGGAATCGTTTTCTAGGCTTAATGTGCTAATATATTGACTTGGAACCCGTCAGAAGACAACAAATTCATTTTATATAGTAAATCTCAAAGTATGTCGTGGTATACTCACCAATCTGTGTATTCAAATTAAAACGCATCAAATTTCCAAAGATCACAATCATACCTGGTGCGTATGATTGTTATTGATATCAAATACAGCAAATATCACTCATACGCCTGTTGTTATTTTTATTGTACAAAATAACTGTCTGTTGTTTTCCATTTCAATTATTTTGTAAAAAATAAATGCAAAATTTATTTAAATTAACAAAATATCTCATTTGTTTTTTTTAAATTTTTTAGAAACGTCTTTTAACACCATAAAACATAAAGATTAAGAGCCAATATTTGTATAGTCGATTTTGGACAATGAGAGAGTATTAAACAGTAGTATCTGCTAATTTTTAAAAAAGGCAATCAGATTTAATCAGATTTTATAGATAAAAAGCTCATATTTCTAATATCTGTCGTTGCAATTACAATAAATTTCATAACAAAAATGTTTTGGTTTAATTTAAAAGACAACTTGCCTCTATTGAAATATTTCATTTGATGTTTTAATATTTTTGCAATCACCATTGCTCATCATTTATTTCGAGTGTTTCTTTCATCTCATGATTAAAGCAACTGCAGCCTAGAAACACACACAAACACGGTTATAATAAATGACAAAATAAAATCCATAAAAATGTCAAGCACTGTAACATAAAGGATACATTCATATCGTTAGTCATGTCGTTAATGCCAGCCAATATCAACAAACCAACATTAGAAAGCATATCGGCATATGAAATCCGAAAAGCCAAGGTTACAATTCAAAAATTTTAGAGTAGAAGCAAAAAACTTTTAAATCTGAAATAAACCATTTAGGTTAAGCGTAAAATAATGCTGATAAAAACGTTATTTTCTATTTTAAAAGTGTAAACATTCATGCGAATATAGTATGTATTTCGAAAGAGTGCACCATAATCAATCAAAAAGTCGATATCAGTTGTTTTGTCACTTAGAACTTTTTGGATTTCATATGACGATTTGTAAGTGGTGTGTGAGATACTCTTCTCTATATATTCTGCCAGTTTTCTTTTAAATTGATTGAACGAGCTCTGCAAATGTTTGTCTTTATTTTCTAACCACTTTACTACCTACATATTGACTTGTGACACGCTTTGTGTCCGCTGGTATGCAAAAGGTGATCGTTTTTTTATACAGGACCAGCAAGCTTTTTGGATAGGATGAAAATATCCATCCCTAGCCTTATTATATTCACCACCATTTCTGCCATGGCAGTGACGTTTGAGTCAAGGAAACAAAGTTTGCAATTAAAATGCTAAAAAAAATCTTTCAGCTCAGTCCAACGAGCATCCTCGTAGTTAAAAATAGAGCGTTCCGTAGCCATGGGTGAAACTTCGCGAAGAGCCGTGGACGAGAATGAGGCAGAAACTGTGCAATGATCCGAATTTCCGAGAGGTGCAAGAACCTCGACTACATAAGTACTTTTCAGGGTGTGTAGTGAGGAAAGGGACTTGGGTAACCAAGACGAATTGTGAACATTAAAATCACCAGCATCAATAATTTCACTGTTCGGATAATTCGCAAGGATACTCGATATGAAGTCGGAAAGAGAGTCGAAGCTAGATATGGTAACCTCTCTTCCCGTTTCTATACAAAAGCCCGAAATGCAAAAGATGTGCCCTGATTCTGAACTTAATCCATAGACTGTAAAATTCCGTATCATACACAACTCCATTACGAATGTACATGGCAAGACCCGTATGAAAATTAAAAAGGGACAGAAGGTTATACCCAGGGATATGAAAATCCTGTGGATCAGCATTTTCAGAAACCTGGGTCTCGCATAAGGCAAAAACATCCGACTAAAGGAGACGAATGTGCGCATACACGTAAAAGAGGTTCGCCCGTAGCCCACGCACATTGCAGGAATCAATCCGAAAGCGTCCTCCCATTACGTAAATTCGACCAAATAAAAGATAAAAGAAATATATAAATTAACCAGGAGTAAACAAAAATCAGACCACCCCACTTTGGATGCGTACGATAAGGAAATGGGTTACTGCTAGCTGATCCAACTGCAACCCCTCCAAGCGGTTTGCACCCAAAGGCTTGGAAAGGAATAATGAGGGGAAGGGAAAGCACTATTGCCGATGGTAGGGCACATAATTAAATTTTCCCCTACGAAACAGTCCTGAATCGGTTATTGTTAAGTGTGTGTTTATTTTTGTATGTTAGTGTTGTTTGTTTCATTTCAATAATTTGTTTTGTTGTTAATATTTTGTTGTTTTCGTTCTTGTCGATGATGTTGTATTTTCTCGTTTTTTTTTTTTTTTTTTTTTTTAATATTGTTATTGTATGTTCCGTTAGGAGTGTTAGTATGTTCTGTAATTGATTCCTTTATGTACTTTTGTGTCATTGTATCGCCAACAACGATGAAGTGAACTCGTGGCGGAACGCACTATTCTTTGCATTATTTTCTATAAAGAACTAACATAGAGGGTCCGCCATATAGTTTTTTTTTTTTTTTTTTTTTGAAGATGCTATAAAAAAAATACTGAATATTTTCTCAAATTTCTTTTTTTTATTTGAAAGTACAATGCTTCCGGTAAATAATGGAAAATAATTTCATTCAAATGGCTGCCTCGGCTGGCCATGCAGTAGCCTACACGATCGGTCCAATTTTTAAGCACATTATCAATTGTGTGCAGCTGTATTTCAACAATGGCTTCACGAATATTGTCCTTCGAAGCGTCAATTATCTCTGGCTTGTTGGCGCAACACTTATCTTTGACGGCACCCCACAATTAGAGTTCAACGGTGTTAAATTGCAGACATGAGCTAAGTGTTACCATTCACGAAATAAGCACTAGTTAAAAAAAAAAAACGTTAGATAGCGGACCCTTTACATACAAAATTTAACGTCTTACCATACGAACTTGTAGTAACAACTTCTGCTTCCCAAATCTTACTTAATTAGAGAAAACTCTGACTATAACTTTGATTCTTAATTCAAAACTAAAGCTTTTGTAGTTTTCATCGATTCATGGATTAGTTAAATTGTTAACCATGAAGAGAGGTGACGCTAAAACGACTGGGAACAAAACCGTAGGTACACTAAAAGACAGCCAAGTCGATTTTTTGTGGGTGACCAACATAGCATTGTTATAATGGAATAAAAACTATACTTTATTTGCCTTCTGACCGTCTTTTAGTGGTAGTTTATTTTCTGATCTGGTGAGGTCGCTAATTGGCTTGCAAGGAGCATAACCATGATTAGGAGGGTATGTATATACATACACTAATAGTCAGATGGTGACCAAATCACTGGCTTTAATGTATGCTAAATCCTAAAAGGTGTGGGAATGCCTCTCGTCACTATTAATGTTGAAATTTTAAGATATCACACCGTTTGGGTACCAGTATATTGTAGCAAGTGAGTGTTGATCGGAAGAGATCTGGTCAATTAGTAAACATGCGCTTAGACGGAGGGTTTCGACTGTGATGGGTGTGCTCTCTGCGCATTATCTAGGGGGCAGTCATTCGGTCCATTATGGATGTGGTGGAGCAATATTGTGCAGCTGCTGCTGTGAGTAAGAGGTGATTAGATCAAGAAACTGACTGCGTTATCGAAGCCGGTTTTTTATTTGTTTTTTTTTTTTTCTTTAGTGTACCAAACACTTTATAAAATTGCAAAATAATAATTAACTTTTTCCATTTTATTGTCTATTTGGGACTAGTAAAGTGACTATTCTAAATTAAACAAAGAAATAGTGAAAGTCTCCTAAAATGGCAACAAACTAATTACTCTCCCTTTGCAAATTTCAACGTAAAGATACGAAGAGTAGCATATGCTCAATCTTAAATATGTTGTTGGTTATTAATATTAGTCACTATTACAACTGCTATACTGTATAGTACACTTATGGATATTCATATATGTATTAGTGTATACATATACAGTCTTGTTATACGAGTATAAACGATTAATTGTAAACATACACATCTACACTTAAATGCACACACACACAAACATTTATATTCAATGGAAACAAAAGTCAAATGGCACCTGTCAGTTGTTTTCCTGTAGAAAATTCCTTAAGCGTAAATACAAATACATACTTATGTATGTATGCGAAAGCACATACATACATACACACTTAAACAAATTGTATGATAAAATGCATTGCTTTCTAGGTTGCACAGAAATGTTACATAAAAACAGAGAGAGAGAGCGAGAGGGAGAGAGAGAAAGAGGCCAAAAGTAGCAAACATCACTGTAATGTTCTATAAGTTGGCATTTGACAGTTTGACATCACAGAAGGTTCACGGGTTACAACATTGTACCAGTTTTTCTATTCTCTGCTGATATATTTATCCATTTTTTTCCTTTCTTCCGTTTCTTTTCGTATTTTTGTTTTCTGTGAAAAGCAACAAAAATAAATTAAAAACAAGAGTGAACGAACGAGATGAAAGAGTGTGTAGATTTATTTATAATACGGATTTAAAAGGTCATTTTTATTGTACAATACGGGTATCATGCATCAAATTTGATGTGTTACGTCTAACATATGCACATACACTAATACTAACTCAACTCACCTATACAATCTCGATGTAAAATATCTTGTGGCAAAATTTCAAAAGGTGTTTTTCGCTTATGTATTTACATAAGAGGGAATGAGGAAAAGAAAGACAGTTGAGTGAGTGGGTGAGTTTATATGCATATGTGCATTGAAGGACTAAAAAAAGTAAAAGTATGACTTGAGGAAGGCCTTTAGAAAGATTTTTGTGTAATGCCAGTTGGTGACACCAAGTAATATTAGGTTATGATGTTCCAAGACACTACGAAGTCTGCTTGCTAACGCTATCTACTGGTGGTTCCTACATAGAGAGCAACGCTATATGAGCTGGAGTATCGTGGAACTTTTATTGTTTTGTAAGTTACTTCGTAAAATCTACTGCTTCTACAGGACTATTGTGGAAACCATTGTATTTCACTGCTTATACCAAAATCTTATCTGATCCAATTATAGATAAAAATTTACACTAAATGTTGTATTGGTCAGTATCAAATATAAATTGCAACTATTTTCGTTCACATTACTTCTTAAAAATGGAGCGTAATTTTTAAAACTTCTTCACTATATCACTATAACAAAAAAGTCGATAACACTTGATCGAACACTTCGCTTTTTAGCTTTTTAATTATCACTATTAGTCACGCAAAAAGATCATCACAAACGGTATTTGCTCCCACTTTTACGAGAGTTTTCCAACCACCGTCAAATAGTGCCAAATATATTGTATTAAATTCTTTTCTTGAATAGCAATTTAATATTAAATTATTTTCTAAGTATTACGAACGGGGTGACTAAGACCATGTTCCCGGTGTAGTGCAATAGATAACCTTAACACTAGTACACTACCAGATGGCCTCAACTGGCTAATCAATCAGAGAAATACACACCGGCTTTGCAATTTTTTTACGGTTCTCCTGCTTAGTGGATGGTATTTGCGGAAAAAATTCTTTAGATTTAGTTCAAAGGTATATAATGAAAACGATTGTAATAACTGTTCACCAAGAACTATGCCATCGAAGATATTGTTGCCTATTTTAAGCAAGTTACCTTGTAATATTCAGTCAAAGAGAGTAGCAGCGAAAACAACTTATATACTGACATTCTAGGAAAGTTTGGCCGTGGAGGTTACACATCGAAAAACGTGTCGCTAAACACGGCAATCTTTAAATGGGTTCCTGGACGTGTTAACAATGGAGGTCGTGGCATATACGAGACGCAGAAGGGTTAGACTAGGAAAACGGTGGAAAGACGAAGCAAAAGAAGGCCTTTCTTAAGTATTGGATGTTGTTTTACAGTTACACAAGCTTAATTCGTAATAAACAGATGGGGTATATGTTTTTTTTTATAAATGTAAAGGTCTTTGTTGGATAGAATATTTTATGGCATTAATCTTTGAATATGACTTAAGTTATGTCGCCTCCACAGATGGCGTGTACAAGGCACCAATTATCACAAATATTTCGCAGAATATGTGCCCGTATTTCGTATAACTTTTCGAATGATGATATCCAGATGTTCAATTGCCTCTGATTTTTCGACGTAGACAAGTGACTCTAAATAACCCCAAAAAAATAATCGAATGGAGTTAAATTACACGATTATAGTGGTGAATGAATTGGATCATTACGCGTGCTGTGTGGCATATGACTCCATCCTGTTAGTACTGTATATCTGCAAGATTAAGGTCAGCTAATTGAGGTACGAAAAAATTGCTAACCTTATCCCAATACTGTTCACCATTGACAGCAACACTTCATCTTAAATGATTCCGCTGGCCCATAAAGTGCACTAAACAGTAAGTTTCTGTGGATGTAATAGTGTTTCGACAAAACCTTGTGATCACTCCAAATGTTGCACTTCTACTTATGTACATATCAATTAAATCAAAACTTAGCTTTATCGGAGAACGAAACTATGAATGGAAATTCAATATCAATATTAATATGTTCGCTTGGCTTTAATTCCTGCACAAGTTGAATCTGGAAAACTTTTAAGCCAAAATACTTTACTTGATTTTGTTATTCTTCAATGCTCCTCTGTATAGCGGTAGTTTCTCGCGACATACAGATATTCTATAAGAGTATACGATGTCCAAAAACGATTCATTGTTTTGCGAATTAGCCGCTCTGAAGGACCATTATGTGCGCCATAAAATTGACGAAGTGCGCACTAAGTTAGACGAACAGATCCATTATTTTAATAACAAATTTAAATAATTGTAAGCGTTACTCTGATGTAACAAGTCTATCCTAATAAAATGTCAAACCAAGCTAAGCATGAAGCAAATACAACCTATACAAAGGTGTAAGAAACTGTTGCAAAAGCGTATTACATCGACGTGCTTGGAACAATGTTTGTAGGCTATTTACCATAACAGTTGTATATGTGTATGTAGCAACGTACATATTTAAGTAATACCGCGAAATTCAAAACTTCACTCAATTTTTTGTTAAGAACTTGTATAGACTTATTTGTAGAAAAATGTTTTCTCGATCGCAACATATACTTACTGCCCAAGAGTGTTAAACTGAATTAATTTTATACAAACTTATTAGGAAACCAAATAAGTAATAATATGAACCGCACTGTGCCGTCGCTATTAATTGAAGTCTACACCTGTGTATGGCTTCGAGTCTTAAAACACAGCAGCTAGGGATGTCAATTTCATTCTGGCATATATAAATCGCTATCTACTGCATATTTTGGAAATATTCCGGCCAGAAACATTATCCAACCATTACATATGACATGATTTTGTAATAAAAGAAATTATGCGAAAGAAATGTAGAGATGGATTGCTCACAACCTAAAAAAAACTCAATGGCGACATAGTGAAACTGGCCGTAGAATGGAGCCCACAGTAAAGTTGGAAAAACATATTTAGGGAATATAGGTGGCAAAAGATGCTGTTTTTTACAGATTGGCTAGAAGACAGCTTTTGTATTGTCTGCGGACAGGCGGAGATGGAAAAAATATATTGTTACGTTTTAACCTTTTTAAAACATTTGAGTTATTTTTTAATTTTTTTGTTTTACAGTTCTTATTCCCTCACTTCATCTTTATACACTTTATCTTAATATAGCAACTTATTTATCCTGCACTTAATATTCGCTTATATACAAATTATTTAATACATTTATCTACGCCTTAACACGACTCTGCTTTATGACTGCACAACACTAACTATCTTGACGTAGACAAACCAGACTCCTTATATACCCAATTGCCTACAGTTTGGAAAGTTACCGAAACGATTTCACATCCCCTATTTTGTGTCCGTTAATTTTAAACATGTAAGATTGTGTTATCCAAAGATGGTCGAATTGGCAATGACGTCAAATACACAAATCAGTACGGCAACACCAGGATAACACAATATCACCTTTGACACAAAACAATAGACAAAAATCTCAAAATGCATCCCTGATGTGGTGTATTTTCTTTTTAGGCATTTTTATTTTCGTAACCGTATGATGGTTTTATGATCACTCAGTCTCATTAAAGGAAGTAATAATAATGATTATTGACTTGGTAGGAAGACTTGCGTTCAAAATCAAATGCTTATCTTTTAAGAAAGACTGCAATCTGCCAATTATTTGTTTTGAATGTGGAAAAAATTCAGCCATTATCTTAAATATAAAAATGAATGTATGGTTGTATATATGCATGTTTGTTTGTGTGTTTTTTTGCTTATGCAATATAGACAGGTAAGCCGCTGATCCGAATTTTACAATATTTCTCTGTATGTCTGGAAGGAACCATAGGCCCATACAAAGTCTATATTTATTTGTCTTTATCTCCAAGATGGTAACAGAAGAATTCTCATAATTTGGCCCAAATAGATTCATAGTCAAAGCAAATTATCGGTCAAAAAGTGGGCAAAATTAGACATGTGGGTGTGATACCTCCCATTAGAAGTAAATATTGATTTCTATATATCTTGAGAAGGGTTAAAGCAAAAGCATTTGAATTTGGTCTGTATGACTACATATTCATTACAAATCCTTAGTCCGAAAGTTGGCGGAATTGGCATAGTTGGCAAGTGAGCATAGAACCTCCCATACAAAGCAAATATTAATTTTTGTATAAACTGAGAACAGCAATAGTAGGGGTCTCTGAATTAGGTTCAAACAAAGTCGTGCACAGTACACATCATCAGTCAGTAACTAGGCGAGATTGCATAAATTGGCGTGGCACCTTCTGCATAAGTGGGCGTGACACCTAATTGTTGGATTTTGTATATGTGGAGAACGACAACTATCAAAGCTATTTTCTATTCACCTCAGACAAAGGCGTGAATTGCAGAAATCACACTGGATTAAAGCTGTATATATACATACGAATAATATATAAAAATTAACGTGTGTTTGTTTGGAGGTTGTATACGGCTAAAATGCAGAACCTGTAGTGTTTATGTGGTAGAACAAAGTTATTGGACTTTGCCCGAAAGGGGACAAAATGGGGGAAAAAGTTAAGAAATGTAACTAAGACAGCATTTAGGATAATAATTAAGATGGGGGTAGCGAAGCATGCAAGGTTTTAGCCAGTTTTATATAAAATTGTTTTCAACTTTTTGGGCTTTACTTTCAGTTGCAACTTTACATGGCTGCTCAGAAAGCAGTATAAATGTGGAGGCCCTGCAAGTTTTTCCAGCTTGATTTTTAGCTGCAATTTCATTTGTTTTTATCCAAGTCTTTCTCTTTTTTCGTAACCATCAATATATCGTTTGGTATAGTCAAAGCCAATCAGTTAAAACACCATTAAGCCAATCTAACGTTTCTATTGACTCTCGGACACTGGCTCTCTTCTATATGTAATAAAAAAATTCAGCGAAAAAGCAAAGAATAAAAAAGTGATTTTTCTACATAAAAAAAGAAATAAAAAAGCGAAACACATTTTGTTTAAGCGATAGATGTTAATCAGGGATTCTGGGCAAATGTTTTCGATGGTTGAGGGAAAAAAGAATCAAAAATTCCTTCACACACACAATAGCGCATACGCACTTGCAGTTAAAAAAAAAATATTGAATAAAAGAAAGGATGGGAATGTATTTTGAGCAAAAAGAGTTTACACATCGTTAATTTCACAACAAAAAGAAGACAAAGAATGAAACAAAAAAAAAAAAAACAAGAAAGAAACGAGTAAAACACACCATAGACCTAAAAGGCTTTAAAGGATATTCAAATCAAAAAGCATTGATATGGCGGTGAAAGGAAAAAAAAGAATTGAAAATCAAAGCCAATTTTTTTCTAACGTCCAATCAAAGAAATAAAAATCTTTTGAATGATGATTTTATTGTTTTTGTTTTTCGTTAAGTTAATTGAAATTAATTCGATCAATAACGTTGAATAAATAAAAAAAACTTCGAAAAACATTGTGAGTGAAAAGTTCAACAAATAATTTGATTTTTTTTTTTTTTTATTGGCACTGACAAATAGAACTATTCCAGCTGGGAAACATTTGAAGAATGAATCTGGGGAAGCTGTCACGGACAAACCACAGCAATACCATCTACAGCACTATAGTTGCTGTTTTCACAGAACATACTCCAAATAACAATATGTCAACAGAAGGTCCCGATATAGCAGAGATCGTAGAGTCACTTTGTCACTCAAATATTCTGGCGCCAGAGCTACTAAAGGTAGATATCAATATCAGTGTACAATTGATACATCCTGGTAATCTGAAAACTTGCCTGTGGAATTCAGTGATGAGACCTGATTGATTTGAAAAACTAGAGTGGCATTACCTTACTGAGCATGGTGAACAAAACACTCGCTCAAATTATTAACAAAAGACTGTCTACTACGTCTCTACTGACTATGAAGCATGAAAGCCGCCTTTCGCCGCTTAAAGTCTTGCATTAACCATGTAAACAGTCTTAGAACCATCATAGAACACGTCACAGCTATTCCGAGTACTCAGAAGATCTTTCTGATACCTTTGGCCACTCAGCGATATGGAATGCTTTCAAATGTAAAAGTGTCCACTGGAAATTAATCCGGCTGATCAGGGCTTTATACAGGAATGCCACATATCGTATCTTGCATGAAAACCAACTGAGCAACAGTCGAAAAAGGAGTTCGTCAAGGCTCTGCCCTATCTTTTCTATTGTTTAACTGCGTCCTTGAGTACTATCCAAAGCGCTAGCGTACAGGAGGGGAGTTGTGCGGAGACTGCAAGGTCGATCACACATTTTCCCAAAATGTCGCCAAAGCTATTTGCCGTACATGAAACTGCAAAATGGCTGGGTTGAGAATAAATATAAACAAAATCAAATCACTGCGTATCAACTGCATCATAAATTTTTTTTCCAACGCCAGGAAGTAAAGGCTGTACATCCGTACTACTATTTGATCAATCTATCGACATCAGATAGACCATCGGCTGATATATCTCATCAGGACTACGTTTTGGTCTATAACAAACATATCGCAGAAGGCAAAACTCAGAATATCCAATTCCAGCGTAAGATCTGATAGCTGGGCCCGATTCGCGTTGCTGGACCCAAATGTTTCTTTTATGTTGAACTGTTTCTTGTGAATAATTTTGGTATAAAACTAACATTCGATTCCTGGCTAGTTCGTTGTCTTCTACGCGCTGCTCTTGTGTCTGCTGTGAGCGCAGCACTCTCATATAATTTGTGTGTCGTGTACGGCGCCCAATATTTGGACGTGAGTGTGGCATTTTGTACTGCTATATACGTTTCTTATCATATTTTTTTGTGTGTTATTGTTGGGCTAGAAAGGCTGCCCTTACCTGTTGCTTATTTACTTTTTTCAATAGCTTTCAACAATACAATTAATTTACTTTCCCTAACACCTTGGGTTAATTTATTAAAATGTATGTAATATTTAATTTAAACAAATTAATCGTCAATTTAATAAGTTCTTTTTTTCATTTGATACCCACGAACTTTTCATGAAAAGAGGTTACACGCCACACGCCGATCAAGCACCTAACGCCTTCAGCAAAACATAAAATAGGCTTATTGCGCAAATAGAGTTTAAAAAAGAGTGATAGATATTTATTTACTTTTTTAAATATATTTTGTTCACAAAAAATGTTAGATTTCAGTCGGTATCAGGCTAACTAACGCCACTGCACGCTGATTAACGAACCAACGCCTTCAACGAAACACAGCATAGTGCAGTAGTTCTTGAATTACGGTGCAAAAACATAAAAAAAATATTGCGCCATCTGTCGGACGAACTTCAAGCTACGCAGAAACACTCTTCACGCCCCATAGAGCATGTATATACAGTTTGGTCGAAATCGGTCCAGTAGTTTTTTAGTTTAGCGATCACGAAGACACACGTCATTTTTATATTATAGAGATTATGTGTTTCAAAAATTGATTTTTTTTTTTTTTTTGATAAGTATTTTTAAACAACATTTTCTCTAATGCAGTTTTTTGAATGACAAAAAAAAAAAAATTAATAAATAACTGTATTTGCAAGAAATTGTTAAATTATTTTACAATAAAATTAATTTAATTTTCGACTCATCCAAAATCCATGTTATCGTAGAGGCCTCGCGAACAATATGGTCTTGTGGTTGCAATGGATGAATATACTGAATATTTTCTCAATTTCTTTTTTTTATTTGAAAGTACAATCCTTCCGGTTAATAATGGAAAATAATTTCATTCAAATGGCTACCCCGGCTGGCCATGCAGTAGCCTACACGATCGGTCCAATTTTTAAGCACATTATCGATTGTGTGCAGCTGTATTTCACGAATATTGTCCTTTAAAGCGTCAATTGGTCTGGCTTGTTGGCTTAACACTTATCTTTGACGGCACCTCACAAATAATAGTCCAACGGTGTCAAATCGCAGCTCCGAGGTGGCCAAACGATATCAACTCTGCGGCTGATAATGCGATCTTCAAAAACAGGGCGCAAAACATCGAGTGTAGCTTCGGCTGTGTGGCACGTAGCGCCGTCCTCCTGAAACCAAATGTTGTTAATATCCTCCTCTTCAATTTTTGTGAACAAAAATTCGTCAACATGGCCCGATACCTATCGCCATTGACTGTAACGGCCACTTCTTCCTCATTTTCGAAGAAAAATGGCCCAATAATCCCTCTGGAACAAAAGCCGCACCAAACAGTGACTCGTCTTGGGTGTATCGGCTTTTCAATGTATGCGTGCGGGTTTTCTATGCCCCAAATGCGACAATTTTATGTGTTTACATACCCGCCAAGATCAAAATGAGCTTCATCTGAAAAGATGATTTTCTTGGCAAAATTTTCAAAGTAATTTCGCAATATTTCCCAGCGTTGTTCAAGTGTATACACAACCGAAATCGTCCAGCGGAAGGATAAAACTAATTGTCTGTCAAATCAGACATGAGCTAAGTGTTACCATTCACGAAATAAGCACTAGTTGAAAAAAAACTTTAGATGGCGGACCCTTTATTTATCAATTCTGATTTAGGACGTTATTCAATATACTTCTATTAAATATTCGATTTACTACAAATTGGCTGGCCATTAATTGGTCAACTAGGATTGATAGACCTATTAAAACAAAACAAAAATCTCGTAAGTTCCCAATAAAAAAATATTATATGGTCACCTAACCAGCCAAAACTCGAAAACAAAAGTAAAAATCTGGAAACCTTGTTCCAAAATAAAGAAAATATATTTTTATGTTCAAATCAGGAATTTTTATGTTAAAGGAAAATAATTCGTAGAGTTTACTGGAACAATATTCCCAAGGGACCGATCAAAGAAAAAATTCTGTAATTTCCATAATTCACTACATACCTTGCCGTTTTGAAAAAGAAATATCCTTTTCCCGAAGTTTCCAATTATAGATGTTACACAAATTTAAAAAAATGAAAAATTTATACTTAAAATTTTCACTTAAAATAAATTTAAACTTCTCACTTTCACTATTCTATTATACCTATTACACTATTCTATTATAAACAAAAATTCTAGTCCATTATTTTCAACTTTACCTCTGTGGAAAAAAAATCCCATGTGAAATTTTAAACAACAAGTAGAAATATGTGAAGTAGGAACTTCATATAACTACTACTCATATGCGAATCATACATTATTTATCCACTCAAAATGTATCCCAAATAGGTATTCTGAACTAAGTTCTGTAATATACATGTGGCATATGGCCTTTGGCGTTGGAGCAACGTTTCATACATGCTATGTCTAACAACAACGTGGTGTTAGAAGAGGGATTTTAGTCCTTAAAATAAAATAGGAGTATGAAGTTCACGGCTAAAGCGTGAGTTCGCAAAATTGGAGTTGCCGTCAACTGAGACCAAGAACGAATTGCAAAAGAGGTTGTATGAGGATTTTCAACGGCGGGGCATTAACGTTGATACGCACGTTGAATGGAAAAAATGTAAATACAGAGCAAAATTCTTTTGTCTGAGGTACGAGAAACTTCTAGAGCTGATAATGAAAAGCTGTTGGCGCAGGTAAAAGAAAGTTCAAAAGCTGATAATGAAAATCTGTTGGCCGAAAACCAGAATTTTCTGGCAAAAATTGAAAAGAAATTTGAAGAAGCGTCGAGTGCAACAACAGAGAAGCTGTAAGAAATATATGAGACGGTAAACAAAGGGGTTGATGACGTCGACTAAAGAGTGACAAATCTAGAAAAGACTGTTGACGAAAAATTTAATGTAATAGAAGAGAAAATTAACGATCTACAGTGCCAGCAACCAGAACCAGTGCGTATCTCACCTCTATCAGAAACAACTACAATGACTTTATGGTGGCGTAAACGTAAATTCGCGTTGTGCACAGACGCGATGGAGTAAGGGTACCGAACACAGAACACAGGCTAATGAGTCACTTCAAGACTTTGCAATGGAAGTCGAGAGGCTGGTGGTAGAGCAAATTAAGATCGAAGCATTCATTAATGGTATAAGGGACCCGGATATTAAGTACAGTGTGCTGAGTGTGCTGCTCATAAGGCAACCTTTGCGTAGACCGTGGTATGAAAACTGTTCGAGAGTTATCCAAGCTACATATCCAAGTTACATAAAGTGTATGCCATGAAAACCGTAAATTCCAAAAAAAATTTCATTGCAGCTATCAAAGAGGTGGTAGAGCGTCTTTTGGCCGAAAAGAGCAAAGGGAAAAAAGGAAGTGCCAAAACTGGGGCAAGATCGGTCATTTTCAAACGCATTGTAAGCCACCGCTCAGAAGTGTAAGATTTGCGTCACCATGGAGACATAAAAAGTGGGAAAACACTGGCTATAGAAGGCCAGAAACACTTCGTAACCATCACCCTACCAATATAAGAGAGTCACATAAGATGGGCTTAGGTATACACAACAGAAAACAAGTAAATGAGCGCCGTAATGTGGCTGACGTTGGACATAATGGTGTTGGGCATAAAAGAGGCTGTGACATCAAGGGATTGCCACGTAACAGTGAAACTTGTTACAAGAGTAAAAAGAGTAAAGGCGAATGTGAGATAGCCGCTGATAAAACAGGTAATAAGGCCAAAGAGACCATTATCAACATAGGGCAATTACGTCTTGAGGTCAACGGCTCAGAGGAAAGACCCAGTACTGGCAAGGACAATAGCGGCTAAAGAAAAAGACAAACGACCTACTAGTAAAGAGATATCAGCGGTGGATCTCTAATAAAGGCTTATTGGGCTCAATGGAATAGTTTCAAGCTGATAGACGGACGCTTACACCAAAGCTGGGAAAGTGCAGACGGCAATACAACTTCCAATCTAATAATGCTTCCTTCCTCAAAAATGATAAAATAATAAACATAACGGAGAGCATCTTGGCGTGAAAAATTAAAACAGCGTTACTATTGGGTTGGATATAAGCAAGCTGCCGCAGGGTGAATAGCGAAGTGCACTGAATGTATTGCGGCTAAAAATGCAATCAGAACTAGTCAGAATCAGCTGCAGCAATACAAATCGGGAGCACCAGTCGATAAACCCAAGAGAAGTGCAAATCTCAAAGATTTTTATGAAACGATACATACACGACTGGAAAGGGCCCGTGATAGGTTGAAAGCCAGGTATGATCGAGCAACTTGTGCTAAGGGCTTCCATGAGGGACAACTGGTACTACGGAAGAAAGGAGTGTCCCCAAAGCAGCCAACTAACTGGGATGGACCTTATAAGCTAGTCATACAGTTTGTGTGAAGAGAGTTTATTTGTAGTAAACACAGCGAGTGCAGTTTAAGTAAAGTTAACCTGGCGAACGAGTCTTGTTGGTTCGAAGTCAGCGTAAAGAGAGTTTCGAGTGGTTAATCTCTGGTCGAAGAGAATTAAAGTTATGATCGAACCTAAGTTATAACTACGATCGGGCTGGAAGATCTTTAGGTAGAAAGATCTGCCGAGTAGTGTTGTTTACAAACTTGTAAAAAGACAGAGTAATTAAGAATAAAAAAAGGTTACAAGCGGGGGTGCACAAAATTGTGTTGAATAAAGGATCTTAATTAAAAACTAAGCACAAGATTTATTTTATTTTAACTGCAATCTACAAACTCATACATACACGTTTTAAAAAAGTTAAAAAAGTAAGAAGTATGACAAACACAGGTAACTGGTGGCAACAGGAAAAAAAAATTTTAATAGTGAACTATAATCGGAACATGTCAGATTATGTCCTATTATTCCTGTCAACGAAAATCTATTAGATGGTATAAAAAGGCAATCTTTCATCTACTGAATGTAGCAGTATGGAATTCTCAGGTTCTCAAATGAAGTTTTTAGAATATAGGGAAGCATTAATACGATCTCTATATGGTATAGATTATAAACAGGATGAAATGTCTTTGGTTCAGTTTAAACGAATGCGCGAATCCAAACCAATGAAATCAACTACAATGGAACAAAACATTATTCTCCCCCTAAAAATTATCAGCGAAAAACATATTTTCCGGTGTTGTAAACACTGTTTATAACAATAAGAATAACGAGGGAAATATCATATTGCTGCAAGAATTGCATGTCAGAACCTGCACTGTGTCCTGCACCATGCTTTGAAACATGACATATCGAAAATAATGTGTAATAATTATAAAATTAAAATAATTTTTTTGTCATATTTTTATTTTTGTTTGATTATGATTTAACATTTCGTGTAAAACTCCCAAAAATGATTTCAGTCATTAAACCTGTCAGTTACTTTTTTAAATTTTTGCTTTTATAGCCGCTATCGTCCCATTACTTAGAGCCCAGAGTCCACTGGCGCCATGACCCTTATAAAAAACATATAGTGTTATTTTTCGAACTTCCCTTGCTCCTACTCTCGGTCAATGTGTTAAATGACTGAAATATAAACAAAATTCTAAAGGGTGTACACATTATTTTGACTCTCGCAGAACATACGTATGTAAAGGGAACAACAAACGATTTTAAGTCTTCTGCCATCTAGAAATAAAATATTTTGTAAAATTTTTATAAATTGGTTGGATTTTAAGCTTTTCTGTAGTCACTTGATCAATTGTGTACAATTTCGTACAAATTTACCAGTCATTTTCAAAAACGAACATCATCATAAATGCCTTTTAAAAAAATATTAAAAATGTAAAAACATGTCATATGACATGACTCCCAAAAAGATAGGGAAAAAATATAAAATATTTTATGCTGGTGAAAAAGTCAAAAGGCCATCAAAATTAATGTTTATTTAACTTCACCATTTTGTATTTTACAGGTATTAGCGGTAGTTGAACACACACACTCTCACAGAGACATACAGAAAATAACAAAAGTATTACAATGACAAAATCACATTTTGACCTAAGCTGCGCTAACTGATCTAACAGTTTGAACTTTTTACCTTTGAAAAGTTACAAACACAAAGGAAAACAGACAGAAAGAGACAGAGAGAGAGAGAGAGAGAGAGAGAGTCGCATGTATGTATATGATGACATGTTAGCGAATAACTGTCATTTTAAAAAGGTATAAACAAACACCAGCTTGACATACATCCATGCATATGTTGTTTCTCATTTGTATGGGTTGATGTATGTCCATCCATGTATTGCGTGTGTAAGTGGGGAGTACAAAATATGTCATATCAAGTCATAAACATTATTAAAATTGTATAAATTTGTACTTGTTCGTATGTTTACCATATGCCTGTAGAGTGTATACATTTTCAACTTCACTCTCTCTCTCTCTCTCTCTCTGTCTCTCACTCTGTTAAAGTGTTTTGACCTCTCTCTCTTTCGTTGATTTATTTCAAACCCTTTTATTTGCCTCATATGCTGGTTTTTAGTTGTTTGCAAAATTTATTTTTAGATTTATTATTCGAAAACCAGGCATTTTTCATCCTTTTTATTTTCTAAATGATGACGAAAGTTTTTTTTTCGTCTTTCCTTTTTTCTGGCATCATTTCAAAATGATATAACCAGCATAGTGAAGGGCTTGCAGTGAGTGTTGTTTATATACGGCCCGTCACTCATACACACTCTGTACTTTTAACACCGTAGTTCAATTAGTAAAAAATTTATATGTTTTTTTTTGCAATGTCATTATATCATATATTAGAAAGGATACAAACAAGGATATGTTGTTTATACGAGTAAGTTGAGTGAGTGTGTGTTTGTCAATTTTGATCATTTATTACTGACATTAAAATGTTACCTTTGCCACATATAAATAAATTAGAGACCATTGGACCATTAGGCCATAAGATAGAGGCCATAAAATGACAAAAGCAAAGAATACAATATATAAAAGAGAGAGAGGGAGAGAGAGAGAGAGAGAGCAAGGAAAGCTATACACTAATTTAATTAAAAAACCATTCAATGTTTAGATTGGCTGAATGGTATCAAAAACACATCAAATTTATGGTGGGACACCCACAAGTTTATGTTGCAAATTGTAATTTAATTATTAGCATTGCAACATTAAAATCTAATATCTGTTGATGCTGCCAGCATAATTTCAAGAGAAAAACTGTAAACTGTGAAAAGTAATTTTAAAATAATTTTTAAGCATTAAATATCGAGCTGGCCATTTATCGGTTTAAATTTAAACCAGCGGTTATTTCGAACCTGGCAATACTTATGTCATTTTATTCGGTCACAAAATTCTTCACTTCACGAAATAAATTGATTTACGCTTGAGCAACGTTGGGATTTATTCGAAATTTATTTCGCAGTGAAGGGCCAACAGTGCCCGATATACTCAAGTGTATTGCTAAAGTTCGTGAAACTGGTTTCATTCTTGATGCACCAAGGCGTAAGCGTACTCGAAATATCGAAGCTGTGACTGAGAGTGTGCGGGAGAATCCATCAACACCAACTCGTCAACTCATCTCAAAAATTTAACATTTCACGCACCAGTTTATGGTTCACGAGTTGAAGCCGCATGACCATTTGCTTCGTTTTCGCTGAGCCAACGAGAAATTGCACAATGATGTCGCTTTTGCCACATAAATCATCTTTTTAGATAAAGATCATTTTTATCTTGGTGCGTACGTTAATAAAAAAATTGCCACATTTGGGACTCAGAAAATCTAAACGTCTTCTTACATGATAACCGATTTTTTGTGCCTTCTCTTCATGGTTTTGATGTGAACGATGTTTAGTTTCACAGGATGATGCAACTTTCCACACATCTCATACCACAATCGATTTGTTGCGTCAAACGTTTGATGGCCGTTTAATTAGCCGAAATGATAATGTCAGTTGGCCGCTAAAAACTGTGATTTGACACCGATGGACTATTTTCTGTGAGGTGCCATTAAAAACAAGTGCTATGCTCACAAACTAGGAACAATTGAGCATTTGAAGGCCAACATTCCTAATGCCATTGCCGAGATACAACCCCATACACTCGGAAAAGTTCTCGAAATTTGCCAGAGTTGCCAGTCGAAAATGAGAGTTGTCGACTATCACTAAAGTGTACGTAGTGAATCACATAATCGTTACTACGTCGTATCGTTAAAAGTTACTGAATCGCACTACATGATAAAACCACCTTCAGTATTCATTAAGATCAGTCGTCCCTAGCGATAAACTTTTATAAAAACTGAATAAATTTAAAGCTAAAGTTAGTGACTACAGGTTACGATATTAAAACGGATAGAAAATAGACTTAAAGCTTTTTGGAAATGCTAAAAATTGATGTTTATCACTTTGAAGGATATTTTTATAGTAAAATTGCTGAAAAAATCGAATGGAGCCAGAATATGGTAACGAATTATTTAAGAAATCGTGAAACATATAAAAAAAAATTCGAACGAGGTATCTACACAGCTATAGCGGCACAGGACAAAGAAAATATATAGAAATAGCCCTCATATATGGTTTGGCGGTTTATAATTTGTTTTAAATATCCGCGTTTATTAAAGGGAGGGGATGTGTCATGTGTTTCACTGCTCGACCGACAGTACAATGGAATATGTTCTAAGAAAATAATAGAACATAAAGCAGAATCGTGATTATAGACAGTAAATCGGACAATTCAGTATTCATTTGCGAAAAATCTTTTGTGCCAATTACGTTGTAAATAAATTCACATTTCATCACACCTTTCCGCAACCTGTTTGCCCGACATTAACACATTACACTTCAAGAGTTGCTGTGCATTATCAAAATGCGTTTTGAATAAAATATAGCACCGGTTACTCATTTTTCGGTTTCAAAAGTAAGGTCAAATAAAGCACACATATGATAGCTATGATTTCGTTTAAACTTTTATTGAATTATAATGAGCTTGGGCATTTCCATTATGTGCGAAATAAAATGTCACTTAAGTTTACCATGGATCGGTTGCATATTTTCGCCCATTTCGGGCGATATCTCCGTGATCACTTTACGAATTTTGGTTCTTAAATGCTCCTAAAAAATGTTCGAATTGCCATGGTCTTTGACGTAACCCCACAAAAAAGTCTAACAGCGTCAAATTGCATGGTCTTGTTGGCCAATTGATGTCTCCTAGTGGAGAAATAATTCGATCAGAAAATCCAAAATAGTATGTCGGTTTATGTGGCTTTTGGCACAGTCTAGTTGGCACTACATATCGCTCTGTTTATAATCTTTAATTGCAAATCAAAACTCGCTCTGAATTGGCCATAATGGTTCCTCTAGCGTCATACTTAAAAAAATGCGGCCCAATGGCAACTCTAGAACATAATGCACATCAAACAATCACATTTTCCGAATGCAATCACTTCTAGTTTCTCCGAGTCCCATATGCGACAATTTTGATTATTAACGTAACCACCGAGTAAAAACTAAGTTTTCTTGCTGAAGAAAATATTGTTCGAAAAATCAAAAATCAGTGACCAGGTTTGAATTACCACTTTGATAGTAAGTTTTAACTATTTTGGCGCGTAAATGACAAACCTATCGCTAAAATAACGACTCTGTAGATAACACATATATAACAGCTGACAGCCTTGCCGGACAAGCTCACTCGAAACCACTAAATGGATAACCCGATGTTAGATTTACGATGAATGCCAATGACTTGGCTTTTTTTTATAAATTATTAAAAACGTAGTTCGAAAACTTGACATACGAATTTTTGTTTTGAAATTTATTTTATTCCACGTTAGCAAACTAAATTTATTATATGGATTTTAATAAAAATGGACAGATTTTGGCATTTTTTGTTTATTGAGATTGTTATTGTTGTTGGCATCAATTGTATGAAAAATTTTTTAACTCAATTTTCTCTTGTTGATATTGACGCTTTTCGTACAACACAAGCCTGTTATTTACCACAATGCCAATAAAGAACGTTTTTTATAGATTCTTCACCGAAAAAATAACCGAAAATTTTCAAGCACATATTGTCATTTGAGAAACTGCCTTCAGTTTGTTAAATCCAAATTGGTATTGCATTCCCACCATAACCGTCCTTAACTATTTTTTTAACTGCCAATCATTTTTTTCTTAAATTTTCTGTGCCACCATCACTGCAACCATTTACGAGTATTTTAAAGATGAAAATTGGAAACGAAAATACGACCAAAAAGATTATTGACAATGCACATGCATAAGAAAAATCCTTTTAAACCAACTCACTTTGTTTTATTATGATTGGCTATGCCAGCCATTATTCTCTATACGAGTATGTGTGTTTTGGCTTGGGGTGTTGTAGATGGTTAAATTACTGGATATGGTAATACCGTTCAGCTTACTTTTTATAATGAAGCCAAAAAGAAAAAAATATTTTTACAATATTTCAATAGATGACTTCTAAGAGAAAAGAAGGTTAACCTATACTCAAAGTAAATTTATTTTTTCCTTCGTTAAACCTATCTGCCAGCATGGTTATATAAAATTCATTAATAAATTCCTTTTTAAGCCTACTTGTCTACTTCCTCCACAAACTACTTACTTGATTATAATATATTCGCTGGGGAAACAGCAAAAAAATGTCATCGTCAAGAGAAAAGATTTAAAAGATAGCAAAACTTGATTGAAAATGGCAAATTGCCATGCATATTTACTGTCTTACTGTATAATGCACCTAAAAATATGCAAAATAAAAAATATCCTATAAGTAGGCTAAATTTTAAACACTCTCATGTGTGTGCACAAGTATTTAATAGAATTCTTTTGAAATTCATCATGTTGCTCTGAAAGTGAAACCAAAAGCGGTGAATTTTGGGTTCCTAAAATTAAATTATTTTTTGATATAAAAAGCATTTAAAAAGATAAATATTATCTAGGAGATAAGATTCATGCTTCAGATACTTTCGCATAGTAAAATCTTAAAAATAAATCGCGAAACACTGGCTTAGTTTTAAACAATTTCATTACCCTATAGGGGAATAGTGGAATACAAGTGTAATTTAGGGCTACGGGGACTGGATGTCGTACTCACCTGTTGTCTAAAGGTCTAAATCTTAACATGTAGGAATATAAAGGAATGAATAAGTACAAATGGGACCAACCACTTGAAATATTATATGCGATATCGGATTCATCATTTGAATTACTATATAATATTTATTTCATAGCAGCGCAAATGCAGTTAAGTTAATAATCAACGTGGAGGAGCAGAGGAGACTGTAGGGTCTCCAGACTGCTGTGGCCGCGACCTCACCGCTCTAGGGCGGAATGGGTTCTCAATCTGAGAGAAAATCTCTTCGGATTCTGATAGGCTTTGTGACTGGGCACTGCGCTCTAAGGGCGAGGACTAGGATTTGGGAAGCAGGTTCCCCTATTTTCTGCCGAGTTTGCGGCGATACAGGGGAGCCGAAGACTGTGGAACACATCCTCTGTCACTGCCCGGCTTTTTATAGGCGCAGGCTCAGGCTGGTTGGGCGGGGCTCCTTTGATGTCCTTGGTGACATTGCGCCGGCCAGGATATGCGACCTGGAGGGCTTTCTTTCAGGTCTCAGCTGGCTCCTTAGGTGATGCTTGGTCCTCCTTGGGCGCCAGTCTTTTTTTTCTGTATTCCTCTTCTGACCCTCTTCTTCCTCTTCCTCTTCCGCTTCCTCTTCTTCTTCTTCTATTTCCTTCTCTGTCCTTCCTCTCTACTTGCTTTCTAATTTCTTCTCTTCACTTTTCTTCTTATCAGTTGAAAGGTTCTTTACATAATGGACCACTGTGGTCTCTGGGTGGGGTACTTTTCGGTACCGCCTTTCTTACCTACCTACCTACCTAGGGCAAGTGCTAGAATATGAGCGGTTTAGGATAATCTTCCCACCTACTATTGTCCAAATTGCTGCGGAGCGTTGTCATGATGGAAAATTATGTTTTTATGTCTGATCGCTAATTCAGGGCGTTTCCCAGCTATTACTTTCTGCCAGCATAGCAGTTGTGTTTCTCGCTACAGATCCCTTCAATTTCAACAACTTATAATAGATAAGACCCTTCTAGTTCAACCAAATACAGAAAATTACAGTTGATTGGTACGTCTTCAATTCAATCTAAGCCAGGGAATCTAGCAGTGAAACAAAATTCCTCATCTATCCAGAATCTGTCAGCAACCAACAAGTAGATTTTTCTGCCTAATAGATAGCTTAACGGAGGCAATAAGTACAACCACTCTCGCATTTGAGTGTATATCCCGTAGATTTGTACACGTCCTAGCGATTTCAGGACAGATATACCTCATTTGATTAAACAACTATTCGAACATTCGAATAATTCAATTAAACAACTAATCGAACTTGCCCCAAAGAATTAATTACACGGGTCTACAGCAAAAAACGCCTTTAAATAAAACTATATGGAATGTACTGATTTTGATGCGCTGAATTTAAATCTGTTTTCAGTTTTTTTCACCGGGTTCAAATTTTTTTATGGGCGTGGCAAACATTTCGGCCAAAATATGGTAGTTATGTCAATATATTTCATCATAACTTGAAAACGTCTTGATCGATTTTAATGCAATTACCAGCAAATGCTTAAGATTTCCTACAAAATTTCCTATAAATCAACCGCATGAAATTTTTTCTGCTTTCAATAGTTTCGGAGTTATTCGTAATTTTGTTGCGAAAAAAAAATTTTTTCGCGCAAAATTTGAGAAATTTTTTTATTCAAAAAGTCATAAACATTTTGTAAGAATATAAATTTTACATCTTAAGCATTTAAGCTCAAGCTTAAAATGATGAGAATAAAATAAGCTATAAACCATGATAATTGGATGGCTATTGCTGATTTTATTCAAAACTAAATGCAAGCACCTAACTTTGACCAAAATTAGCGAACAAATTTTTTCTCACAAAATTAGTGGAAATTTGGTTTTCTTTTATATCTAGAAAGTTATAAAAATACTCTTAGAATATAAATTTTACATTTTAAGCATTAAAATAAAAGTCTGATATGTGGAAGGTAAAAAACTTATAAAGGCAGGTACCTAACTTTGATAAAAAAATGTTTAATACATTATTAGGCAACACACAAAAATAGTGAAAGGAAATGTCTGTGTAAAAAAACATTATTGTTACGAGAAACAGGTCGTCGAGCACATCAAATTGTCGGATATAGGATTTTGTGCTTGTATTTTCTCGTAAATCCACGCGTAGCGGTCATGCAGAAGCAACAATCATGTTCGAGATTTTGTGCTTCACTCCATATCATTGGTTTCATAAATGGCAAGATCTTACTATAGCCATCAAGTCAACCTTTTAAAACTTTTGCACAAGTGTTACAACATATTTTTGGCGACTAATATTCGTTCTTTCATCAATAGGAAATCCAAAGTAATGTTCATAAGCATTCTTAATTTGTTAAGTTATTGTATGGCGTTGTGATTTTAAAGTTAATTCCCCACTAATGTAGCAAAACAAATCTGAAGAATTTTTGCAAGTCTAAGCCCTTTATACAATATATAAATTTTGTAAAATACCACAATAAAAAATATAAAACGGAAGTAGTCCTTAGAGTACTTTTCAATATTAACTTTTGGTTTTGATAAAATCAAATATCGAATAGGATTCGTCTTTTCGGTTTCGCAAACAAGTGTTGAGTGATGACTAAAGTTGTGTTATCTTTCTCAAAAGTGCATTTTGTACGGGATTTTTTACCACAATAATAAAAATATTTTTTGCCTACCATAGCCATTAAAACAAAACATTACTTTTGTCAAAGTTAGGTACCTGTCATTATGGGTTATTTTATTTTCAACATATCTGACACTAAAATGAAAGTCAGATATGCTAATGTAAAATTTATATTCTAGGAATTTTTGTATAACTTTTTGGATATAAAAGAAAAAAAATTTCCATTAATTTTGCAAGAAAAAATTTGTTCGCTAATTTTGGTCAAAGTTAGGTACCTGCATTTAATTTCGAATAAAATCAGCACTCGCCAACCGATTATTATGACTTAAAGCTTATTTTATTCTCATCATTTTAAGCTTTATGACATTTTGAAAAAAAAAAATGCTCAAATTTTGCGCGAAAAAATGCTTTTTTTTCACAACCAAATTACGAATAACTCCGAAACTATTGAAAGCAGAAAAAAAATTCATACGCTTGATTTATAGGAAATGTTTGCATTAAAATCGGTCAAGTCGTTTTCAAGATATATGATGAGATATAATGACGTAACTACCATATTTTCTGCGAAACATTTGCCACGCCCATAAAAAAAAAACCGAAAACGGATTTGGATTCAGCGCATCAAAATCATTATATTCCATATAGTTTTATTTAAAGCGAGATAATTTTTTTGGTTTTTGTAGACCAGTGTTATCAGACACCTATTTCATATATAGTGTGTTCCAAGATTAACGCAAGATAACTTATAACAAATACTCTAAAATAATTAGAAAAGTTTATTAAAGTTAAAAGCCCTCCAGATAAACTACTTTAGGTCATTATAGCAATATACTTACTCCAAACCTCTTTCTACAATGCAATGCAGAGGTTCTTGCAAAAACTTTTTCATTTAACTCTGTCCTGTGCTGCTGTTTTATCTGTTCTAGGTTCAATATTTCGTACTATACCTAACCAGAATCCTCTAATTCTACCTGCGCTTCGCGTTCCAATAGGTCTTGTTTCCAAAACTCGTCTGGGCAAGCGGGTTTTTTGCATTCTGGTGACGTGACCAAACCATCTAAGTTTATTGCGCCTAATGTCTTGTGGCTAAATTGATAGACTTGATAATAAAATCTTGTCTGGATTTTGCTGCTACGATATTTTGATATTCAGCAATTAACATCCTTGCCTGCTTTCCTCCTTCACTTAATACAGCCCCAGGATATCAGAAATGTTTAACTTGTTTTAGGGGCTCAGATCCGAATTATACTTATAATCATTGTATTTTTTCTTTGCGTTAATGCGGAGACCTCTTCTAGCCATTTCTCCTTATGCGTTAATAATGTCACACCATCTGCAATGGTTCGAATAACGATTATTAGAGCATGCAGTTGCTAATTTTCAATTCACTTTGTAGCGAATGTTTCTTTACACTTCCTTATTAACAGGTCATATAATAAGTCCGTAAAAAAAACAAAATTTTGACAAACTCGATTTTATTATTCAACATATATGTGTAGTTGCCTCCGAGGCCGATACAATGACTGTAACGATTTTCCAAATTTTCGATACCACTTTTGTATTACGATCTCATATTCTCGTCAAAATAGGCATGGATTTCAGCGATTACTTCATCGCTGGACTGAAATTTCTTTCCAGCAAGCATTCTCTTGGGATCTGAAAACAGGATAAAATCGCTGAGGGCTAAATCTGGAGAATACGTTGGGTGGGTAAGCAATTCGAAGCACAATTCAATCAATTTTGCTACCGTTTTCATATTTTCATCGATTTATGACACAATGCATTGTCTTGGAAATACAACACTTTTTCTATTGTAAATGTGGCCGTTTCTTTGCGATTTCAGCTTTCAATCTACCCAAGTGCACAGTAATAGTTGCTACTGATAATGGTTCCTTTTTGGATGGCGAATATTTTTGCATTCGCATCCCAAAATGCAGACGCCATCATCTTGCCCACCGACTGTTGCATATTTGCTCGCTTTCGGTTCGTCGATTGCTGTCCACTCAGATGACTGTCTTTTGGATTCGATTGTGTAATAGTATCCATTGTCACATATCGACGATAAAATATAATTTTATTTTAGCTTAACAGCGCTAGAGTATAGTGTACAGGGTTTTCGCATACCAAAATGATCGTGTAAAATGGTAAAAACATTACCATCTGGTATCTTTACAATGTCAGCTAGCTTGTGCAACTTCAATTTGCGATCGTTCATAACCAATTTGTGAATTCTTTCGATGTTTTCTGAAATAACAGCCTCATTTTGGCGTACACTGCGCTCTGCATCATTTGTCTTGACGAAGCAGAGTTCAGATAATGTTTACCATTGTTTGGGTTTTACTGTATTTTTTCATCAAAAAGCAATGCTTTATCAAAACTCGAAATTCGATTTTTCCATTTTTTTTTTTCAATAACAAAAGTTGCTTCACACAAAATGCTATGACTCACGAATCAGATTGAGGTCAAATTTATACTCGTATCTTTTGAATTTTAGTACTAAATAAAAGTACTAAATAAAAGTCATATGGACAAAATTCTAGTAACGCCGTCTTTGTGTCATCCTACGGACTTCTTGAATGACCTGTTATGTCATCCATCTCCTTGCTTAACCCTTGAGTCGCAATGAATTCTGCGGAAGTTGCGGCAATTTTCGATAGCATTCTTCAGGTCTATAAAACAGCAAAAGAATTCCGTGTTGAATTCGATGCGTTCCTCTGTTTGGCTTGAAACCACACTGTTCCTTTTCAAGTTGGTGTTCAATTTCGCTCTTGAGTCTTTCTGCGAATACATCTGGAATACATTTTTTCCTCCACTGACAGCAGAGATGTACCTTGAAGATGTTGGCAATATAGTATTGATTAAGGCCACTTGTCAGTCGCTGGGTAGTGTAACATGCCTCCATGCTGAATTTTGCACGTTGAGTAGCATAGCTTGTCCTCTTCTCCACATGTATTTTAGTAGTTCCCGCGCTATACTATCATATCCGGCTGCTTTACCGATTTTACTTTTGTGTAGTATCTGGTTCGTCCTTTATCACTAGATTTCGGTATTCATCGCCCTCCAGGGGAAGGAGTCATGAAATATCTAAATTCTTTCCATGCTTCCGATTGTGATAGACGAACTGCTTTCTTAACTCTTATGTGTTGTTCCTTATAGTGGTTTTAGTTTTTAACCGTTTAGTGACTGAGATAGTTTTTCCATCTAATTTTCTTATCTTCTTTAATTTTTAAGAGCCCCATTTAAACATCTGGAGGCTTTAGCGTGTTCACAACTACTCTGCTTCACCGCGTAATTGCTCCGCAACTTCCAGGACTAAGTTTTTGAATTCAGTCAAATAGTGTTTACGTTATCGGTTGTTGCGAACGATCGTATTTTGTCATACTTATCAGACACTCTCCTTTGATATTGATCCGGATTTGAGTTTTGATATCTTTGTCTTCAAGTTTCTTAGTCTGGCATTTTTATTTGGAGACTGCGATTGTATTTCATAATACGACTAGGTAATGGTCGCTTCCTAACTCAAGCCCTGGTTTTAACCTGGCATCTCTACATCTTGATAATTGTTTTCTTCTATTATAGAATTTTGGTTCTTGTGGATTCATTATTCTATTCGATCTATTCTTCTGTATTGGAGCCCATTGTGCATTCATTTTATACTGCGGTTTTGTGATTACAAGATTAAAATCGACTTAAATTTTATAAAACTTACTTGAGAAATAAATTTAAAAAATAAATTCTTTTTTTTTGTTTTTTTGTTTCCGACTATGAAGAAACTCCTTAAATCTCTGATTGCAGTAGAAACTTTAAGATTTTTATCTTTAAAACAAATTTATTTAAGATTTGAATTGTTTTTAAATTTGATTTTATTTTTTCTGCTTTTACTCTCTTACTTCCTGGCCAAGACAATTAAATTTTCTACTTTAAGTTTGGCGAGTTATTGCTGGTATTGCTTTTGTTGTTGTTGCGTTTTGTGGTGTTGCTTCATTGTGTGTGCTAAGCAGGCCACAATTTAAACTTTGTTTATTTGTTATTATTATAGTTCTTGTTATTGTTGTTGTTGTTCTAGAGTATTAACTTGTTTTAGTCTTGTTTGTTGTTATAATTTATTACTTGACCATTTCTCTTCTGTTTAAACCAAAAGTAACTGCTTCTCGTAACTTGCCAAACAGTCAACCAACCAGTCATTCAACCAACCGAGCAACCAAACAGCCATTGAGCCAATTTTCAAACAACCAGCCAAGCACTAAAACTTAAAGGAAATTAACGGAAGCGTTATAATGTGTTGGTTGGTTAGTAGTGATGGTGGTGATGGTGATGGTGATGGTGATGGTGGCGGTGGGGGTGGTGCTGGTGTAACCCAATTTCTATAACACAAACCACAGCAGAAAAGGAAAGAAATGAAATATTTATTTCTTTACTTAAAAAGTTAATAGAAATTACAACAATAACAATAACAGCAGCAAAAAAAAGTTTTTAGTCACAGCGTTAAGAATAAATTCATTTTGCACAAAACCTCAGGAATGAGAGGAAACACTTGAGTAAAATATTATCGAAACAGACACATTGAAATACACAAGTCGGGTACTTGTATACACAAGAAATTGACATAAGTATTTATTGTAAAAAGAAATCAAGGCTACACTCGAAAAATTTGTGCCGCTACTTACTCAACAATATTCAGTTCGTCTCCTTGGAAGGATTCTCTGTTCTCTGTTCGGTCATGAGCCTCTTCAAAAAAAGCAAAATGATTGTCACCTTCTTTATGGTTAAATAATCAATTACAAACAAGAATGGGTAAGCAAGTTATACGCCTTTGAATTATTGGGTGTATAACTTAAAAATGCGAAATTTTTAGAAAAGTTTATTATGAAACACTGGTACAATATAATTTATTTAACGTTTTGGCCATCGTGAGAATCTTTTCCTGTATCTTTATGGCCACGAGTGTACCGCTGTGGTAAGTTAGGTAAGACACCCGCCTACAAACCAGAAGGTCCTCGGTTAAATACCAGACCAGACCAGACCACCTGAATAGAAGAAAAGGTTTTTCAACAGCGGTATCACCTCATAACACTAGTAACTGGTTGTGAGTATTACCACTATTGAAAACTTCTCTAATGTATTTGCCGTTCGGAGTCGGAGTTAAACTGTAGGTCCCTTTCAGTGAGTCTAAAAATAGAATCGGGTGCAGCCCATTGACTGAGAGAAGTTTCCGTGTTCTTCCGTAGAATGTTACGGGAATTAATATATTATGGACACGAAATAATCCAGCTAATTTCGATTACCCCGTACAGAAGTAAAACATATTCCAGTGAGTGCGTTTTACACTGATAAAAATCAGTTGCAGTAGGACCTGACAATGTGTGGACTATAAGGCGTGTGAAACAGAATTTCTAAATAGTTTTTTAATGGTCCTGCAACAAGTGGTCGATCGTAGTGATGATGTCATATTACCCTTTCATGTCTGCTCCCATATTTTGAAACTAATGCTCGCTTTAAGCTATGCAATGATATTCGATGGTCTGGCTGGATTTCAACAACTCAGAATATATTAAACCAATCTAATCCCAAAAAGTACAGAGCATTGCCTTGAACCCATAAATATTTCGATTTGATGTTGATCCGACTGCTTAGTCGGACTTTACGTATGTATTTATGCGGTTAGGATTATCGTAGTAGATCCTCTTTTTATCGCCAACAATGATTCAATTCAAAATTTACGTTTTTATGGTTTTTAAGCGATACTGCCTTTCACAGTCTTTTGGTTTCAACTTGAAAGGTAACCGATTACCTTGCTTTTGAATAATTCCTACGTTTTAGTTTTGAAAGTCCTTAACTTCGACAATTTTCGTAATTTAACATCTCCAATTATCATTATAGGTAGTCTTGGTCTGTTTCTGTAAGTATTTGATGTGCTTCAGCTGCATTTTTTACGAAAGGGTTCAGTAAACACACGACTCACGACAGTGAATGCTGTAGGCAGCATGTGCGATATATTGTATTACACTGATTTCACTTTTAAGCTTTTCACATCTACAAAAATAAAATCGCTTGTTTGAAGTATATTTATATACAGGGTTATCCATTTTAAGGTTTCAAAAGTAATGTTAAATAAAACATGCTTAAAGCTATTATTTCGATGAAACTTTTATTTCATTGTAATGATGGGACTTTGCCATTATGTACAAAATACAATATGGCTTAAATAAACGCCTCTGTAGATAGATCTCGACGACTTTTCCGCACATTTCAGGCGGTTTTCAAATGTTCAGACTCTAATTGGTTACCCGCGAAGACATTGTCTCGGATGTAGCCCCACAAAAAAACAAATATAACTACGTCCATGGTCTTGGTGGCCAATTAATGTCGCTAAATCATGAAATTATACGACCGGGAAATTTCTCATTCTCGGTCGAGTTTTGTGACTTGTGGCAACGTCTTGTCAAAACCTTATATCGTTCCTACGTCAGTGTCATAATCTTCTGGAAATGGTATGCAGTAACGGTACACCATTATTTTCCAAAAGAATACAGCAGAGACCATAATGCGATACCAGACATTAATTTTTTGGGTTTTCCGAGCTCCATATGCTACAATTTTGCTTGTGAACCTAAACACCGTGTGAGAAATGAGTTTTATTGCTAAAGAAAATTTTGCTCGAAAATTCGGTTCGTTAGAATCACTACGTTTGTAGCAAGTTTTACCTATTTTTATGTGTTCTTAGGTTGTTGTCTTTACTCACGCATATGGGGATAGATTGTCGTTTATACTTTTGGACCAGTAGAATGTCTTACAGGCGGAGGTATCGGCGCTAAAGAAGACAGTGGAATGGTTGATGTACTACAGGTATTCTATGTTGTTATACGGATCTGTACGGACAGTCAAGCTGCGACCAGGGCGCTCTCCGGTGCTTACTCGACATCGCGTTTAGAATGTGTATGCCCGGCATTTATACACAAGATGGCGAGATATTTGGCGGCCATTCCGATACTCTGACGGACTAGCTAGGGAAGGAGAATAAACTGCTCTGTATCGAGACAAATTTAGCCCTTGTACGATCGGGCTAGTTCGGAATACCGCGGCACTGCCTACGAATCCTAATGGCTGTTATCACTGGGCTGAGGCTCACGCTATCAGACAAGGTCTACCATTGAATAATTACTACATGAGTTGACCGGATGAGAAAGAGGAGGAGAATGTCGAACATTTCCTTTGTCAGTGTTTGAATTTTTCGGATATTATAACTGTTTTCCTTGTCAGTCCGTTTCTGCATTCCATATCAGACCTGGCTGATATAACTACCAGCAGGCTGTCATCTAGTGTGCATGGATCTGTTTGGCTCGTTTCTATGGGCATCACAGTGGGATTAGTATTGGACCCACGTAAGCTAGACTCCTGTCTGGCTACACGATGTAACTAACTAACTAACTAACTAGGTTGTTGAACGAGATATATTCGTAAATGGCAAGGCTTTTACTAAATAAACGACATTTCAGATGGCAGATATTTAACAGCTCACTGCCTTACCAGATTGTTGATTTTTAAATCACTAAATGGATAAAAAGATATATTAAGAAACAAATAAAATCAGGAGCCTAATTCTGGAATTCATGATCGAAATGAAATTCGAATCGAAAAATATTTCGATATCGTAAAATTTTCTAATGATATTACTCGATACGAAACGAACAGAGAGATAGCTAAAGTGTTTTAAAAGGCTTACAAAAATTTCGATTGCTTTTCTTAGCAAAAACGATCTTTGCTTACGAGTAAAAACTCGCAAGTTGACGTTCGAATTCGATATCGAAAGCCATCATTCGAAATTTCGGTTCATTTTATTCGTGATCGAATAACAGAATTTCAAAACTCCCTCAGGTGTTGAATTCATTTTTATAACACAAGTTTATAAAATAATTTTGTTTTTTTGTTCACTGAATGAAATATTTTTTTTTTTTTTTAAGGGCTACCTGTGGTAGTTAATTATCTCTTTTTTTGCCCACTCAGATGCCACGGTTCTATGATAGATGCGTTTTTTTTAGGTTCTGGAGAAGACAAGACAGGTGTTTTGATATTTAGACAATCTATTTTCAAGTCTTTCTGAATCTAAATTAAAATTAGGAATGTTTTTGGGTTTGGTGATTTAAAATTTTATTTAATACGTTGACTGCCAACTACGAGATAACTCGTAGATTGCGTTCTGTTCTCGGATGCCAACTACGAGCTATCCCGTAATAATATAATATGATTAAACCAAATTGTCATTTTAGACCAGTTTCCTGAAAATGACCGTGACATTCTATTAATTTAAAAACAAACGAATTCTCGTCCGCGCCTTCCATTTTTTATTTATAATTAATTTAATATTTTTTTTGCAAATTTTATTTTATTGAATGGAAACACACAAAAATGCTTTAAGCGATCGTTTCCGTACGGAATGTGCGTTCAGTTTCGCACTTTGCATATGCAAATGACATTTAACGAAACTTGACGAAAAGTTTCTTAAGTACAATATGGTTTGTCACATATGTCTTATATGAGTTCGCACTGTCGCTTAAGTTTACCTATGACCATTATGGTTTGGCAGCTAAAAAAAAGTAGTTGTCTGGACTTGAAGCTGTGCTGTCATTAAAGTCCAAATAAGTTTTTAATACTTGATGTAGTTTTGTTGCTTAAACTCTTTCTTTCAAAGGCTGTGTGAGAGTTAATGACAGATAATTAACTCTAATTAACTTGATCGCACACACCGCGTGTATAAGTTACGCCCATCCATTGTGAAAAATACATCATATTTCCTACACTACTTTGCTTTTGAGTTTTACTAATATTATTACCTTGGGTGTAACTCTAAATTATTGTAACACTTAAAGAGAGACTACCATAAACAAACGTTCATGTAAATTAACGCGATATCCATAAACTTAAACTATATGTTTCGATAGCTATATAAAAACAAAAACAGCAACCACATAATACAACTTTATTTAATAAAATGCGGTTAAAAACAACATAAACAACTTTAAAGCATGGCAACAATAAGCTTGAACTCAACTGCGATAATGATTATAATAACAGTCATAATCATTACTATCATTACAGAATGATCATTAAAGGAATTACGAGGATTACAGCATGAAATAAGCTCAGATAATGATCATTAAATCTTAAGATCATTTAACAAAACTATGGCAAGTGTGTGAACTTACCACTTCTTTCCACAGTTTTATATAACGAACATAACACACACGAACCGCATAATAATTTCAATACAAATACATACAAGCATACATAAGTATGTGAGAGGATATGCACACGCACACACACACACACACTTGCTTAAGTTTATATGTTGACATATAAAATGTCTCATCAATTGTGTTATTTTATGTACAAATTTATTTGTTATAGTGTGTGTGCTTGCTTAAGTGTGTGTAAGAGATTTGAACTCCAAAGCATGGCAGTAAGCAAGCTTGTGCGTTTTCGTATATGAATTAATAAGGTCATATCGTATGCATAACAATACACGCATACAAAAATACACATACACATACACAAAACCTTTAATTTATGTAAAATATTTTATAAGTTTTGTTTTTACATGATTATACGTGTGTGCGTGTATTGGTGTGTTTAGTGTGTGTAAATTCGTTTATGGCAACACTTAAACATAAACGATATTTAATAAAAAAAAGAAGAGAAAAAAAGTACGAAAGACTTTTAACAACAATTTCCGTTTCATTGTTTTCGGGCATATACGTATATATGTATGTATGCATGCATGTATGCATGTGTGTCAGTGTGTGTGGTTTACTTTTGGAAGAAATAAGCAGTTTACCGCTGCCATAAGCCAGATAAAAAATATTTTAAGCGTTTAAAAAATGAAAAGCTTTTTTTAGGAAAACATTTACTTCTTCTTCCATTTGCGTTTAAATAAAAATAAAAATAAAAATAAAAATTTATCGCCTTAACTTTATTTTAAAGCTACAATCACAATTTAAAACTTTGTGAATAAATGTAAAAACGATAAAAATGTCAAAATTATTAAATATTTTATGGCGTATCATTTAGAGAAGTGATTTGTTGGCGAAAATATAAAAACGAATTAATACAATATTATTACAAGTGTTTTTAATCAAAGTGTTTTTAATGAAGGCCATTTAATGTTTTCATGATGTCTTTTTTGTATATTAAAAAACAATCACTATCAACAACACCAAAGAAGGGCTTTTTTCATTTTTAATGATTGTATTTGAATAAAATGGGGTATAATTTAAAACGTTAGTATATTATAGACTTTGTAGATACTATCGCATGGCGTTATAAAGTAAATTCTCAATAAGAAAGTAAATCATAAATACTTTTACACATGTTTTACGGTATAAAAATCAAATTAATTATATGTAAGGAAAATGCTAAGTTTCAATCTAACCGTCTATCTTTGACAGTAACACACGCCCTTAGTCTTACCAGCTAATCAAAAAGATATATTAAATATCAAAGGTATCTTTGCTTGTTGCATGGCATTATGAAAACTTTAAAATAGTTGTCGCAATTAAAATTTATTTGCATTTGGAACTTTACTTGATTTCAATTTCACTCGTATCGGTTTGCAGAAACTACACGCTTATTAACCGGTAATAAACTTAATTGAGCAAATGAAAGCCAATTCACGACTTTATCAGAATATGAAACAAAAATTTTCTTTTGCTGTAAAATATTTAAGAGTACAAAAAT
This sequence comes from Wohlfahrtia magnifica, assembly GCA_023159175.1. Lineage (NCBI taxonomy): Eukaryota > Metazoa > Arthropoda > Insecta > Diptera > Sarcophagidae > Wohlfahrtia > Wohlfahrtia magnifica. The sequence continues at coordinate 626,010 of JAKWBJ010000061.1, forward strand.
GTGAATCTGCGCTTAGGGGTTTAAAATGCTCTTTAAATAAGAAAAAAAAAACATCGAAAACATGCTCATGCTCTTAAGCTTGAAGTATGCAACAAATGCTGTTATGAATATGCACTAGAAAATCGATGCCAAAATTAAGAAAAAGGCAAATATCTTACACCTGACTCGATTCATTACACGGGAAAAAACATGCAACTGCAATTTCTGATTTATCTGCTGACCGGTTTTATCATTTCTTAAGATATTTCGATGGTATTTGAGACTGCCATTTCCGGTAAATAGACTCGATAGTACTCTAAGTTCGCTTTTGTTGAGCAGTAGTAGCTGTAGGAATTAACCAGGCAAAAGGGAAAGAAACATTTTTATTTGTCTCATTCCAAAGATACTCTCTTATAGCCGAGCAAATTTACTCTCAACACGGCAGTTTGTCTTCCTTATGACCTGGGACATAACATAGCTAAACCTTTTTGTTTACCCCAAATTCAGTGAGAGATGTAAGACAATCTATAAAATCTTTTGATATTTTCTCGCAATATGACAGAACCTTAAGGACTATCAGACTGTCTAAGATCACATAAATACTCAAATCGTTATTTTCCCTGTTGATTATGTAATTGGGACTGTATTAATAGCATTCAACAGCGATGATCAGATGTCCTGACGTGATGGACAAAGGGGTTCCAAACATTTGTCTAAATTCAATAAGAAACCGTTTACAGTTTAAAAGACAACCATGGACTTTTTAGCAGTATTCTTCATTGGCCCATAAGGCTAAAACGACGTAAATCGGGTTTGGAAATAATTTGTCAGCATTTTTGAGTTACAATTTGTAGAACGGTTAAGAAAATGTATAGGGTGGGCAATTTAAAAGTTTAAAATTAAAAATTGAAATTTTGCCAAAATTATTTCTCTGTTGTGAAGTACAATTGTTCGGATTAGAAATTGCATTATTTCGTTCATATGGCTGCCATGTCTGGCCCCACAGTACTCCATTCAATCGGACCGATTTTCATGAAATTTTTCGAGTATATGGGATCGTATCTCGGCAATGACAGAACGAATGTTGGCCTTCAAATGTTCAATTGTCTCCGACTTTTCTTTAACGGCGCCCCACAAAAAATAGTCCAACGGCGTCAAATCGCCGCTGGCGGCCATCTGACATCGCCATTTCGACTAATTAATTAGCCATCAAACGTTTGACGCAATAAATCGATTGTGACATGAGATGTGTGACAAGTTGCACCATGCTGTTGAAACCAACATCGTTCACATTAATACGATGAAGAGCGAAAACAAAAAAATCGGTTATCGGTTCTTGGTAGGGCTTATATCGTGAGATCTCATTATAATCTTATTATTCATAAAAGATAAAGTGCTGCTCTCATTGGTTTTTGTTAATCGCTTTAAAATAATTCACTTTCAATAGGCGGAGTTTAACAGCATCATTATGTTCGAGCTGTGATTTTACCAAGGCGTAAAACTTAGGGTTGTGAAGGAAAAAATCAAAAGACTTGTTGGTGAGCGTTCATGACATTTATGACAGCTAACGTACAAATATTTGCAAAAACTTTTTTTAACGATCGTATAGAATTTAATTTTATCACAGTCTGTTTAAAATTAAACTTTGTTAAGCTTAAATGTCATAATTTCAATCATGTCAAGATTGTAGCATTCAAAAGATATTCAGATTAATGGCTGTCATGTTGAAATTCGTTTCGAAGCTCATAGTAAGGCATTGCCTTAGAAAATAATTGGCATACTTCATTGGCTTACTTCAGTCAATGGTTAAAGAATTAAATTAAATGTTCACTTTGGTCGACTTACAAACGATCAAGGTTTCCAGATTATTGAATTTTATTATCAAAATTCATGCTCGGTTAAGAACTTTTTAATCGAAAAAATTTGTTTAGCAACGGAGCTCATTACTGGTTGAATGGATACATGAACAAGCAAAATTGCTTTATTTGGTGTGAAGAGCAGGCAGAAGCTTTGCAAGAACTGCCAATGCATCCCATCATTCGGTGGCATCCTAGGAACATACTTTTTCAAAGACGATGAATGCAGCAACGTTACTTTGAATGGCGAGCGCTACTGTGCGATCATTACAAATTTTGTTTTGTCCGAAATGGAGAAGCTGGACTTGGCAAAACGCTGCCACATGTCACTCAGCACGCTAAACAATGGCCCAATTAAGACGCGCGTTCGGTAAACTGTTAATTACACATTTTGGGAGAATTAATTGGCCGCCGAGATCGTGCGCTTTAACTTCTTTAGACTATTTTTGTGGGGTTATGTTAAGGCTCATGTCTATATGGAAAAGCCCGCAACGGTTGACGTACTGAAAGCCAATATTTATTCGTGAGATACCGGCCGATATGTTGGAGACACTATGCCAAAATTGGACGCAGCTTGTGAACATTTAAATCATGAAATCAGCTTTAAACATGTAATTATATAGATCGTTCTATCGTCTCATATAAAGATTTCTTTTATTACTCTAAATTTTTGTGTGTTGTTTTTAAACCGAAAATAAAATTAAAAATTACCCGATAGCATAGACTATAGGCTAAAAGATCTTAAACTTCTGTGTAAAGTTGTCACATTGTTATCTCCAACTTGTATGTATGGTTACGTTCTAATCTTTCCAAAAGGTTTGAGTTCTTTTAAATTGCGTTAAATAAAATAAATACACGAATTTGTTCTTTTAAACAGTTGTTTATATTTGTAGACTTTTACTTTATACTTTACAATAAAGTCGTTTTTAGGCGTAAATAAAAGTGTTGTATAAACGAATATCAAGATAAATAAGTTGGTGATTGTATAGCTATAATTGTATACTGTAAAAAGTGAGAAAATAAAAACTGTAAAACAACAACAAAGTGGTGTTTATTTTATTATGACGCAATTAAGAAGAACTCAATCGTTTTAAAAATGTTTAAACGTTGGAATATTATAGTTTAATTAAGGCTGAAAAATCGTATGTTTTAAAACGTTGTTGCCAAATTATTATTCTAAATATTTTTATTGCCCACAAGATGGCCGGTGAACTCGAATCGACCTATCGACCTATCTATCTTCTGTCTATATATGTACATAGCAAATGAAGTAACTTGTGGCACATTTGGTTGTCGTCAACGACCTATATATCACAGTTTTCCTTCTCCTTGGTCATAAATAATTAAGTTCTTAAATCACACTAACAGATTGATTTATAAATTATAGATAAAAATAAATAATATTGTTCTTTATACTCATTTTTCATATTGAGTTTTTCAATATCCAAAAATAAGTTTAATTATCTTCTGAAATCTTTTAAAAATTTCTGATATTTTCTTTTGGGGCATTACCTTACCTACTACTACTACTACTACTACTACAACTATCAGAACTAATCCCACCATTTACTTTTACCATCACATTTTAATATCTACTACAGTCATTAAAAAAAAATATCTTTTTAGCACCTTATGTGAATATGGCAAAATAATTCGAATTCAGTTTTATTTCAAGCAGGCAAATCCAACTGTCATCAACTTTTGTGCGATTGATCATCAAAATAGTGGTGATGAAGTGGGGTTATTCAGGCAGCAAAAGTGTTCAGTGGTAACACGTTTTTGTTACTGTTTTTATCATTCATAGATTTTAAGTGAAAATCCATAAAATTCTAGAGAAACATACAAAACTCTATACAAACAAACATGCTGTTATGCATCGCAACCATTGAAATGTTTTTTTGCTTTTTTGCTGGCAACCGAAAGTGGATATTGTACTCGAGGCAAAAAACTTGTGTTGCGCCTGAAAATTGTCACCAACAACTGAAAATTAAAAAAAAAAGTCCAGTGAAACTCGCACTGAAAATTTGAATATTAATCCTCACTAATCACCTTCAATATCATGCTTCAGCTGCTCTCAGTTAGTTACATGCAACATGGCTAAGAGCTACAGTTCAGTAGAACATCGAAGGAAATAGCTTTTTCCGAACGCCATAATCCAATAGCGACTTACATCTACTTTGTTAAACGTCAAGGGTATTTAAAATATTTAGTATTCTGACTTTGCACTTTAGGCTCAAACCTAAGCCTACACATATACCTGAAGGTCCGCATCCAATCAGCCCTTGCCGAAATTGATCATAGAAGAGACGTGCACCGAGATACCTAAGTTAAAGGTGTTGTACGGATTCCCTTTCCTACTCATCTAGACAGCTCCTACAGTATTCATAAAATGCGCAACCTTTCAGATATACGTCCAATCAGACAGTGCCCAGTAGTTATGCCCGTAAAAAGCCCAATCGAATTTCTCGCAAAAGGGAGGAACTTTCAAGAGAGTCTCAGTCCTTCCCTCTGACAGAGAGGATCCTTCCCAGAGCATCCTGCAAGTGATAATATTAGACTACCTGCGTTCTCATGCGTAACGCCCTAAAGCAGAGTTGGCAACCCACTGGGTAACCCAATTAAACCCACCCGGGTTTTATTAAGTATTATATTTAAAAAAAAACAGCGTTGTCATGAAAAAGGAAAACTTTATCTGTCTGTCTCTTTTCATATTGTATTACGGCCGTATTCTCATAACGCACAGTTTAAACGAAGTCATTACAGTCTGCTCTGATCACAAAGTTTTAGTAGCTCACAGTACACAATAATGCCTTGATCTCACTAAGAGTGCGAAATTGCATTGTAGATACTAAAAAGGATGTAATTGTACTAAAACCAAAAATACTGTTAACTTGAACGAAATTCGGAAGCAGTTATAAAACCCAATAAAACCCAAAAAAACCCATCAAAAAACCCAATAAAACCCTGTGGGTTGGGTTTTATTAAAAAAACCCGGGTTATTACCAACCCTGCCACAAGGGACATGCATATTCCCATGTACAAGAGTCAGACTCATAGCTAAATTCCTATGCGTATTCACCAGGAAAATTATTCCCCCGAATTCCGCCGTGACTCGGGACCCATATTAGTTTTACACGTTTTCGACCAAGTTGTGCCAGTTAGTGAATGCACCTGAGGAGATGAATTTGCCAAACTACGTCAGAACTGAAAGCTCGTTGTTCTGAAGAAAGCAATCCCGCAGCTTAATCGCCCCTAGTAAGTATTTCAGACTCATAGGGTCTAAAACCCTATTATCTCCCAAAATTCCTCTTACGTACGTAGAAGGAAAATAAAGTCTTACGCATTCGACTCTCAACATATGAGCTTCGATTCCAGAATCACGCCAAAGTATCTGGCCTCCTTCGAAAAACTCAGAAAATTTCCTCCCAATTTTGGTAGTATAAACTCTGGAATTTTTTTGTACCGTCGGGTGCTTTTTACTAGGCGGTACCGAGATCTTGGTCAAAGAGAGAAAAAGGTCCAGGTTCATGATTTCTAAGCTCACTTATCGTGGGAAGAAATGTATCCCTAATAAGAATCGCCACATCATCCGCATAAGACACCCCCTTGCTTTGCATGCCACTGAGCCTGAAAAGGATTTTATTTATTACAAGGTTCCACAAAAGTAGAGAAAATATACCAGCTTGTAGCGTTCCCCATGTCACGACCTTTCTTGCCACATCAATACCCAAACTAGACTTAAGGGCTGTGCTCTTTAGCATATATTCAGTTCAATTCACTATACTTCGGTCAAAACCCAAGTCACAAGGATATATTTACGATGTAATAATTACCATCAATATCCAAGAACGATGCCATAGCATTGTCGAGTGATTGCCCACCTTCCTATCTTCCCCAGATGTATAGCAACATCAATAGCCGTCGAATCGGTGATTAAACTTAAAGTTCAATAATCTAGATACGATCGACAATTGATCTAGACACGTCTCTGTGGTAATTGTCATATTGCGCCTTTCTAGCTTAAGTATTTCAAGTTGCCATTGGACTGACATGCCCTAGCAGAATTTTAATACGCATTACTTTCTCAACGTTGAAAAAAAGTCTGGGTCCAGACCATTTCACTCTTTTTCTCATGGCGATTGTCTAGCAATTGATCTTCGTTTGTTTCTATTCTCACGACAATATCTATCTCAACATAAATTTTTTCATACAAACTTTACTAAATGTAAACACAATTTTTTGCCTCACTGTACACATCTGCATTCAAAACATTTTCACTGTGATTGCAGTAATTGCCTGAAGTTTTTGTTGATAGTGTTTTCTATTCGTCGGCAATAATTAAAACAATAGTGAATGTTTGGTGGTAAAGGGAGATGAGAAGTGAGAAGCGTACCACCTGATTGTTTGTTCTCAAATATCAGGACTATTTGTTTTTATTTTATGTTTAAAATATGCATATGCAACCATTTGTGAGAAAGAAAGACAAAGACAAAAAATGGTGTTAAATTTCTTTTTTTAGTGCCGAATGAAGTTTGTTGCAGTTCGATACCTTACTTTTCAACTTGTTTTGGGCCTAAAGGCTTTTGCTTTAAAAGATTTATTTGCTGAAGAGCTGTTTGTACAACTGCCAGATGAAAATGCTGGAAATCTAAACATTTGCCAGAGTTAAGAGGAAAAAGTTTCAACTGTTGCACACTAATGAGGCCAATAAACTTTGTTAAAATCAAGAATTATTTTTGGCAACGTTTGAAGGCAATAATTGTATTCGCACATAACATTACTTAAAGACTCAAATTGTGAATTTTATGAACCAAATAATCACATGGCATATCATATATGGAAAAGTGAGGTTAGAATGAATTTGTCATTGAACTTATCGTTGCTATCGAAGTTAAAATGTAGTCAAACTGAGAGCTAAATTCTTCTACTTTTATTACAAATTTTTCAAATAACCTTTACTTCTGACTAATATGTCTCACATATATTTTTTAAAGTACCTTCATATCAAACAGGCTTTTAGCTCAGCGGACTAGGTTGAATTCTTACGGACTCTACAAAGATGGAATGTTCCCTAGTAGCTTTCATCGGTTATGTAGGACAACTATTACTATCAAAGATCATATATGAAATGCGTGGTTTTGCGAGCGACATTGTAGCTGCTAGAACAGTAGGAAATTATAGTTAATGTACATAAGATCACGGTGCACTAAACGGAAATTGTTGCCTTGCTTAGTCGGAGAATTAGAGAAGTAGTAGTCACGAATGATGACCCAGTATGATCATCTCTACACATCCTACAGTGAGTCCACGCCCGCATATGATGTTCAGTTAAACACAATCGTTCACTGGCAACATTCTCACTCCCTATATAAGCTGGGGCAGGCAGGAAGCCATGCTCAAACGACAATTTCTCCGCCGTCCAAATGAAGTCGAGTAAACCCCTGATAGAAAAAGATTTACTCTCCTCCGGGTCTAACTGACCCTGCAACACATTCACACAAAATATTCTTCATCGTTTCATCCTCCTTTAGAAAGAGTCAGCAAACAGTCTCTTCCAGGAGACGTAACTTGTTGAGATGATCAGGTAGTAGCAACCCGATAGAGAACCCACTATCCTACTAATGTGAGCTGTACGTTATCTATATCTGCATATGAGAAATTCTCTAACAATCTTTTGGCCTGTAGCTGCCCTTGGATGCCCACCCAATGTTTCCATCTGTGCACTCTCGATCCAACCTCTGATAAATTGATGCTACAAAAGGTGCCTGTTAATCCCACCAAGTTGTTAAAGCACTCCTCAGCTAGCCGCGATTTTTACTTACATGAAGCAGTGCCGCTTGGCTAACCAAAAATATGGTTATGTGCGCACTTCTGATGCCCGAACATAATCATAAATAGCAAAATGTTTTTAACAGGCAAGACAGGTGAGGTATGCCGAAGAGATAGCCCGAAGACTTGTTACATCTCTTTGTGGCATAAATACTATAAAATGATGATGGTGGTGGTGGTAAAAAATTCTCTTTACTATATACTTCACCCACATTTGTAATATGGAGGAACTGAATGAAGTTTAGATCACTTTGCGGCATGTTAAACTCGGTGTACAGTATTGGCAGCACTAAGGGTATGCTAAGTATCTTAAGTGGCTGTATGAAGTTGTATGGATCTGCCGGTTACGTTGACAAATGCTCGATCAAGAACAATGAAGCTTTAGCAAGGTCTATTGATATACGTGAATTTTACGATTGTTGAGTGAACACGATGTCGACAGAGGGTATCTGCACCGCTTGCGGTTGTACGGTACGCCTGTTGTCATGATTTGATTCAGGACGCTGAACATGTTCTCTTTGTTGACCCTAAAAAGAGTGTGCATATGTCCAACGGCAAGTGAAAACTGTTCTAACGATAATTTCTGTCATTCGGCTGATAGCTAACTCCATTAAAAGCATATTACCAATGAGTGACAACCTATGACACTTTTGAGCACTAAAAAATATTGTAAAGTTTTGTGCATTGAATAAATGAAAACTACATTCTAGTATTCGGTGTATTGTTAACTTACTGAGAATTCTTGAGATTAAACTTAAAACGAACTAATCTAACTTTGACTAATTGTGAGAATCAGTGTACTTTTGTCAAAATGGAAGTGAATTTGTATTGGAAGACAATTGGCACGCACTTTTATTTCCCACCATTTTGCTATCAGCATTGAATTCTTCCATTAACCCAAATAAAAATGTGATTGGGTTGGGATGTTCAAACAACAGGCAATTTTTGACCAATACTTGCACTTAAAATTTAACTTTTTTTCTTTTATCTGTTCGTGTTTCAATGCCCGGCTTCCGTCTGGTTTCTAAAAAATTATTTAAATTCCCACCACTAACAAACACACAAGTAGAAAATTATAACCACCCGCCTATACATCTTAAAAATACATGTGTACACCGTATTGAATGCAATTGCATGTCACATATTATGCATGTATGTACAATGAACATAAATGTATATCGTACATTTATTCATTTCTAACAATGCATTTGTATTTTTTTTTTACAAATTGTGGGCAAATTTTAATTAACAATTGCGAAATGTGTTGTTAGTCAGTTTCGCCTGGAATAACACCAACTATTCTGCAACAGCAACAGCATAGCAGAATCCAATCTGGCTCTGATATAATAATTGGATTTAAAACTGTGTGGTGGACTTTGTATTCAAAGTTTTTATTATTTTTTTATTTTACCAATATTGAGCAATATGGCTCAATTATGAAAAAATTGTTGATCATATTGTTACGTTTTTACCTTTTTAAAAACATGTTTTTATGAGTTCGTAGATTGTAGTTAAAATAGAATAAATTTTGTGTTTGGTTTCAATTAAAAATCTTTTATTTAACACAGTTATGTGCATCACTGCTTGTAATCTTTTTACAGGCAATAAATCTGTGTATTCTTAATTACTCTGTCTGTTTACAACTTTGTAAACAACAGCAATTACTCGACAGATCTTTCTTCCTAAAGATCTTCCAACCCAATCGTAGTTATAACTTAGGTTCGATCAAAACCTTTATCCACACTTAACTCCCTTTACTAAGTTAGCTCCAACTAAACTGGTTTTTACTTCACTATTGAATCAATATGACTCAATTTTAAGTTTTTTTTTTTAATTTTCTCCTTAATCCCATGCACAGATTCTCTAATATTTTGAGATCAAAAATAAGTAAAGTCAAGTTCCTCATCGTTAAAATAAATAGTTGTCCGATGGGAGAAAGTCTGGATCATAAGATTTGGTCTTTCAATGTAAGGCTTAGGGTTGGAATGTTATGCTGGTAAGTTATTGAAGACAAAAACCATGTCTAAAAAGCTCGCCATCTGTTGTGTGTTTCTGTTTTTTCTTTGTCCATATGCTGGTATACGCTTCACTTTACGATACAATATTCGAAATTGGCTTGATTCTTTTATGGTTTCAGAAAATAAGCAGTTCAAATGTTGTAAAAAAGATGGGAAAAGGCCACGGCTTTAAGCAAATTTGTATCTTACTAATGTTTTACAATAAATATTAAAATTCGGTAGATTTTTATATCGCATTTTTAAGTTTTACACCCAATAAAAATATTTAAATTTGGTTTTAGTACTTTCGGTTGTAATAATCGATCGATTAGTCCTAAGCTTGATCAAGCATAACTGTTTTGCTTAACTTTTTAATAAAGGATTACATGAATCACAGTCAGTGTTGCCGTTTTGGTTATTTTTAACCAAAATTGGTTGTTTTTTTTCTTTGATGTGTAGATGTGTACTTACTTTCCATAATGGTTATTTTTTCTCGAAGTAAAAGAATGAGGACTTTTTTCTTTTAACATTTGTTACGCGATAGAAACAAATGGCAATTGGACGGGCAAGGTCTAGATTAGAAATAGTTTCATCTGATCTAGTAATGATAGGGTGCCGAATTTCGAACATGAAATTTCGCCGTTCAACATCTCTCGGCATTAATTATGCGGTACTCAATTCCATTCATTTTTGGTCAATCCTGCTGCTTCCAAATGTTTTGCTTGAGTAGCTTTCTGAGTTTAAATTTAATCTTCATAGAGTAATGCCTTCAATTCATCATCTCCGAACATTTTTGCCTGACATGAGCGGTCTTCCTTTTTCGTATTAAAATCATCACTTGTGAACTACATAATCTCTCGTAGTTTGAGATCGGAGAACATATTCAGGATAAGCTTTGGTAAGCAATCAAAAGCAAAAGCAAAATTAAACTTAGTTGTTTATACTATTTCGTTCAGTGGATGAGAGAAATAAATGTCAGGCATATTTCAGTTTCACGCTATCGTTTCGTTTGGATATTTAGCGATTCATTAAGATATCTGTTATTAATATTATTCACAAAGAAATTGTAAAACTTTATCATAACCAGACGTCATCATATGAGAGCACGATATTTCTAGTGTGTTCTCAATTACTGTATCAAGTTTTTTTGACCAATCTATCTATATTCAGTCAATACTGCTATAAAATCTATATATAAAATGATATTTTAATGTTTTTAGCATTTGGATTTAAAATATTGGTTATATTTTGGTTACTTTTTTGTCGAAACTTGGTTACAAAAAATTCGAAGTTGTGGCAACACTGATCACAGTTGAGGTGATGGCAGGCTAGGGGTTGTAATGTGATAGGATTAGTTACAATTAGTGTATTAGAGATCATGAATTTTTCCATCATAAACTCTGATCTGTTAGAAAAATAATAAAAACTAGTGTACATATCGGCTGACACAATCAGCCGCATTCTAGCGTCTAACATTTATTTTATTTTTTATGCTTTAAATGCACTCCATTTGAAATTTTTCATACAGAATTTTCATTTAATAGATTTTTTAAATATAAAATAATTTTATCCAAAAAATTTATTTTTTAAAAGTTAAAAAAAATTATATGAAAATAAAAAAAATATACATACATACATACATATTTACTTTCGGTTTTTATTTGTAGCTATCCAGCTAGCATTTTGAATCGTAGAAGACTCTTTCGCGTTCGGAGCTAACGTTTAAATTAATGGTCCACGATGTCGTATTCCGATCGCATAAGTTTCGTCTGTAATTGTTTTAAGTGTATCGTAGACGACTTATGTAGAAGAGTCGTCGTAAGGACACAGTTTCTTCAGCTGCTCTTAACTTATACGATTGGAATACGACAACGAAGAATAGTCTTGCAACCATCGTAAAGAACATTCTTTATTGATTCTAAAATGCCTAAAGTGTGCTACAAAATAAAAGCTATTGTCCTATGTTTTATTTGCTTACAATTTATATAAAATAAATATAAAAATTAAAAGAGAAACTGAAAAAAGGATTATAAACTAAAATTATGTATCAGCCTTCTTTTTTCTTGATCGGTCACCAGCATGAACAAATTGTTGCTGGAAAACTTTATTAGTTCCCGCATCGTTTGCTGTAATGAATTAGTTTCAGCTCAATTTGGTAGCACAGGATTTTTTAACAGCGTTTGACCTACAATTTCCTTTTGTTTTTTTATTTTATTTCAATGTAAGTTCGAGAATATGTATAAAGTTCGAGAATATATATATAAGTTGGAGAATATGTATAATTTTAATTGTTCAAATAAAGTGCTAACAATCTTTAGATGCTAGTCAAAATACAAAAACTACGAAGTATCATAAAAAAGTCGTCAAAATGACTCGCAAAAACTACGTTAGATAGAGCAGAATATATTTCCAGTCCAATAATTTTTTTTTTTTTTTGTTTCTTAAGTTTTCGATTCAAGATTCTAACAATCACAAGTTACTCGCCTAAATTATAAACTCCGACTCATCGTCAAGAAATCATCAAAATGACTCACAAACGCAGCGTTTAGTAGAGCGAAATATATATTTCTTCTCGAGCAATTGTCTAGACAATTAAAAAATTAGCCGTCAAACGATCGAGCTCGTCAATGAAACATCCAATTGTTAGCTGGGTACACAAAAACATGTTTTCTCTTTGTATGGGCTAGTAAGCATTTTATAGGCATTTTACTCTCAAAGTACTGAACCGATAAAACTTTTCATAATCGGTGTAATAGAACTTGCGTAAAAGGGGTACAAAGAAATGTTTAGACTATTAATTAAATACATAGATAATAATAAAATAACAAAAAATGATAAATAAAATAGTGATATTACTCAATAAACTGAATAACTAATAAATATTTTAAATAAAGCGGTGGCGGTTAGAGTGCTCGCATACAACAATAGTGGCTCTTCAGTCCAAATTTAATTGTGGTTTGCAGACAAATCCATCTAAAGGAAGCCAACTGACATTTCGACTCACCTCTGGTGACAATGACCAACATTACACGAATAATCAGGCGAAAGCGCCACCAACTGGTGAAAGAGGGCCATGCTAAGTACGGATCACCACCATATGAAGACGAGCTACAGCAGACTAACCATCTATTCATGTAGCTTGATACCAATACTTTAATGAAATTGAAGCAAAGGCAATGTATGCTTTGTAGAAAGCCACAAGCCAAAACAAATCGATAAATTAAATAAACGATAAATATTTTAAATAAAAAACTTAATTTTATTTACTTCCCTATTATTGTTTTTCGATAATTCTATGGAATCCCTTTCTATCTTTTTTTTACAGAAATATTGTTTATAACCTGAGCATACACGATCTACAGGAACAACAACGTTTAGTTTGGCATTCACCCGAAGAAGACCAAAAAATGTGTGTCGTTAAAGGCAAAGATGAGGTAAGTCCATAACTAAGCCATCTCCTCACCTTCATTTTCTATAGCATACGTATCTTAAAAACTTCTTAGCGAAACGATTTACTCTAATCTTTTAAAACCTCATAATAAAGCAAGTAATTCCATAGGAAACAATAAAAATTACAACAAAAGCTAAATTACAACATTAAAATTTAATTTCTTTAGTGAAAACGAATACATTGCATTTTTAAAAGTCAACAGGCTGAAATGTAGAAAAATGCATTAAAAATAATGCACTAAATACAGTCATTTAGTATTTTTTTATTACTGGCATTTAAATTATGTTTTTCTTACTTCCATTTTTAATAATTAAATAAAGAAAGAAAGGAAAAAAACGCCAGAGAAGAAAAACAAAACGAACAACAAAAATGGCAGAAATTATAATTCAAACTTGTTCTCGCTCACTTGACTATTAAAAATTTCAAATTTTCCACACACATGCACTTAAATAATGAAAAAATGAAATAATTTTTCACATTTTTCGTATCCACACACACCAACACACGCACAACCACATTTTTATGGAAAACATTTTCCAACACACGTCTAACATTACAGCGGCATTTACAAGTTCTTGCTTTAAAACAGAAGAAATAATTACGGATTTATGTACTCAGTGAAAGCAGATGTGAGTAAAATATGAGCAGCAAACCGGTATGCACCCCCGTCTGATATCCTACAGGGCACGTTTTCCCAACCTAGTTCATCGATTGATAGTAGACTTGCATCACGGCCACCGACACTTCATGAGATAACGGAGGCTATAAAGGGGTTCAAGACTGGGAAATCTCGTGGAGTCGACGGGAATTGCTTAAATTAAATTAAATTGATCCGGCGCAAACAGCGAAGATGTTATATCTTTTAAATGCGCATATATAGGAGGAAGAGAGAATCCCCAATGAATGGCTCATGGGTACGATTGTCAAGATTCCGAAGAAGGGCGAACTGTCAGTGTGCTCCCACTATCGTGGCATAATGCTTCTTTCTATACCTTCAAAGGTTCTCACACATCTGTTGTTAATCAGGCTTAATCAAAACGTGAAACCGTTAATACACAAAACAACAGCTGGTTTTCTGGCAAATATGTCCAGTATTGATCAACTTAACACACTTCGCATTATTGTCGAACAGATCAATGAGTGGCAATCACCTATTTAATGGCCATTATTAATTATAACACTGCTTCCGATAGCAGAAAAGGCAAGTGAATGCATTTGGACTTCGTTACGACGTCGGGGTGTGGCTTCTAAATGTATCCGTCTTATAAGAGCACAATATGAGGATTTCAAACGAAGAGTTCTTCACAACGGCAAATATTCTGAAAACTTCAGGTCAACACCTGGTGCTGGCAGAGTTGTCTTTTGTCACCCATATTAATTTTGATCATCCTCGATGATGTTCTGTCTCAGGCATTGGATGATTATAAACGTGGCATTCATGGAAATTTCAAGGACGACATCTGTTTGATATCATCTCGTTATACTGATATGCAGAGCAAAATCGATGAGTCTGCCGATCAACCGTACCAAGACAAAAACTATGACTGTTCCAATGACCAGGTTGAATAACAAATTATGTATCGAGAACGAAAGCGTAGAACGCTCGGAAAGTTTCTGCTGTTAGGGCAGACTAATTACACCCTAAGGGGAAGTTGCTGGAGATATGCGCAACCATATTAACAATGTTAGAGCGGCTATTAGTCAATTCAAAAAAGTGCAGAAATCAACAGCTTTATCCATGATAGTTGCAAATAATTAGATCAAATTTAAAGTCCATCTTACTATATGATTGCGAAACCTGGCTGAAGCATGGAATATTGGCAAATAAGCTGCAAGTGTTTATAAACCGCTGTTTTAGACATATATTGAGAACATGGCGGCCAAGAATTATCTCAAATTCAGAGTTTTTGCGCAGATGCGATGAGGAGTTAGTGACAATCCAAATTAGACGTCGAAAATGGAGGTGGATTGGCCACACGCTACGTAAACCAGCAGGTGAACTCTGCAAAGGGGTGTTGGACTGGAATCTGGTACCAGAAGAAGCGGGGGGCCAAGATCAACATGGCGACGGACAATAAATGCGGAAATTGAAGTTTTTGATCAAAGCTGGAAAGAGATTAAGCCGATTACGAGGAACAGAGAGAGGTGGAGAAAGTTTTGGAGGCCATTTGCTCTTACTAGTATCCTAACCTGGACACATACATATATAAGCGGGTATTTAATTTGTTCCTTATAAAACTTTACTCTTTGACAGTAATAAAACTTACGGTCGATCAACTTAGTGCATTTTGTCAAATGGTTTCTTTTTAGATAATAATAAACGATCAGTAATTCAGTGTGATGCTACAGACGAATTCCCCCTGTAATGAATTCTGCAATCCACCGGACAATCACTCACAAATGTATGTGGGCTATGAAAAATACAAGGAGCACGTAGAAAAATTAAATCATTAGGAATTAATTCTTACCGTTATTAACGAGCAGCTTTTCACTTTTTTGTAGTCGGTCAAAAAGCCTTGAAACAGACTTTGAAATGCTGTTCCATACGTGAGAGTTATAATCTATTATGGTACGATATAGCTCTTGTATATATGAAAATTAAAAAGCAAAGTAGGTGGTTATCAGGGATACGAAAATCCCGGGGATCAGAGTTCCCTCAAACCCAGGCATCGTATAAGGCGAACATATCCAGCTTATGTAGAGAAATACGCGTGGAGACAGAAAAGCACTTAACCCTTAGTCTTAGAAATGAATTGATTAATTTCCGTGAAGTTTATACATATATAATTTTAAAATTCATCAAAATAGTGCTGTTTTTTTACACTTTTATATACCCACTAATACTATTAAGTTAAGAGCAGCACTAACTTGGCGAGAGCTTAGGTATTAATAACCACATACACACTCATACAATGTTTTCATTCAATTGTGAAGGTATTAACTAACTATTACATCTAAACAAATAAAAATAGCTGGAAAGCTAGAGTCGGTCAAGGACGATTATATAAAAACTTACTACATCACATTACGTTGTATGATAACTGACTTTGTGCAGTATTTTATTATCCGTTCTAATTAGATGGTTAATTTTACAGCTTTTAAAGTGATTGGACCAATGTGTCACTTTGCCTTTGCGTAGACTGTTTGTCCACGTTTTCTGGGGCGTTAACATAGATGAGTTTTATCTAATTTGGTAACAGTTTATAAAGTTCACTTGAGCTCAAATGGCGCAGGAGGTGTTGTATGATTCATTATCCAAAGTCTTTATACTTTTAGATGGTTTACCATCAGCAAGCTAATCGATTTTATTAAAGCGTGGATGTAGTTTAAGTCACTGGCTGCAGGCTGTTTTTGTCATAAAATCTTCACTGATTAAGCAAGGACAGCTTTAGCTAGTTAAATGAGGGACTTCTTCCTCATTATTGCTGCTACAGCAGAAGTTATTATGAGGGATCTTCAGACTTCAGAGGTTATAGTACCTAAGAATTTCTTAACATGTGATCTGAACAGTTTAATAACTCACCCTTTTAGTTGACCAAATAAATGCGGACAGATTTTTCTGGTCTTTGGTAATTGGCGGGTTCATTTAAAAAGTCAACCGGCATTTGTGAACTTTTTTGTTTATGCTATTATGTACACCACCAAGGGTCTTTTGGCCGTTCTGCTCTTTGAGCAAAAATTAAAAACCTCTTTCTATATTTCAAAAAAAAAAACTTTAACCAAATATTAAGGAATTAAAATTTACGCCATTACGAGAGTTGTGCAGAAATCGAAACAGCTGATAAAGTGAAGTAGTAAGATTCGAACTTATAGTGAATGCATCAGAACTTCCTAGCCAAGCTGCCTCAGTTTCTGCCGGTAATCAAAGATGTGTGTGGTCTTTCGTTGTTATGATTGAAACCAATTACTTTTCTCCTGATAAATTCTGATCGTTTTAATTGAATCGCTTGCACATTTCTCATTAATTTTTGACAGTAAAGATCGGAAACAATATTTTGACCAGATTGTAGAACTTCATTATAAATAATTTCCGTCCAACCAGACCAAACACACAGCATACATAGCCTTTCTTGGTATCAGCCTTGGCCTTGCCACTGTCTGTGAAGTTTTACTTTGCTTTGTCCACGATGTCTTTTGCACAATATTGTCGTACGCGATCCATTTTCCATCGTTTAAGGAGTGGTTCGATTTCATTCCCTTTTAGCAATGAAGGGCATATGGAAATTCGGTCCATTAAATTTTTCAATGTTAAATCATGCGGCACTAAAGCTTTGAATGACCTAGTTTTTTAGCAACGTCCACGCTGCTTACCATATATGCATGTCTTTGGCAATTTCTTCCGTAATTTCATTTACTTTTTGAATGATTGCTCGACCGGAGGAGGTGCATTTTTAACATCAAGATTATCAAATGAGCAAACCATTTCATTGCAGTTTTTCTAGTTACATCATCGTCTTCGTAAATTTAAAATTTTTTCAGTAGCCTCCGGCGTATTCTTACTGTTTCAATAGTGGAAAACGTAGAAAACCTTTCATAGAATAATGCGACTTAAATAATGTTTTCCAACAGCGTGAAGGGTAAAATGTCACCTTTCAAACATGTCACCCTGCAAGAAAAAATGGGCCTTAATACACAGTATGTTAAATAATATTGTTACGTTTTAACCTTTTTAAAACATTAAAGTTCTTTTGAATTGCGTTAAATAAAATAAATAACACGAATTTATAGTTTTACAGTTTTTTTTTTTTTCTGATTTCCAAACTTTAACTTTATACATCAACTCAACACTTTCGTTAACGCCTTGTACGACTTTACTCTTTGACTGTTAAATTACAACTGACTCACCAAGCATAACACGCCGCATTTTATAGAAAATTGTCATTAGTTTCGAATGTTCTAGTAAAGTCTAAAACCTTCTATTCAGTTAACTAATTCAACCACCAAAAATCGATTTGGTAAAACCGTTCAATACGCAATTGGTAACACTGTTGATAACACAAATAAGTATGGCATTGATAGAGTGATCGTAGTAGCCTTGACATAAACCAATAAAATAAATTCGATAATAAAGTTTGCAGTTCTAAATGTGTATCTTTTTTTTGACATTTTTATTTTTGTGTCAATATTAAACTATTTGTGATGTCACGACCTCTGGACTTAAAAAGTGATTTTAAGCCAATCCTTTTAGTGACAAGTAAATCTAAGTCAATTTTCGTTTTCCAAAATGTTACAAATAGCAGGTCAAACAGAATAAAACCTTTAATACTTATAGTAGCGTACATATTTTAAAATTATTATTGTAAGTGAAAGAAATAACAAAATGAGGGAGAGACTAAAGAATCAGCTTAACTTTTAAGTGTTACTTAAGCATGCAACTAAAAAAAAAAAAACAAAAAAATAGAAAAATTATATAAAAACATAACAGGTTAAAATAGAGTAAGGGAAAGAGAGAGAGAGAGAGAGAGAGAGAGAAAATAACTACTTTTGTTGTATTAAACGAAAGCGGAAGTTAAAAATGCAGCATGAGACCAAATCTATACAAATAAAAACAGGATATGCATGTTTATACAGTTGAGCAGAGATAAAAAACATATTCATGCTCATGCAAGCATTATAGCAAGAAAAAACAACAACATTAACTAACAATCATACGTGCACTTACACTTAAACAATTACAAGAATAAAAACAACAAAAATAATAGCATTTACGTACAAATCACACATACGAGTTCATACATGTGTACATAGCGGAAGATAATATGAGTTTGCCATAAATATGGCGGCTATAGAGTAACAAACACATAACGAAACAAAATTAGAAAAATTACGAAAAGAAAAAACTGCTCTTATTCGACTTTAAGTAATTTTTGTTTTTACATTTAATTATAACAACTAACCGACTGAGAACCAAATGCTTTATTAGGAAATAGCAAAACTTTGTGGGTTCACGTAGATCACGTTTTCTGTGATGTAATCAGCATGCCTTCAGACTGCATGCCAGATTCATGGCCATTTTATACTTCGAACTTCCCGCTCGACTGATATTTGACCAGTTTCGTGCCATAAATGTTTGTTGCTTACGATGTTCGGCCAAAAGATGCGGATTATTTGTCTAAGACAGTGGTTGTAGAATGTTTGCATTTCCTCGAACACAGCACAGCTGTTGATTATGCCTCCAGCTAGCCGTATGCTTGTCTTGCCTTTCAAGTGCGGTGTGATGAATATTCTCTCGTAAATCTGTTTCCTCCTAAATCTGTTATAACGTTGCCGAGACAACACAAGGATTGCAGGTTTTGAATTGGTGTCTGTTGTATGTTAAATTTACGAGTATGTGCAGCATTTATTTTATTTCTG
The DNA here is from genome assembly GCA_023159175.1 of Wohlfahrtia magnifica. Classification (NCBI taxonomy): domain Eukaryota; kingdom Metazoa; phylum Arthropoda; class Insecta; order Diptera; family Sarcophagidae; genus Wohlfahrtia; species Wohlfahrtia magnifica. Next base: position 645,476 of record JAKWBJ010000061.1, read on the forward strand.
TTTTCGATATAATTCTTTTGATTTCGCATTTTTCTGCTTAACGTCGAATAGTTTAGATTGCATATCCTGAAATAAATAGACTAACAGACATATATTGTCTGCATACTCTAATTCTTTGAGACATCTGCTTAAACTCCACGTTATTCCTCTGAGTTCGGATATAAATTAATTAGGAATTCCACCTAAGCTGGTACCTTCATGTGAAATGCGACACTGCATTTCTGTACAAGGTTTTTATATGAGTCACTATTTTCTCTGGTAATTCTTTGCCTCGAAAGGAGTTTAAAATGTTCTTATAATAAGTGCTTGATGCACTCTCTACAAGTCTATAAAGACAACATATGAAGAAAATCATCACTCTGATGACAGCTCATTACTTATCCTTAAACTGTTTATATGGTCAATTCATGATTTGTTCGACCCAAATCTTGCTCATTGAGAATGCTTTGTGACATTGTATTTGCCATTTTCGCTATAGCTTTGTTAACCATATTCAAAAGATGATACACTTTCAATTTTTATACTGGTTAAGGTCGCCTTTCTTCGGAATTTTTACCATGATATCTTCAAGTTCTTCGTCTTGGTAGTTCGTTTCCCAGATATTCTATTCTATCTCTAAAATTGGACTGGTGGTTTAACATTTTCCAACAATGGTTATAATGATGGTAACTTCTAGAATCTAGACAGTTCTTATTTAAGACAAGTGATGGAATCACTAAAAAAATTTAGATGAAATTATGAGAAGATTTCAAAGACCGCCACATAAGCAGCGTAGACGTTGCTAGGGAACTAGCAGATCATCACCATCAACAATTTGAAGAAAGCTGGTTACACAAAGAAGCTTGATGTTTTGGCGCCAAATAATTGAAAAAATTTTGTGTAATACATACACACATAATTCTTGTGTCATCAAAAGTGGAGCAATCATAAGCTGCATCCGATTCTATTTATAGACTCATTGAAATGCACCCACCGTTTAACGCCGACTCCGAATGACAGATTAGTTAGAAAATTTTAATACTCATAACCAGTCGCTAGCAAGTTATGAGGTACTACCGCTGTTGGATAGTCTAGATAGTCCGATAGTCTCGCTTGGGATTGAATCGAGGACTTCTTGGTTGGTAGGCGGGTGTCTAACCTACCTTATCACAACGGCACACACGTACTACAATAATTTTCAAATAAGATCAATGACGAAGCAACTAAAGCTTCAAAGCCAGATGTGACACTAAAAAATTAAATGCTTTGTGGTGGGATTCAAAGCGAATAATTCATTAGAAAGCTTATACAACCTTATCGAACGATTAATTCTGCTCTCTACTGTGAACAACTAAAGAGACTGAACCGCGCAATTCATTTAAAAAGTCCAGAATTGATCAACAGCAAAGACGATATATTTGAGAATGATAACGCCGGACCACAAGCATCTTTGATGATCCTGCAGAAACTGGCAGAAAATGGCAAAAGATTATTGTTCTAAACGGCTTATATTTAGTTCAATAATGATCATTTCAAATATGAACGATTTTTTTCGAACAATTAATATTTTACAGTAAACACCTATTATTTAAAAAAAAGAAAAGAAAAATTCAGCATGTTAAGGTTATAAACGTCACTCCTGTAGGAAGCATATTGACTTTCTACAAAGCATCCATTACTTTGTTTCAGTTTCAACAATCAATTTGATTTTCAAGCTAAATAGATGATTAATTTACTGTTGCTCGTCTCCATATGATTGTGTTTAGTGGTGAAGATCCTTGCTAAGTGGTGGTGAACCTTACTTAGAATTGTAATTTGTTGCTAGTATGTGGCATTTTCTCCTAAACATTCGTCTAATGCTTCATCATCGCCAAAGGTTAGGTGGAAAGAAACCTGATAATCGGTATCACCTCAGTAACTGGTAAAGAGTATTACTGCTAATGAAAAGCATTTGCAGCTCGTTGACTGAGAGTAGACCCCGTGTTTTTTCATGGACTATTATGGGAATTAATATGTTAGAAATAATTTTTTTGATTTTTGCTTGAACAGTGATGCATCTAAAAGAAAAGGTCGATATTAATCTAAACAAATTAGGTATCGTGTCAAGTTTTATTAAACTTTAACTTTTGGACTATAAGGCTGGATTTAGCTTAAGGGCCTAACCATCGACAGAGGTAACAGTTAATCAACTGATTCCAGAGTTTTATAAAAACCCATTTAATACCACGTTTTAAAGAAATTTTGTTACAAAAAGTTTGTTTGCTACTGTAGAGTTTATCTTTCAAGGATTTTAAAGTTAAATTTACATTTATATTCGTATTCTGCTTAAAAAAAAAAAAAAACTACGAAATGAAAAAGCCAAAAAAATCTGTGCAATTCAGTCACCGCTACTAAACCAGCAAAGCATTAGCTGCTTACTGACTGTCTAACTGACTGTCAGCATTGACTTGCAATACTGACAGAGTTGACAAAACGAATATTAAACTAAACAACCTTGATTTAAATATTCATCATAATGGAATTAATTTTCTTTAGATTTACTTTAGAAACTCGTACATCCACTATTTTTCCTTCATTTTTTACTTACGAGTAGTAGTACTACGATGAGCCCTTAATTGTTTTATATTGCGAGATAAAAAGAAAAGGCTCTTGAATTTTTTAAGATATTTTCTGCTTCTTTTTTTCGTGTGGTTTTGTCAAGTAAAGAGAGACAGACAGAGAGAGAGAGAGAGAGAGAGAAAGAGTCTTACAATAGTATTTCGTTGAAGTAAAAAGTAGGCCAAGTTGATGTTAAGAATCATATTTAAATTGTGGTTTTAAGTTTTAGTTTAATTCATTGAATTAATTTTATTTTATTATTTATATATTTCTTTTTCTAATTTAAAATAGTTCGTCAAAGTTTGTTTATAAACCAAAAAGAGATGAAATAAAACTTACAAAATAAAGTGAAATGGCATAAATTAAGTAGATGAGAGAGCAATATCGCAAAGGAAGTGATTTGGTTTGAGTTTCGTTTTATTTTGACAATTTAACTGTGGTTTTATTCAAAAAAAAAAAAAAATAAATAAATTTGAATAGTTTCAAGCTTTACGTGGCTGACATTTTTTATTTGACATTGTTTTCTTGTGTGGCATAATTTTAGGAGCTTCTCAAAATTTTTAATTGTGGCATACTTTTTGAATCTCTTGCAACTTCCTTTGTTATCTGTTTTCTTTTTTGCTGAAATAAAAGTTTTGCTTATTGTTTTAATTTAAATAGATTAGTGCTATATATAGAAACTGGACTGTTTTAAAACTTGTTTCTACTTGAGGGGGAAAAAAACCTCTTAATGAAAAGAAAGTGAAACTGAGGTTATTCTATTCATTTTTTGAACCCTTAACGTATCATTTTATTTAAAAAAATTGTAATTTTAAATTTATTATTTGAAACTTAGATATTGTATTTTTCATTTCCCGGTTGACCCTTGGGGTCAGATAAGAAACAGTAACAGAGCATTATTATTATTATTGCAATACTTACTCGGTCCAACTCTTGAAACTTCTTTGATATGACAAATCTTAACAATATTTTTAATTTCAGTGTGGTAATATTGATTAACTCATTAATGAATACCCAAACACTTGTCAAGGTATTCCAAATACAAGTACCCTGAGTTAGTCATAACTCAAGTATGCTAAACCTATTCATATAATATGCGCTAGCCTGTTCGAATGATCGTCAACAGCTCGAAAACGCTAATGATAAACGACTCGTTCACAAACCAAAAAAAATATATATTTTTCAGCAGAATATTTTCTCCTACAAGTTTTTTTTTTACACAAAAACCTGCAATATGTCTTTTATTGACACTGGATTCTATAGCAACTCATTGATTATCTTTCCGTAACTAACGTGCAACACTTTGCGTTTTCCGATGTTTAGAAAGTTGACAGATTGCTTTCCATCTCAGAAACTAAATAAACCACTAACAGTTGTCACACATATTGTTACATCTTCCTTTTCGGCACTATATATTGGGTATACAAGTTAATAATGTCGTTTGTTTTTGCTTGAAAGATGCATTTATTATAAAAACATTGTTCAAAGTATTGTCCACCGTTAAAAATATTTCTGGTAACATATGGATTCTGTGGAACAGAGAACTGATATGGCAAATGCTGCCTCTCGAAGCAAGCAAACCGTAGGTAAATTAATCCACTTGTTACTAGACTAAGAAAATCCGAATGGCCTTAGAACAGGACGAGTGAAGATACAACGCAGATTATATGTGAGGAACCTTATAGTAGCTATGACTGGATCTTGCTATATATGCCTAAAAGATGAAAGTCCTAATCGTATGCTAACGATATCTGCAAATAACAAAATGTAGGCTTTTTATTTGACATTGCCCGGCATTTGTCGACTTAGCTTGTTCAAAAAATATTTTACTATAAATACAGTCTTGCACTAGGCTATTTCAACGAAAACCAATCCAATGTAGGAATAGTGTAGACATGGGAGAACAACGGAACCTACTCCTTGAAACCAAGTTAGCTGTGCTGCTGACAGTTGCTCTTCGAACCTAACCTAACTTAGATTTATCATCGACAAACTGCTGTCCATTCCATTGCACTCTACCTACAGATAACTGTTAGTTTTTTTTAACAATTTAATAGATGCTATTCGTTAGAGCGATTACAAAATTTTAATTAGATTTTATTGACTTCTCTTAACGGACTAACTAGATTACAAAAAACGTATTTCTAAAGAAAACAAAAGTAATTAAAAGAAAAAGTACAATTAACAGTAGGCTATGTTGTAAATTATAAACGTTAATTTTACTGTGGTTACTGCAGTACCAAAATTGTAAAAAAATATTAGCTTTTAAATTAATAATTGAAAATTATTAAATAAATTAAATTTTTAAAGTGGCAAAATCAGAAAAAGAATTATCAAAGCTTTACTTCTTGTAGCCATAGCAAACAGAAGTAAGTCGCTTTGTTTAGAGCAGCGAATAGGTGCTTTCTTTTCAACTGTATAGCAGATGTTATAATAGCCAGTAGATGGGCTTATAAGCCTGCTCAAAATAAAACATTCCGTATAAAAACCTCGTTGTGATCTAAATAAAGTTACCTTGCTAACAATCACCAAAATGTTTACCAAACAATAGGTTGTCAAATCTTTTTCACACTGATATCCAGAACATCATTTTGTCTGATTTCTATAGCTTGTTTCTAATCTGTTTAGGGAAAATAATATTTTATCAAATCACTGCTTAAATTTTTTCCCCATCTTTGAGTTAATTTTCGAATCCCATCTCTCTCTTCTCTTGGCACGATCCAACTTTGAAGCCGATTATATATTTCTTCAGAAGAAGTGATTCGATGACATGTCAAAAAATATACAAAAGAAGCAATGTTCAGCGAATACTCCATTTGATCGTTTCCAACACTTGTTGGGCAACTTTTGCGACTTGAGGCCGAGCGTTGTCATGCAAAAGAATAACTTAATTATGCCAGTCTTTATATTCCGGCCGTTTTTCTCATAATGCACGGTTCAAGCAAAGTAATTGCAGTCTACTACCGATCACCGGATCGTAGCAGATCATAGTACACAGTGCCGTCTAGATTTCACCAAGAGTGCAAAGTCGTATTATAAATACTAAAACAGCATAATTATACTAACAAACAGGGTTGTCAGATCAACTTTAAGATTTTTCGCTAGATTCAATTTTAAAAATCGCCAAATCATTTTTTTTTTCTTCTTTTGAAGTTTTTAAAATAATAAAAAAAAAAGTTTAAATAAAAAAATTATTTGTTTCGAGTTGTTAAATTTCGCCAAAAGTAGACAAAATTCGCCATAATATTTATATATTTTATTAATTTTATTAAGCAAAAATATTAGCAAAAACAAAAGGTGTACAATGCTTACTATAACATAGTTTATAGAGCTTTCATACTGAGTGGTTTGAAAGAAAAAGTTGGTTTTAACTTTAAATCAACATTAAAACCTGGTTTTATCATGCAAAGTTATTGTATTAATTATGAAATACAACCTTGTTTTCGATGTACTAAATACAGTGCTACCAAGTTAAAAATGTTAAACCAGCTGATAATTGTAATGGCGCTTAATAAAAATAATAACAAAAAATGTGTTTACCATTTTGTTGCACTTATTCGTTGTTGATGTAAACAAAAGTGATTATTTTCTTTTAGAAACTTCTAATGCTTTTTATACATAATGACTTAATTTTAAAGCTCTTGTTCATTTTCTATTAATCTCCTTTTACATAATGAGAAATATTTTATATTCCGAAAATTTCTTAATTTTTTATAGAAACAAACTTGAAGTTAAAATTATATTTGCGAAAAATTATAGTGTGAACGCAATGGTTTTGGCTTTATGGTTTTAATATTCAAACCAGGTTTTAATTTTTAATGTGAAAACGGAATTACTTAAAGCTAGAAAACTATAAAAATTTATTTTCATGGTTAATATAAAGTACATTTTGGATAAATGTTGATATGTAGTCTAATTATTGTATAGGTATATGAATCTTAAACCCTATTCGCTTTATCTTCGAAACATTTCTCATTATCTTATACGTGAATTAAACTACACAATGCGACAAAGAAGAACGAAGCTGAAACACCTGGAAAGGTTTTTTTTAAATCTTTAATTACAGGTAAAAAACAATTTTTCGTACGTTCATACACTTATAATAAAGATACCTTAGCTGAATACCATCCCATTTTAGGCTTTTTAGTGGATTTTGAAAGAAAAGGAGTAGAGTTCTTTAATAGCCTTAAAGATTATGTGTGATTTCTTAAGCTGCAGGTTGCCGAAAATTGTCTCAGTTCTATATAAGCATTTAAAAATTTTTCGTTGGCGAAGTTTGGCTGCCATCTATAATCGACACATTCAAATACATACATGTTCACGAATTCCATAAATAAAAATTAAAATTTTTTTTTTAATTTTTCGTATTTTTTTTTATCAAAAATAGCGAACAAAATCGCCAACTAATTTTAAATTCGCCAAAAAGTCGCCATGTCTTCAAACCATATATTAGAACGCCAAATTACTTCTAAAATTGCCACGTTTGGCAAGAAATCGCTATATGTGAAAACCACGATAACAAGCAAAAAATATTAATAAATTGAGCAAAATTTTGAGGCAATTATAAATTCCAATAAAACCGAATAAAAACGCATCGAAAAACCTATGCCCCTATTACGGTAATTTTTTATATTTTTAAAAGGTTAAGTTGTTATCGATAATACCAAATTTTAAAATTTCAACTGAAAATTTAATTCAACTGAATAAAATTGTAAACCATAATAGAGCACCTATTATGAAACCGCCCGGTCGTTTGGGGTCTTTTTTTAACCCGCATTTTGCCAACCCTAATAAGGAAACTTTTATCCACTAGTTAGAAACAATTCTCTCAACGTATTGATTATATTTTTCAAAGTTATTTGCTCTGAAAAACATAACCTTTAAAAAATAAATGCGTATGTATCTTTCTTTATTTCTGAAAAAAGATTTTTTGTTGGGGTTGTAACTATTAAACACATTCCTTGTAAAAGCAATAAAAAAAGAAATCAACTTCCGTTTGCATTTTTAATAACTCAATAAATAAAATTTAAATAAATATTAAAGACCACAAAAGAAAGAACCGAAAACAAAGAAAAAAAAGTGGATTAAAAAGTTCAATAAAAAATTCAAACACATAGACATGCAAACACATACACACGTAGCCATAAATATACATATTTGCATAGGCATACTAATGCATATATATATACGACGTTCGTATTCTCTCATATATATGTACACATGGTATCAATGGAAAAATAAATAAAAAATTTCGAAAAAAGTGTTTAACACGCAAAAAAGTTGTTAAAGTTGAAGGAAAAATGTTTATTTAAATGAAAAACTTTTTTCTCTTCTTCTTTTCATTTCTTCTTTGCCGTTTTTTGCTCCAGAAAACAGGCTATAAAAACGGCAGTTAAACTAACAAATACGACTCTGCAGATAAAAAAAAAAAAATTGTTTCAAATACATACTACTTAAAAACGAAATGTCATGTGACATTTACACAAACTACAAATACAACAAAAAGGCTAAAAAGATTGGAAGTTACAAGGAGGTGTTGTGTTATTCCGTTACAATTCCTTTCAAATATTTGTTGTTTTTTTAAGATTAAACATAGGATTGTTGTAGTTTTTTTTTTAGAACTAAAGTTGTTTGTCAAACAGAAAATTGGTTTAGAAGTTTGTCAGTCAACAAAACACATTTAAAAGAATTGCTTACTTTTTTATCTAAGGGGTTTGTTGAAAAAAAAATATATTTTTTTAATTTCTAAGAGCACTTTTCTATCTATCTGTGCTCTCAGCCTTGATTCTTTTTAAAAACACATGTGTCACCATTTATGCCATAGAAGATAGTTTATTTGGTTAGGTAATATCATGTCAAAAATTGTTGGGTTTGCATATAAGCTAAAAATGTGGGATTTAAGCAGTACCATTTTGGAAGGTAAATCACTATTCCTCTTCCCCAGTTGGGAGCATATGTCTTTTCACAAAGCAGTCATTGCCTTATTCAAGTTCATAATGAATCAAGAATGAATCAATCTTCTTCAAGTTCATCCGAATCCAATCTCAGAAAAACTTCTCGTCTTTTAAAGCGATCCACTTTGAAGCTGATTTTATATATCTTCAAAAGAAGTGACTCGGTCATATGGCAAGAGATATTGTATCCGTCGAAATAGCCAATAGTCCGAAGGAGCAATGCTTGGAGAATACGGCGGGTCCTGCATTTGATCCTTTCTAATAATTGTTTGGCAACTTTGCAACGTATGACCGAGCATTGTCGTCCAAAAAAGTTGTCTGTCTTTATGTTCCGGCTGTTTTACTCATAATGCATGGTTTAAACGAAATAATTGCAGTCTGTTCCGATCACCGAGTTTGAGCAGCTCATAGTACACCATGCCGCCTTAATGCCATTAAGAGTGCAAGATTGATAAACAAAAAAACTAATAAACAAAAAATATTGTCGAAATGAACGAAATTTCGAAGCAGTTATAAAACCAAATAAAACCCCAAAAAAAGAACCAATAAAACCCGCTGGGTTAAGTTTTGTTTAAAAAACTCAGGTGTTTCCAACTCTGTTAATCTGTAAGAAGATAAGTTGAAGTCTCTTAATTAAACAAATTCCAATTAAATTTTTACGTCATAGTTTCTGCTGGGGATTCGAACTTTAGCCGCTGGCATTGTATCCTTGAACTCTAATCACTACACCACGCCACCTCAAAAATAAGGAGAGTAAACATCTGTCACTTATTCTCATCCTCCATTGAACGAAATTATGTAAATAACAAAGCTATGGTAGATGATAGGGAGATCGATTATTCGACATTTTTCAAAATCGGTTTTCGAATAATTGGAAAAGTAGCAGTTTTTAAAAACACGGTTTTAAAACCCATTAAGGCTCCCATCTATTATGAGCTGCAGAAATTTGCCCACACAATTGATTTTATTGAAACACGGCCGAAATATGCAAGCAGACATAAAGGCTTGATATTCCATCATAAAAACTCTCATAAACATATTGCAAGCGCAGTTAAAATCTATGGTTGAGAAGTTTGATTCGCCTGTCTTATACTCCAGACATTGACCTGTCTAACAAACATTTGTTTCGAACAATCTAAAACGCTTTCACTGGAACACTTACACTCTACATCAAATCCGGATGTCTGAATTCGGCCTGCTTTTTTAAATTTCTCGTAGAATCCATATGCTAACAAAAAGATCATAGTCAACGATGGCCAATCTACTTTATTCTTTAGTTGCTACATTACAAACCTCTGGTCTTTACACTGATTAAGAAAAGAATTCCAAGTTTTGAAAGATCGTCTTCAACATAATCTTTCTATCAGGGTTCCACTCATCGTCTTCTGCACCTTCTCTCGTGTAAAAATTTGAAAGGTATTTTCGCTGGAACATATTCACTCAAGTCCAAGCCAAAGTAAATATTGTATTTTGATATATCTTACGACATCGATGTCTGCATAAAGGTCATACAGTTCGTGGTGCTTGCAAAGACCTATAAAATGTATGAATCATCGTCATATCTCCAAATTAATGTCATTCGTTTTATTTATGGCTGAGATAGATAAATTTGCCAAATTTTTCAAGCGTTTAGATACCAATATTTTATTATGATCCAGTCTTATGTAATCTGTTCGTTGAAACCAGCAAGACCCACTTTCATCTTCTCTTTTTAAATATTTGCAAAACCACCTGTTACATCTGGCAATGTCTCAATGTCTCGCAATGATAGCAATATCATTGGCATATACGAGTAACATATGTCGAATTGTGCCAATTCTTTTGTCTGCTGCATCTCGCAAGATTTTTCTAACAAAATATTAAACACGTTAATCTATCACCCTGTCTGTAAACTCGTTTGGTATTAAGTGTTTCAGAGAGTTGTTTTCCTATTTTAACTTATAAGCTAACGGCGAATAGGTACACATATGTATCGATTTGTTTCTTCTTAGTCTATTCCATAGTTTAGCGTAATGTGAAAATTTGGTCGTTGGCCGATTTTCCAGGCCTGTTATGGACTAATTATATCATTTACTCTAGATTACAATCTTCCACAGAGAACGCTCGATAACTGTACCTAATACCTTATTGTAGCGATATCATCCACTTGAATCGTCCTTTAATCTTATTCATAATACCCGCATAAGTTTTACTCATTGATCACAGACGAGTGCAGATACCATATCAATCAATTTAGTATTTTTCGTCAGTGTAGGTGTGACTGACCTCTTCTCTTTCAATTGGCTTTAGGTGATTATCACCTGCAAGGCACTGCTAACGCTGTTCAGTGGACGAATGAATACAATGCATCGACAGGCGCTTGTATGTGTTGTTATAGTCATACGTTATGATTTCAATGTAACTCCATATCAAGCTTATGCTTCCGACGTCCGCGCTACAAGAAATAGTTGTTCGATTAGTCTTTTTTGTTAGTTGTAAGCCAGTTGACTGTTGGGGACTGATGAAACACTCTGCAGTTCACTAAATCCAAAAAGTGATATTCCAAAATACAAAACGGACGATTAAAACAGACCAACAATGAACGCATCATTCTCAGGAAGACTTATTGATCACCATGTCGTGAAACATAATCAGGTAACAATACGGTCATATATTACGATTCATTCGGTTACAATGCAACTTCATATCAAGTTTACGTTTCTGACATTCTTTTTACGTTGAATCTCAAATAGTTCACAACAACTCATTGGCCACCATTTCATAACACAACAGCAGACAAGCACACTACCACAATTCATAGCTAAAACTCACAGCGACCCGAAGGAGTTTTCCACATCAGATTGAGGCTGCGAATAAAGTCAGCAATCCGATACGGTGAGAGAAAAAAATACCTCTTTTGCAGTCACTACAAAGAAGAACTGGGCACTCACAAAGTACGCGTTTTTATATCTCAGCACTGATCCTGCAAAATCCGTAGAGATCATCCCCAACATTTTTCAATATGCTCTGATGGCATCTAAGATAACAATTACTAGTAAATAGACCCGTCGCTCTAATTGAACAGCAATAGCATTCTGGATCTACTAGAAAGTGCGAAATAAACCTCCTCGGCTGTCTTATACCAGAGGCACTCCAGAGAAAGTTAATCATCCCCTTTGTGTATCCCACAGGAACTCCGACGAATGGCTCGGAGTTCGATGAATGACTTAAAAGTTAATGTAAATCTTCCAAGAATGCCCTTATGTTTAGGGATCTAACATAAAATAACACAGCTGTGAACTCCATATTCATTGAGAGGTGTTGTGCAGTGCATAACAACCTTTGACCTAGCCCCACAGGTTGACAAAGCGCCCAAGGCCACATAAATACTCATCACTCATCAACACCGCTTATTAAAAATAGAGTATCATAAGAGAAGGAATATAGAATCATTTGCGGAGTTTTTATTTCCCTACCTCTCCAAATTGAAATAATGACTTCCCATAAATCATTCAGTTGTTAGTGGATTAACAAATTATGGTGCATAACATGCATATAAATAAGGTCCCAATATATGCTCTGCACATTTTCCGGGAAAGTGCTCCTTGGTATTGAAGGAAAAACTCATTAACGGAAATGTTTTCTTTTTTTGTCTGCTTCCCTATTTTACGCTTTTCTCACACCTGCTTAAGAAACCAAGTGTAACGTTTTAAAATAGCAATTGGTTTAAACAAAAGTGCTACACTTGAGATTCTTTTAAGAATAGAGGTGGGTATTGAGGGCAGTAAAACACTATTCTCTGTAAATATTTATAAAAATAGTTATAATAAAAAAGTCTTTAGAATATGCCAGAGGTGGAAGTGAAAAAGGGAAAATAACCAAAGCGAAAATTCATTTGCCATTGTAAGCCTTTTAGCATTTCGCAAAATATCTTGATTGTTTGCTTCTGCTCATTATTGTGTTGTAAGCCTAACAATATGCTTTGCTTTTGTATATATTTTACATCAGAATTAAAATATGCAGTGCAAATTGTTGTTACCCATAAGTTTAATACCTGTGTTGCATACCACGTACATTGTACTCGTACTTCGTGTCTGGCTGGCTGGTTGGCTGGTTGGCTGGGTTTTATAAGAAGTCATATTATAAACTACTACTAATTGCGTGACTATGCAAAATATTTCTTTTGGCTTAATTGCATTTCTGCACATAAACTATGTTTCGTATTTTTTATTCTTAAGTCTACTTTTAGGCGCTAAGAAAAACTAAGAATACTCGTTTAATAAAATAAAGTACTGATTTAAAAAAAAGTAACTATAAGTTAAGAAAAAAAACTTGTTCTCCCCCTCTGTCTCCATGTATATTCTTCATTACTGTTAGCGTATGTTACCACCAGCCTGGCTGAAAGTGTATGTCTGGCTTTTCTTATTTATTTTTTATTTTCATGTGGTTGCTTAATTTAAACGTTACTTGTAGAAACTCATCTAGTAAACCTATCAACTCCCACACTTCCATTACGCTTTTGTGTGTTTTTTTCTTTATTTTTTTCGGTTTTCGAGTGCAAAATAGAGCAAAAGAAAGAAATAAAAATCTCAAAACTATTCTAAATCGTATCTGACGTCTAACGTTAAAACACTAACAATAATGGCGACTTTATTCTGAGTTGTTTTCCTTTAAAGTTGTTAAGCTTTTTTGTCTTGTGGCTGTTGTTGTTTTTACTTCCACAGATTTATTTGGGTCAAGAAGTTACCCATTTAGAATAATATACCTCGTTATACAGAAAAATACAAGAGAAAGGAACTCCTTTTTAAATGTTTTCAAAAACTTTATTTTTCGTTTTTCCTTTTAAAAATAACAATCGAAGGAAAAGGGAGAAAAAATGTAAGGACAACAGTTTGGCTTTGTTTGCATCAAATAAGATACTGGGACGTGGGTAGTTTTCTTTTTCAGAAAAAATACCTTAAATTAAAGGAATATTAAAGGAAACAGTTACCAATAAAACATCTTTGGGTTATCCCTATAAACTACAGATCTCATCTGCCTTTGGACAGAGGTTACCAACTGATTAGTAAAAAAGATTCTTTATATCCTATCCCGCCTTAAAAAAAAATCTTATAATACTTCAAAGACTTTATATGACCGTAACTATTACTAAACCAATTCCATAAGTTATTAAGCATTTTTTTTTTCCACAAAAAAGTATTTTATTTCTAAACATCTTCAAACGTGCATGCAAATTAAAGTGACATTACCTGCGTATTATTCAGTGTTACCAACTTTCTTGATCAAAACGCGCAGACCTCCTACTTAAAAAGTGCCAAAAAGCACTAAATTATAATTTAAGTAACTATTTGTACGCGCTGTAAAAAAGCGTTAATATAATATTTCAAAACAGAATATTGCTACGTTTTTAACCTTTTTAAATCGTTTGTGTTCTTCTAAATTGCGTAAAATAAAATAAATGAAGCGAATTTATTGTTTTGCTTTATACAGTGTTTTATTTTCAGTCTAACTCTGTACACAACGTGCAACTTATTTAACTTCCGCTTAATGCACAAATTTATTCAATACTAGACTCGCAGTACGACTTTGCTCTGCGACTGTAAAATTATAATTGACTATAGTTTTAGTAAATTAACATTAGTTTTGAATGTTCTAGTACATTCCAAAGCCTACTCTTCAGTTTCCGTTAGGATTGAATTACATATCCGACGTATAGTGGTATTGGTAGCACTGTTCAAATTAATAAAGCCTTGGCAGGGTAATCTTAGCCTTGACAAAAACCAATACAATAACTTTCATAACAAAATTTTTAGCTTTAAATATTGGTGCATCTTTTTAGGCGTTTTCCTTTTAAATTAAAAAAAAAAACATTTTCAAATTTTTATTTTTACCAAGATTTTTCAATAATTTGAACGATTGCTTAGAGCAAGACAACAACTTAAAATCGTTTTCTTTATTTTCGCGTTCAGGTGAAAGAAAATACCTATGGGAGCTGATGTAAAACTAGGTTGTGTTCTTTCTCCATTGCTATTTAGCATTATCCTCGATTGTTTGCTGCAGCGCGTTATAACCTGGAAACTTAACACAAAGTTAAAAGACCTGGATTAAGAAGATGACATCTAGGTATCTCCAAGCTCACAAGTATTGCGAAATGCATGAAAAGCTGGATTCCATGCAGACAGTAGCATACAGAACGGATTTGCGAATAAACATCTCCAAACCCAAAAATCAATGCTAATAACACAACGATATTTTGAATTTAAAACAGAAATTTGGGCGGTGCCCAGTCTTTTGATATCTCGGCAGTATCCTCAAGACGTACAGCGGTTCCAGTTTTGATATTCGGAACAGATTGAACCAGGGTAGCCCACCTTTTTCCCGGCTGATTGCTATAGGGCGTTATCCACATGTCTCTTTAACACAGGTGTGAAGTCTATTTTTGTATGGTTGCGGGTTATGGAATGCGGCTGTGACTACTGTCAACAACTTAGTGAAACAACTTAGCGAAACTGACCATTGAATGGTACTCGCAGGGAAGCAGACAAATCGGAAGGCCAGCAGATTCCTAGAAAAGCGGATTGAAAGAGAAGGTGCTTTCCATATAAGCTTTAGATAAGCTTAGATGGAAAGAATTTGTTATAAAGTTATAATCACTTTGGGATCTTTAAAGGATCTAGTAATAGCAACTTACAAGTTTAGTAATGTGTAAAATATTTTATTGTTTCTATTCGACTTAAATTAACTTTTAAGCCCTCACAAATGGGCCCTTAGACTTGAAATACGTTTCAAAAACACTATTTTTATAAATTTTTGCACTAATTTTATCTGCAATAACGTAATTTGTACGTTTACAAGCAACATCGTTCATACGACAGCATGGAATTTGGGTACCATAACACTTGAAGCCGAGAAATGTTGACGAAGAAAGTTATTTTTGCATTAAATAATTGCTGACTATGAAAAGTACTGAATAGTAACCCTAAGAAATGCTCGGTATTTGGTGCAACTGAATCCACTTATTATGAACTACTGAAATCGAACTAGACCATCACAGTTAGATAAGAAAATATAAAATGTTATGGAAGTATGAAATCGTTCGGATAAAATACTGTCGAGTTGACTAGTTCTGATCATGATTAATGGTATTTTGAACATTTTCGGCAACAGAGCTCTGCAAATATGATCATCGAACTAGAAAAAAGAAAAAAACGTCTTCACTTCAATATTAATTTTATTTTAATTTTCTTTTTTTGGCTTCCCTCCATTCGTTAAGAAGCATGATGATAATGGTCAATAACTTTCCACATTTCTTTTACGCTTTTTTTTCTATTTGACTTTTTATTATAAATATTTATTGAACATGAGTGTAGAGTGTTAAGTGATAAGTGTGTGCGTGTGTGCGTGTGTTAAATAATGCAGATGATGCTGTTTTTATGTATGAATAAGCACTAAAATGCATTAAAAAAGCAACGGAGTTATAAGAGTTCAAATGCAGCAACACATTCATACGAGAGGAGTATAAATGAATGTATAAATAAATAAATATTCATACAATATATGTACATACATACATATGTATGTATATGTATACATATATACTTATATATACAATACAAGCTCTTTTACTATTTAACAAATATTATTTAAAATGTATGTTAATAATATTCAATATGTGCAATCGTATATGTTTATATGGATTATGTTGATTTTATTGATTTTTAAAATAAATAAATAAATAAAAATATATTTTTTCTATTTACTTATTTATTTATTTATTTATTTAGTTTTAGTTTTATAAAGAAAAATAAATTATTGTTTTTAAATCATTTAGTTTTATCACTTTTATATATTGTAAGCTCTTTTTACTGTATAATTTTATTTTATATTGTATGTACAACATCCGTTTCCGTTTCCTATAGTTTGCCATAAAACAAGTAAAATTATTTAAATTTTAAAATTTGTTGCTTCTTTACAAATAAAATGTCTTTGAAATTTTTCTCTTTTTTTTGTTATTTTATGAAATAAAAAATATTTACTAGTAATGCTCTGACTCTGATAATTTTTGTATTTCATTTTACATAAAATAGAATATTCGAACAAATATTTCATTTTTTTAATCAAATCTCTTTAAAGCAAAAGATAAAGAATATTGCATATTAAATGAAAAGTTAAAGAGAATATTGCCTAAAAAAATCTTTTTTATTTAAAATATTACACAGAAATTTTAGATTTTTCGTAATTTTATGTTTTTTTTTTTTATAATAAAAAAATTTTTTTTTTTTGAAAAGTCTTTCAAATGTCAGAGATAATCTCTGACAGTTGAGTATAAAATGTATTTAAAAATATTATTTTTAAAACAGATAAAAAATTTAAAAATAAAATAAAAAAATTTTAAACTACATATGTATGTATTAAAATAATTTTTAACTCATAGAATGTTCTTGAACTCAAGATTTAAATACGGATTATTTGTATATAGGTCAGCGATTCAGGAGATTTTACATTCGATATCGGGAGTAATTTCATAAAATTTTAAAACAATTTACTTAGAAATTTCCTTTGATATGAAATCCATGGCTGGTCAAATGTTTCTCAACCTATGTACTTACACACGAGGATCATAGAATAATGGAGTCATACAGACCTATAAGCCTATTTTCTAATATATCCAAGTTGTTTGAAAATTAACCTTTCTGACACGGGTTTGTTTGGGTAAAATTTTTCTAAAACAAAACAAAATACAGATTTAAGGTTTCGCAAGTTCCTTCAACTAAACATATGCTTTCTTTTTGAGGTTTTTGTCAGTACTAACTTTACTAATTTATTTGGCTGTATAGCCACCTAAAATTAAATACTCTCAAACCTCGTTTATGCGAATTTAAATTTATGCGGTTTTAAAATTTTTTTGACTTATGTATTATACCCTTAAATATAAAACAGCAATGCTGATATCAGTCTACAAATGGACATGCACAGAAATGTAAAATAACTCCAGATTGTTCTCATTTTATTAGTGAATTTAGCAATTAAGTAGAAGTTGCCGATAACAAAAATATTTATAGGGTCCGCCACCTCTGGTGATGATGACAAACATCAGACGAATGATCAGGAAAAATACTCCACCTACTGGGAAAAAATTGCAATGCTAAAGTAAAGATCATCACCAATTAGCAAGGATCTTCACCACTACGCAAAAAAAAAATTCATACGGTGGAAGCTACAGCGAATTAATCATCTACTTAGCTTGATATATCAAATTGATTAAAGAAACTGAAACAAAGCAAAATATGCTTTGTGGAAAGCCAATATGCTCCCTATAAGAGTGATGGAAAAAAGTGTTTCGTTTTATGCGAATTAGATTTATGCGGATTTTCGTGGAAGGAATTGATCGCATCAAACGAAGGTCTCAGAGTAGTCATTACCCTCCTGATAATGATACCTGGTTACCTGTAAATATCTTATTATATTTTGTATTAGAAAAGTAAAAATAACAGCATTTTTTGGATGATTAGTCATTTTGCTGTACGTGTTCTATCATGGCTATTTACAGGCATCGCATTTATCATCGAACTTTTAGTGTTTTCGATTAGATTTAGGATCATTAGCCATGCAAATGTAGCAACGACTCTTTAGTGACAAGTTTGTCCCACTTAGAAGTATCTGATAAGCTTATAGCATCCTGGCAAACTTTTTTATAGATGGTTTTGTTTATCAAGCTCTAGAGCTGCCCGGAAGTTAGCGTATCGTGTTATTCGATTACGATTGGCCTCTTTCTTTAATTTTTAGTTGTTAACTTCACGCCAAGTTATGTCCATAACATCTACTCCGCGTTTTGTGTTTTTTTTTTTGAAAGTTATTTCCATTATTAAAAAGCAGTCTCCTTTCGAGTATAATGCATTAGTGGTGGAAAGTGTACATTCTTCATCTTTTTGGTTACTACAGACAAAAGAGTTCAGTTTTTGTTGTACTTATATCATCCTTTGGGTTTGGCAGTAGCTTTTTTTAGACGACATACCTAACTTGAAGCCGGCTGACCAGACGGAGTGATGTAAACATATTATTTGTTACCGTATTTATTCCATATTGCCTGTAAAAATCAACCAGAGCCAAAATAGCATTTCCTTCTACATTTTCCACTGACCACCGGTAAATGTTCCATGCAAAGGATAGCTATTGGCTGTATACCACAAGAGTAAAGAATATATTCAGTAAAACTGATTCGACCTTTAAAAGGAAATAACTGTTCATTCACAGTCAAATTTTTACCTGGATAATAGCTTCTACCTTCTTATCCACATATTTCAAATATTCGAGATTGGAGCGGCTTTGCCTGTTTGTTTATATGCTGATGTTGTAGGAGTATTATCGCATGCTTTCTATAATGGGGGGCTGTGATTTTCCCAAACATCTGGACGATAATAATCGCTGGTATTATTTATAGCCATAATCAGTGAAATTTGAATGGACGCGTCAAGGTTTTTTACAAAAATCAAAAACAATTTGCGAAGTTTCACCATTACAGCAGCATTATCCACCGCAAACACTTACGGGTTCCCTGTTAGAAGTCTACATCTGTAAATGCTATCAGTATAGTAAGGGTAATAAAGAAGCTGGTGCAGATATTAACTGAATGTGACTGTATTCCTAATCATTAATTCAGATTCAGAACTAATCACACATGAACAAACACTTAGAATGGTGAGAATTAGAATAACTTTTGATGAAAAGATATATTGTTGCCCTTTTTTTATCAAAGTTTCTAAGCGTTCGACAAAGCATGGCATCAAGGCCTGATTTATAAACTAAAACAAAATTTACCATTAAATGTTTTCAGCCTATTACAAAAATTAATTGAACGAAATTTTAAGATTAAAGAAGGCGGAGTACCCCAAGGAAGCTTCCAGTGACCCATCCCTAATTTGATATATACCTCCGATGTGCCAACATCCAGTAGTAATCTCAATTCGACATTTTCTGATGATACAACTATTATATGCGTCAATAAAGAGCCGTAGGAAGCTACTCTGTTTTTGCAAGAACATGTAGAGCTGCCGGAAACCTGGTAAACTCAATTAAAGATAAAAGCTATCGAGCAATAATTTAACCTTGTAGCGAGTCTTGTCTAACTATTAAAAGAAATGACCAAAAAATAATCCCACACAGTTCTGAGGTTAAATATATGAACATACACTTTGACCGCTGGCTAATATGGAAAAACTACACAGATGCTAAGTTAAATCAAATGAAAATAAAGGCGATACAATTAAATCAGCTTATTACGAAAAACTACATGCTTAGCTTGGATTGTAAGCTCCTTTGTGCTATTGAGTACAGTTATGTGGCACTTCTTTAACTTCAAACATTGAACGAATGCAAAGGTGCTAATACAAAATATTACGACTAACAACCAAAGCTCAATAATTTGTAAGAAATTCGAACATTTATAAAGACCTGAACGTGCCCATGGTTAGAGGGCAAATTGCGAAGTATGCGGAGACGTATTTAAAGAAACTATAAGTGCACCCGAACTTACTAACTCGTAACTCTTGAATAATGCTGGCCACATTCGATTAGGAAGATTGAGATATTCAGACCTAAACCACTGTAGTAAATTTTGTGGAAGGCAATTAAAATAAAACTGAAATAGTCGCTGAAAAATCGATATTTTATATTTTTGAGAAAACCGAGGATTCATGGAGTACACTTGTATACATAAAAAAGTTATCCTATGTTCGTTATTTAATAACTTCAAAACCGCTCAACCGATCTACAAATCAATGCATGTGTTGGAGAGGTCTACTTT
Source organism: Wohlfahrtia magnifica (assembly GCA_023159175.1). NCBI lineage: Eukaryota > Metazoa > Arthropoda > Insecta > Diptera > Sarcophagidae > Wohlfahrtia > Wohlfahrtia magnifica. Next base: position 665,789 of record JAKWBJ010000061.1, read on the forward strand.
CACTAATTGTTTTCTTTTTAAACATGCGGTGCCACGCCCATAAAAATATTTATTTGTCTATATTTTGAAAACGATAATAGTAAGAGTCTCTAAATTTGGTCCACATCATCAAAAAGTAAGCGGATTCGCATAAGTGGGCGTGGTACCTCCCATACAAGGTATATATTGATTTTTGTGTATCGAGAAGTTTAATACGAAAGTTAACGTAACAAAAACTTGTGTAAGTTAACAGGATATGTGTGAAGATAAATACGAATATAAAATTTTTCTGTGTAGTTAACAGGAACTGCTATGTTAGCACTACTTCCACAATTGTGGATTATAAAACATAATTTTGGATATAAAATAATTAAAATAAGGTAAAGAATTATAAAGATTAAAAAGAAATATCGTTCGAGAGATAAAATACAAATAAAAAATATTAAAAAATCGAATTTAAGATGATATTTGGAAAAATTGAACCTAGTGGGCTTTATAGCCAAGATATCAAGGCTTCAGGGCCACTTTTCCTTTTTGGGTTGCAAAGTATTAGATCGGAGATATATATATAGGCCGTAGGTAACTTTTTTGGGTAAATCGAACATAGTGGGCCTTATAGCCAAGGTATTAAGGCTTCAGGGCCACTTTTCCTTCTTTGGGCGAAAAAATACCAAATCAGAGATATATAGATCGTATATAACTCTTTTTTTATTTTTGCAAAAATTTGCCCCCTCCTCTCCCCGACCAACCAATTGAATTCAATGCAAATAATTGCATAACAAAAAACATAATGAGAATTAGGAAATATTTTTTCAAATTTTTATAATTCTTTACTTTATTTTAGTTATTGTTATCCAAAATCATATTTTAAAATCCCCAATTGTGGAAATAATGTTACCATAGCAGTCTCCGTTAACTTAACAGATTAATTTCATATACGTATTTTTCGTCACACATATTCTTTTAACTTACACACGTTTTTGTTATGTTAAGAAAATCGTATTTAACTTCACACACATTGTATATCACGAGAAGGCTTAGACTGGCAGTTTCTGAACAAATACAAATTATCAGTTGAAAACTTGGCGAAATTGGTTAAGTGACAGGGCACCTCCCATACAGACTACCTCCCATTTTGTATCAGGGAGAACGGTAAAATAAGAACTTTCTGTTTTTGGCCTAAATGACTTGGCAGTCAATACAATTCATCAGTTTTTAAGCAGGCGAGATTGCATAAGTTGGCGTGGTATCTCTCATACATAGTAACTATTCATTATTGTATATCATGAGAACGGTAATAGTAAAAGTTACTAAATGTGATTTAAACAGCTTCTTGGATAGGAGACATCATCAGTAAATTACTGGGTAAGATTAAATAAGTGGACGTGGCACTTTATATTCATATTAAACATGGAACTTTGTATGTGTGGAAAATTAAGCGGGAGAGATTGGCTAAGCGGGTATAGCACATCGCGTAAAAGTTATTCATATATGTACTCTTATCTACCAACTTAGATCAAAAAGTTCCCGGAATTTTTTCAGAAAATTAAAAATACAAGTTTATTCATCCAAGTCTATATTGTCCCCTTCGAAATAAACCTCATCGACTGCAACATACTTATGCCAGCGCTTGATCCAATCATTTTTTATATTCGGTTTGCGGTGCGTCCATTAGTGCTTCCAGCGATTTTTCCATTCTACCCTATCGGCTGCTGAAACGCGTTCCCCGTAATGGTTTTTCAACTCGATTGAATGGAAAGAAGTCACAGGGAGCCAAAAAAGCTGAATTCGGTGGCTGTTGAATGGTATTTGTTGATGATGGCACTGTGCGGCGGTGCGTTATCATGGTGCAAAATCCACGAGTTTTCTGCCCACAATTGTGGTTTTTTTCGACGAATTGCTTCACGCAAACGTCTCATAGTGCCCAAATAATACCCTTTGTTTACTGCCCGGCCTTACGGCAAAAATTCATGATGCACTACACCGTTGCAATCCATGAAAACCGTCAGCATTGCCTTCTTTTTAAACTAAAGACGACGTGGTTTTTTTTTTGGTCTCAGCTCATTTGGTGAACGCCATTCACTTCCTGACGTCTGGATGGCGTGTTGTACTCATAAACCTACGTCTCGTCTCCAGTAATGATCTTCTTCATGAATGTCGGATCGGATTCACCCTCGCAAATCATGTCTTTTGTGACCTCAACACGATCTCTTTTTTGCATGGAATTGAGGTATTTTGACACCAACTTTGCTGCTACACGACGGAAACCCAAATCGCTAACTAAAATGTCTTGGACGGATCCCTAGACAATATTAATTTGCGGTTATTGACCAACATTTTTTTACTTTATCGATGATCTGCCACACATAGAGATAGGTGTCCTCTTGACTACGTAGCTTTTGCAAATGTCAAGCTATGACGCTAAGATTTAGCGGTAATTTCAACAACAGATGTACCAACTTAACAGAACTTTTAGATCACGGTGGTATATAAGTACTTATATAACAATAAGTTATCCTTTTGTTATGGTGTTTTTTTTCCTTCAAAATTTTCTTATGAGACATACAAATAATAGGTATACAACACAAAGGTTACCAGCAACGCGGAAAAGGTTACTCTATAGCTGTCGTATAAACTGCAGTACTGGGCTTCTGTTTGCAAAAATTCACACTCATTGCTTCCTTTTATGGGCATTAACATTTTATTGATTAATATGTTCTTTGTTAAACAAAATAATTTGGAATTCCGGTTAATAATACTCGTATTCCCGTTAAAATATTTATGAATTTATGTTTAAATTAAAATCCATTAAAATAGATGAACGGAACGTACGTACGTACGTTTAATTAAAAGCATATTTTATACTCTTTTGTTGTTGTTATTCTTCTTCTTTGGTTGTTTATTATAAAATTTAATGAAAAAAAAAACTTTATAGAAAATAAAATTGCAACAACAACAAATATTACGCGATGAAGAGTATCAGTTAATATTTCAATATTAATTTCAATTTTATTGTAATTAATAAGCCAACATTAAATAAATTTCCATTTTACTTTTTGTTTTTATGTTTTTATGTTTTGTTGCTGGTTAAAAACAAGGACAATCATTTATGATAAAAAGCAAATATTTTTAATTAAAAAAAACACTTAAAAAGCATATACCATACATATGCAGTAAGGACTATAGCCCACGAAGAGAGGGAAAGTAGCAGTTGATTTATTCAAAAAATTTATAGTGAAAGTTTTAAAGGAGCATGTTTTACATATGGTTTTATGAAAAAGATCAGTATGTGTGGTTTTTTGTCAACAAAATAAAAATATTTTTCTTAAATTATGGCCAATAAATTATTATTAAAATAATATTTAAAAATAGGCCTTTTTAATATATAATTTATTAATATAATGCGCTTATCTTTGTAATTAAATCACGGAAATTTAAAGGATTTTTTCAAAAAGAATTTTCGGTTAAATTGCTCTTTTTTTGTTAATAATAAATAATAATTCCTTGAAAAGGCTCTTTTATATTTCAAATACAAAATATACTGCTTCTGTTAAATATTATCCTTTACTAAGCAGCTGCCGCATTCTGAGCAAGCTGCGTATATTAATTTGCTAGCCATTTAAGTCGAATAACATTTTGTTGCGTGGAAAGCAAGCTGCGTCTATTAGTTGTTCTAGACAGTTTGTGAAGGCAGTGAATGTCGTCAAATTTAACAAAAATTAAAAAAAAGTGATTTTCATAAACTAACCATAAACATACAAACCATTACAGAAACCAAAGAATGTATAGGTATTGTTACGAAAATAAGGTTGGACGCCACAGCGCTAAAATAAATAAACAAAAGCTGCAAGAACAACTATACGTGCTCTTTTACAAATAACCAAATCTACAACAACAACCATTAGCAGAGATAAAGTAAATAAAAGTAACACGGCAACAACAATAATTAAGCAGCAAAGAAAACTAGTAACAGACAATAAAAAAGCAATAACAAACACTAAGAGCTAAAAGAGATAGATGTTGACGTTCGCATTGCTACAAAATAACTAAAAAGAAATTAAAAAAAAGAAATGGAATTTGCCTGAAATACCGAGAGGATCGAGCCTCAGCCATATGAAAAGCACATCGATGCGAACAGCAATCAGTTTATGTGTCGTAAACTCAGCGAGTACAGTTTAAGTAAAGTAAACCCAGCGAGTGCAGTTTGTGTGAAGTAAAAAACCAGTAAGGAGAGTTAAGTGTGGATAACCTTTGGTTGAAAAGGCTGTGATCGAACCTACGTTATAACTACGATCGGAAGATCTTTAAGTAGAAAGATCTGTCGAGTAATTGTTGTTGTTTACAAAGTTGTAAAGAGACGGAGTAATTAAGAAAAGAAAATTGTTATTGCCTGTAAAAAGGTTACAAGCAGTGGTGCACAAAACTGTGTTGAATAAAGGGTTTTAATTAAAAAATTTATTTTATTTTAACTACAATCTACGAACTCATAAAAACACGTTTTTCAAAAAGGTAAAAACGTAACAATATAGTATCGCATGGGTCACTTAAAAATTTAAATTTTAAAATGCAGTAAAACAAAAAAGGTTCGAAATTTTGCAAAATTTATTTTGTTATTGTGAAGTACAATTGTTCCGGTTAAAAATGATTTATTATTTCATTCATATGGCTGCTACAGCTGGCCTCACAGTACCCCATTCGATTGGATCAATTTTCGGGATCTTTTTAGAGTATATGGGGTTGTATCTCGGCAATGGCATCAAATGCATGGTTGTCTCTGGTTTGTTGGCGTAACAATCGTCTTTAACGGCGACTCACAGAAAATAGTTCAAGAGTGTCAAATCGCAGATTCTTGGCGGCCAAATGACATCACCATTTCGGCTAATTAAACGGGTATCAAGCGTTAGACGCCATAAAACGATTGTGGCATGAGATGTGTGGCAAGATGCACCATACTGTTGAAATCAAACATCGTTCACATCAATACTATGAAGAGCGGGCACAAAAAAACCTATTATCATGGTGCGATAAGTGTCTCCATCGACCGTAATGGTTGCGCCGTCTTCATTTTCAAAGAAATATGGGTGAATGATGCCTCCGATCCACAAGCCTTACCAAACAGTCAATGGGTGCATTGACTTCTGCAAGACCACGTTTGGGTTTCCTGATCCCCAAATACGGCAATTTTCCTTATTATCGTACCCACCAAGATGAATTTTATCTTCATCCGAAAATATGATTGGCTTCTTAAAATCGACATCATCGTGCAGTTCCTCGTTGGCCCATCTAGCGAAGCGAAAACTAAACGGATGGTCATGCGGCCTCAACTCTTAAACCAATTGAACACTGGAAGGCATTATACTGAGATCTTTTCGCAAAATTTGATGTAAACTGTTGCATGAAAAGTTTAATTGTTGAGAACGATAACGAGTTGATGTTGATGGATTTCCAACCACACTCTCAGCCATAGCTCCGGGTGTACGCCCTGAAACCAGTTTCACGAACTTTAGCCATAAAATTGCGTATACCGGGCACTATTGGTCCTCCTCTGCGATCAAAGTTTGTACAATATTTTCGTGCAATTTCCGACCAACTGTCTTTGTTTTGAAAATAAATCCCGATAAATCCCAACGTTCCTCAAGCGTAAATCGATTTCTTTCGCTCAGTGAAGATAATATACTCAATTTTGTGATAGAATAGAATGACATAAGTATTGTCAGATTCAGATTTGTCAGATTCGCTTAACATCACTTCACATCAATGTGATTAGGGTTGGATTTGTGTTTTGCAGGATATTCAGATTAGAACTCGGAGTGAGTTTGATATAAATTGAAATACCGATGGCTCCAAAATGACTAACTGTGTCGATTGTCCCACCTGAGACTTGTCGATCCTACTGGGAAGATCGCTGAGTGTCTTTCGAGTAGAGATCATGGTCATTGTCTTATGTGCGCAGATCAACCTAGACAGTGGGTTCAAAAGTAAGACCATTAATATATTCTCTGACAGCCAAGCTGCCTTAAGGGCACTTGGCTCGAATAGTATAACATCTAGATTGGGCAGATATTGAAACGATACGTTGCGGAGAGACAGATGGTAATGAAACAGCGGATGCATTGGCTAGAAAATGTTCCGTGACACCCTATATTTGTCCGGAACCTTATTGTGCAGCACCAATTACTGCCATCCTCAATATAATCAAAGATTAGGAAATTTTCAGATGCTTGGAACACTGGAATACTCAACGGAGACTTCACCACTCTAGGGCGGCGATCAATCCGCGATTTGAGAATCGCTCTGAGGTTCCCAAGTATGGCAGACAGGACTTAAAACACGTAATGAAGTTTCTTACGGGCCACTGTAGACTAAGAACGCATCTGAGGAGGATGACGATCACAGATTTGGATGTTTCTTCACAGCCATCAGAGACAGCGAAACACATATTGTGTGAATGTGGGGTTCTTCGTCGGTTTAAATGGAAATGTTTAGGTGGACATAGGGTCTCACTGGCTGACATATTCACCATTATGTTTTCAGATATGCTAGTGTTTATTAGGAAATTAGCCGTCCTGCTGAACAAACTTTGGATCTTAAGTGGCAAAATAGATCTCATGGGTCGCAGTATCCTCCAACAGAGCCTGGACGGTATGATGGTCATGACTATAGTGAAAATAAAAAAGTACTTGGGGTACTTTGCACTATTAATTGAATGAATAACGTGATTTACTGAGTTCCACGTTAGTACGATCATGGTGTTCGCAACAATGTTGTCACACCGAATCAAATGTCCATTTTCAATTTAATTCACAATTTGCTTGACAATCATTCTCCTCTAAAAGTACTTTAAACTTTATAACGAATTTATTTCCAAATATATTGCTTAAGGACTTATTTTCCAATGCAATGTTGCAATGTTCATTCTTAAAGAACTATTTAAACTTCCAAATGGTGTATAAAACTTCATTGGGTGTTCTTCAGTGGTAAGAAAAATATTTCTTAGGGACAAACAAACATACTCTTTAGCAATATTTGGAGTTGGTTGTAGGCAATTTACCTGATGATCACAACTAAAATTGCATCAACAAATAAAACAATCCTATTACTACTGCTACTTTAATCATAAATTAATTTAATACTTTGATAATTTGATAATTTGCATTTTATTCAAGTATTTGCATGACATGTTTCCTAGTATCCTGCATATTTTATGTAATAAAAAATATTAAATGACATTTATTGCAAACGTTTTATGCAAATTATCCCTTAAGCATTAATTGTTAGGAAAATGACATTTAAAAACAATTCCTTTAATAAGCCTTAAGAAAATTTTAAAATAAAATAAGTAATTTGTTAATGCCTTTTAAATAAATCTACAGGAAAAAATGTTTACAAATTTAATTAAAAAAAAAACAATTTCTTTAACAAAATCCCCAAATGACAAAAAATGAAATGAATTTTAAAAACTGATTTCCTGTATATGCTCGTATTTATTAAAGATAAACAAACTAAAGACTAGAGGAGGCGGAAATACTTTAAAAATACATTTAACACAGCTGCAGCTACAATACACATATACAAATACATTTGCTCTCTTACACATGAATATACGTATGTATACAAAATCTAACACACATACACTCTCTGCCTTTTATATTTGCTATTAAAAAAAAAAAACGGTATGGGGTGTGCGTGCTTGCATGTTGTTTTCATTAAGAATCATAATGCCAAACTAATTATTTGAAAATAAAATATAAAAAATAAAAATAAAAACAACAACATAAAGTTAAATATATATAATATTTCTCTAACAACTTGTTTATTATATGCTTACATTCTCACACATACAGTGGCGTGTACTTGTGGAGCAATGTTTGTTTTGAAAGATTTAAAACCGAAATAAAGCACACAAAATATAGGAAAACCATTCAAAATTTTTATTTCAACTATTCAATAAAATATTGGGTATACAAGTTAATAACGTCGATTTTTTGCTTGAGAAATGCATTTATTATAATAACAAAATGAATTGATATGACACATTATTCAAAGTATTGTGCATCGTTAGCCACTACATTTTCCCATCTTTATGGATCTGCGCCAAAAGAACTGCTCCGGTTTTGAGGTAAAGAAATAATCAAGCCAATTTCTGGTACTCTGTTCTGAAATAAAGCGTATTCCAGTAAGGGCGTTCTGCATAGATCGAAACAAATGGTAGTAAAAAGAGGCAAGGTCTAGGCTATGAGGCGGGTAAGCCAAACAAAACTTCCCATCCACTGTTTTCTAAATAGTTTTTGACCGGTTTTGCAACATGTGGCTGAACGTTATAGTGATGGAAAATTATGGCCTCATGTCTGATCGAATATTCTAGTCGTTTTTCGTTGATTATTCTCTGCAAACAGATCAAAAACCGATTTTCGAATAATTCGAAAAATTACAACTTTAAAAAAATCGTTTTCGGTTAAACATTAAAGAAATAACCGGTTAACCGGTCGTTTTCTTCAAATAATTTGTTGTTGCTGAATTCGGTATAATTGATACATTATTGATTCCGTCAGCATATTGTAGTTTCTAGCAAGTAAGTATGATAGAACAACGTTTAGCGTTTTAGAAATGTCCTAATACTTCTGCCTGTGATTCATTTTTTACAGAGAGGGAGACTACTTAATACAGAATCAAGTTTTCCTTGCTGCACAATAACGTCAATATTATAGACATATTTAAGGTGGTAATAATTCCTGGTGTCGAAAAGCCTTTTCAGCTTAGTATTTAGGGACATCCATCCATCGATTTTCAAATATCTTCACACTTCAGAGGACATCTGTAGAAACATAAATTACGTATTTAATAACGTATGGCATTGTGGTATGTTAGAGAAGAACCCCCTTACAAACCAAGAAGTTTTCGGTTCAATTCCAAGCTACACCATCTGAAAATTTTTAATAGGGGTATCAGCTCACAACATTGCTAGCGATTTCACTAATTAATACATCTGCGTTCATTGAAAGAGACTCCAATGAGTCTGGTTGATCTTCATTCACCGTATATAAATTAATTATTTATTTACAGAAAATGAGAAAAAGTTACTGTTGCTCAAGTGTGCATATCTTTGCCGATCTACCATGGTTTTCACGTTCTTTGTAGGATGTTCCAGGTTGTCATATATATAAATTTAGAAAAAAATTGCAATAAAAAATATTAAAAACGTATACAGATTACACATATTTAAATTAACCGGATATTCATGTTAAAATAACCGGTATGTTATTCGAAAAATAGACATTTAAAAAAATCGTATTCGACGAAACTAAAAAAAATGGTTAAAACCGGTCGAATAATAACCGTTCGATCTCACTAACAGCTTATAATACAAAACACACTTCTAATCCCACCAAATACAGAGCATTACTTTGGCGTCACGAATATTCGGCTTCGGCGTTCATTTGGCTGATTGGCCGGTTTAGGGGTTATAGTAATGTAACCATTTTTCATCACTTGTAACATTACGATGCAAAAGTTACTTCTTTTTGTAGCGTCCAAGCATCATTTCCGTCTCTCGGCTTCAGTTTATATGGGAACCAATTTTCTTGCTTTTGAATGAATCCCAATGCCTTTAAACGTAGGTAAATGGCTTAATGTGTGACTTCCAATGATAATGCAAGTTCTTCTTGCGTTTGACTACAATCATCGTCGGGTAACGCTTCCAATTCCTCATCTTCAATATTTTCGGCTGACCAGGCCTCTCCTCTCCACATTTGAAATATACAATTTTACAATTTTTTTGAGTTGGTGCATGTTGACCATAAACTTCTACCAACAATTGCTAACTTTCAGCATCTGTTTTCTTCAAATGAACGAAGGTTATCAGACTTCCTCACAAAACATCTTTTTTAGGCACAAAATTCGACATTATTATAGCGATTGAAAAAAATGTGTGTTTACACTTCATCACCTATCGAATACTGAATTATAATGAAAGATTTTTACCCTCCAAAATACCATTATTGCTATTATTGACATATATGATAGTTATGCCATATGTTGTCCAAAACGATATTATTAACTTGTATACGCAATAGTAATTAAAGGAAATAAAATGAAGTTCGATAATATAGTATTTAACGATAATTTAAAGATGAATGCAATTTTATGAATAATTCCTAAGTATCAACTTCTGCACGTTTCCAAATTTTTCCTTTTAATTTTCAATATTTTGTCCAGAGCCAATTTGCTTTCATTACGCTTTTGACACGTCTTGGCATACTTTCGACCAAGTTTTTCAATGTTATGCTTCGGAATATTCGACCACTCTGTTTGGACTCGGGACCAAAGCTCATTTGTTGGCACGTTATCAGCTAAGATACCAAGATAATTTTTTTTTCATTATTCCCTCATTTTTTGCCACTAGGTTAAGGTGCAGGTCCAAAACATTAAGCTTCCACCTCCCTGCTGCACAGTTTCTTTTATTTGGGGTTTTTTAAGGGTTTCGAAAACACGGTGCCAGTAGTATTCCTTGCCGTCCGACTGAAAACTATTTATTTTGGCTTCATCTGACTACATCACCCGTTTCCAGTCTTTCACGCAATTTTTTTACTTTTTGCTTTACAGCTTAAGCGCCATCCGTGTTATCTACTTATTAACTGGCTTGTTTATGGCATTTGCTGTCTCTTTAGATGTTTTTGCCTGTTTCGTAAGCAATAAATGTTCCATTTCAGGAGCATCTCTCTTGGTAAGCAAACTTTGCCGCGAATTTTGTTGACTTTGTCCGCTAGTATTTTTTCGGTGGCAAATTCCCAATGTCCTCGCAGTTTTGAGTGCTAAATGATTGCTTTTTGTCATTTCCACAATTTGATTTTCTAAAACAGCGGAAATCTTTCGCATTTTTATTAAAAGTTGATATTTTTTGAAAAATTTTTGACAATTAAAAAAATTTGCTACTAATTTATCGGACAATAAACTCAAACAATGGAAAAAATAACTGGTATTTTCCTATTTATTGTGCTGCCAGACAACAAAAACTCAAACGGACAAATTTGACGAAAAAAAAAAATATTTTTTCTGGTCTTTAGTAGGATCATAATAAATAGTTTTAGTTAAGAAGCAGATTGATTTTCACATTTTTTGTATGATTTAATGGAGTTTTATATAATACATGAAACACATGTAACCACAAGTGCTCGCCACTGTACATACCAATACTCCCATACATACAACGCACACAAATAAATATGCTGGATATGGTTTTTTGCTTTTGTTATATTTTCTGTCTCTTTAGTTTAATAATTTAAATATTATAGATATTTATTCTCTCTTACTCGCTCTCTCTTTCACGCAGTTACTTGTACCATTTTTCTGTCGCTCTGATAGCCGACATATTGCTTTGTTTTGTGTTTGTGTGAGCGAATACTGAGTAAATAGTAAATAAGTGCGTGCGTGTGTGAATTTACTAATTTTGTAATTTACATTGATGTGTTTAACAATTTGTTGTTTTTGTTTTTGTTTTCCAGAGCGTGTAATGAAGTGCTTGTGAGTGTAGTTATTGTTTATCGCCTTACAGACACAATAACATTGACAACAAATAGGAGAATAACTTGTTTTTATTTTCACGAATATTCTTTTTTTTTGTAATGTATTGTTGGTTTAACATTTACATGCCGGCATAGTGAGTGTGTTCGAGAATTGTGTTTTAACACTTAATAAAATTAAAGTTTATGACCATTTTGTTCTGAGTGTCTGACTGTGTTGTCAATTATTTTGTTGTTAATTTTAAAAAAGATCTGAAGTATTTATAAATATATAATTATTATAATTATATTATCCACTAATTTTTATTGTAATAAGTCCGCCTGGTTTTTCTTTCGTTTAATAGTGATTGAAAGTTTATCGTAATTCAGAGAAATCTATCAAAAGTAATTCGACGCAATTCACCAATATCTCCAATTCACCAATTGTTAAAATTTGGTTAGCACTAATATAGACCGACACACTCTGCCGTGACGTGACTCTAATATTATCATTATTATTATACCAATCAGGCGCTCTTACAGGACGCTGCCACCCAAAGGATCTATCGTACCACTTCCGGCTTATGGTTTGTTCAGAAGATCTGTTGCCTTCCTAATGAGCATCAGCAGATCTGAAACCATAATGGTAAAAACAACAAATTTCTTATAACTAAAGTTATGCAACAAAAACCAAAGGTACTCTGTTTTTTACGCTCCAAAAAATCATAAGGAAGCAAACTTTGACACATAAAACTGACCTATTAAATAGTGTACAATTTGCTTAAGTTAACTTAATCAATATTTATCTTTTTCTCAAATTCTCCAAATTTTCCAAGTTTAGAGTCGTTCTTACACTCTATTTTATATAAGAACCTTCCTATTTTTAATTTATTCTTGTAGTAGTTGATAGCGATGAATAAAACGAAATTTCATTTCAATTAAAATCGGATGGAAATTGATGGCCAAATCACCTCATGTCATTTAATACCATTTTAATAGGCCTGTTTCTCTTCTTTCCAAATCCGGAAAGGTTCTTAAAATCAAATAATAGTTAGCAGGCTTTTTACCCGTTACTCAAAATTTTGTGAATAATAATGATATCACTTCCCAGACATTTCTACGTCATTCATTTTTGTGTCATAGTTTTTTTCTGTACACTTTTTTTCAAGATTTAAAAATTGACTATCTTTTGTTTTTGTTGTATAACTTTAGTTTCTGTAAAACTGTTTTTTTTTAATTTAAAGAATTTTGTAAAATATATTTAAATATAGTTTATAAAAAGTATAAAATGTTTAAATACATCATTTTTTAAAAGACTGAAATAAGGACTATTTTGTAGAGAATAAGGTACACTTAATTTTGACGCTTACAGTATGTCGTTTTTCCACATTTCTTACAACATATGGTTTCCGAAGCAAAAAAACTGCTCATTTCTTGAGGTAAAGGACGATTCTAGCCAAAAACTATATGTCGGGTGAAACAAAACTTTTGATTTTTTAAATAGTTATCAATTTGTTATACAACATTTGTCCAACCGTGATAAAATGTGATTACGACTGCTCTTTTCACACATTCTAAGCATTGAAATGAATCTATTCTGTTCGATTCCTTTAACCGTCTGTTCCAATTATAATAGATTCTAATAGACGGGATCCTCCTGGTTTCACAAAATACAGAGCATTAACCTGCCGCCATGCATGACCATCTTTTACGTTGTGAAGTTATATACCGGACTTCATATACAATTTCTTGCGATTCAGTTTGTCATCATGGATAAATTTTTTTAATGATTCGATCAAAAAATTACTTTTTTATGATGTTCGAGAAGTATTTCTGAATGCTTCAACTACTGCAACACTCAGTTTGTCCGAAGTTTACAAACGTTTTGAAATTTCTGCTTAACAATTGACTTTTCTAATTTCGCCTTGAGGTCAGAATTAAAATTTTCTAAATGAAGTGAAAATTGGTTTTTTCGAACAATTTTATATAAGAGAATTGACAACCGCGAAGAAGTCTGCAACAATACCAGCAGAACTGAATATGCTTTCGACCACAGCTACAGAAGTCAACATCAAAGTTCTTTGTGTTCAGCGTTGGTTAAAAATAATCAAAACTGGTTATTTTTTTCTTTGATGTGTAGATGTGTACTTTTTTACCATTTTGGTTACTTTTATCTCGAAGTAAAAAAATAATGATTTTTTTTAACGGTTATTACCCAGATTCTTACCGACTGTATCACCTTAAAAACGGGGGTTTTTTTGGTATTTTTTTGTGATTCCCATTCCCATTAGTAGCATATGCATTTCGTGCCAAAAGACTGCATATTTTTTGAGGTCAAGAATGAATCAAACCAATTTCTTATATTTTGTTGTATAGTGAAAGGTACTCCGATCAAAATAAATGTTAGTCTGACGGGCAATGTCTGCATTATAAGGAGACTAAAACAATTTTCTAAATAGTTCCAACTGATCTTTGGTCGAGCGTTGGCCTAAAAGACCTATTTGTCAACGCCAGCAACAATTTCTTCTAGCTTGTATGAGTTTGAAAATAATCTTCATAAAGTAATGCCTTCCATTTATTATCTCCGATCATTTTTGCCTCATTTTTCATGTCAAAATCATTACTTCTGAACTGCATAAATGATCTCTTGCACCTTGAAGTTGGTAAAACATATTCAGCTTTAGCAAAAAATCAAATCAACAAAACTTCGTTTATGCTGTTTCGTTCAGTGGCTAAGTGATATCAGACATATTTCACTTCAGCGTTATTGTTTGGTTCGAGTATTTAGCGACTCATTAAGATATCTCTTAGTAAAGGCTATTGAGCTAAATTATCCACAAATAAATTTTAAAACCTCTAAAATAAACATATGAGCGAACGATATTTTCTATTGTGCGAAGTTTGTTAATACGTAGTTAAAATATTTAGAACAAATAGGAGAATATGCCTCATCAATTGTAGTACCACATTTTTTTAGCAGTCTATATTCAGTCAAAACTGCTCTAAATTCCATATATAAAATGATATTTTTATGTTGTTTGTATTAAAATTATGATTTAAAATTTTGGTTATTTTTTGGTTACTTTTTTATTGAAGTTTTGTTACAAAAAATTCGAAGTTGTGGCACCGCTGTTTGTGTTGTGAATATTAATTTTCCGAACATCAACTGTTTAACTCATACTTTCCAGAAAAAGGTAAACTTAGAAAAAGTCAATTGTAAAATTTTCAGATCAACGGGGATTCGAACTTTGAACTTCGGTAAAAATAAACAAAATTCAGCTTAACCCGGTAATGCCCATAACTTTGTCTATTTTGTTGAAAAGATGTATACTTATATATATTATGCCCTTCTGGGCACGAAAGTGAAGTCCATTTTTCAATTCATTCTTACACTTTTGTGAAAAACCCGAAAAACAAGTGATCCGGTATGGTAACTATGGCTTTTATGAAAGTGAAAATATATTTGTAAACATTTTTGCTTAAAGACATACGAGGAGTACAGTACGAGGAGTATTATAAATAATAACAAATACTTTTAAATGAAAATGGCTTTATTGTTTTTCAAAATATTCACCTTCATGATCCATACACTTTGGCATTCGTTAAAATTCTTGAGACACCACCATAACATGGTTTTTTAATGCTTCAACTGCTTCTGCGCTTGTAAATCGTTTACCATGCAGTTTATCTTTGATTTTCGGGAAGAAGTCATTCGGTGCCATATCAGGACTGTACGGGGCATGAGACATCAATTCGATGTTTTGACTGCTTAAGAATTCATCTATTTGACGAGATGTGTGAGAGCTCGCAGTGTCATGATGTAGAATTATTCGTCTTCGGCAGTTGGTTATACAAATTTCTCCGAAGACTTTTAGCAAACAAATGGCCGTTTACCACTCAGAATTAACTGTTCTACGTGGCTGAAGAGGAACAATGGCGACATGACCCATTCGGCCGAAGAAACATGTGCCGATTGGCTTCGCTGTACTTTTTCCACGTTGGATTTAGCTCGTCTTCGAATACCCACACGGGCGATGACTGTTTTGTTTCTGGCTCATACCTATATATCCATGATTCTTTACCTGTCACAATTTATACACGTCCTTTGAAGCACGTCGGTCGATTTTTCAATTATTTCCTTACACCAATCTACGTGAGCATTTTTTGAGCGATTCATAAATTATGGGGTATCCAACGAGAATAATTTTTTTTTTTACAAAATATATTTATATAAAATTGTATGTATTGTAGTGGAACTAATGTGCAAGAGTGCCTCTATCTCACAATATGTTAAGGAAACAGCCCGCTGACATTAACATCACACGGTTTCGAGATGGCATGCAGAAAGGAACTTCCAAAGAAAGCAGTTCTAATAACTGAAAGAAGATTTGATCATTGATAACTCCTATAGTAGTCATTGAAAGGCAAACCGGGTCTCCTCGCATGCCAGTGCCGAGTGATAATAGTCAGTAGAATGCGTAGCTTCTGTCTTGGCATCCTTATAACAAACTTTGAACGAAACCGATTATATACTAGATTTGCCTCGATACAGAGCAGGTTCATTCTCCTACCGACGTGATGTGATGTGATAAAACAAAAACGATTTGAAATTTTGCCAAAGTTATTTTTTTGTTGTGAAGTACGATTGCTCCGGTTAGAAATTAAATATCATTTTATTCATAAAACTGCCGCGGCTAGCCTCACGGTACCCCATTCGATCGGACCAATTTTCAAGAACTTTTTCGAGTGTATCGGGTCGTATCTCAGCAATGGCGTTACGAATGGTGGCCTTCAAATTCTCAATTGTCTCTGGCTTGTCGGCACAACACTTGTCTTTAACGGAGCCCCACAGAAAATAGTCCAACGGTGTCAAATCGCAGCTTCTTGGCGGCCAACTGACATCACCATTTCAGTTAATTAACAGCCATCAAACGTTTGACGCAATAAATCGACCAACCATCCTGTTGAAACCAAACATCGTTCACATCAATACCATGAAGAGCGTGCCCAAAAAAAATTATGAATAAATAAATAAGAGCCAATGACGCCTCCGCTCCACAAGGCTTACCAAACAGTTACTCGTAATGGGTGCATTGGCTTCTGTAGGACCACATTTAGATTTTCTGAGCCATACCCACCAACATGAATATGATTTTCATCCGAAAAGATGATTTTTGAATTTTTATTTTTTGATTTTTTTTTTCAATTTCCAACCAGTTGTCTTTGTTTTGAAAATAAAATTCCAATAAATCCCAACGTTGCTCAAGCGTAAATCGATTTATTTCGCTCAGTGTAGATAATATACTGATCTTGAATTTAAATCGATAGATCGCCCACCCGATATTTTTAATTTAATCTTAAGGCTTAGTGCTATTAAGATTCAGTATTAAGTTTGGTTGGCTTTCATGATAGTTCACTGCACGCATATAGTCAAGTGATGTCGAATGGACTCGTTTTTGAAAAGATGTACTGTTATATACATTAAAATGTACACCAATATAGTACTAAAACCAGCCTGTAGCCGTGATATATTGTAGTAGCCTAGATCTTGATAACTCAACAAGGTTAGATAGTAGGTAGCTGAAAAGGATTCTGTTCCTCTTGATAGCTAAGGTCAGGAATTCGCAAAGAAGAAAAATGTTCTTCTGTTTTACCTGTCATCCCAACTACGACAATCGTCGTAGTCAAGGGAAGTTCAAGTCGACTTGTATGATTATCTAGCAGATAAGTTATTACAGCCAGTAATTTTCATATATATCTCCTAATTCGTGCCTTAAATATCATGATGTGTTTCTTATCGAGGATCACATAAACTAGTATTAGGACTTAAAAACTGTAGAAAATAAATAAATGCTTTGTTTCGGTAACCAATATAATTAAAAGCCCTCGAAAGTGTACTAAATTTCATTCAGAATTTATTTTTAGGCATACTTTCATCATATTTTGTAGGGGAACTTTTTATTTTAGCCAATTGCCAATAATTTGTAATTGCGACCTTTGTTTGTTATGACCAGTGTTGCCGTTTTGGTTATTTTTTCTTTGATGTGTAGATGTGTACTTTTTTCCGATTTTGGTAAACAAATGCTGGTCGGACGGACAAGGTCTAGATTATAAATAGTTTCATGAGATCCTGCCGAATGTTGCCCCAATAGATCTATTTTTCATTGCCGGTAATAATTAAATACCGCGAGAATTTTTTTATATCTTCTAGCAACATATCAGTCATGTACTCAATTCCATTGCGTTTTGGTTAATCCTGCTGCTTTCAAATGTCTTGCTTGAGTAGCTTTTTGAGTTCGAAAATAATATTCATACAATAATGCCATCAATTCATCATCTTTGAACATTTTTGTCTGTCCTGGGCGGTCTTCCTTTTTCATGTCAAAATCATCATTTCTGAACTGCATAAATAATCTCTCGTACGTTGAGATCGGGTGACATATTCAGGATAAGCTTTGGTAAGCAATCAAAGCCAAACTACTTCGTTGTTTTTACTGTTTCGTTCAGTGGATGAGTGAGAATAAATTTCAAGCATATTTCAGTTTTTTTTATTGTTTTGTGTAAAGGCTATTGAGCTAAAATTATTAAGATATAAATGTTAAAACCTCATCACAACCAAACGTCATCACATGAGAGAACGATATTTTCTAGTGTGCAAAGCTTACTCCTATCTATACATAGTTAAAATGGTCAGCACAAATAGGATAATATGCCTCATCAATTATTGTACGAAGTCATGTTTTAATGTTTTTTGTATTAAAATTAGGATTTATAATTCTGGTTATTTTTGGTTACTTTTTTATAGAAATTTGGTTACAAACAATTCGAAGTTGTGACAACACTGGTTATGACCCTAATATTGTTTGTCGCTGTTGCCTGTTCTTATTATAATTGTTGTTATTACTGTTATTTGATAATATAATATAATAAATAGATACTTATTCTTTGCTATTTACATATACAAAAATATAAAAACACTTGTCTGAACATATACTATCGCACTTCTTTCACACACACACACATATACACATGTAACTGCAATTATTTTTTTTTAAGAATTGGTTGTTGTTGTTTTGGTTTTACTGCATTAAATAAATATCAACATCCTGTTCTACTGCACCAACAGCAGTAGTAGCAGCAGAACAAAAGAACACAAATACTGACTGACCACAACTTCTCCTGCCCTCGTTAGTTTTTGTTTTTTTATGTTGCAACACAACACTAACATTATGACCAACATCACCAGCATGGTCACTAACATTATGACCAGCATCATCATTTCCAATAATATTGTCCTAAAGTAGTAGTCAAGAGTACTCTCTTCTATGATATACTCGTATATGTATTTCAAAATAGTATTTGCATATACATATTGCATAATATGTATGTACATATATATATGTGTGTGTATGTATGATTGTTTGTGTTTATAATTTAAAATTATAAATAAATTTAAATGAAATTAACATATGCAATTTACTATAATACATAATTGTATTTTACAACAATAAATTGTCGGATATGCAGTGTACACGAAACTATTTCTTAATTTATAGAGATTAGATTAGAGCGAAGGTTAATTCGAAATACTATAATTTAGGGGAACAAAAATAAATGTTCCAAGTATTTAAATAAACGTTGATAGACACTTCGAAAATGTAATGAGGAATGAATCAGGTTCAAAAAAGGAGATGTGCATTCCTCTCTGTTGTCAAGAGTACAACATAACTCCAAATGTATAACTCCCTCTACTAGATAGGATATATCGATCGCCAGAAATACAGTAACTGGGGCCATTAGTTACCTTGAAAATAATAAAGCCCCAGAGTTGGACAATATTCACTCGGAGCTAAAGGGTGAGCTAAAGGAGTTGCAAAATGTGGTGTAAAATTTTGTGAAAAGAGGTGGACATTTGTCCAATATCATATTCCATTATTGATTCCCATATTTCTATTTTATATTGGTGAATAAAACAGAATTTGTCAAAAAAAAAAATTGTTTTTAAGCCAATTTACTTCCTAACCTCAAATTTGCCCGTCCTTATTATAGGCAACATCGAACGCTAGCCTCAAGCGCTGGGAAAATCCCATACGGGAATTCTGGCAATCTTATGTTATGAACTGAAGGAAGAAATGATCATAAACATTCCGAAAAAGAATGATCTGACCCTATGCCAAGAATAGTGCGGAATATCGTTAATCAATATCATGTCACAAACAAACAAGGTATCGGCCATAGAGGATTTACTGGCCCTTAATTAACTTTAGCCATACTCTCTGGCTTTCATAAATATCGGAAAAGCTTTTGACACCCTTGCGCTCTTGAAAAAAATTAGACTGTAGTAAAAATTATCGACATAATTAAAGCGCTGTATACAAATGAAACCTCTCGTAATCTACATGATATCAGCGTCAGTCGACTAATCTCGATAAATGCTGGTATTATAAAAGAATGTATTCCCTTCACACTACTGTTCAATGTTTTTCCGACAATGGATGCCACGACTAGCCTTATTTATGCCAAGAAGTATAACCTGTGGTCTTACACAAGACATGAGAACTTTACTGACACCAACAACATTTGCCTTTTAGCTCACAGATATGGCGACATGCGGGTACATTGGAATCTGTACAAGATTCAGTGCAGAAAGCGTTTGCAAAACGAAAATTGTAGG
This sequence comes from Wohlfahrtia magnifica, assembly GCA_023159175.1. Taxonomy (NCBI): domain Eukaryota; kingdom Metazoa; phylum Arthropoda; class Insecta; order Diptera; family Sarcophagidae; genus Wohlfahrtia; species Wohlfahrtia magnifica. The sequence goes on from JAKWBJ010000061.1 coordinate 685,940, forward strand.
AATCAACGCCCGTAAAATGAGAACCAAAATTTTTAGGCATTGTCTTTTGTTGTCTCAGCAGCAGCCTTTCTACTGGCCTCGAGTAGCCCGTTAAATGATTCCTCACAACTTTTTATACACGAATAAAATCATCTTATCTTTTCGTAAAAATAAGTCATCAATGTTTTACTTACTATTAGTGAACCATTTGACAAATGTTTTTGATATCCTTTGTCTTGTCATAGATTTCAAACTGGCGTTCGAAAAGCTGTGTAGAAGACAATTGCTGTCTATGCTTATTAAACTTAGGATCCCAGTGTAAGTAATCAAAACTGCATAAATTAGCAATAACTTCTCAGAGCCCTTTTTCCCTGAATCCGGCGTCTAGCAAAGAGACACCCTATTCACGTTAATATATAATCTTATGTTGTGCACAGCACTAAGAGAAATTGAGCGAGAAGGGATCATGCTCGGCAAATTGACTCAAGTATGTATCTACGCCGATGATCTAGCCCTGTTAGCCTTAAACGTAAAGGAGCTAAAGGAAAATCAATGTCAAAAAAACGAAGTATTTTATAAAATCTAAGCACACGCGTCGTGAATATATAGTTCAAAAGTTCAAATATCTGTGAATTACCTTCTCAAATGCGGAAGATCGTCATGTGCTGTTAAAGAGCGCATACAAACTGCGAATAAGCCTATAACATGCACTTAAGATTATTTAACCCTTAAAAGCCGGATTCTTAACTTAAATTTAAAGTAATGTCAATGTGTTTACGTAATTTAAGTAATGTTGCCAGTTGACATTTATTTAAAAATTGACTTAGATTGTAGCAATTTAAAATCCGGTATCAAATTTGAAACTTCATACAATTAAGGGTTAAGTCCTAACTTCTTATAAGAAATGTCGAATTAAATATGTACAAGAGCTTTGTTCGACTGGTATTAACATATGGATGCGAAGTTTGGACCTTAAAATCCGTTAAACAGAAACTGCTCAGCATATTCGAAAGGAATAATGATAAACCGATTTCGGACTGTAATAATAAAATTGAGTCATGTTAGATAAAAATCGAAGATGTCGTGCCAGGGGCTGCTGAATCGACTCACTTGAAGCAAATCTGAAAACAATGAATGCCCGGAACTTCAAGCAGAAAGCGCTGTAAAAGTATTCTTAAAGAAAGATTGTGAAAGTTTTAGCACATGCAACTTGCAATACCTAGTAAAGGCTGTTTGGTGCGAGTTATAATGAAAAAAAAAAAAAAAATCAACGACTCTAAAGCGGGGAAAGAAGAGCAGTAATAGCCAAAAAAGAAAAATAGGTTTTGCATAAAAAAGTAAATGTTAAGAATGTTAAAATAATCCAATGAATAAATGGGTTTAAACCATTGATGTTCATTTCATAGAACAATTGTTCGCGTTCAATTCACACGTATTCTTACGCTCTTGTTTTAGTCGTCAACGAGACACCGACGGAAGCACATGTGCAGAGGATGTACGCATATTTTTAAGGCAGAGAAAAATAATTTAAAAAAGTTCATACGATTTCGCTTTTGGTTATCACTGAAACAGCGACTAGTGCACATATGCGCGGATGATTGTTGATTTTTTTTTTAAATTTTTTTAAACATCAACTTTACTTCTCTGGGAGAGTCATTTTCATGTTCTCACTAATGTAACTGCATTTTCACTTTTGCACATGCTTGGTTTAAACAAAAAAATGACGAACAGAACGACAAGTAAAAGAAATCATCGCTTACTTTTAGGCTATTGAAAATTTTAATAAACTATAGCATACTTTAAGGAGTTTACTATGGTGTTGTTATGAATAGGATTTAAAGCAGCGAGCTCTGGCCTACCCCGGGTTCTATAATGCTGTTAATAATAATTTTTATTATCTTGTATCTAAGGTCTACACTTGATGGCTGCGACTCGATTCATGGCAAAGTCGGTTATAAGGACTTAGATTTATGTGTATTTGGAAATTATTATGTAAAATTTGTTTAGTCTTTCTAGCTGTCAATGTTATGGTGATAGTGAGGTCAAATGCAGTACAACTGTTACCAATAAATGCCACTCAAGCCAATAAATATCACTTTAGACTTGAAAATAGCATTGAATATAGCAGCTTATTAGCTGCTCGTCCATATTGTCATAAGACATGGACAAACAAGAGATCAGTTAGGCTATTGCTAGTAGAGCCATAGTTAAAGTTTCTCTACAACACATATATTTTATAGGAATTCTATAGATGCCAACTTTAAATATTGGCTTACAAAACGAAATGAAGTTTTTCCCTTCACCATTAGTCCATAAATATTAACAAATATGTACACAACTATTAGCCTTTGATATTTACGATATTTTTTTTGAAAACAATTTGTTAAAAATACAACAACAAATTTTATTATTTTTCAACTTAAATGTTAAATATGTACTCTTTCATTCATACAAACGTATGTGTGTATATATTTACTCATAAATTTTTATATAAAATTTACAATAAAATTGAGTTTTAGTTATGCAAAGCACATAAAGTCGGTTATTTCTCAATAGAAAATAATGAAGTTTTTACAAAAATTTCTTTCTATTCTTAGAATATTTTTAATTTTTTTGTTTATTTAAAAAAGAAATTTTATTTAAAGCTCATTAAGTTTTAATGAATATTTTATGTTTTATTTTATTTGATTATATTTAATTTTATTTAAAAATATCTATGAAATATATACACAATCTGAAATTTGAAATTTTATTTGAAAACATTAAAATGTATTTTTTTTATAAATATTAATTATAAACATTATTATAAACATAACATTTATTATTACAATTTATTGCATTTTTAAGCTTGAATAAGCTTTTGTATTTAAAAATTTTATTTAAAAGAAATACAGTGGCAGAAAAAAGTCCACGTGCAGGCGCAATTTTGCCCTTTTTATGAGTCCAAAAGCATTAAATAAAAAAAAGTGAATTATACAGTTCTATTTCAAATCTATTTTAATTGAATGATTTAATTGTCGCTGAAAGATAGCAGGATAGTGCCATGATTTATTATATTTAAAATCCACGGAAACCCAAAAGTTTATGCCACAAAATTGGCCAAAAAGATGGTAACAAGGTCAGGCGTTAATATACACACATGAACTATTCCATGAACTATGATTATCATAGCAGAAGTCCTCGAAAAAAGCCCAATTGCATATTGAACCCAATCACCCTTTATTACAACCAACCTTCAGATGGACAGGTTGGACACAACGCTAAATTCACAACTACCGTAAACAGATGAAATTACGAAAGCTATAGAAGTAGTGAAAAATAACAAATCCCCAGAAGGTAAAAAAATATCGGCTGAGATGCTAAAGGTCTGTACCACAAACACCAGTCATCTATTATTCGCGCTATTCTCGAAAATATGGTAAACTGAGGAAATGCCCAGAGATGGTTGGAGGGAATTTTGGTTACAATTCTGAAAAAAGACGATCTAAGCAAATGCATAAATTACAGAGGTACCATGTTGTGACCAATTCCAGCTAAGATACTCACCAGGATTCTGCTTAATCGTATTAACGAAGATAGCAAGCAGGGTTTCGTCCCAGCCGTTCTTGTGTTGTGTGGAAAACAGTCTTACAACTCGTACTTGTAGTACGTAGAACAGCATTTGATAGCATAGATACATATAGATCATTATATATATGTACCGGTAAGAAAATTTGCTTAACTCAAATATAAAACCGGTTCTGCTGTAAGGGTATGAATCTTGAGTGATAACAAAGACCATTTGTACAAAACTCCAATGTTTTATCAACACTAATCAACATTAAACGCTATTCCGATACATCTGGAGATCAAAAAGAGAAGGTAGAATTAGATTGGGAACTCCAATGGAACCCACGGAGCACCAAAGGTGGATGAAGCACAAACAAATGCACACAATAAAGAAGAACATGCTATACAACAACTAATAATCTTCCAACGAGGTGAAGAGCATAGCGAAGAACCGAAGTCAAATTTGTTAAGGCCCTATGCTTTGCTGGTAGCCGAAAAACATAAGAAGAAGATATTAAAAAGTGAATTCATTTCTGAAAGTGAGTTCATTCCACTGACGAATCTAAATGGAACATATTGAAAGTAATTAGAGAGATAAAGTGTATTAAATAAAAGAAATCAGCGTTATATTTTCAAAACTTTATTTCTACTGTTAAGCATTGAGTATAATGGTTTGAGAAGAAGGGAAATTTGTGTTTATTAAAGGTAACTTGCATCGGTGTCAGTACAATTTCTTTCTAGAGCAAAACCTGAAAATCAAGTTTGGGAACAACTGTCGTTTATTACATCGCAAAAAAAAAATAAACAAAAGTTGCAAGAACAACTATACGTGCTGTTTACAAATAAGCAAATCGACAACAACAAACATTAGTAGAGATAAAATAAATAAAAAAAAGCGGCAACAACAAAAACTAACAGCAAAGAAAACAAGTAACAGACAATAAACAAGAAACAACAAATACTAAGAGCTGGAAGAGGTAGATGTTTACATTCGCATGGCTGCGTAAGAACTAAAAAGAACATAAAAGAAAGAAATGGAATCTACCTGAAATATCGAGGGGTTCGAGAGCTTTCGATGTGTTGTTTACTCAGCCATATAAAAAGCACATCGATGCGAACAAGAATCAGTTTATTTGGTATAAACTCAGCAAACGTGTTATTGGTTTGAACTCAGTGTAAGATAGTTCAGTGTGGTTAAATTCTGGTTGGAGATATTTTTATCGAACCTAAGTTGTGACTACGGTCGGGTTGGAAGATCTTTAAGTAGAAAGATCTGTCGAGTAATTGTTGTTGTTTACAAAGTTGTAAACAGAAAGAGTAATTAAGAATAGAAAATTGTTATTGTTTGTAAAAAGGTTATAAGCAGTGGTGCACAAAACTGTGTTGAATAAAGGATTTTTAATTAAAAACTAAACACAAGATTTATTTTATTTTAACCACAATCTACGAACTCATACATACGAGTACACGTTTTTAAAAAGGTAAAAACGTAACAATATATTAAGCCTGGATTAAAGTTAGATTTTCCAACAAGACAATGATTCGAAGCATACGGCTCAAATTATTAAACAATTGGAAATTTGGCTAATTCCATGCCTCAACTGCTACATGCAGTTATACATACCCGTAGAAAACCAACTAAATGTTTATTGAGTTAAGCTTATATTGAATATATTGTTACGAAAATCAAGTTTCAAAACCACTGTCGTTTGTTAGGTTGCAAAAAAGAAATAAAATAAAAAGACACAGAAATAACAACCTGTTTGCAAATAATAAAATAAACTACAACAACATAGCAAGCAGACAGCGAAACAAATAAGAAACCACAAGATGTTTACAATCAAATCGCTGCATAAGAACTAAAGAAAAGGAAATTGAAAGTAATGGAATCTACCTGAACTATCGCGATGTTCGACAGCTTCGAAAACTATTGCTATTGTTTACTCAGCCATATAGCCACGGATAGCAGTTAAGTTTATTTTGTGTAAATTCAGCGAATAGAGTTTATTGGATATAAGTAACGAATAATTGGAGTGGATTGTTGTTGGTTACAGAGAGATTAACTAAGAATAGTTAAATTGTTGTTGCTTGTGAAAAGGTTACAAATAGTGGAACACGAAACTAAGTTAAATAAAGAATTGTTTAATTGAAATCAAACACAAATTTATTTTTAGTTGAACTGAAAGCTACGAGATCATTAAGCTAAACGTTCTTAAAAAGTAGAAATAAAGTGTGTATCAATAATGGATTTTAAACAAACAAAAAAAAAATAAATAAATAAAATAAAAAAAAAATTCGAAAATTGTGGCCGTACGCAGACTTTTGTCAGCCACTGTAATTTTTTAGAGAAATTAATTTTTTTTGATACTAAAAAGTCATTTTATTTCTTCCAAATAATGAGATTCCAAATGTGTTAAGTTCCCAGTTTATAGTATTGGGCAGGAATAAAGCTCATTGTAATATAACGTATAACAGTGTTGAACAGCAGCGGAGAGAGAACTGCTCCCTATTTGTCACACAGCTGTCATTATGTAGAATGAGACAGTTAACATTTTTTATACAGTGACTAATTTATATCGATTGTTTTCCCAGGAGACCCTCTGCAATGCGTTCTAAAGTCCGCTGTGCAAGGATGCTAAAAGTATCTTAGAAATCAATAAAAGCTACATAAATTGGCGAAAGCTACTTAAGGGACTGCTAATTAATGATTCAAAGTGATCCGCACTGTTTATGTGATCTTAGCTGAACCGACGATTTTATCTTACTTAAGCAGTCAATATTTTAACCTGCAAAACCATTTATGGCAATCTTTACACATCTTATCCAATACGAAAATTAACATCTTTAAATCATGTTTAAAGTTCGCAGTTACAGAACAAGCAGGTGGAGAAAGAAGCTGCAGTACATGGGTCTACAAGAAGCCAGATAAAAGCAAGCGTTAGTTTTCTGTAGTCACAGCTGGAATGAACTTTTGTTTAACCCTGTGATACCTTCTGAATCGTTAAAAGGAATTATTAAAATAATAAGATTTTTTAAGGTTCTGAAAATAGTTGTGCTTTTCTTTGTTTGCCCCAAATTTCTTACCATCCATCTAGACATTTTTTACATTTCGAAGTAGGAAATGCTTACAAGGGGTCACAGTTGGATAGTAGAAGTCCGGTCGGAAAATAATAAAATTGTATAGAAAGTAGTGTTATATTAATCGCTGCCATTTCGGCGAGTAACCAAAATGTAGAATTTCGCATGACTTTGTTGCATAAATAAGGCTGAATTTAAACGACGGCATGGGATAAGTTGGCTTTGGAGTTGTTATGGTTTGTGGATTACTTGCACAGACCTGTGACTTAACAAACTCTACGAGAAAGAGCCTAACGCTGAAAAATAGCACGAATTCGGTGACCAATTCACATTACCCGCACTTGCTCGTTCAGAATGTCTAACATGAGCTGTGTGTTAAAACTACATGTCGTTGATATAGTTAATAACCTATAGTGCTTGCTATTGACCTGAATGTCCTAGCCAACGTTTTTCAAAAAGAAATACAAACAAATGACACCGCTGGCTCAAGACCACCTAACCAAACGGTTATTTTTTCGATATGCTTTTGGATCTCATTTGGTTTTTTATCGTCTCAAATTCGACAATATTGGTTGTTAAGACAACTTTTTATTCCTATCGCTAAAGATGTTTATTCCAACTGCATATTTGGCCAATGCACTTCGTTGCCTATGATCGTTTACCTACAGCGCCCATGTCAGTTGAATTTAGTGCGAATGCAGGCCCAACTCTCGATGCAAAACTTCTAAAGTTGTCTTATGAGCAATGCAAAATCTAACTCCTAGTATTCTCTTACTCACTTTTTTCTCTCATCGTCATTGCTCTATGTTTCCGACAAAACTTGCGTTTCATCATCGTATGATCCTCAAATTTATCCAGTACACTCCGAATTGTCCTGTCGCAGAAACTGTTAAGGCGATACAAAATTGCATTTTCATTAAACAATTTTATCATTTGTATGTGTTGTTGAATGTTTTATCTGTCGATGGTGTTTTAGCCAAAAAAACTGTATAAATGATAGTCAATTGGACAAATGAATTTTCAACAAAATGGCCACTATCAACTATGGAAATTTGGAAGCCACTATTGACAAACATATTAGTTATACTATGTTACGAATATGAAAATGCCTAAAAAGATACACCAACATTTGTACATTTAGCGCTTTATTATGGAGTTTACTCTATTGGTTTGTGTCGAGGCTACGATCACCCTGCCAAGACTGTGCTTACATGAACAGTGCTAGCAATACAGTTTTAGGTTTTAAGGCTTTACATTTGAATAAACGTAGCTGAATAGAAGGTTGTGGGACATTCGAAGCTGCTCTTAATTTACTAAATAGTCAAAGAGAGAGAGGGAGAGAGAGTCGTGCTAAGGTCTTTGTAAAAGCGTTGAGTAATTTGTGTATTAAGTGGAAGTTAAATAGTTGGACACTGCGTAAAGTGTATAAATACAAATTCGTGTAATTTATTTTATTTAACGAAATTTAAAGGAACGCAAACATTTTAAAAACGTTAAAATGTAACAGCATTTTAAATCATGAATTTATATCAAAGAGTAAGACTTACCACTATTGACTAAGTACTAATATCTGATTAAATTAACTTTTGTTATTGTTGTTTTACTCTTAACATACGTTTTATTATTATTTACATGATTTCACTAATTTGCTTAGCATATATTTTTTAATGCTAAAAGTCACACACACTTCTGTTATGTTTTCAATTTAAATAAAATCTTTAAAACCCAAAAATAAAAGAAAAAAAAATTAATTGAAAATCTTTTTTAAGTGTAACTTCCTCACATCGAATCAAGTAACTCGTGTAGAAAATGTAAAAAGAGTTTGTTCAGAGTAAATGAAATCATGTAGTTTTTGTTAAAAACAATACACGCATGCATATGCATGTTTCATTTTCTACCCTTTTTCGCCTTTTCTCTCTCTCTCTCTCTGACATACACACACGCACACACAGATACACACACATGCATACATAAATAATAAAATAAAGGAAGAAGATAAAAAACGAAATAAAGCACTAACAAGGCAAACAAGCATATTAAATAAATGGTCATTCGTTAAGTTGCTGTAGTTTTTGCTTTTAAAATACAAAAGTCTTTCTCTTTTTTAAAACCTTAACAAGAGCGGGATGAAGGAGTTAAAACAGCTAAAGGTAGTATATTTTGTTGTTGTCACTGTATTAGCAGTAACAACTAAAAATAGTTGTTGTAAATAGAGTAGCTCAAGTAGTAAAGTACAAGTCGTAGCAGCAGCACCAGTAGTTGTTTAACAAAAAACAATAAGTTCGTGTTAATACAAATACACTCGCACATACATGCGTCAAGGCATTCTAACCTGAATTTAAAAAAAAAAAACAACAAAAACAAACTATACAGGAAAAATAACACATGTATGCATTGTTATAAGCACACACCCGCACTCACATGTATATGCATAAATACGCATAGGGTTTGCTACATGCATATCTCTCTTCAGAGAATACTAAATGGCATGTTTTTTTCAATTTTTTTTCACAATTCTCATACACACGCATACCTATGCAATTCAATCTATGTATGTATTTATACATGTTGTGTGTTGTTTTATAGGTATTTATGTATTTCTGCTTCTTTTTGTTTGTTTGTTTTAATTTTTTTACGTTGTTTTGTAATTTAGTGAGTGCATGTAAAATCTGAAGTGGGTATTGCTGAGAGAAATATTAACAGCATCAGTAAAAGGAGACTAGAGAGAGTATGTAAGCAAGGGAAACATTATTTTTTGTTTGTTTATATTTTAATTCAAAAGCATTACATATGTATGACCTAACAAAAGTTTGTTTTTTATTTTCGTTTTATTTCCTAGTGACCCTTCAGTTGAGAGGCTAAAAAATACTTATTTTACAGTGTCATTAAAAAGATGTCATGTTAGAAGAGAGAATCTAAAAATCTGTTTAAAATAAATACGCAAAAACAAAATATTTGTAGTTTAAAACAGACTCACTATATAGACATAAAACTTAACACATAAAATAAATGTATGTTGCGTTGATAAGTTCTTATTGAACATAAAAGTTATCTGGTGTTTCGTTAACAATTTTGAGCAGCAAATAAACTAAAGATTTCGATTTGTATCTAATTTTTAGCTCTGCCAATCTACCAAAATATATTGCAAATAACGAATATGCGAAAATCCTAGTCAGTATCGCACAACTCTCAACAATGTAGATTAAGAGCTAATATTTGGCTTAGTTGAATAACCCCAATAGGAGGAAGGATTGCTTAGATTGCAACTCAGAAGTCTTTTGTAGTAGAGACCATTGGTCCACTGTATTAGACTTTGCTTTTCGATCGTTGGGCTAAAACTTCAAAGCAGCCAAAGATCATGTTTAACACTTGACTAATGATTTTCGATTAAATTTCCGTCTTAATCTGTTCAAAATGTTAAAAATATGAGAAAAACGGATAAAACCAATACAATTTTGAACCATAAAGCGTATTGTTCTAGTTACTATGTCAACATTTACAGTCAGAGTCAAAATAAAATGTACACCCTTATTTGTAGAATTTAGTTTTTATTTCAGCTTTTAAACATTCGAAAATTTTATGTTTTTTAAAAATATACTTAATTCAAGCACTTTCTTTTTACGCGTAAAAAAGTGTACAGGGTACAAAAATGAATGAAGTAGAAATACATTGGAAGTGATACCATTTTTTGATAGATACTATCCAGTTAAACAAAAATCTGTCTTTGAAATTTTCAAAACACCTGTAAAATTGAGAATTATGGGCAAAAACCGATTTTTTGTGCCATCATTTTAATATTTGGCAGATATGGAAAGAAGAAGAACAGACCTTTTGTAAAACTAACTATCGTTTTATTCACTACTAAACATACCCCTTAATAAATCGATAAATCGTACGTTCCCTATGTAAAATAGAGTGTAAAGACACCTTCAAACTTGTAAAATTTTGAATAAATTGGATGAACAATACGTTTGCTTGAACAATGCGCACATATTTCACAAGTAATATATATATATTTCACAATAAAGTATATACCATCGTAAAGGCCTCTTGTTCTTCTTTCCATATCTTTTAAAAAAATAGTATCGCTTCTTAGGTATTTCTCCTTTATTTATTTTTGTCGCATAGTTTTTTCCTTGTACACTTGTTTTAATGGTTTTGTTGCATAATTTTAGTTTGTATTATTTAAAAATTCTGAAACGCATTAAATACAGTTTTAAAAAACATAAAATATTAAAATTCATCGCGGCTTTAGAGTCTAAAATAAAAACTAAATTCTAGAGAATAAGGGTGTACACTTTTTTTGACGCTGACTGTGTGTCTACCATTATATATATGATATGCCCTTTATATGTCACATCTGTAGTACAATACAGTACATGGCAAAAGTTTACGTGGAATCTAGGGCGATTATGAATTCTCTTTATTTTCTTTGATCATTGACAATAGTCCTAACTTGGCTCCAGGTTTTGTCCTGGGCTTTGTATTCTCATTTGATAGACCCAATCCGCTGTCTCTGTTGGCTTTGTGGGTTCTATACTAATACACCGTTGGTTATGTAGCCGCCATATTTTTTTAAAATATGACCGATTTGTGCCTCTTAATACACATCTTTGGTGAATTGCTTGTTAGGGTCAAAGGCTCGTCTTTTGATATTGTATTCGGCCAACAGAAGCTCATTACACATCTCAGGCATCTACGGACAAATACTTGCCTATTATTCCCGGCTGATTTGATTCATTGATTTTGTTCTCAAAAAAATTTTTTTTATCCCAGCAAAAGTCTTCATATTTGATACATATGCTTTCCAGAATAAACAAAATATGAGTGCCAACTTTCTTCGAAATCGGCCACACCCACAGCCCTACTGAAGTATAGCTTCAAACATCTACTGGTAAAGAATAGAAAGAGTTATTCTATGATAATAAAGTTTAATATTCGTATACTTAGTTAGTTTTAAGAGTGACAGAAAATTTTTAAAATTGTTTGAAACTAATCATTTTCTAGGGTAGCTCCTGTGATCTCCTATAACAGAAATTTCTGAATATTTATCTAAAGGGTTCGCAAAATAATTTTTTTTTTTTTTTGAAAATGCTATAAAAAAACTACTGAATATTTTCTCAAATTTCTTTTTTTATCTGAAAGTACAATTCTTCCGGTTAATAATGGAAAATAGTTTCATACAAATGGCTGCCTCGGCTGCCATGCAGTAGCCTACACGATCGGTCCAATATTTAAGCACATTATTGATTGTGTGCAGCTGTATTTCACCAATGGCTTCACGAATATTGTCCTTTAAAGCGTCAATTGTCTCTGGCTTGTTGGCGTAAGACTTATCTTTGACGGCACCCCACAAATAATAGTCCAACGGTGTCAAATCGCAGCTCCGAGGTGGCCGAACGACATCAGCAGCTCTGCGGCTGATAATGCGATCTTCAAAACAGGGCGCAAAACATCGAGTGTAGCTTCGGCTGTGTAGCACGTAGCGCCTTCCTGTTCAAACCAAATGTTGTGAACAAAAATTCATTCAACATGGCCCGATAACGATCGCCATTGACTGTAACGGCCACTCCTTGCTCATTTTCGAAGAAAAATGGCTAAATTATGCCTCTGGAACAAAATCCGCTTGCTTGTTTACATACCCGCCAAGATCAAAATGAGCTTCATCTGAAAAGATGATTTTTTTGGCAAAATCGTCATCTTCTGTAAGTCGATCGCAGGCCCAGATTCCCAGCATTGTTCAAGCATATACACAACCATATTCGTTCAGCGGAAGGATAAAGCTAATTATCTGTCTAATCAGACATGAGCTAAGTCTTACCATTCACGAAATAAGCACTAGTTGAAAAAAAACGTTAGATGGCGGACCCTTTATAAATAAAAACAAAATTATTCCAATATAATGAAATATTCTATTAATAACTATCATTTCTTTAACTACATCATCTAATTCTAAACCATGTTTATAGGTTGACGTCTTTACTACTTACATATATACGGGGACATATTAATAACTACAACTACTACATCAATTTTGTTATTTCTATGTATTAATACTAATTATTAACAATTGTTGTTATAATTGATAACTGCAATATCAATAAAAGGTATAAACCTAAATGTATGCAACAGATTTTTTTACGAATCTGCACTGAAATCCGTAACCTTTTTCAGAAAATGTATAAATTATTTCAGCGATCGGTGAAAGCTGGTAAATTTTTTTGGTTAAAATTAAATACGGGACTTACACTCTTCATTTAGTTTCAGAATTAAACGAAGGTAGCCAGAGCTAACTTCCTTCGAACGCAAAATTTTATATAAATTTTATTTATATATTTATAGCGACTTAGCCATACAAGTAATCAAAATATTTTTTAAATTAATAAAAAGGTGCTGTATTTCATTAGAAACAGCAATAAATTGTTATTCGTGAAAATATTGTTACGTTTTTACCTTTTTTAAAACGTGTTCGTAGATTGTAGTTAAAATAAATAAGTTTTGTGCTTAGTCTTTAATTAAAAATCCTTTATTCAACACAGTTTTGTGCACCACTGCTTGTAACCTTTTTACAAGCAATAATAATTTTCTATTCTTAATTACTCCCTCTATTTACAACTTTGTAAACGACAACAATTACTTGACAGATCTTTCTACCTAAAGATCTTCCAACGCGATCGTAGTTATAACTTAGGTTCGAACACAATCTTTTCAACCAGAGGTTATCCACACTTAACTCTCCTTACTGGTTTTTTACTTCACTATTCACTTCACGGGTTTACTCCTTATAAACTCTCTTCACACAGAGCTCGACAAATTCTTTTCACATAAACTGTACTCGCTGAGTTTACTACAAATTAACTAATTGTTCCCATCGATGTGCTTTTTATATGACTGAGTAAACAACACATCGAAAGCTCTCGATCCTCTCGATATTTCAGGTAGATTCGATTTCTTTCTTTCAATTTCTTTTTAGTTCTTTTGTAGCCATGCATCTACCTCTTTCAGCTCTTAGCATTTGTTGTTATTTGTTATTGTCTGTTACTTCTTTTTTTGCTGTTAATTTTTGTTGTTGCCGCTTTATTTTTATTTACTTTATCTCTACTAATGCTTGTTGTTGTCGATTTGCTTATTTGTAAACAGCACGTATAGTTGTTCTTGTAGCTTTTGTTTATATATTTTAGCGATGTAATAAACGCAGGGGTGCCCAACCTGATTTTTGTAGCAATATTTGTCACACATAAGCGACTGAGTTGCATTAAAATTTTCATCTGCGTTCTTAGATTTTGAAAGAAAAAATGTTACTTTTTATTTAAACATATATTGTCTATAGAATAGCATCATTAGATTTGTAAAAGGTAGTAGTCATAAAATTGACCAATTGAAACATAAATATAAAAATTTACAATACAATTAGATTTCCTATGCTTGTCACTTTCAAAAATTTGTTTAAAATTATATTTGGTAAGAACATTTTAAGAAATTACATATTTTTTTAATTGACTTCATTATTTCTATCCGCGTATAATAATAAGCGATCAAGGTAATAACCTGCCCTCACTCGTGCTCCCCACTGTATACTTTCAAGCTCAATATACTATAGTGGTGTAAGGTAATAATATCAAAAGCGTTCTAATGTCATGTGATAATTAATTAATACTTAAATCGGTTATACTAATACCTCCGCTCTATTGCTCTTAAGAAAAAATTCTCCTCAAAGTATGAAACAGCTAAATAAGCTAAAAATCATACTTTCTTTCTCACACACATTTAATACGTAAATTAACCGGTATTGCTTGCTCTCATTAACAAATTCATTTACAGCAATAGTTCACATATTTAGATACAAAACATTTGTGCAGAAAAAAAGAGCAGTTGCTTCGGAAATAAAAGCAAAACAAGCCCAGAAAAAAATGTTGTAAATTGTCTCCTTAAAAAATGTTGCAATAAAAATTATTAGAATATGACCCACTTTTAAGTAATATTTTTTTAGCATAGAATTGCCTTTTTTAGACTTAAAACTTATCATCTATCCATGTAAACTTTTTAGAATTTGAATATACTTTTTTGGTATAAGAGTATTACTGTTAAAACTGTACGTTTTTATGCATTCAAAATAAAAGGTAATGTCACGTAGATAACAATAATATGTGAAGAATTCGAAAAACAATCTGGATTTTGCATTAGAAAAGTTTTCTGTTTCGCTATTTTTTTGATTTTTCAAAACTACTCGTAAATATTTTTTTCACAATTTGTTTATAAACAAACATTTTTAAGCCCTTAGAAATACTAGCATTGAATCAAACTTAACTATTGTGTAAAGGGCAAAAGCTTGCTATAAAAAGTATCGGTGCTAAAAAAGAGCGCCAACATGAGCAACAACAAAACACAAACATTGCATAAAGTGTAGCGTTCCGCTCACGATACAATTAATATTTTTCAATCCTAGGTCGGTGCTCTTACATAATTGCAGCATATGAGGTAAAACACAAGTCTTTCATATTTCTGGCAAAATTGAGTAACAAATGAGCAATTATTCCAGCTTTTAAATTCCATTCCAAGGTGATATTTGCCGAGCTATAGAAAACCAGTTTCTCCAAAACAACCTACCAAAAAATCTTATCTTCAAATCGAAATCAATGGAAAGAACTTAAAGATGTCCGTACATTGTTTTGTACATTGTGATATTGATTAAACAGACAATAACAGTTCATTCAATAAGTCCGTAGGATAAGTAAAAAAAAAAAAAGCAAAATTGTGAAAAAACTCGATTTTATTATTCAACATAGTTGCCTTCGAGGTCGATACAACGAGTTTAGCAATTCTCCAACTTTTCGATTTCTTTTTCTCGGTTTCAGCGATTACTTCATCATTGGGCTTAAGTTTCTTTCCAGCAACCAATCTCTTGAAATCTGAAAACAGGAAAAAAAAGTTGGGGGCCAAATCTGGCGAATACGGTGGATGTGGGAGCAATTCGAATTTCAATTCATGTAGTTTTGCCATTGTTTTGAATCACCAACACGTTCCTGATTTTGTTCAACAGTGAGCAGACGCAACACCCACTGTATACAGAGCTTTCGCATACCCAAATGTTCATATAAAATGGTAAAAACTCTACCATCTGTTATCTTTACAATGTCAGATAGCTCGTCCACCTTCAATTTGCAATCGTTCATAATAAAATTGTGGATTTTTTCGATGGTTTCTGTAATAAGAGACTGATTTGGCATCCACTGCATCATTTGTGCTGGTACGACCACGTTTAAATTCAGCAAACCACTTTTCTACCATATGTCTCGATGTGGCAGAGTGCGGATAATGTTTATCAAGCCATTGCTTAGTTTTCATTGTATTTTTTGAATCAAAACTTAAAATTCACTTTTTTCCATTTTTTCCAATAATAAAAATTGCTTCACACAAAATGTGTTAACTCACGAACCAATAGTCAGATTGCTGTCGAATTTATGCACGCATCGTTTCTAGTGACGCCATCTATGTGTCATCCTACGGATTTATTGAATAACTTTTTACATTACTGTCAAAGAACATAACAGTTTTGTAAACAAAACTGTGGAAGTATTTACAAATTTTAAAAGAAAATCCTGTTGCACTAATCCACATCATTTTCGGAAAATAACTTCTGGCACGGAATGTTACTTTTATTAAAACAGCTAATAAAGGTAACAATGGTCTGGTTCGACCTTGTGGTGCTTGAAAAAAAAAGTGACTTTTTGCGTTACAACTTATAAATGCTTATGTAAGTTAGCATAGCAACTAACTTCAAGAGATTTTCTTTATAATATATGATGGAATGCTTATACTGTAATGCTGTGCTACAAACATATATACCTACATCTACATATCAATGTTAATATCACCATTAAGCACATACACGTTAGCATACCAACTAACTGCACGAGATTCTCTTCATAATGATAGAATTATTTATTAATACAAGCTGACACTTAAAGCTGTGATGTTGAGCTACGAACACACATACATACCTACGACTACATATCATCATTAAACACATACATAGAAACAGTAAAGCATTTAACTTTTGTAACAGCTCTCTCTACCCATCACGAGACTCGCAGATTTATTAACACAGCTGAATCGGATGTCACATGCGCAAACCCGACAGAGCCAACATCAACGCATGAGTGAAACTCGTATTATGCTTGGGTTGTGGTTTAATTAATTTTGAGTTAAAAAGTAGATATTGAGCGAGTAAGATCGCTATTAACAATATAATAAATTTGATAAGGGGTGTTTTTTATAGAGGTATAGAACTTTAAGTTGCAATAAAAGAACGATGGATTATTCTATTGACATGAATTTTATTTATCCGAAAGATAATCTTGTGGCATTATTTTTTTTAAATATGATTTCTGGCCACGGCTGGCGCGGATGTAATCCAATCTGGACGCCCAATTTTCGATGACTTTTTCCAACATTTGTTGTCTTCCAAATGATCAAGCGTTTGTGGCTTTACCGCATAGACCAATGACTTTACATAGCTCCACAAAAAGTAGTCTAGCGGTTTTAAATCACAAGATCTTGGAGGCCAATTCACAGGTTCAAAACGTTAAATTAGGCGGCCACCAAACGTGTCCTTCAACAAATCTATTGTGGCACGAGCTGTGTGACATGTTGCGCCGTCTTGTTGAAAACACATCTCCTGGACATCATGGTTATTCAATTCAGGAATGAAAAAGTTTGTAATCATGGCTCTATACCGATCACCATTGACTGTAACGTTCTGGCCACCATCGTTTTTGAAAAAGTACGGACCAATGATTCCACCAGCCCATAAAGCGCACCAAACGGTCAGTTTTTCTGGATGTAACAGTGTTTCCACATACACTTGGGGATTACCTTTACTCCAAATGCGGCAGTTTTGCTTGTTGACTTAGCCATTCAACCAGAAGTGCGCTTCATCGCAAAACAAAATTCGCTTATGAAAATCGGGAACAAAGGTAATCTCGTTTTGGGCGAATCTAGGCCGAGCGTGAGTCTATGCATGATGAATTGCCAAACCAAACTGAGAATAAATCACTTAACAGTTGTTAAATCGGTCGCCATCTTGAAAAGTAATGCCAACTTAAAATTCTATATCTCTATAAAAAACACGCTTTACATTTATTGTAAATTAATTACTTCATTGACATAAATAAAGAGCAATATTTAACTTGTATATATGGTGACCATCCGTTCTGTATTATACAGAACAGTTCTGTATAAATTAGTAATTAGAAAAAACAACGAAATTTTCAGTATTTGTTCTGTATTTGTATGTCACAAAGTTCTTTTAAAAAACTAACGTATAAAGTCGCTGTCTTAATAATACTGCTTTAATCAATAGTGAAAATATGTAGCATGATAATGCTGTAGTTCTGTAAAAATACAGAAACAATATGAGATTTATTTCGTTGTTTTTTTTTAGTTTTCATCGTAAATTAATTTAAATCATGTATACGTTTAGTAATATTATCTTATTTAATACGTGTATATTTTAGTAACATATGAGAAGTCTAAGTTTCATTGAGGGCAGGTACGATATCGGTACGATGAATATGAAGAGGACTAAATATGTCCTTTTTTTAAATCACGTGCCGATAGACTCGGCATTCCCTTGCTTTGTTTTCACAGGAGCTGTGGTTCTGAGGAGGAGTCTGTATTTCAGACGGCTGAGATTTTTGGCCTCTTATTTCTAGTCATCTTTGACTGAATCTTCAATAGCTATTACTTATGGTCTGAAAATGGTTAGTATGGAGACCGTTTGATCCTTTAACTACCTCCTATACTTGTGGTATCACAATCGGCACAACTACCGCCCACATAATCTATCGAACCTAACAAAATCTATTGCCGTTTACATACAGAAAGCACATACAGTAACTTTGGTGGATCATCGACTGAAAATATTTTTATTGGTGGGAACTGTGCTGCTTTTATATATTTGCATATACAGTTTTTTAAAAAAAATCTTTTCAAAGTAGAAAAAAAACTAAAAATATTATTTTCATATCAGAACTCCGACAAAAAATTCTTAATATGGTTACTGTACCTCTTAAGGACTTCGAGACGTCATAACTTTTAGAATAGCCCCACACATTACAACGCTAAAAACAGAAATAGATCTTTACCTGATTTATTTACTATAAAAAAGTGATTTCAAAAATAAGAAATTATGAGAATTTCCTGGAATTTGAGTCTTTTATGTAAAAAGTTAGGATTTTTTATGAATGTTATCGTATGAAAAGACGTCGTATAGCGTTTATCAATAAAAATTTGACAAACGTGCTTCAAGTGTTTCTATATTTCAATGAAACCATCCAGGGAATACGAGCCTCAAAAGATGGTCTATATCCATTGTTTTAAAGGCAAATCAGCTAGAAAATTCTCTGATTTGTTTTCAGGACCGTGCACGAGATCATATTCCGCGCTGAAAAAGTATGAAAATATGATAAGAGATTTTATTTGGTTCCTTATAAGAGTATCAAACTCCGAAGATCATAGAAAGCAAAACAATAGTAGAAATCGCTTTTAGATCATATTTTGTTAACCTTCTTTATAAAAATAAAAATTTGTTAATTTCACTTTTTTAAAGATATCTATTGCAGGCTACTCAGATAAACTGCTTTTTCGGCAATTACAGCAAAAAAAAAAATTTTTTTTCAAAACTATGTACTTTCACTTTAATGCGAATAAATTAAGTATTTACCCATCGATTTTCATGAATTATAATTTATTTTATTTCTAATGTATGAATAAGTAGTGAAATTTGGTGAATTTTCAAAAAATAATTTAAAAAAAAAATTGTATAATTTGTTTCTCAATAACTCCAAAAATACGGGTTATATTAAAAATTTATATTAGAATGACTTAAAGTTGGCATCATTTGAAATTTTCGAACATATGGCGTAACGAAATCAAATAAGTCATTTTAAAGTTATCATAAGAAGTATGAAGCAGCCTCTTAAAAATCTCACATTTTAGAAAAAAAATTATAAAAAAAATTATCTATATAATCTGTAATGCTGATGATTTTTGAAGTTACGCGACCATAGCGCATCAAAAAAATATAGTGGTTATCCAAGGTCACTTTCGCTTGTTTAAAGTTTCTCGTAAGCCGTGTCAAAATTCGGCTTGTATGTACTTGCTCGTAAAAATGTGTATTTAACTACAATTTATTTCTTCAATTCTTTTCGTCTGAAAAAATATACTTTTAGCCCGAATCTTCTTCATATTGTTACGAATATGAATACACCTAAAAAGACAACATTTAAAGCTATAAAATGTATTATGGAAGTTGTTCTATTGGTTTGTGTCAAGGCTGTGTTTATTTGAACAGTGCTGCCAATCCCACTATAAGTCGGATATGTAATTTAAATCTTTACTTAAAACTGAATAATAAGTTGTGGAATATATTAGAATACTAATATCGGTTAACTATATAAGCCGCGTCATTCTAGTCGCCAGTTATAATTTAGCAGTCATAGAATAAAGTCGTGTTAAGACTTGAGTATTGAATAAAGTTGTGTATTACGCCGAAGTCAAATAAACTGTACATTGTGTATTGAGTTAAACTGACAACATTTAAAGCCATAAAATGTATAAGGAAGTTGTTTTATTGGTTTGTGTCAAGGCTGTTTATATTTGAACGGTGCTGCCAATTCCACTATAAGTCGGATATGTAATTTAAATTTAACTTAAAACTGGATAGTAAGTTGTTGAATATATTTGAATACTAATATCGATTAACTATATAAGCCGCGTCATTCTAGTCGCCAGTTATAATATAGCAGTCATAGAATAAAGTCGTATTAAGACTTGAGTATTGAATAAAGTTGTGTATTACGCCGAAGTCAAATAAGTTGTACATTGTGTATTGAGTTAAACTGGAAATAAAGACTGTATATAGCAAAAAAACAAATTCGCTTCACTTATTTAATTCTACGCAATTTAAAAGAACTCAAACGTTTTAAAAAAGTTAAAACGTAACAATTTAAAGGTAAGCAATTTGATACAAAGAGTGGTAATGAGTTTGTATTCTGTCCAGCTGGTTGCACGTTTGCATGGCTCCTGTCATATCTCCGTAATCCTGAACTTGACAAGGAAATATTTTGCCAGTTCAGGAAGATAAAGTTTTTCTGGGTTTTCCATAGGGAGAGGCTTTTGGGACTAAGAGGGTATCAATTTTGAGCTCTGTGTTTTTTCATTTTGCATGCTCTATTTTTACCGGCATTGGAAGAGCGTACTTCAATCTCGATTTAGTACTGGGCATGAACTTCGTTCTATAGACTGAGTCCATAAACCAAGTATTTACGATTAACTTATTTAAATAGAATTTTGTTATTTTATGATTGATGAGTTGCTTTCTTAAAACTGACTGTTCTATTTTTTGTCCAAATGTTTCAATATTTTCCAATTAAAGTCAGCCTTTAAGGCCTCTGATAAACTAAATCGTGAAAAATTAAAGCGCATTTCCCGAAATTACACAATTTACAAGTTTGATAAACTTTATAGAGTTTTATCGAGCACAATTTGGAAAACTACCATGTGCTTCCACCTCATAACCGGGGCTTAAATGAACCTACCGAAAGATAAGCTCAACACACACGAAAAAATAAATCTCAGTCTGAAGTTGCCTTTAATTCGAACTTTTTTATTACAAACATACTTTGGTATAAAATGTAAATTAAAACGCGAAAAAAGGACTTACGTTCACTATTATCAAATCAAATCCCCTAAACACCCAAAGTTTTGAAACCAAAAGTTTCGAATGAAAAGTATAGAAAATATCATATGAAAAATTGTTTCCTTTTTAATAAAATCTGAACAAAAAAAAAAAAAAAAAATAGCAAAAATGCATTCTATTTAATACAATTATTCAAAAAATACGTTTTTGTTTTAAAGTTTTGAAGTTTTAAATGAAATAAAGCAACAGTTTTTGCAATGGAATGTAATGCAAAATCCCTGAAGTAAAAAAGTTAAAAAAAAAAACGCAGGACGTGTTGCTAATGCTTTAGCTTAAACAGGAAAACTGTACTTTATTTAAGGGATAGATAAATAAAACAAATGCAAAGGCTTCATTCAGTAAAATTTCTATTTATAATGTTTAAACTTAAAAATACAGGACATATTTTATCATATTTTGAGTATTTGTTGTGAAGCACTGATACAGAGTAAATTTACTTAAAGCATTGGCCCCCCATTAGCTGTGAACTCTTCTTTCTCAACCCTTAAATAGATTTAAACAAATTCAGCAAAATTTACTCTTTGGCAAGCTTAACAGTTAAAAATTCTCAAAATAACGGTACCGATTAAAATGAAATCAATAACGTAGTTTGGCAGAAATGATAATAAAAATTCGTACTTCTTAGCCCAGATCTGATTAAAAAATGTATGAAATTTTATAAACATTTGTAATTGTTTTTAGAGCTATTGTGTAAATATTAATTAAATTTTTAATTATTTGCACACATTCACACACACACACACACACACACACATACACATATTATTGTATTTGTGTTATAATTTATGTACATTTTTAATTTATTTTATAAAATATTTATTTACATTTTAAACACCAAAGGTAACATATTAAACAAACAATTTCTGCGTTTTTTTCCTTTTCGTTTTGCAGGAGGCGTGCCAAAATTATATACGAATTATGGTCGTTACATCGCCTGGACGTTTATTTGTTTGCGGTACAAATTCATTTCGTCCCATGTGTAACACTTACATAATCAACGACAACAATTATACCCTCGAGGCTACGAAAAATGGGCAGGCTGTCTGTCCCTATGATCCGCGACATAATTCAACATCAGTATTTGCTGGTAAGTTTCCGTTTCCTATGCTTTTTACATTTTGTGTTTTTTTTTTCATTTTTTATTTCATGATAAAAATATTTTATTTTATTTTTTCATGCGATAATAAACAAATAATACAACGAAATATGAAAAATATTTTTTATACATATGTAAAAAACAAAAAAAAAAAAACAACAAAACTGGCATTGAGTATTTTAAGCCAAACGATTTTTTGTAATATTAAGTTTTTAGCGTTTTTTTTCTTGTTAAAAAAAAAATAAAAACAAAATCAAAAAATATTATTTATTTTTAAATTATTTACATAAAAAATACAGGATTTTTACCTTCTGCTTGCTTGCCTGCCTGCTTGGCTGCCTACCCACCCATGCTGCAGTAGTTTGTCGTTTTATTCTCTCTTTTCATATTTCATGTAATGTTTTTTGATGAAATACCACATGAATATTTTTATGTTAACATTGATGTTAAGAATGTCAATATGAGTGCTTATATGTATGCATGTACTGTATGACGTGCGAGGGTTGATATATGATATGGGTGTTTGAATAGGAACACTGTGTGTAGTCGTGCATAAGCCAGAATTGTTTATTTTTCTTTATTTCTTCTTCTCATTGTGACGATGATGATGATGTGTTGATGATGAAAAATATTAAACAAATAAGCAGTAAAAACAATAAGAACAACAGTAAAATAAAATGTAATTTTTATTGTTGCAATATTTCTTTACAATAAAATTCTTTTTCAATAGAAGTATAAAAGATATGTTTTATTGTAATATAAAAAAAGTGTTTAAATAGCAATTAATATGAGCAACTTATTTATTAGGTATTAAAAATAGATACGATGAGCCTTTCATTTTAATAAACTAACCTTACCCATCTAGGTTGCCAGGGATTCTATGTAAAGTGGCTTAATTTAATAACCGGACCCCTATGCATTTCTAATTTATTCTTTTTTAATATAACGGGTGTTTTCTTTTTGCTATTTAATTTTCTATGAAACATTTTTCAGTAAAAGAGAGATTCGTGACATGTGGCAATGCCAAAAATGTTCACAATGGTGTGCCATTTCACTATAACTTTAACTGACTAATGAACAACGCTTGCAAATCATTAAGTTCTGTTATCAAAAACAGAACAGGTTGTTTTGACTAAATCTCCCACCAGTTTCATTTCATTGGACACATCCACCAATATTGCTGCAATATCTGCCAGTGTCAATGACGATCGCGATATGGTAATTCGCCGCCGTTGTCAACAATTGGGTTTGTATTATTTGACCACCTGGATGATTTAACGTTAGAGGTAACGGTATGAAACCATATAAAAGACAGTTGCTACAAGAACTGAAGTGAGGTGGCGCACTACATTGCCACTTGTTCGGTAAGTGCACCTAAAGAAAGTTGGATGAAGATTCACTGTACTAGCGAAAATTTATTTTTAGCCACGAAGCTCATTTCTTACTCGGTAGATACATTAACAAAGAGAATTGCCGATATTTTTCTTATTTGTATTTAAAACCAGCACTCAGTGGATGACTTCTATCGATGCGATGCATTGTTCTGGTAATTGGAAAATAGGTCGTGGCAAGGAAGAGAAAAGGAGAAGTGTTTATGAACCTTCGATTAGAATTTATTTATGTTGTAAGTGCCAGGGAAGATATTTTCATAGACGAACAATCAACAATGGAATGTGCAAGAAATACGAGTAGGCATACTCTAACGAATCGATATAATTGGCTACTCTACCGTCATTAATAAGCACCTTCGCCCTTTCCTTTAAGTGGTCAAGAAACTCCAAAGTAGAATTTAAAGCACCGGTCAATACAAAAGAGTTGTATTCAATTTTAGCTCGGATATAGATCTTGTACGTATTTAGGAAATTAGATGGGGTGGAGTATTTCTTGCACCGTCTTAAGAAACCGAAGCACTCGAAATATGTTATCGTTACAACATACATTGAAACAGATGTGAACATTGAAACCTGTATGTCAAATAATAACACTGGGTCATGCAGGCATTAATCGACGCTGTTTGCAACCCCCAAATAGAAGATTTTTGCGAGATCATTTGTGCGAGTATCATTCATGTTCCGCCTTATCTCCCCAATATTCAAGATGCTCGGAATACAATCAAAGAAATATGAATGACAAGTGGTGTTGTCGTCTGTGAAAGAGTAGATACGATCTGAAGTGAGAAGAAGAAGGTCGTTGTGAAATATGAGAAAGAAAGTGAGAGAAAGAATAGAGCCTTGCGATGTCCCTGAATTAATCTTGAATATTATAGTGCGATTTCTGAGAAATTTCTATATGAATACCAAGAAGTGGCTGCCTGCGCAAAAAAGCAATAATTTTGAAAATATCTAAAGCCGCAACCTTACAATCACCGAACCCATGAATAAACTACTTACACTCCTCGGGGAGTACCGCCAGCAGATCACCAGAGGCTGCTATGGAAACCATACTGGCAATCGCTCAGCAAATTGTTAGACTCTAAATACTGTACAAGGTGGTGATTATTCATACCGTGCGATGATTATCAACTTTTTTTGCACAAAGTGAAAGAATCGGACTTGGTTAACATGTGTTTTCAACAAGACAGCGCACGCGATACCATAAACCTATTGAGAGGCGAGTTTGGTAAGCAATTTGTCTTATTTTTTAAGCAGTTCATTGTTTGTCAAGATTATGCAATTTGACCCCACTGAACTACTCTTTTGTGGGAATACGTGAAGTTTCCTGTACACAAGGAAAAGCCAGTCAAACCACAATTCCAGCCCTGGAAGCCAACATTACAGCTGCCATTCATAAGATACCGGTCGTAATACTCGAAAAAGTAATATAAACTTGGAGCTCATAGATGTACCATCTAGGGCGTAGCCGCGGGCAACATTTACACAAAGTAATCCTTAAAAAGTATATGGCAGACATTATTTCATCTGAAATTATCTGTGTTTTTTTATTTTTTAAAACCCATTCATTCGTTATATGTATTATACCCTCCGTGGACTTATCACAAGTACATAATACAACATTAAGAATTTAGTGTGTGATTTAAGCCTTGGTACAGTGTTTCAATCTGCAATGGCTGCCTCTAGTCTTAAAGATAGGACTTTGCATTAAGAGTGGGGCTTAATAAATTTTCTAATAATTATAGCAGAGGTAGAATGGAACTTAAACTTTAGTTTATCAGCTCTAATATATCAGAAATATAAGTTTTTTCAGATTTCCACATAATTTGCAAAATAATTTCTTTACAGTTCTCAGTAAATAAAATATGAATATTTATTTATTTTTTATTTATTTATTTTATACTCACTCATGCTGTTGTTTTATGAGTACATTTATAAAACTTTATTGCCTGTCTATATACACAATATTACGACTGATTTCCTTCGCCATAGCATATGCTATAAAAAATATATTTTTTTCATAAACAATGCAAAAAAAATAAATCATAGCACATAACAAAAGAATAAAAATGTGTATCACTCATATCCCCATCAATGGATTGAATTCAAACGAAATAAAATCCTCATTTCTGCCACCATTTTTTTTCTCTTAATTTTAACTGAAATCATATTCATGCAGATATTTTTGTAAAAATTCCGAACGGATTTTTTGATCAAAATATATATAAAAGAATTCACATACATATGTATATATGGTGTTGTTGTAGTTATTGTTGTAAGACCATTAAATGCCATAAATATATTGATAACAAATTATATTAAAAAGAAAAATAAATACATTTTTATATGAACAAATAAACAGTTCATAATATTTAATGTACTTTTAACGATATGCTATATAATTTATAAAAATATAAAGCCTAACAGTATGCTCTGTATTTTTTATCTCTGTTGCTAAAGAATCCGTCGCATAAAATCGGTATGCGATTTAAGATATTAGATTTTATGAAATGATTTACGTGACTTATTTAATAAGTGCTTTTATTCGACATAAAAGCGCTTAATTATTTCTCTCTATATAGTTTTTCCAGGCTCTCCAAATAAGCAATTGTTTTAACGCTGACTACTTCGTTTTATATAAATCTGCTTGAACCCAATCTTTTCTTTGGGCAACAAATAGTCGTAAGGGGGTAAATATATAGAGGATAGTAATCCGTAAACCAACTTATGGAATTTTTACAAAGTAACTTCACACATGCCATATTCACATATATATTATAGTGATGGAACATTACGTCTTTTAAAGCTAGATTTCATACATCCATATATGCATAACCGGCCTTTCAACCTGATTACCAGCTTTCGGCCTGCTGTAAGTATTTATTTTCAACTTAGAGCGCGCTTAGGCCAAGACAAGACTTCCTCAGCTTAATCTCTCCTACGTAGACAAGGATGTCCTCTACGCCAACGCCCACTTAGCACTTCTATTTGAACGCCATGGCAGAGCCAACATAGCCGATTCTAATTTACAGGGCAACGTCTATGTCGTTGTATAGCTCATGCTCATTATTAGTTCCAATAGGCAATTTATCGCCAAACCATAAATGACTGAAAATCTTGCTTAAAATTTCCCTCCCTCCAAGGCAGCAATATCGGTGTGTGACAATGTTCATGCCTTCGCCCCTTAAAAAGTATGGTTAAAATGTGCGACTTGTAAAATATCAATTTCGCCGCGCGAAAGAACTCTTTACAACTCAATAGCTCATTGAGACCACATTAAAACCAATTGGCAAGATTGATTCTACGCTTGATCTTCAGGCTGACATCGTTTACCGCTTTTTTGCTTTTGTTTAAAATTTAAATAAAAAAATTGAATCTCTCCAAAAACTCTGAGTAATATCGGGTGGGCTATCTATCGGCTTAATTTTGAACCAGCGGTTCTTTAGAATCTGGCAATACTTATGTCATTCCATTCTGTCACAAAGCTTAGTACATTATCTACACTGAAGGAAATGAATCGATTTAAGCTTGAGCAACATTGGGATTTATTGGTAATTTTCAAAACAAAGTCAATTGGTCGGAAATTGGACAAAAATGTCGTACACAATTTGGTCGCAGAGAAGTTCCAACAGTGGAAAGTATACGCAAGTTTATTACTTTGGCTGAGAGTGTGCGTGAGAATTCATCAATATCAGCTCTTCATCGTTCTCAAGAATTGAACATTCACGCACCAGTTTACGTCAAATTTTCCAAAAAGATCTCGGTATGACGCCTTAAAAAGTTCAATTAGTTCAAGAGTGAAAGATGCATGACCACCTGCGTGCCAACGAGATGGGCTCGCTAGATGGGCCAACGAGAAACTGCACGATGATATAATTTTCATCTTGGTGCATACGTTAATAAGCAAAATTGCCATATTTGGGGCTCCTAAAACCCAAACTTGGTCACACGTTTCGAGTGACCGTTTGGTGCGGCTTGTGAAGCGAAGTCATAATTGGCCCATATTTCTATGAAAATGAGGACGGCGCAACCTTTACGGTCAATGGCGTCACCTGCCATGATAACCGATTTTTTTCCACTCTTCATGGTATTGATGTAATCGATATTTGGTTTCAACAAGATGGTACCACACATTTCATGCCACAATCGATTTATTGCTTCAAATGTTTGATGGCCGTTTAATTAGCCTAAATCGTGATGTCAGTTGGCCGCCAAGAAGCTGCATTTTTTCACCGTTAGATTATTTTCTATGGGGCGCCGTTAAAGACAAGTGTTAATTTGACAAACCAGAGGCAATTGAGCATTTGATGGCCAACATTCGTATTGCCATTGCGGAGATGTAACCCATTCACTTGAAAAAGCTCCGAAAATTGGTCCGATCGAATGAGGTACTGTGAGGCCTGCCACGGCAGCATGAAATAATATTTCATTTCTAACCGGAACAATTGTACTTCACAACAAAAAAAATAAATTTGCAAAATTTCAAACCGTTTTTGTTTTATTGCATTTTTAAATTTAAACTTTTAAATGGCCCAACCGATATTTGCCATTTGAGCCCTTTTTAAGGGCAACTAATGTCTGTGATATCGCTTGTATGCCTTTGTTAGTTAACAAACCCACCTGAGACACTATTAGTGTATATTTACCCGATGTACGCTGTGCTTGATCCTTGTTTCTTCTACAGTAACAAAACGGTGAAAAATGTTGTTGCTCCTGAACTGAACAGGCTCTGTCAACAGATTACTTAAATTAAATATAACGAGTGTTTTTTTACAGTACAATGAAACGGGCTTTGTTGGATAGAAAATTTTATGACATTATTGTTGAAATATAATTTCAGCCGTGTTGCCATCTTGGCTGGTGTGCACTAGACGCAATCGTATTTCTTTGGCTTATCGAAGTAGATAAGTGACTTTATATAACTCCAAGGAAAAGAATCCAATGGGTTTAAAACACACGATCTTAGTCGCTAATTATTGGACCATTACGTGAAATTATTCTTCAGTAAAAAGTTTCTTTGAGTAAGTTAATTTTAGCGCGCAGTGTAGCATGTGGCTACGTCATGCTGGAACCATATGTCAGTAAAATTAATACCAGCGAATTGAGGTACGAAAAAATTTCTAACCATACTGACGATTATCGATTTTGAAGACAACAAACAGTAATTTTCTCTGGATTAATGGTGTTTCGACAAAACTTGTGGATTATCCTCACTCCAAATTTGACAATTCTGCTTATCTATGTACGAATTCAACCAAAAATGCGCTTAATTGGAAAACAAAATTTTGAATGGAAATTCAATATCAATATCAATTTGTGCTTCAGCCCATTCACCGAATTAGTGGTACATACGATGCTTTAATTTCTACACAAGGTGAATTTTGAAAGCTTTTAAGCTGAGATCCGTTCGTTAAATCTTCTATAAACTGGAAGGACAAAACCCCAGTTGCAGAAAACGGCGACGAATTGATTGACTTAAATCCTCTTAAATGCTTGCCTGTACAACGGCTACAGCTTCTAAAGTGCACACTGTTCGGCATTTCACGGAATGAACATTATCAGTAAGAGTAACTAGCCGCTCTGAAGGACGATTATGTACGCCATAAAATGGACGAAGTGCACGTTAAATTTGACGAACGGGACCATTATTTTGATAAAAAATTTAAATAATTTGTAAACCTTGCTCTGGTGTAAGTTTATCAGTGTTACCAAATCAAAATTATAAACCTCTAAAAAAACATTAATGTGTAATTTCGAAGGCCAATTTTACTTCTATCTAAAACCACTGAGAAACTTAAAATCGGTTAATACTCAGCTAAGTTATGAACTGCATGAAGCTACGAAAATCCAATTTTCTACTGACGCTCAGTTTAAAATCGGTGAGAGCTTACAAAATGTTCAAATAATAAAATATAGAATGCCTACAGACTTTACCTATATCAGCTTATTAATGGAAGCAATGTTACATTGAAAATTACAGAAAGCTAATCTTCTAATACACAAGTGAAAGACAAAATTGATACTGATTTAACAAAATCATGTCATAATATTTTTATTTTGAAACTACTCAGTTTTAGAACCTTTTTAAAATCGGTCTTTTTAATTTATGGATAATAGCATAACTTTAGGCTTTAAAATCTTCTGGGATTGGCGCCTTATGTTTGACACAAAAAATTGTTAATTTTCATCTTATCTTAAGACCATACATATGTTTTAAGTTCTAAAGTTTTTAAACAATTTAAACTTAACTACACTGCCTTATCATTATCCTTATGTTGTCCTGATTTTTCATTACCCAATAATTTACTCTTTTATATTGAGTCAGACCCTAATTAATTACGATTTTTTTTGCCTTAAAAAGCCTTTTTTACTTTTAAAATTTTTCCATTTACTTAATCGCTTATTACCCTTTTTTCTTTTGCTCGGTGATACCGTTTTTAAAAATTTATTTCAAACACGTACAATTATTATATCTCACCCCGACCCATCAAAATAAGGGAAGTTCCCACTAATACCAGTGCCTGAGAATAAGCCATAAAATGTTTGTGAATTACAATTTTAAACCATCACAGAAAAAAAAAAAAAAACGCTGACAATGAAATTGGCAATATTTTGTATATTTATTTCAGTCATAAATTATTTAAAAGGGCAAAAAAGAGAGAAAAAACACGACGAAAAAAATAGAAATTTAAACCTAAAAATACAAGAAACAATAACAATAAACATCAATGTTGTCGACAATCATGAATAAACAATAAAAAGGAAAAATAGAAGTAACGGCAACAAAAACTTAGTTAAACATTTAAACGCTAAAATTTGCAATAAAAAAAATAAAAACTTGAAAAACGAAGAAAAAATTGTCTAAAAAAATGTTTATGAAGAGCATGAAGATGAAGTGCTACACAGGATTTAAGTTTGATGGAAACAAATCGCTTTTTCTACTGCCATTTAAATGTGATAAAAATATTTATGGCTGAAGGAAAAACAATACAGTTACACGAAGCGGAAGGAGCAGGGGAGAGATAAAGCGACAGCTGATATATATTTATTTATTTAAGAATATATAAAATATGGTAAATGTGCAAAAAATATACATACATATACATACATACCTGCCCATATACATATGTACATTGGGTACAAAGACCCTGGTATCGTTGTATAGAGTGTTTTATTGTATAGCAATACAATAGTTGTAAACTTTTTGTTGGTAATTTTCATATAAAAATTTGATACATTCATGCACTTTTTCTCCAAGTCTTTTTAAAAACTTGTATTGGTTGCTATTAATGTAATGTGAATGTCAATCATTATAAAGAAGAAGAAGAACAAAAAACACAATTTTTTTATTGTCAAAACCAAATTGTTTAAAAGAAAATATAAAAATAATTTCAAAAATTTAAATTAACTATTTATGTGTGAATGTATTTAATAAATTGTTGTGTTCTTTCCTGTTGTTTATGAAAATCAACTTATGAATGTCAATTCTCTTCTTCTTATTTGTTTTTTGTCATTTGAAATATATTAACACATTAAAACACTGATACAATGGTTGCTCACAAACAAGTAAACAAAATAAACAAAACATTTGTGCAATACTAATGATGATCATGAAACCTTAATCACTACTTTATTCATTTCGTTTCTATACAATACAGATGAATAACTATGAAAAGAGGGAGGGTCCGCCATCTAACGTTTTGTTTTCAACTAATGCTTATTTCGTGAATGGTAACACTTAGCTCATGTCTGATTTGACAGATAATTAGTTTTATCCCTCCGCTGAACGAATATGGTTGTGTATACGCTTGAACAACGCTGGGAATCTGGGCCTGTAATCGACTTACAGAATATGCCGATTTTGCCAAAAAAATCATCTTTTCAGATTAAGCTCATTTTGATCATGGCGGGTATCTAAACAAGCAAAATTGTCGCATTTGGGGCACAGAAAACCCTCACGCATACATTGAAAAGCCGATAAACCCAAGACGAGTCACTGTTTGGTGCGGATTTTGGTCCAGAGGCATAATTGAGCCATTTTTCTTCACAAATGAGCAAGGAGTGGCCGTTACAGTCAATGGCGATCGTTATTGGGCCATGTTGAATGAATTTTTGTTCACAAAAATTGAAGAGGAGGATATTAGCAACATTTGGATTCAACAGGACGGCGCAACGTGCCACACAGCCGAAGCTACACTCGATGTTTTGCGCCCTGTTTTTTAAGATCGCATTATCAGCCGCAGAGCTGATGTCGTTTGGCCACAGCGGAGCTGCGATTTGACACCGTTGGACTATTATTTGTGGGGTGCCGTCAAAGATAAATGTTACGCCTATAAGCCAGAGACAATTGACGCTTTAAAGGACAATATTCGTGAAGCCATTGGTGAAATACAGCTGCACACAATCGATAATGTGCTTAAAAATTGAACCGATGGTGTAGGCTACTGCATGGCCAGCCGAGGCAGCCATTTAAATGAAATTATTTTCCATTATTAACCGGAAGTATTGTACTTTCAAATAAAAAATAAAAAATTTGAGAAAATATTCAGTACTTTTTTTATAGCATTTTCAAAAAGAATTTATTTGGCGGACCCTGTATAATGAGTTTGTGTGTTCAATTATACAAGGCCTTACTAATATTCACAATTGCGAAACAGAACATGGCTTGAACCAATATCGATACAGTTCATGCAAAAACAATATGCTTTTAAATATCAGTGTTGCCAAATGTATGAAAAAGGAAAATCATTTAAGAAATACTTAAAACATACACATACACTGATGGTATGAATAAATAATAGTAGTTTGCTTGGTGCTCTGATTTTTATTCGAAATAGGGTTTTAGTGAATGAACATATGAATATGAATATGTTCATTGATGAATACGTTCATGCAACTCTCTAGTGCAATACATGATACACGGATACAAAACTTTTTGAATTTAGCAATAGATTATAATTTCTTTGTAAGCTTGTTTGTTTGTCATTCAATCACGCGTAAATGACTGAACCGGTTTTGTTGAAATTCGAAACACAGAAAGATTTAGCTAACAAAAGTATTATAAGCCATGTCTTTTTTGAAAATTGGACCGCGGATATGTTAATATCGGAGAAAAATGGTCCAAATTAGGACCGTTTGGGATTTTGACATTCTTTTTAGCTCCTAATGCAATGTTTTTAATATTGCGCATTTTGTTGAAATTTGAAACACAGATCTAGCTAATGAAAATGTACATTTTTAAAATTGGGCCGTAAGGGGTTAAAATTGGGAGAAAACGGGCAAATCTTTTATTCCTTTAAAATAAAGTTTTTTGTTTGCTAACATTCCGATTTTGATGAAATTTGGAACACAAATATTTAGAAGTAGCTAACGAAAGTGTTATAGGCTACGCTTTTTGTTTTCCAACATTCATGTCTTGCACAAAGGTAAATTTTTAAAATGTTACACTTTGAGTTACTAATAGGAGGTAAAGGGAGAGTGTTAGGTTCATAGTTCCATTCCTATGAAATACGGTATATCTTGGGAACTATAAAAGATAGAGTCTTGAACTTTCCACATACGTAATATTCTATTATCAAGTTGCACATTAAGATTAAAAATTAACTTCACAGAAAAAGTCCACCCATAAAAAATAAGAAATATCGTCCATCTCAATATATATACGAGGCGGATTGATATTGAAGCTACCTAAGTAGGAAAAAAAAAATTTTTTTTTTTCAAAAATCATTCATTTCTCTACATAGTCTCCTTTTAGCTCAATACACTTAGTAATGCGATTTTCCAACTTTTTTATACCATCTGAATAATACGATTTTGGGAACTCCTCAAAATACACATTAGTTTCGGTAATCACTTCTTCGTTTGAGATGAATCTTTTTGCTGCGAACCATTTTTTCAAGTTTGGAAACAGGAAAAAGTCACTAGGGGCTAAATCTGGATTATAAGGTGGATGATCCACCAATTCGAAGTGGATTTCTCGTAGTTTTAGCATCGTATCTAATGCTGTGTGAACCGGTGCGTTGTCTTGAAGAAAGAGCACTTTTTTCTTGTTTAAATGTGGTCGTTTTTCCTTGATTGCATCAACCAATTGATCCAATAATGCACGATAATACTCTCCTGTGATTGTGAATCCTTTTTCAAGATAATCGATGAGCAATATTCCGTGTGCATCCCAAAATACAGTGGCCATAACCTTGCCAGCCGATTTCGCTGTCTTCGCCTTCTTCGGAGCACTGCCACTAGCTTCCACCCATTGCTTCGATTGATTTTTGGTTTCAGGTGTGTAGTGGTGGAACCACGTTTCATCAACAATTATTAATCTACGCCCAAAAATCAGCAGGATTATGCTTTATCATGTCCAAACACCGCTGTGAAGTGATCTGTCGAACTCGTTTTTGTTCAACACTGAGCAAATGCGGCACCCATCTTGCCGATAGCTTTTTCATATGCTAATGTTCATGCAAAATATTGAATACACGTTCATGTGATATGTTTACCA
The DNA here is from genome assembly GCA_023159175.1 of Wohlfahrtia magnifica. Taxonomy (NCBI): domain Eukaryota; kingdom Metazoa; phylum Arthropoda; class Insecta; order Diptera; family Sarcophagidae; genus Wohlfahrtia; species Wohlfahrtia magnifica. Next base: position 720,292 of record JAKWBJ010000061.1, read on the forward strand.
TTTCGAGGATTTTTTTGATATTTTCTTCAGTAACCACCTCTTTTGGCCTTCCTGTTGCAGTGCTTGTTCGGCCCCGTTTAAATTCAGCAATCCAATATTTTACCATATAATCTGACGGAGCAGATTCGCCGTAATGTTTATCAAGCTTTTCTTTTGTCTCTTTCGCCGTTTTGCCTTTCAAATAATAGTGTTTAATCACTACACGAAATTCACTTTTTTCCATTTTCCAAGAAACACAAAAGTTGCTTACTTCAAACGACTACAAGAAATAAACTAATCGATGAATTTGGCTAAAATTTTAACAGCTGACATTTGACAGATCGTAATTTCTATGAAAGAAAAAGTTTTTGTGTTTGTGCTGCCTTCTAGCGCTAGGTAGCTTCAATATCAATCCGCCCTCGTATATCAACAGGAGAGGTTAAAAGTCGTCCTAGCATTTTCTTTATAAAGACAGACAGATCGCACAAAAAAAACGGATAGGAGCTGGAAAAACAGGAATTTATCTCCCATTTATAATACACATATATACATATGTACATAGCAAGTATATAATAGGTTTGTTCAGTAACTAAAAGTTGTTACTAATTTGTAACAATTAAAATATTCTTTAACTCAAAAAATGTGCAACAAAAGAGCACAGAAGAAAGTAATAAGTTGAGACTCAAAAAAATCGTTCAAATTCTTGCTGGTAAAATGTTTACTTATTCAAACAGCTCAAATTTAGTGAAATAGAGGAAATGGTAAGTAAATATTGAGAGGAATTTTGCAAAAAAAATAAAAAAAAATACTCTCTCGTTGCAAGTTTTTGCAAGTAAAGTTATTGAACAATCCTAATAATAAATTGTAAGTTCAGACACAAACCATTGGCTACCAAATCCTAATTCATAACATTATACATATCGCACATGATCAACAAGATGGTATTAACTCAAAATTTTTTAAATTTCTCTTTTTCCAAGAAATCAACTAACAACATCAATATCTCTGTCTACTCTTTCTTCTCGAAAACCACGTTTGAGACCATTTTCGTGATAGTCTAGTAACTATCTTTATATCACCAAACAGTTATTATTTTGGGTTAATACAAAGGTGAAAATTGAAATAATATATCGGGTATTATATTTTGTTTACTATAATGTATTCGGATTTTCAGATCTTCTTAAAACGTAACAACAAACAGTTTTTCATCTCTATTGAAAATTTTAAAATTTTGAGTTAATACACTCTTGTTGATCAAGTGTGATATGTTAGGCAAACTTCACCTTATCTTCCTTCCAATGTAACCAGTGTAGAACTGCAAAATTAGCAAGCGAATATAAAGTAAATGGCTCCATAAGGCTATGTGACACATAAGTGACACATAAGTCACACGCACATACTATCCGTCTACAGCATAGAACATTTTCGTGGGTAGAATTTGTTCGTAATGCTATTGTCAAGGTTACGTTTAAATCTTCACAGATATAGTAATCTGTTTAACCAAATTTGGTGTATTCCAAAGAGAGCATTCTGCATCGATCGTGGTAAATGTAAGTTAGACGGCACAATGTCTCAACTTGTAAGGCGAGAAAAGCAAATCCTCGCAATCGCTATTTTCTATTCTATTATGCACGATATGATTGAGTGTTGTCATTATGATTATATCGGCTGCATGGTCGTATACTTATATGAATTGTCTTCGATTCCTGTTTCCTGTTATCGTTTCGCCCGATTTAAATTAATCTTTGGCTTGGATCTAAAGATGTCAGTGTCAATAATTTGCTGTTTTGATATATAGTTGCATTTGACTTTTCTTTTAGCCCCTTTTAATGTTTAATTTAATGCAGAATAGCTTCTCAAATTGCAATTCTCTTCAAAGTAAATATTTTGGCATTGGCCCGTTTACTTCCAAGCCACTGAATTAGTCTTGAATTGACTCCGGTCTTATCAAAAAGCACAAAATTGTTCCAACAAATATTCGCTTTCGGGGTTGATTCAGTTGTTTAGCTGGTCTGACCATTCTACTTCTTGTGCTTTCGGTTATTGTAATAGATCTATTTGTACTCACCGGTAATGATTCGATGCAAAGACATCTTTTTTTCGTTACTCCTCATCTGAGCATATGGCTTCCACAAAGCTGCTCCATCTTATGTGTTGCACTGTTTCCGTTTATGCTTTTTCCAATGTTAAACTGTTCTGTCTTAGCTCCTGCATAATTGTCAGTCGCCAGAAGTATCTTGCTAACCTACGATTACTTGTGCCTTAAGGATTCCACTCGATTGACATTCTGCTGACACAATCGGGACTTTTTCGCATGGTGTAACTGATCAACACCCATTTACTTTTTCTTATCTGCTTCAATAAATGTTCGTCATTAGTCATGTTCCTCAGTTCTGATTTACGTATAACGTTAGGCCAGAATAGGCACTACCTAGATCGTTAGCTGATCTTATTTGATACAACCCAGGTTTTACAGCCACACAGCAGTACTGCTTTAACAGATCAGTTGAATGTTCTGAATTCGTCTGGATATATGTAAGCTTCTCCATACCGACTGTAGTTGTGTTATTAAGCCTATTGTCTAATTTTGTTTCTGCAGTGCAGTTTGTAGTCTTCGTACTTTCTAGTTAGCTAAAGCCATCTACATACTTGAATTGTTGACTTTCTTGCATGATGTTTTGCGTTAGTATTAATTCTCGTGGCTTTGGCTTTCTTCCAGTTTCGACTGCATGTTAGAGAACTTTTGCGAGAGTAGACAAATGCCATTCGCATAGTCAAAATATTCGAAATGGCGTGAGGCTCCATGTTACATATTCCTCTTCTCTTTGAACAGATTTTGCTCATTATGCCATCCGGCACGATGATGAATAGCTAAAGCGATAGTGGGTATCCTTGTTCTACTGTATCATTGCTTTGAAATGGTTGACTGATGTTGTGAAGATCTGAGAGTTCTACATCCTCGTACATCGTTCTAAGACACTCTTTTTGCTTCCAATGCTTTCCTTATGGAAGTTCGTCTGATGGTATCATATACTTTTTTGAAATCGACAGATAATAGATCCATGGGATACACCTTTCTGTAGATAGTTCTATGATTATGCATAGAGTGTTGGCTTGATCTGCGTAGCCTCTATTCGACCTTGTTCGTCTCGCAATGTGTTGTTTAGTTTTTTTAGAAGCATTTTCCGTATTATGATGGTGTTAAGCGTTGTAATTTCTCTCCAGTTGTTACAGCCTTTAAGGTCGATGATAATGCTCATCTTCCATGATAACAGATTTTCTTCCTCCCATACTGATGTGATGTGAGGCCGTAGCAGTTCAGTTCAGCCGTGGTTTAAACGACAACTCAATTATTTTGCAACTCCTAGTCTTCATGTAGTAATGACTCCAATTTATCGTTTTCGAACGTGAATACAAATCGTCTTTTTTTAATATTCTGTGATGGTTAGATCAGATTTTTTTTATAAAAATCTTTAATTGTATTCCAATATAATTTAAAAATGTCAACTTTATTATTAAAAATTGATTTGCTTGTAAAGTGCTTACGTTAAAACTTTATCGAACTGTGCTTTGATTTTGTCCTCAACTCAAATTCGTGTTCTTCTTTTATTTTTACCATAATACTCGTACTACATGACAATTCTTAACAATTTTCTACGCTAAGCTGATTCGGAACATACTTTTGCGTAAAGTGAAAGAAATAAATGTTTTTTTTTTTTTTCGGTTTAATTTCTTTGTCATTCTGTTTTATTTATTGAAACTGAACTGTTGTCAAAAGGAAAACTGAAACGATTTAAAAAAAAGAGAAAAGAAATGAATCAGTGAATACAAGCTGACTAATTGCAATTGCAAAAATAAAAAAAAAATAAAAAAAATTAAAAAAAAAATCGTGAATCTCTAATAAAGACGAAACAAAACACGACCACTTCAAAATGTTAGCGATAATGGAAAATTGCAAAAATAGCAATACAAACGACAATAAGAAATATACGAGTATACGAGCAGCAATAGTTGCAGAGAGATAACAATTGAACAAATGACTACAATACGACAAAACAAAAAACAAAAAGAAAAGCTTTAAAGAAAATAATGAATGAAAAGCCACTAATTCTTACAGTCATCAAACGTATAAACGAGAAACCGATGACAATAAAAACTACATTAACGCCAACGACAACGACTTTGCGAAACAATAAAACAAAGAAGAAGTTGAGGCATGTGTTGCCGTGTAGTAAAAAACTTTGTCGTACTGACAGAAATACATGTGTGACACCAATGCCATCTACTCTTAGAAAAACGAAAAGGAGTTGATGAAAATAATAAAAAAATGGAACTGAAATGTATGTCAAATGCAGTTTAAATATATCCACCTGATACCCTACATAACTTTAAAAAAATCTTATATATAAGAATGGTTTGTACGGTTATTTTCTCATACGAATCTGCATGAGAAAAAATTGCTTTAAAAACTCTTTTAAGAGCTGCGACATTTTAAAGAAAACTCGATTTTAATTTTTGAAAGTTGAAGACGATTAATGGTGTTTAGACTGAGTTGCCAAACCCATTTTTGTTGAATTAAATTCTTGGAGAATCAACATGTCTACGGCAAATTAATATGGAATTAAGTACGGCTGCGGTTTTGTCTTAAGCTTTAATCAGAGTTCAAGGTATAAAGGAATCGTTCCAGAATTAACGAAATCTTATTTCAGTTTAATAAGTTTTTTATAAGCAAGCAGTTGTGTTAGGTTAGAATGGTGGGTGCTTGCCGTAGGCTGTTAGTCACAGCTACTAGAAAGTATATCAAGCTTCTAAAAGGAACTCTGATATACTGGAAGAAGAGAGAATTAAGAGAATTTAAGAGAATTTTTAAAAACGAGCTCCTATGTCTGTGTAATTACAAAAAACATTCTCGTCGTTTATTGCTCCTTTTTATCTTGAAACATCTGTGAAACTAGTTACTCCAGAGTCGTCTATTTCTCACCTCGCTCACGAGATTCCCAACATTTCGGAAACCTGTCTACACCTATATATTATTGAATTAAGTTTTTCTTTCTCTATTTCGCTGTTCTCTGATATTAATTCATTGGATTTCCTTGTCTATGCGAATAGAATTTAAAATTTCCATCAATTTATCATGCTACCCAGTGTCGAATTAGTTTATGTATTTCAATAGGAATTGCTAAAAATAATGTTATCAGAGTGGCTTGGTGTAGTAGTTGGAGCGCAAGCATACAACACAAGTGGCCCAGGTTCGAACCACAATTTGGCTTTTAGTGTTTAATAAAGAGTCTTAAACCTTTGGCGTTAATGATATATATCCGGCTAAAGATCAGGAGCAAACGCCACTTACTGAGAAAAAGTTACAATGCTAAGTAAAGATTATCACTACCGCTTAGCAAGGATCTTCACCACTACACACAATCATATGGAGGCGAGCTGCAGCAGATTAAGTACATTGGCTTTAAAATCAACTTGATTACTGAAACTGAAACAAAACAACGGATGCTTTGTGGGAAGTCAATATGCTCCCTACAGGAGTGACGGAAAAAAATCAGAATTAACAAATATGAGCTGCTGCACAAAATTTTCGAAACTAAAATAGAAGGAAGATGAGCAATTGGAAGGAAACAGATGTCATGGTAACGGATATAAGAAGATGGACTGGACTACGAACATTATTGCAAGAAATATATTTGAATTTTCAACTATTTTGTCGAATTAAAATTAATAATCTATATACGAGTATATAAAAATAAGTGTACACTTTGATGTCACCACTAACTGCGAAAACGGTACGGCTGATTTTAACCACAACTTCAAGGTACGTTGTAAATGGTTTAAGTGAAATTTGCACAAAATCGGCACAGTGGTTCCAGAGATATGGCTTTTAGATTTTCATATATATTCCCAAGCAAATTTGAACAAAATGCTCTTTGTTTTCCATAAAATGATTATTTATTGTCACTTGAAAAGTTCACAAACCATGTATCGTAATGTCTTATATATATAATGAAATTCTAATTGGAATCTTGAATTAATTTTTTCAGTCGTCGTTTCGATCGTCATTATAAGATCTCAAAAATAAAACAAATTCTTGAAATTTTCATTCTTTTGAGTGCGGTTACAAAACAAACAAATTAAATACAAAACAACGATCTCTCGTCAAGCACCATGGAGGCAAAACAACGTTTGCCGGGTCAGCTAGTTAAGTATAAAAAACAATAGACAAAAACATTGCGATTCGTTCACATTTATTAAAATTACAAATAAAAATAAGAAGTATGAATTTCGCCAGAACTGCATCGCATTAAAGATGCCATTACGGGACTCTACCTAATCTAGTCTAAAAGTCAGAGCAACAAGATGTCAATATATCCCTTCTACATCCATCTTATTTTCTTTAATGGCGGTGCAGGGTTCTGTAACCTATCTATTGCCACACTGACTTTATGCACCTGAGTTCTCTTACTTCGCAAGTCCATTTATAGCGTAGACCTCGGCATTCTTTTTGTTTGTAAAGATCCTGTAAGCACCTTACTCTTTAACGAAAACTGCACTGCAAGACTTCTTGGAAAGCACCAATAACGGGCATGTTTTAAACAAAATATCCTCAGAGGAATATAAAGTCACTGTCGTAGTACCGCGTCCAAATGAACTGTGTTTTACTCCATTCCAGTCAATTCACAGAGGGATCCTTTTATGTCGGAACTTAACATTTTCGTTGTAGTATAGGTAGAGGCTGTGCACTCAATTTCCCATGTAAGGTTTAAAACCCAATATTTTCCTACAAAATTTCCTGTTTTCTATAATTTCCGTGTAATTTTTGAATCTGGAATTATAGCTTTTTAAAAATTCAAGGCCAATATCATAAAGTTCAGATTCGCTTATCTCGATAATCTTAATTCATTGTCTGAATAATATAAATTCGGTCTCCAGGACAATTTTGCTTGGTAGAAACTTACCACTTATCAGAAGCATCCAACCATTTCTTATTCAATTGCATAGTGATTCTCCTGTTTATAATAAGGACTATAAGATCCTGATTTGAAAAAAAATTCAAGATGGTAATCAGGTCTAAGAACTCTGTCACTATAACTAATTCAGTCAGTCAGTAATTACAATTAACTGGTGTTTTTTAACCAATACTTACTTTAAACTAATTAATTACGCTTGGGACAGATCCCCTAAGGTAGTTTGGTCTTGGGACTTTTTCGAGTTCGACCAAGTACATAGAACTGCCTTGGTGCTTGGACCAGCAGTTCCTAGGAACTTGGCAAGTGGTTTCTACATAACATCTGCGCGATAATCTGCATTAGATCAGATGATCTTCTCAGATATCTCAACCTAACAGACTGGATGTGACGTATTTCAGACATATTTCGTTTCCGAGTGCTTATGAAAATTTTAAAAACGGTGTCTGAGGTCACTAACCAACCAACTAAGTTTGTCAACAATCTTCATGGAGTGATGCCACATATTAATTTCAACTCATCATCTTCTTCTTTTCTGACTCACGTTGGCGATCTTTTTCTTCTGCGTCATAATCGCCGCTGAAAAACAGAACAAGCCATCTCTCTTACATTGATATCGATGGAAAATATTGAGGCTAAGCCTCGATGTATCAAAAATCTTAAAGCATAAATAATCTTTGTAAATCGAAATATGTCACTGAATGTGTAAAATACGGTATTATATAGTCGACTTAATAATTTTCTTTCCGGTTGTTTAGTTCTTTTTTTGTGTACTTTTATTCCCATTTTTTTCCTCTAAAAATTTTTACGTTACAAGTTAACGGATGCGTATAATGTCGGATATGAATTCCTATGAAGTTGTACTTGTCCTCTATGTCCCTCTTATTTATTTTTTTTTGTCGTTTGAAATGCTCATATATCGTATGGTATGAAGTAAAAAAAGAAATATTTTTTGATCGTTTGTGTAGCTACTGGTAGCTTCTTTAGACCGTTACAAACACTAACTCCCTTTACATACATTTCCTTGAACAGGACACCAGCAGCAGTTTCGAAACACTCTACTCAAAGCAAGATTTCTTATTATATTTTACGGGTATCTCTTCCTTTCTTTTCATTCTTGATATTGACTCTTAAAAGTAAAAGACAGCAAACGAATAAACAATGAGGAAAAGAAATATAGGTAAGGCTATAACATAGCTTCCGCCAAAACGATATAAAAAAAACAATGTGGAGAAAGAAAAATAAAAGGAAAACCTTTTTCATTGACAATAACATCGACTTCAATTGCTGCAATGCTCGTATACAATACTTTTGTTGGCTTCAATGAACTGGAAGATCAAGAAAATAAGGAAGAAAAAACTTAAAAAAGAAACAGAAAACTAAACTGAAAACATGGTTAATATAACAAAGCAGCCAAGGAGAAAAAGCGCTTTTTAAAAGATAAAGAGGGAGAGAGAGAGAGATACAGAGAGAGAGAAAAACCCATTGCCAGTAAATTGAAAAGCTGTAAAGAATGAATTACACTGCAGTTCTTACCGAAGGACTAAAGTGTAAGAAGGAAATGCAATAAAAAATGTATATTGCATACTTAAGGGGGCCAGTGAAAACTGGTATGTGAGAATTGAAATATTTTCCCTAAAAGTAGGTAAAAAAAATTAGATGAACAAGTGATGGAATTTCGTAAAGGGTCCGCCAAATAATTTTTTTTTTTTTTTTTAAATGCTATAAAAAAAACTACTGAATATTTTCTCAAATTTCTTTTTTTATTTGGAAGCACAATCCTTCCGGTTAATAATGGAAAATAACTTCATTCAAATGGCTGCCTCGGCTGGCCATGCATTAGCCTACACGATCAGTCCAAATTTTAAGCACATTATCGATTGTGTGCAGCTGTATTTCACCAATGGCTTCACGAATATTGTCCTTTAAAGCGTCAATTGTCTCTGGCTTGTTGGCGTAACACTTATCTTTGACGGCAACCCACGGGGTCAAATCGCACCTCCGAGGTGGCCAAACGACATCAGCTCTGCGGCTGATAATGCGGTCTTCAAAAACAGGGCGTAAAACATTGAGTGTAGCTTCGGCTGTGTAGCACGTAGCGCTGTTGAAACCAAATGTTGCTAGTATCCTCCTCTTCAATTTTTGTGAAAAAAAAATTCGTTCAACATGGCCCGATAACGATCGCCATTGACTGTAATGGCCACTCCTTGCTCATTTTCGAAGAAAAATAGCCCAATTATGCCTCTGGACCAAAATGCGCACCAAACAGTGACTCGTCTTGGGTGTATCGACTTTTCAATGTATGCGTGCGAGTTTTCTGCGCCACAAATGAGACAATTTTGCTTCTTTACATACCCGCCAAGATCAAAATGAGCTTCATCTGAACACATCGCAAACATTCTGCAACATTACCATGATTTTCAAAGTAATGTTGCAATATTTCAAGCGTATACACAACCGTATTCGTTCAGCGGAAGGATAAAACTAATTATCTGTCAAATCAGACATGAGCTAAGTGTTACCATTCACGATATAAGCACTAGTTGAAAAAAAAAACGTTAGATGGCGGACCCGATAAAATTAAAAAGTGCGAATATAGGTTTCCAGGTTCCAGAAGTTCTACTTAAGTAGGCAAATTTATTGGTTGATTTTTTTTTAAATTTTAGTAGTTAAGTAGACAAAAATGCAGAGTAGACGAAGAATGTAGAGCGTAAGATAATAATTTTCTTAAACAGTAGTATTGGACGCAAAGAACTAGTACAGTTTTATCTGATATCCTATCCAAAATATCCTTTTAAATAATTTTTAGTCTTAATAATCTGCTTAGCTCTTTATTCCGCAAAGCAAATATTGGGTGTATAACTTAATAACGCGACTTTTGGGCATTTTTACTAAAACATTAACACAAAATTAATAACCTGTTACCATTCTTCTGGTGAAAGACATATGTATGGATTCCGCGCCAAAAGAATTACTCGTTTTTTAAGACCAAAAGCGCATTACGCTAATTACGAATATTTTGTTCTGAAGTAAAGTATATTCCAGTAAAACAGTTTTGTATAGATTGAAACATTATGCACCACAAGGCCAATGAATCAAAACACCCCAACTACTAGGTAACAGTGGTCGCCCGCTAGGAGGCCCTATGACCCACTGTGCAAACAGCTGCCTTGGTCTCTGCTTTCATAGAGCGTGCCAAGCAAAGATTCCTCTGTTTTCTCATCATACAATAGCTCCTACTATAGCCTTTACCAGGGCGACCTATTCGTACTTGTTATCAGCATTTGCATGAATTTCCCAACTAAAATTTTCCGGATAAAAAGCTTTCTTCACATGGACTTTAATTTCGTATCACGAATTCCATGTGAATAAAATAGCACACCTAACTTTAAAAATATGTGACATTATATTCTGTGTTTTACATCGATAATCGGTAGAATTTAATTTTCTTCATCTAATTTTAAAATGTATAGTTTGACTTGAGGGTTACCGCAAGACTCTGTTCTTTCTCTGTTCCCACTCTCTTTCTAACATTTCTTAATGACTTGTTTATTCTTACTTCCCATCCTATCTATTCTTTCGCAGATGACAGCATATTTGCCATTCATATTCTTTTGAGCGTAGGCCGAGCCTTTTAGAGATTGGAGCGAAAGGCGGATTATGAATGATAATCCTACAAGCGACTTGGTGAAAGTCTCAGAGTGTGATCGTGCGAATAGTGACAATTTTAATGCGCGCAAGACCGAATGTTATTTTCTGACATATAAACGTGGTGATGTTCTGGGCATAAAAATTAATTGCGATATCTGATCACATTTTTTAAGTGTCGAAGAAAGCATTTAAATGCCACGGTTTTTTGAAACGCTGTAGGAAATACTTCGGTCCATCTTTCCTCATTAATACTTGCAAGACCTATATCCGGGCTTCTCAACCTCGCATAGGAGAGGTCGAAGGCGCTTATTAATGATGGTAGGATAGTCAACTCGATTAATGTTAGAGCAACGCTGCAGTGTTTCATTGTTCTAACTATACTATAACAGAATGTGTTCTGAAAAAAAGGATAATCACATATTTTCACGCAGTACTCGTTTCTTCCTTAAAGCACATCCCTTTGTAGTTGTTTGTCTAATGAGAGAATTCGTTCTTCGCCAAACTTATCCTTTCGCGGCCATCCCTTCTGTCACTTACCGTATGGATAAGTTTAAACCTGACGCTCATAAGCACTAATCCCCCTATCATCCTTCCCAGGACCTATTATCCTAAAACTAGCACAACACACTGCATGAAAGCTGGCCTTAAGTAAAAAAATAAAACATTTTTTCACTTTTTTCGACAAACAAATTTTTGTGAATGGTTTTCCTTATAGATTTTAAAAATATGTCATATTTGAGCCATTCAAAGTCTTGTGAAGTTTTTTTTTTGAAAGAAAACAAATCTACAAACAAATTTTTTCGGAGTTGAAGTATGTAAATATTCGAAAATGTTCACAAAATGTTATATTTATGATACCAAGGTTCACAAGTACGGAAATTTTAATGTGAAATTTTTTTATGATAAGGCTGTATATGGCGCTCGTTACTTATGCTCGTTAAAAGCCCGATCAGTCCCTTTCCAAATTTGTAAAGAACCATAGTGCTCTTCATAGACAGAGCTGGCTAGAGCATTCTGGATATTCTACAAGTGCTGATATTGGCCAACCTATGTTCTATCTCAGCGCCTATATGTCAGTCAAGGCCGATAGAGATAAGGTCCTCTCCATAGACAAGGAAGGCTGGAGCATTCTGGATATTCTACAAGGATAATCGCGTGACTCGGAAACCATATCAGCTCAATGCAATGCCATCCCAGTCAGGAAAATGATCAAATACTGCTGAGAAGAAATTTCGCCCGCCTAAATCTATGAGTCTAAATAAAGATTTCGCAAGAACACATTTGGTAAAGATATCCAGGGGTGATATGCTCAGCATTATCGCTAGATCGGCCTGAGGAGCGCAATCCCAACTATTATTTACTCTATAGCCTTTAACTGGCCTTGCAATATGCGACTGAACGTAGTCATGAGAAAATTTTACGACTTCTTATATCTAATTGCATATTCCTAGCGTTTGTCGACCAATGCTTTTTTCTAACGATTACTTATGCTTCAGTAGCTGATAATATTAAGGATTGTTTTGATCCCATTAAATACAAATATTCAGCTTTGGCATTGAATTGAGTGGTTAACAGGGCTTCACATACGATATTCCTCATGAATTCATCTTTCATTGCTGAATGATTCAAGGCTAAAATTGCTTTTCGGTATTTAAAGTATTTAAGTATCTTATCGCCGATGTATCTTATCGCCCATGTCCTTTAACGTCGTCGCCGATTTCAACTTTTGTGACACTAAATTTGCTTGCTTTTGGATGAATCCTTAATAACTTCACTGGTTGCTAGTTTTTCCTGAGTTGGACAACAATCACCATGTAGCAACGACATAAACTATATGTAAAAGCTACGATATCTCTTGTGTGAATGCTGCATTTGTAAGTTGAACAGCAAATATTTGACTTTATCGGAAAATACAAAAACATATTCAGTTATGTGTTGTTCTGTTATGTTTACACGAAACTTCGAAATAAATTTTCGCTGTTTGAGTTATTTATACGAATTACCCTGTTCATATAGTACATTTCTAATTAGTTTTGATAATTCTTCATCTTTTTCTTGTTATTTTTATTACATTTTCGTGCTTACAATTGAAGGAAAGAGTAAGGAAGAATACAATTATTTCAAACGAATATACATAATAATTATTTTTTCAGAAAATGGAATCAGTGCAGCGAGCTTTGTTTGTTTTTCTTTTTTTTAATAACTTGCAAGCTAATTGAAACTGAATTACATATAATTTGGATGATTCGTTCTCAAAATTTTGTATGGAAAATTCTGTAATTAGGCTTATGATACGGGATTGAATTATAAATGAGAGTGATAATCACATATAAAAATGTTGTTGTGCAAACATAGCATTTAATAAAACTTTACAAGATATAATCATGGAAATTAATTTTTTTTTAATTTAACTTAATACTGTACTGCCACAATTTGGTTTTTTCCTTTGGCTTGCTCGTTTCTTATCTTCATAAACAAAAAATTGCTGCAATCTATTGAAATTATTCAATAATTCTTGCTAATTTTTGTTCAATAGCTTAAAACGTAATCAATAAAAATATGTTTTTATATTTGTTGCTGCTTTTTAGTATTCAGTTATTAATTAATTTATTCTTAATAATACATAATAATTTTGTGGACTTCACCCACATAAACAACAAGGTATTATTAAATAATTGCAATATCTCAACGTTTTCATGCATTTGGCTAAGAATCACCGGCACCCTCTGCACAACAACAACACATTTTTAAAAATTTTAATTAAAAATTTAATCAAATATGCAGATATATGAGAATATATGCTGCACATATGCAATATGTGTACAAACATTTTATTCTTTTCTACAGCAAAATATGTTTGAAAAGAGGAATAATATTTTTATAGAGACTTAAAAGGGTGTTCTGTTAGGGGTTATATCTTCTTTGCTTACTTAAAAATAATGTTATGTGTAAGATATTTTAAGGCCCTTCAAAAGGCGTTTGTTTCAATCGCACAAGTCTATAAAACGAGTTTGAAGTTAATGAATTTGTGACATTATTCCATGAAAATTGTTAACTCCAGAAAATTGGGTGCCACATGCATTTCAGAAGTGATAAAAAGCATCCAGATCAGCCACTTGGCAGAAAGATGGCATATGTTGTATGGGATGTTTATTTAGCTGCATGAGAACTATCGATATCGATAACTGTGGTTTGACAACTGAGAATGTCAAATAGTGTTGAAGTTTCTGTTCAGTAAAGTTTGGCTTATCAACATGACTCATTTAACGCTTCTTAATTAAGGAAAATGGCTTTGAAAAAATCTCAGTTCACGATGTTTATAAAGCACTTCATCCATTTTACGCTAAATCTTGTTAAATGGCTACGTTGATAAGCGAAATTGTCGTTTTTGGAGCAAAGACATTCCTTAAGCCGTTAACGAATCACCATTACATCCATTAAATTTTAACTGTTTGGTGTTGTGTACGCGCTGGAGACATCAGTGGTCCTTATTTTTTGAAATGCGCAAGGAGCAGCCGCCACCATGAATGGCGAGCCATACTGACAAATTTGAAATTAAATTAATCCGCTAAACATCAACGATATATGTAAGAAGAGCAACTCTTTATACAGCGCGCTTAACAATCGATTTTTTCAAAATCAATTTGATGACAACTTTCTTTCCAGAAGTACATATTTCTGTTCGTTTGTGCATCTTTTAATTACTGTGGGGTCATGGTAATCGTTGGTCGGTATCGTTTGTCAAGCCACCATTGACGCCATACGGCCAGATTTATTGGAGAAGCTTGTCAAAAATTGGATTGGTCGTATGGACCCTGTAAATCGTAGCAGCGGCGGAAATATGCCGAATCCTAAGTTTAAAAAAAACTGCCATGAAACTATTGGAAAATAAATTTATTCTATTGGGTATACAAGTTAATAATGTTGATTTTTTTGCTTGATAAGTGCATTTATTATAATAACAAAATGAACTGATATGTTACATTATTCAAAGTATTATCCATCTTTAGCCACTACTTTTTCCCATATTTCTGGTATCATATGGATTCTGTGCCAAAAGAACTGCTCTGGTTTTGACGTAAAGAATGAATGAAGCCAATTTCTAATACCCTGTTCTGAAGTGAAGCGTGTTCCAGTGAGGACGATCTGCCTCCATCGAGACAAATAGTAGTCAGAAGCGGCAATGTCTAAACTATAAGACGGGTGAGATAAAACTTCCCATCCACTGTTTTCCAAATAGTTTTGGACTGGTCTTGGTATATGTGGCCAAGAGTTGTCACGATGGAAGATTATGGCCTCATGTCTGGTCGTTTTTCGTTGCTCTCTTCAAGCTAATGAATTTTGTTCAGTATAGATCTCCTGTGATCATCTGACCCGGTTTCAACAGCTCATAATACAAAAGATCCTTTTGATCCCACCAAATACAGAGCATTACTTTGGCGTCATGGATATTCGGTTTCAGCGTTGATTTGGCTGGTTAGCCGGGCTTTACGTATGACTTTTTGCGCTTAGAGTTATCATAATGTATCCACTTTTCAGCAGCAGTAACAATACGATGCAAAAATGACTCCTCTTTGTATCGTTCAGGCATCATTTCCTATATGCAAAATTGTCTTTCAACGTCTCTCGACTTCAATTCATATGGTACTCAATTTCTTTTCTTTGTTTAAATAAATCCCAATACTTTTAAACGATAATATAAGTTCTTCTTGCGTTTGACAACAATCTTGGTCAAGTAATGCTTTCAATTCCTCATTTTCAAACTCCTTCGGCTGACTAGGCCTCTCCTTGTCTTCTGCGACGAAATCACCATTTTTGAATCGCACAAACCATTATTCACAAGTTTTTTGGGTTGATGCATGCTGACTGTAATTTTCTACCAACAATCGATAATTTCCAGCAACTGTTTTCTTTAAATGAAAGAAGATTATCAGACTTCCCCTCAAAATATCTATTTTAGGCAAAAAATTCGACATTATTATAGCAATTGAAAGAAATGTGTGTTTACACTTTGGCGTTTATCGAATACTGAATTATTATGACATTTATGTCTTGTATTATCACTTTAATTTGTCAAGCTCTTAAGAATCACCCTATATATTTATATTTTACAATAACCCCTAGAGTTATTCTAAAACCCTGCATTTTTAAGTTATACATCCAATATTTTAAGAGGATTTTAACTTCAAAACCATTACTGTTTAATTTGAAAAACCAAGATTTTATTTTAAACTTTAAAACAAATTTCTTAACTTGGCAACTCTACTTGATTTCATTAAATACTTATCCTCTGACTATGCAAATATGTGTCTGACTATTTAGTATATACAGTGAGTGTGAGAGTGTGTATACAAGTGAATTTGCCATGCATACACATATATGTATGCGTGTATGTGTGTATGTATACATGTATTTATGCATACATTGGCGCGCCATTTAATTGCATATGTAAATTGATTTGCATAAAATATTTTCTTTTAACAACACAACCCTTTATTTAACTCACCAATTTCACTTCCACAAACACAGACACACCTTATCACCCTATTAAGTCAACGTTTAATAAACGTCAGAGAAAATTAAGGCAAACGGAATTAAAAAACAAACAAAAAACAGAAAAAGAAAAAGAGTAAAAGTATTAGGGTGTCCCAGTAAAAAAAAGATTGTTTTATGTAATCGTACGGTTTTTAGAGACATAAGGGCTTTGTACGAATTTCAGATGGCTAGTAATTTTCATAGTATAGACATGCGAATTTAGTTGAGTTTATAAACAAAAAAGAAAAATTAGGCAATTACTTATGTACTCAAATGCGCTGCAGTTGCTGTAGGAGATTTTGTCATATCCGTTAGGATTAATTCTAGGCGACTAGTCAGAATTGTTTTTGATATAAAATAGTATCATAAACCTGTTCTGACTTTGCTTTGGGCCCAGGATAAATGTTGTTGGAAATATCTGAAAGATTAGAAGTTAAAAACAGTTTTACCATAATTTTTTTGAAAGCGCAAATCGAATTATCTTAATTTGGGGGATTGATTTTTCTTAAATTTTCGATTAAATCAATTCGGAAACGATGATGAAAGTTTTTCGTCCTCTCCGGAATTCGAACCTGGAATGTCTTCATTTGTAAACTAATTATACCAGAAAGGTATGTATATTTGAGCATATATGAATAGAGCCCACTTCAGATCAACAACATCAGTATATATGAGCTTGTTTGAGTATATATGTAAGTGTATCCGCATTAAATTTTTTGTAGGACATTGTTATATTTGTTTTATTTGAATTTTGAATTTTCCCTAAAAAATCTAAGTTTGTATTCTCTTTAGGTCATATTTACACATCAACGATTTAAAGTAATTCGCTCTCCCTTTCACAACTCAACCACCGGTTGTGTAGCGAATTACATAATTCCCCTTGTAAAATTCTGAGAGCAACTCACCCAAATTGGTAATAATAATCGGTTTCTTGTCATCACCAGCTGTCAATTTAAGAAAAAGAGGAAAAACTATCAAAACCAAATATATAGATACAGTATAACCCGCCTTGTTACCCCGCTTTATTTCTATTCCCGCTTATTTGCTTCAATTTCCAAATCTCCGCTTTTTCCCATAATTTTATAATAAATTCCACATTTAATAACCTTTCGCTTAATTACCTAATTCGCTTAATTACATTACATATTTTTCCCGAATCGAAAATTTCCCTTAAATTTCCCTCGTTTAATTTCCCAAAGTACTTGTTGGCTACATAAAATAAAATTTATATTAAGTCTGATTTAAAATTTCTTTTATGACACAATTTTCATTCAGGAATTACTATTTAATTAATTGTGTCACTTCATTTGATTGCTTTGTTAAAATTATAATTTTCTGCAATAACTTTTATACTATAACTGTATAAGTACCTCATTCGCATTATTATCCAAAAATTTTGACATTCTTGTAGAGTTAATTATCGGGGTAGCATGTAAACAGGATTCTTCGTATAAGAAATTTAAATAGCCAATAAGGTAATTTGAAGTTTGGTGTGAACATGTCATAAGGCTTCACAACATTACTAACAGATTTGATTGGATTCAACTTTTATTCTTTAAAAATCTACGTTTGTTCTTTAAGAATTATTCATGAAATTTAGGCAGTATACATATATAGTAACGCAAGCCTATATTATCATTTAATGCCTCATTCGATCGGTTGATTAAAAACTGTGTAAATTAAAAACTGGATTCTTATATACCTTATATCTATGGTTCATTTTTATTGAATTATTTTATTTTTAAAAGTCTTTAAAATATCCAAACGATTGAAAATTATTTAGGATGAAATTCAGGTTATTTTTAACGATTTTGATCGAATTCATAAAAAGTAGACTTTAGGACATCACTTGGAACTTGTACTCGGTTTAAAGTTTTTGTAAGATTCTTTACTGTCATTTTCACCGGTATTTATAGAGTATAAAAAGTGGCTTTATATTATCGCTAGTAGATTCGATGTGTATACAGCTTATGGGCGGACTCAAATTCTTCCGAAATACTTTGCAGTTAAATATATATTCTTGACACTTTAAGAATAGATTCTATGAAAAACTGTCTAATTCTGATGAAAAAAATAATGTTTTCTTAGTTTAAATTCCTCTTTTGAGAGCAATTACTTATTCCAGTCGTACGAAACGCCTAAGCTTTCAATGCGTACAGTCATTTTAGATTTATTTATTTGTTTTATGATATTTTGTCGATGATCTATGTATGTACATATCGGCCATTTATTGCAACAGTGTCATAACTCAAAAAACGTGGTTTTTTAGTTAAGTATTCTAAAATATGCGGACTTTGTTATGTATATTTGCGATTCGTACAAAATTATGAGCAAAGAAGCCAAGAGTTTATTCCCATTTCAATGTTAAGTGATTTGAAATTTAGGAAATTGATTACTTAGAACAGCTCTCTCCTGAACAATTTTGTTGGTTGAGTTATGACACTGTTGCAATAAATGAGCGACGTGTATTCGTCACAATCAATTCCTATATCGAAATATGTTAGAACTTACAATTTTCAAGTTACAAATTTTGTAATATTTATAACTGTTACATACACCCGTCGGGTGTATCACTGTGACGAACGCTGACAATGGTAAGTCATCGATCACTGATGATGAATTTCCTTTGGTGTCATACATGATTTCTTATTTTTATAAATAATAGTATGGGTTTTTGTCTTGCAGGCGTCCTACTAAATATTAATGAGTTCTAACAGACAATATCATCGAGAATCATTATTGCGTTATTAGTCAACGGGAAGGTGTATCAGAAAAAATCTTGCACTTCAGCTTGTAGTCGAAGGGGTTGGGGGCCGCATCTTTATTCCTGTATACGGGATGAGGAAATCCTTTAAACTGGTTGATGTACTGCGGGGTATATGTCAGTGATATTCGGATCTGTACGGACAGTCAGGCTGCGATCAGGGCGCTCTCCGGTGTCTACTCGACATCGCAACTGGTGTGTGAATGCCGGGCATCTCTCAACGAGATGGCGAGACATTCAGACCTGGAGATTATCTGGGTAAGGGGTCACTCGGACAGTCGGGGGAACTGTGTGGCGGACGGACTTGCGAGGTCTGGCTCTCTCGTCAGAAATGAGGAGATTGACCACTATTACAGATCATGCTACTATTATGGTCATGCGGTACATGTTGGTAGGGCAGAGCTACGGTGGGATGATGAACCCACGTGCTCTGTATCGAGGCAAATCTGGCCCCTATATGATCGGGCTCGCTCGGAGTCTATTATTTGGCTGTGATTACTGGGCACTGGGTGGCTGGTGTGGACGCTAGGAGATTTGGTCAGCCGTTCAATGACTATTGTAGGGGTTGTCAAGATGAGGAGGGAGAGGAGACTTCCTATGCCAGTACCCGAGTCTTTCGGATATTAGTACTGCTTTCCTTGGCAGTCCGTTTCTGAATGGCTTGTCGGATCTGGCCGGTGCGAATATCGGCAAGATCTCTTCTTTTGTACATGCGTCTGGTTGGTTCGGATCGCACCGGGACGCGGACATATAGATTGTCTATTTTATGGATTACTGATGGGTATCACAGTGGGATCAATACTAGATCCAGGTGGGCTGGACGTGTCTGGCTACCCGTCGTAACTAATTCTAACAGCATGTAGTCGACACATAACAGACAATGTCATCAAATTTCAGCATGTAGTCAGCAGGCCGCTAAATTTCAGCTTTCTTTTGTAATTTTCACGAGTACTCATCAGTGAAATTTTTCATTAAGGATAATTTTTATACAAATTTCGATTTGATGTTGATATTGTAAAGATGATTCATAAATGAAAGAAGCACTATTGTGACAGTGTCGCTTAAATACGCCACCCGGATTATGTATGATACTTGATATGAGAATTTTTCAAAATTTCGTTTTCTATCTTTGTTTTTATTGAATTTTGTGATATGACTTTCATATTATTTCACACAAGCAGTGCAATAGTTGCAAAAATATTTTTGAGCTTTATGTCGTACCCTAAGTTTTGTCTTTTACGGTGTTATCCTGTTTACTTTGAACGTAAGAGTATGTCCACCATAACTACGTTCTCTATTAGATTTCGACATTTAAAAATATTTCAACCATAATACTCGTTCATACATATGTACGCCATTCGACATTTTCGTCTCTCTTCATCTCTCTCTTAAATTTTAAGCACAAGAAAACTATAAATTCGTTTACACTGCCTGCCACCCTTTCTGCTGGGTAAACACAAAGAGACAGTCTGCCACAAAAGTCAAATTAAAAGTAAACGAAAGGAAAGAAAAAAGAAATGAAAAAAAAAAACGAAAAAGAAAATAAAAAGCAGAGGCATTATTATGGCAGCTTAATGGCATTAAATCTTTGCAATAACTTGCTGGCGTTTAAAGTGTTGTTGTTGTACTTGTATTGTGCCTGCTGTTGTTGTTGCCACTAATAATAAAGATGATTTTTTGAAGGCAACACACAAGAATGCGATTATGACGAGTTGTTTGGCATTGAAGCTGATGCTTGATGCAAGCTGATGCTTGATGCTCAACTTTTAAGGCAGATTATGCCGATGATGATGATGATGATGATGTTGAAAAAATTGTTAAGCAGCATCGAATATGCCACAAACAAATAAGATTCAATGCTCGTTGTGGCAACAATCATAAGATTTTTTTTTCTTTTAATACTTTTGCTTTACAAACGATGTGTGTTTATCTTTCGTCTTTGTGCCACAAAAAACCACCATGACCAACATCATCGTCATCTTCAGCATCAGAGCAGAAAATTTTTTCATGTGTTGAAAACGAACTGAAAATTTTTCATTTTTAAAGTGATTTTTTTCATTTTATTTGTTCTTTTCCGGTTTTGTTTTTATTTTGAAGAGTTTTTATAAATATATTAACGAGGATTTTTGTTGATTTTTGTTATCGTCCTTTTTTTCTTCTCTTTTTTCATATTTAATAACATTTTGGGAGCTTGAAAAAAAAGGATAAAAGAACACACCATACTTCTGCAACCCTTAAATGCAGTTTAAATTGTTTTAAAAATTATTGTCAATAGTCTAAGGCTTCTATATAAGATTTTGTTATAAACGATTGAAACACTCATTCGTATAAGAAAAGAAAGAAATTAAAAACAGAAATCAATTTCTTTAAAATCCGCAACAGATGTCTAATAAAGTTTATTTAGTATCTGAAAACTTGCTACTCTAACTGCTCATAAACTAGCGTTGTATTATTGATGGTCCTTCGAACCGAATTATGTATTACAAGTATTTAGATTTCTATTGTCTTGTCATTCTATAAATTTTATAGACTATTTTCAACATATAGATTATATTGGGTTTAAAGCTTAAAAAATGCGATATTTAAATAAATGGCGCATCTCCTTTTATGCCGTTTTTTCTCCAACTCGCCTTGAGAACATATAACTTCAATAAGGCATTTTTGCTTGTTTCAGTTTTCTTGTAATCATTTGTGTCTTACAATTAAGCAGGTGATGGGTAACAGGTATTTCTTGTTGCTTAGAAGTTTCTTGAATTGAGAGGTCTGAAGTCTCCAAAGTCGCGATGCAAATTTGTATTTTATGCGACCTCTTTAACCACTACACCATGTCACTTCTGTCATTTATTATCTATCACACAACATATGAGACAATTTTTGGGGTGATTTTGACACTAAAGATGCAGACCACCCAGATCAGCCAAAGAAGTTCAAAAACTATGAATTAAGAGCACTATGAGGATTGTGTCAAACTCAAAAGAATTTTCATATTACACTTCTACCTCTTTATACGGCCTTTTAAATTTAATGGCTTGTCTGAATTATGAAACAACTGCGCTGTACGGCACAAATTACCTCGTAATACTGCTGAAAAGAAAAAAGAGCAACTGGTTTTAACATTTCGATTTGCGGCCTACATTTTCGGAACCTATCTAGACCGTACAAAGAGGTATGAGTGTTTGCATAACTACTAAACAGAAAAATTAAAACGACTCCAACCAGAGTTTCAACAGGATTCATTCATTGTAAGAAAATTGGGAAACACATGAGTTGGAGCCGCCAAACGTTAAATGACCTTGTTGCGAAATACTGCTTGAACGCCATAAAAAGAAGTCAGTCTTGCATTGACTGCCGACGACAAATGGATTCAACACGATAATCCTATGTATAGTTCGGCCAACAAGCGAAACATCCATGACGCCTTAGTAAAATTCTGTATTTGAAGCGAAATGCTAAAATGAAATTAGACGAGCACAAAAAACCGGTTTTTGGCTCAATTCATGAACCAAGAATCGACTTAAAAACCAAATACAAAAACCAGATATAAAACCGAAATATTTCGCGCTTGAAATTCACACCTTGTTCTCATTTGAATACTATTTTGTTTCAGTCGATGGAGAACGCTCTCGCTGAAATGCACTTCATTTTAGAATAGAATATTCGAAATTGGCTTATTTCGATCTTGATCTCAAAACATTAGCAGTTCTTTTGAAGGTAAAAAGTGTTAGCTAAGGATGACCAACACTTACCGATTTTTAGCAATAAATTACTAAGTTATATACTAAATATTAGTAAGTACCGCTTAGTTACAAGAAATTAACACATAGAACTGCCTTATCTGCTTCCAAAACAGGGCAGGAAAATATCGGCTTATAATTCAGTTCTTTATGCAGTACCAAAGTTTGCCGAGTTCATAGTGCTATAACCACATTTATTTGCAAAGAAACTCCCTAGATGCTATTTATTACTTTGATTTGTAAAGGTTACAAATTATTGTAATAATTTTTTTTTATTTTATTTAAACAATATCAGAAATGTTTAATCTCAATTTCTCATTCAGCATTTTTATTTTTATCTTTTATTTTTGCTATTTTTAAGCATTGTAATGTAATTTTGCTCACATATCTACTCATATGGTGATGACATTTACGTTCAAAATCATTTTCAAAAAATATTTTCCCATTTTAAGTGTTTTTATTGTTCACTTTGACCTTTAGTTACTAATTTCAACAACAGGTTGCGTGCATGACCTTTTTTTACTCCACAAATTTAAATTCCGCATTCATTTTTAACTTCCTTACAGGCAACTCATTTTTTTCCGTTCGCCATAATTATTGTAAATTTGCTTTTATATGTCATGACATTAAAGGGTGTTATTAAAAAGTTTCTAATCAAAACTAATTTACATTTAAAGCGTTCCACTCTCCCTCCCATTTTCTCTGTGTTACTTTGAATAAATGAGAGCAAATGACGCACAGTAAAAGAAGCGATAGGACAAATATAAAAATAGAAAAAGTAAAAGTTGATTCAAATATTTAAGTAAAGCTCTTCTATATAAATTATTGTGATAAATTTGATAATAAAAAGAATTTTATTAATTTTTGGCTCATTTGTAGCTATAGTGGGTCTAAAGCTGTGGTACTCACTCATATTACTCAGCTGACGATCTTGTTTCGGTATTTATTGATTCTCTTCATGAATATTACAACCAGGGCTGTTAAAAGAAAAACTAGTCCTACCAAAAAATGTTCTTGAAATGTACCCAAACAAGCTATATCGCTAAATTATATTATATTATCTTTTAGTTTAAATATCGTATATCTCTGATCTGGTACTTTGCAGCCCAAAACTTACACACATGACTTCACACACATGCATATTTACTGCTATTGCTTTTATAATTCCAGGAAAGCTATATGTGTTTTATTTTCCTATCAAAAACCTTATAAATTGTAATAAATTAAAGACACTACATGATCTTTCATAGAAAACTGCATACTACCTTAATCAAAAAGTTTCTGGAATAGCCCCCGTTCCGATTTGAGAGGAAATATCAACCTGCTGTTGATATTTCCGCTAAACCTTAGCATCATGCCTTGACTTTTTCAAAAGTTACGTAGCCAAGGGTACATCTATCTCTAAGTGCGTTGACGAATTTTTACAATTTTGACCGTGTGGAGGTCACAAAAGGCATGATTTGTGAGGCTGAAAAAGGATCATTACTGGCGACGAGACATGGGTTTATGAGTACGACACGCAATCGATACAAAATGAGCCGAGACCAAAAAACCACGTCGTTTTCAGTCAAAAAAGAAGGCAGTGCTTACGGTTTTCATAGATTACAACGGTGTTGTGCATCATGAACTTATGCCAGAAGGCCAGACAGTAAACAATGAGTATTATTTGGGCATAATGAGACATTTGCTTGACATTTGTGATTCGCCGAAAGAGACCAGAATTGTGGGCAAAAACTCGTGGATTCTGCTCCATGAGTGCCATCATTATTCAAAATTGTTTACGAAAAATGCAACAAATACCATCCAATAGCCACTGAATTCACCTGATTTGGATCCCTGTGACTTCTTTCTGTTCCATTACGGGGAACGGGTTTCAGCAGCCAAGAGGAAATAATAGAAAAATCGCGCGAAGCACTGATTGACATGCCGAAAACCGAATATAAAAAATTCAAATGTCAAGCTTTGACGCTAAGCTTTAGCGGCAATATCAAAAACAGATATACCAACTTAAAAAATAGCTCAAATCGGAATGATGGGGTCGCCATACTTTTTGGTTATCGTAGTATGTAAGTAATATTTTTATCTTGCAAGACGCAACCATAATTAACACCAGTGTGACCGGACTTCGGAAAAACATACAACTAAATCGCGTTCAAAAATGGAGCTAAAAAATGCTAAAATACTTCATTGTTTTTTAACATATATTTTGGATAGTACAGTTAATATAGCACCTTATAAATTGTTTTCTTTAATTTTAAAGTAACAACAATTGCTATTTGATCAGTATCACAATCAAACTATTAGTTGAACAGAAAATTTAATAAGAATTACATACATATATAATTTTCAGTTTAATATATTTTTAAAATCTATATTCATATAAATATATACGAGGGCGGATTGATATTGAAGCTACCTAAGTAGGAAAAAAACATTTTTTTTTTCAAAAACCATTCATTTCTCAGCATAGTCTCCTTTTAGCTCAATACAATTAGTAAGACGATTTTCCAACTTTCTTATACCATCTGAATATTACGATTTTGGGAACTCCTCAAAATACGCATTAGTTTCGGTAATCACTTCTTTGTTTGGGATAATTCTTTTGACTGCGAGCCATTTTTTCAAGTTTGGAAACAGGGGCTAAATCTGGACTATAAGGTGGATGATCAATCAATTCGAAGTGGATTTCTCGTAGTTTTAGCATCGTATCTAATGCTGTGTGAACCGGTGCGTTGTCTTGAAGAAAGATGACTTTTTCTTGTTTAAATTAGGTCGGGTTTCCTTCATTGCATCGACCAGTTGATCCAATAATGCACGATAATACTCTTCTGTGATTGTGGATCCCTTTTCAACATAATCGATGAGCAATATTCTGTGTGCATCCCAAAATACAGTGGCCATAACCTTGCCAGCCGATTTCGCTGTCTTCGCCTTCTTCGGAGCACTTCCACCATCTTTCACCCATTGCTTCAATTGATTTTTGGTTTCAGGTGTGTAGTGGTGGACCCACGTTTCATCAACAGCTATTAATCTACGCCCAAAAATCAGCAGGATATCATGTCCAAAAACCGCTGTGAAGTGATCTTTATCAAGCTTTTCTTTTGTCTCTTTCGCCATTTTACCTTTCAAATAATAGTGTTTAATCACTACACGGAATTCACTTTTTTCCATTTTCTAAGAAACAGAAAAGTTGCTTACTTCAAACGACTACAACAAATAAACTAATCGATGAATTTGGCTAAAATTTTAACATCTGACGTTTGACAGATCGTAATTTCTAAGAAAGAAAAAGTTTTAGTGTTTGTGCTGCCATCTAGTCCTAGGTAACTTCAATGTCAATCCGCCCTCGTACATACATACATATGTATACCATATTATAAATGTATTTGTTTATTTTCCAATCACTTGTAAACGACTGAAGCGTTGGAAATTTGCAAGACAGAAAAAGATTCAGTCAACGAAATAGTCTATGCTGTTTGTTTTTCAAAGTTGATCTGCAAGAAAACGGACTAAATTAGTCACATGAGTTATCGCTTAATGTGTATTGCAAATTTATTAAATTGACCAACCTAAACGTATGCGAATAAAACTAAGAAATAATTTTGTTTATTCAGTTTGCTTATGAGCCAATAACGCGTAAACAACTGAACCGATTTTGTTTAAATTTAAAGCACAAATACATGGATGCAGCTGACGAAAGTGCGGTAGGTGAAGTTTTTTTTTTTTTTTTTTTTTTTTTTTAATTAGACATCACAGACATTAAGATCGGGTAAAATGGGCAAACTTAATAACTTTTCGTCTGAAATGCGACGTATTTTTTATTTTTAAGCTAAATTTGATTGCTAATAGTCATTTTCCACTTGAAACGTCGCACATGGGGGAATTAATTTAAAAAAAGAAAGTTCAGAAAACAGTAAAAAAAAATTATATCACGTTAAAGCAGATATAATTCTATAGGGTCCGCCCAAAATTTTTTTTTATTTTGAAAACAGGGCGCAGTAGCTTCGGCTGTGTGGCACGTAGCGCCGTCCTGTTGAAACCAAATGTTGCTAATATCCTCCTCTTAAATTTTTGTGACCAAAAATTCGTTCAGCATGGCCTGATAGCGATCTCCATTGACTGTAACGGCCACTCCTTGCTCGTTTTCGACAAAAAAAAATTACCAATTATGCCTCTGGACCAAAATCCGCACCAAGCAGTGATTCGTCTGGGGTGTATCGGCTTTTCAATGTATGCGTGCGGGTTTTCTGTGCCCTAAATGTGACAATTTTGCTTGTTTACATACCCGCCAAGATCAAAATGAGCTTTATCTGAAAGGATGATTTTTTTGACAAAATCGGCATTTTCTGTAAGTCGATCGCAGGCCTACTTAGCGAAGCGAAAAAAACGTATACACAACCATATTCGTTCAGCGGAAGGATAAAACTAATTATCTGTCAAATCAGACATGAGGTAAGTGTTACCATTCATGAAATAAGCATTAGTTGAAAACAAAACGTTAAATGGTGGACCCGTTACATCACTAGGCATAAAAATATTTTCGGTATCATTTTCCGTTATGTTGCTACGTTCTTCTAAAGTAAGAGTTTTTTGCGTTTTTTTTTTTAATAAAAGTAATAACACAGATTTTTTACTTTTCCAACTCGTGGGAAAAATAATATAAATTATCTAACATTAGCATGGAATAAATGCAGAAACTCTTGTTTTTGTTTTTGTAATATTTCTGTGGCGATTTTATATCGTTGCTACTCGTACGTACATACGTGTTTGCTCTATAGTCCTTTTTGTTGCAAATTTTAGAAAAGGTTAAAAAAGCTAAGTGAAATGAAGTTTGAAAACGCTAAAAGCTAAATGAAAAATTTCGAAGCTAAATTGAACATAAAAAAGCTTAATTTAGCTTAAAAAGCTAATATGGTCACACTGATTATAACTAAAAACATATGTGTGAAGCAACAATTTAATTCAATAGCTTGTTAGCTTTCAACAGAGTAAGAGTAAGCAGTTTCTTTATCTTTTAAAGACTTCAAAAAAGAGAGCTAAAATTGTTTTTTCTAAAACTTGTTTTGCTCATTTTAAGTGTGTTTCTCCTCGCTAGTCTAAAGGTTCAATTAGACGTGACTTAACGCTACGTCATAGTTATAACATCCAACAATTTTGAATTACGTACAGAGAGCGGGTTAGACCTATTAATTGGTGTATACTTTACTTAAGTAAACTTAAGGAATCTCTGTGTATTTATCAAGCAAACCCATTTTTTTATCTAATTCAATCCACAATTTCCAAGCTTAGAGCCATTTTTAGACGCTATTTTATATAAGAAATGTGCTTAATTTTTTTTTTTTTGGCGCTCACTATATGTCATTGTGTGTGATTTTTCTGGTCACCGCATTAACTTTATGTCCATATTCCGAAATCTTTGATCTTAAATCTGTTGAAGGCCTCGATGCTATCTGCTATTAAAGTTGTATTATCACACCATTTACCTCTATTAGATCAGAAACATCATATTCATTCGAAATATTAATTGAAAAATTGTTATTACATTTCTTAAGTTTTGTCCATTTATTGCTATACGGGTAGATTGGCTATGAAATCCATGGAAATCAATCCTCATCCGCCCAAGAATTTTCAAATTTTTCATAAAGGTAACTTTTTAAAATTCTTTTTTTTCAAATACGGTGATTTTTCCACATATATTACCATAGGGGCTCTACACTAGACCCCTTCGAAACATGGCATTTGGTAGCAGCTTCATATTTTCCGGAAATGTTTACAAATCCTCTGAAGATATTTTACATTTTATATATACTGCTAACCTTTTAACAGTACTT
This sequence comes from Wohlfahrtia magnifica, assembly GCA_023159175.1. Classification (NCBI taxonomy): domain Eukaryota; kingdom Metazoa; phylum Arthropoda; class Insecta; order Diptera; family Sarcophagidae; genus Wohlfahrtia; species Wohlfahrtia magnifica. Next base: position 748,757 of record JAKWBJ010000061.1, read on the forward strand.
CACCAACGCAAAGAGTTTGCATTTAAAAAACTATGGTTTGTGTCTTCCATTTTCAAATTCAAATTTATCTTCATACAGACCTATTGATACATGTGGTACTATTTATATTTCGGTAATAGCAAACAAGTACTTTTAAATGAAAATGGCTTTATTGTTTTTCAAAAATTTCCCCTTGATGATCAATCAATACACTCTTGCATTTCTCAAAGAAATTTTCTCATTCCTCAGTGCGACCAAAGAACGAATTCTCCCTATAATGCGCTGTGCGATTCACTGGACAATCAACTACAAAGGGATGCGCTCTGCGAGAAATACGAGTACTACATAAGAATATATGATTACTAGCATTTAGTTCTTTAATTTCGTCAGAACACATTCCGTTATAGTACCGATAGAACAATGAAACACACGCCACATTGCTATGATGCTCTAATGAATCGATAGAGTTGGCTACCTTACCGTCATTAATAAGAAACTTCGCCCTCTCCTGTACGCGGTCGAGAAGCTCCAAAATAGACTTTCAAGCACCGGCCCATACATGAGAGTTGTATTCCAATTTGGGTCGGATATAGGTATTGTAAATATTAAGGAGTTCAGATGGAGTTAAGTAATTCTTACACGGTCTCAAAAAGCCGAGGCACTTGAATGCTTCTTTCGACACTCATGCCCAGAACATCAAGAGCATCTGATTCCCCAATATCCACATTACCCATTGACACAGATGACAGCACACCACCACGCCTGTGTGTCAAAAAACAACATTGAGTCTTACGTGCATTAAAATCGACTCTGTTCGCACGACCCCACTCGGAGACCTTCAACAGATCACTTGTGAGTGTGACGTTCATATTCATCCTTCTTACCCCAACCTCCAAAAGGCTCGGTCTATGATCAAAAGAATATGAGTGACAAATGTTGCTGTCATCCGCAAAAGAGTAGATAGGATTAGGAGTGAGAAGAAAGCTGTTAAGAAATATTAGAAAAAGAGTAGGAGAAAGAACAGAGCCTTGAGGTACCCCTGAGTTTACCCTGAACTCGTCGGATGAGACCCCATCTATAACCACTTTTATAGAGCAATCTTTGAGAAAACTCGATATAAATCGAGAGAAGTGACTACCGACACCAAAAGCATTAAGTTTTGAAATGAGAGCCTCGTTCCAGAGCCACAACCTTACTCTCGCCAAAATCATGAATGGACTTGTTCGACTTCTCCGAGAGCAACGGCAGCAGGTCACCAGTAGAACGGCCCTTTCGGAAACCGTACTGACGATCGCTAAGTAAAACGTTGGATTCCAGATATCCCACATACATATTAATCATACTCTCCATAACCTTGGAGAGTGCGGAACAAACTGCTATTGGACGGTAGTTCCCCCTTTTTGGGGATTGGCGTTACACTAGCAACCTTCCAGATGGAAAAATACCGGCGCGATATGACGCTCTAAAAAGGTGAGCTTATGGACGCGCAAGCGTCGAAGAGCACTGCTTCAGGACCAGTGCTGGTATGCCATCCGGCCCAGAAGACTTGTTAACGTTAAGATTTGCAAGGACCCTTTTTACAGCACGAGCTCGAAAGAATATACTAAGCATAGTTACTGATACTCTTTCAAGTTCGGGCAGTGGTTGAACGCTCTCCGGCAAGTGAGAATTACTTGCAAACATTTCGGCCAAAAGGTTTGCCTTTTCAACCGGGTTCGTGAATGTGTGGTCATTCTTTATAAGAGCAGGAACCGAACTAGCGTTGTTTCTCAGCCTTTTAACGAATGACCAAAAGTTTTTACTTCCCCGCGGAAAAATAAGAATTTTAGCACGAAGGCGCTGCTCGTATAAAGCCTTTTCGCGTCTTAGCAATACCAACAAATTTAGCAATTGCATTTAATAAATTCCCAGTATTTCTTAAGTTTATTATTTGCCCTCGAATTTAAAACAAGAAAATATCTTTTGATTTTGGACTTATTTTCGTTTAAAAAAGTATATTTTTTTACAGGTGACAAGAAAATTCTTAAACGAGTATACAAAATTGCATTGACCCAGAACAATATAGAAATTCTTTCGTAAAACTTAAAAAAATGTAGTGTCCTTTCACTTTGTACGTATAATTATGTGTGTTATTATATGTCTTTTAAGTGCTTAAGCGCGATAAATTGGATATTGTATGGTTTGTTTAGATACCTCTGTCGTTATATTCGATGAGATAGGTAAAGTTTTTTTTAAAAGCCTTTCTTATACAAACATAATTTGAGTAAAATAATTTGGAATATTTTTTCAATATTACAATTTGTTTAAAAATTAACATGATGTCTAAGAAATTATTGTTTAATTTTAGGTCGGTAAAATGTTGCCTTCTATTATCGACCAAATTTTCAACAAAAGTGGTTTAAAGTGTTACAATCAGAAAGCATTTAACGCTTAAAAGATGTTTGATGCCACAGTTGTTTTTGACAAAATCAATGTCTTCACAATCACATAACTTTTTGACAATTAGTTAAAAATATTGGACGTAAAATTAGGCCAAAGCCATAGAGGCCTTAGTTAACGCGTGTTACATTCGTGGCTAATAAACTGCATCGTTTATGCAAACGTACTAGAAATCAATACAAATGTAAACAGAGTCATTGCAAATGTTAACGATGTATTTTGAAAGCTCCAAGTAGAGTTTAAATTTAAAAGACATATGTGTATGCAGACTTGGATGTAATGAGCTTACAATTATGAAAAGATATTAGAAATTCTTAGCGCGGATACTCAGCATATTAAAATGGCAATAAATGCATTAAAAAATGTACAGTTAGTGTCATTAATATTCGGTCTTTAAGTTTATCGATAATAACACCCTGGCATTAATGAAATGGATAGGCAATCAGAAGAATAGCAAAAACTTAAATAAATGTTGTCAGTATGAGTATTCAAATATATGGAAAAAATGGCTCTATGGTAACCCTGCAACCGTGATAAATCGATCAAAGTTTGTTAACCCTGTCTACTAAGCGCCATTAATATTCGGTGTTTCCCCTATTTATATGCTATTTGCAAAAAAGCATGTTATTCAGCTACTTTTCCAGCAATATAGAGATACGTTTTAATAAAAGTGCATAACACCTCCTTTCTTGTCTGTCCAAAATTCTACTTCACTGCAAATTATACAAATGGGGCGCAAAGGAAAAAACACTCCTTTAGAACAGCGAAAACTTGTTATTTTCCATTATGAAAAAGGTAAAAAGTACAAAGAGATTGCTGAAATTCTGAATATGAAACCAACTACAGTTGGGGACATTGTCAGAAGGCACAAAAATGAAGGAAGAATACACTTCATAAAGCAGACAGGTCAGCCAAAAAAATTGACCGAACGGGAAGAAAGTTCAATTGTGCGAAAAATAAAATCTAACCCACGCTTGAGTGCTCCCAAATTAGTCACAGAGATGCTCAATGAGTTTAAAAAGAAAATATCTGCATCTACTATACGAAGAACCATAAGAAAGAAAGGTCTTCATGGCCGAGTAGCACGTCGTAAGCCATTGGTTAAATTACGCAACCGAAATGCTCGTTTGAGTTTTGCCAGGGGGTACATTAAGAAGCCTGAAACTTGGTGGGATGACGTTATATTTGCGGACGAGAGCAAGTATAACGTATTTGGATCCGATGGGCGTGTAATGGTATGGCGGAAGCCAAATGAGGAGCTACAGCCACAAAATTTAAAACCAACCGTAAAACATTGAAATGGACATGTTATGGTGTGGGGTTGTATGGGAGTTAAAGGGACGGGAAAATTAGTTTCTATCAGTGGAATTATGAATAAGGAATAATATTTGCATATCTTCCGTCAACATTTGAAAGAAAGTGCAAATAAGCTGGGTGTTTTAGATTCTTTAAAATTCTACCAAGATAACGACCCAAACCACAAGTCGCGTTTAATTCAAGTGGTTGCTCTTTAACTGCCCTAAAGTTCTCCATCCACCTGCACAATCCCCAGACCTCAATCCGATTGAGAATTTATGGGATGAGCTGGACCGGCGAATCCGCAACTACAAAATAACATCCATTGAAGACTTGAAATCGCGGCTTCAAGAAGAATGGGATCGTATTCCTGCAGCTTATACAGTTAAAATAGTAAGAAACATGTCAAACCGTCTAAGTGAAGTTATAAAACAAAAGAGTTATCCGACAAAATACTGAATTTTATATAAAACCATTTTTCTAATGTATTATTTGTTACTTTTCAAAGAAAACCGAATATTATTGAATTAATTTAGTTTTTTTTTTTTTTGTTATATTGTTATTCTTTTTTTCTAAATACAAATGTGAACTTTCAAGTGTCTAAATAAACTATTAATGAAAAGAAAAAAATGTTGAAGAAGATATACATTTAGCTTAAGACGAATCAGTTAAACATATCTCTTTAATAAAACCGAATATTAATGACACTAACTGTCAATGCAAAAAATTCAATATTTTTAATGCTCCGATCTTCTGTTTCATATTGAAAAGTACTTTTTTGTTTCTTGAGCATTTTTTTTAAATTTTTAGATCATATTTTCGGATTTTTAGTATATATGTTTTTAAGAGCATATTTTTGGTTTCCCTGCTAATCATCTACTTAGCTGAAAAAAATCAACTGATAATTAAAACTGAAGCAAGGCAATGCCCAAGACCAGTAAAAAACCCAAAGGTTTTGTTCCTTTATAGAAATGTTTTTATGTTAAATAACACTATGCAACAAGCAAAAAAACCTTGGATAACCACTATATTTTTTTAATGCGCTATGGTTGCCTATTTTCAAAAAATCAGTAGCATTTTACGTTCTATGGATAAGTGTTTTTGGAATTTTTTCATACATCTTATGATAACTTTGAAACGACTTATTCGATTTCGTTAAGCTATATGTTACAAAATTCCAAATTATACCAGTCTTAAGCTGTTCTAATTTATTCAAAAATTTGTATATAATAGACATAAAATAAAATGTCATTCATGAAAATCGATTGCTGCAATTATATTACCATCCTCACTTTGTAGTTTATCAATTGGTGCATGAGCATGCATAACTGTACCACTGTACAGTTATCTACAAGCAGAAGAGCTTTTGGGGCCAAATTATTGTCTTCAGAAAGCGAATGGCCGGTAGAACAAAAAAATTAAAAAACTTGGATCTTAAAATATGCATTGGTTAAACATACTTCTTTGATAAATATCTTGTGAAACCAATCATTAAATATCCGGGAAGTCATCCACGCATTTTTCGAACAGTCATAATGAAGTGGGTTATCAAATCCTCTGAAGCTTTTCCAATAACCAATGGTTTTAATTTATGTGAGCTATCAGAATTTGCGCCTAGTAAAATCGAAATGCGTTCTTTTTGAATTTTAAATCCTTGCGCCCTTTTTTCACAAGAAGCGACATATGTTCTATCTGGCGGTCAGCTGAAAAATAGACCGCTTTCATCAGCATTATATATATTTGCGTTTCCAATAACCCCATTTCTGCGACTTTTGCACGAAATCTATGTAGGAATTGAATGCGTTTTCATCTTTCTCGGGGTACACTTTACTAAAAATTAACGTAGCTTTTGCTTTTAATATGGGTCCTGTCAGAGTGTTCTTCTTTTACGTTGATTTAAAAACCACTTATAAAGGCTCTTTTCCATTTCTTCATATTCCGTTTTATGCAAAGATTTGTTTTTTGCTTCCTGATAGGTGCTGGTAACTGCATTCATTATTTCTTGTTTTTTTTTTTTTTGACTATGTAGCTGATGCAAGATTTTGTCACATTGAAATCTTGAGCTAAACGCTCCACTCAAGCCTTCATTAAGTCTTTTTAATATTTTAACTTTGGTATCCAAAGTTAAAGCATTTTTTTACGTTTATTTGGCATTGAACACTTCACTTTGATCTTCAATCATCAACTGAACCAAATTTAAATAAGCATATCAAATTTCACACGCATATGACGAAATTGTACACACCACGAATAACTTGGTGATTCCCCGTTTTATTTTTATTTGAATGAGGGAAAAAAAATAAGTTGTAGTTAAAATAATTCTAATTTCTGGACAGTTCGAATTTGTGACGGTTCGAGTTTGTGAGATTCTACTGTATTAAAATATAATATTAGAATGACTTAAAGCTGGTAAATTTTGGAATTTTTTAACATATGGCTCGAATAGGTCAGTTCAAAGTTATCATAAGATATATGAAGCAGCCTTTTTAAAAATACACATTTTGGAAAAAAAATTCTAAAAAGAAAACTTATCCATAGAATCTTAAATGCTAATGATTTTTGAAGTTAGGCGGCCATAGCGCATCAAAAAAAAAATATAGTGGTTATCCAAGGTCAGAAAATTTTCTCCATTTGTTGAGCAGTGTAGCCTTTAATTTGTTGCGTTAGTTGTATAACAAGATGACCCTCTACTATGAAATTTGGTCCTGTATTAGAAGCCTTAAATTCAAATATTTTTTTCTCTTTAAATTTAATTTCAAACATTTCTAATCTGTATTCAATTTTAATTTATTTATTGATTTTTTTTTGTTTTGCTTTCAATTTATTCTTTTGCTTTTTTCTGCCCTGCTTAATGAACTGTGCCACAATCATAAAAATATTGCTGCAGCAATGAAAGAGAATCGAATATAAAGAAAACAACAACAAAAACTATTTTTTTATAATTAAAACTCGTAAATAATTTATGAACTAAAATTCCCATAAACAACTACTAAAAATCCAATCAAAATCATTTCAGTTCACAAACAATAAACAAATATTTATGTGAGGGAAGGCGGGCATAGGGTAGTTAGTGTGGTGGGGATGAATAAAATTTGGAAAAAGTAAATTTTCTAAAAACTAGGCAACGTAGTAAATAAAACAAAATGAACATGAAAAAAAATGCATTAAAAACTAAAACTAAAAAAATATGTGGAAAAAAGTTCAATAAATAAATCTATGACTGTTGATTAGAAACAAATATTCCACTATTTACCCAGAGACAAACACTGCCAATGAACGGACATTTAAGCAACTAAAATATTGATTTTTTCTAAAGGTTTGGGTAGAGAGTGAGAAACTCACAAAAAAGTAGGAAATAGATTCGAAAATAAAAAATGCGAAAAACTTAGAGCAAATTTAGCGAAATTTTCAGAACCCAAATCAACACCAAATGCAATTAGAAATCTGAAATATTTATTTTCATTTTTTGTTCTTTTTGTTCTATGAGGGATAAAGTTTATGGCCCCGCAGTTTTTTGTAATTTTTGGTTTTAATAAAATTGAAAACAAAAAACACGAAATAAATTTATGGAATGTTTGCCAGAAAATATGGCAATACTTAGTACTTTTCGTTAAAATTTATATTAAAAAAAAACTATTTTGCAAAATTTAAAAGCGTTTGAAATATGCGGGCATATTTCTAATAAAAAGTTGCCAACACTTTCAAATTGTTATCGTTTTAAAAGGTAAAATTTTTCGCAGAAAAAAAAAACGCCTATTAGGGGATTCTTAAAAATTTTACCAGATAATACAAAGTCATCAACACCATAACATTTTCTTGATTTGTAGCCTTAACCTCGGATTTTGACACTGTCTACCACAATGGGTGTTCAAAAAATTTGCTTACAAATATGATCAGAATTTAAACACTTTTTTCTTATATTTAAAACGAGTTTCATTAAATCAAATATTTGTCGTTTTGATCGACGACCTTTTGCCTTTTTTGGGTGCAGAACTTCTAGGTTCTCAGAGGGAAAAACAGACCCAACAGATCCTCTCTTTAGTGTGCTTGATAGCCAAGAAATCAAGGGTTCATCGCCAGTTTTCCGTTTTGAGCTGCAAATTCCCTTTTTTCTCAGATTTACTTCCTACGCCCTCCCACCCTATTGAGCTTGATGGCCATGATATCTAAAAGCTACCTCCTCCAAGGTCTCCAGGTTCAGGCTATATTGTGGATGCATCAAAACTGGCCAGCCAAAATCACAGTTTCTTCCAAGTTATAAGGAAAGACGTAAGTAGTCTGTCGTTGTCATAATGGAATACAACACCATTTCTGTTGATAAATTCTGGCCGTTATAATTAAATTGCTTGCTCCGATCTCGTAAATTGTTGACGTTAGAGATTACAATCAATCACATCTTCAGATTGTAGAAGCTCATAATGAATAATTTCCTTCCAATACCACCAGTCACACAACATTACCTCTCTTGGTGTCTATCCTGGCATAGCTACCGCCTGTAAAGCTTCACCTTGCTTCTTCCATGACCTTTTTTGCGCATTATTATCTTACGTCCGTAATCATTCGTTTTAGGTTTCGTTTAGTCCGTTAAATTTTTCACTGTAATATTTTGTGGCATGCAAATATCGAGCTTCTTTGTGTATGCAGCTTTCTTCAAATGGTTGATAACTGTTGATGAATGCCTAGTTTGCCAAAAACGTCGCCGCTGTTTTTTTATTTACAGTATGATCTCCGTAAACTGCACAAATTTTTCAGCAACCTGCTACGCAGTTACATTAGCTTAAATCATAATAACGCAAAAAAATAAATTTTTAATATCTTTGAAACGGGCTTTGTTGAATAGAAAATTTTATGACATCAATGTGTAAATAAGACTTCAGCCATGTGGCGCGTACAAGGCGCAATCTGGAACACCAATTTTCACAAACTTTTCGCAGCATATGTTGCCGTATTTCACCAATAACTCTTCGAATGTTGATTTCCATATCTCTGGTTTATCATAACCTCTAAGAAGATAATTCAGTAGAGTTAAATTGCACGATCTTAATGACCAATTAATTCGTCCATTACGTGAAATTCCTCTTTCATCAAAATTTTCTTTGAGTAAATCAGTTGTAACCCGCGCTGTGGAACCACATGACAAAAGATTAATGCCAGCTAAGGGAAGTACGAAAAAATTTCTAATCATGTCGCTACACTCTTCACCATTGACAATAACATTCTGACCATCATCGTTTTTGAAGACATATGAACCAATGACTCCGCCAGCCCATAAAGCGAAACAAACAGTATTCTGTAGATGTAATGGTGTCTGGGCAAAAACTTGCGGATTATCCTTACTCCAAAGGCGATAATTCTGCTTATTTACTTAACATTAAACCAAAAATGGGCTTTATCGGAGAACAAAACAAAGAATCTTTGACGAACAGAACAATTATTTTGATCAACAAATTTCAACAATTTGTAAGCGTTGCTCTGATGTAAGTCTTTCCACAATAAAATGTCAAACCAAACTAACAAAAACTACTATCAGCTGTTATATCGGTTGTCAAATAAAGCAGTGTTGCCAACTTAAAGTTATGAGCCTCTAAAAACAACCGATATAATAGAAAACGTAGACAACCTTTTCTTTTAATGCGATTTTAATAATATCTTCTAACAAAGTAAGGCTTAAAATACAACCTTTCAAGCAAACTATCTTACATTTTAGACCCATTTACCGACAATTTTTAACCGAAGTTTTTTAACATACAATATGTTACTTCATGTTTAGAATAGTGTCACGAGCTTAACAAAAGTAGATATGACTCACCTATACGTCAAGGGTCTGCCAATGCGCTCGGGGTCTCTACTGCAAATTAGGTCTGCACTGTCTGACTACATCTGCAACTCCACCTGCATCTCTTGAAAAGCCTCACCAAGTTATTGAGTAATTAGCGAATTTGCTGTGACTTCCGGCCACAGGTACAAGAAATCAGACTGCAGTCAGATGTCAGTTATTATTAATGTCGAAGATAGTGCTTCAAAGTCACATTTGCGTGATGTTAATCTGATTCGCCATGATTTTCTTTTTTCAGAGAGTACTATGTTCAATCCTTTATTTAGGGTCCTTGATGTTTTGCAGCATTTGAGATTCACAACCCTTTTCGGTCTTGTACCAAGATCGTTAATCCCAAGCTGGTAAACCATTTTGGATTTTGCAATCCACCTGTAATAGCAATACATTTACACTGATCACTGATCACTTCATGATGGAAACTGACATAATTTGGAGTTGTCCCAGTTTTAATGTCCCTACTAAGTACAGCTAGAATACATCGTATAGTAAAGGATTTTCGCTTTAAAAAGTCCCTAAGGATTGCTATATTCAATGTATTAATGATTGCCTTCGACGATGTCGGGCTAAAAGCTATAGCCCAGATAAGTGTGGATGAAAGGAATAAACCAAAAATAAATTTTCCATGAAGTTCGATGTATATATAGGATACTGACTTTATAGAAAATAGTTACGTTTGTACCTTTTTAAAAACGTGTATTTATGAGTTCGTAGATTGCAGTTAAAATAAAATAAGTCTAGTATTTGGTTTTTAATTATTACTCTTTATTTGAGACAGTTTTGTTTTCCTCTGTTTGTAACCTTTTCACCAACAATAACGATTTCTAGTCTTAATAACATTTTCTTTTTAAAATTTTGTAACAACAACAATTACTCGATAGACAAATCTGTCTGCCTAAAGATATCTTCTAATTTATTTGAAATTTAAATACGGGCTCTAAAATGGTTTGGAAACTAGCGAGGATCCTTAAGGCCAACAGGAAGCCATTTACTGATCTTTATGTAAATGTAGAGGTTGAAGACAGGTGCCGAAAAGGCAAATTTAGTGGCGGACGTATTCGCTGCTTGACATTCTATCACTTTAAATAATCTATGAACTCGGCTGTCTCAGAATATCTATATACATAATGTGAACGAATTATTGAGAAATCTAACATGGAACTCCCCGATTTAGATGAACTTAAAATGTTAGTTATGTTACTAAGTAATAATATAGCCCCGGGCTTGAATGGCATTAATAGCATTATTCTCTCTTCTTGGTTATTAGAACGTAAAGTATTTTCCTATTTTAGGAAAAAGTAAAATATAAAGTAATTTCTAAGGCGGGAAAAGATTCTAAATTATCCTCCAGATCTAGGCCTTTCAACATTCTAAGTCTATTGAACAAGTTCCTTGAAAAGATAATCAAAAGAAGAATTTTTAATTTTTCTTATCAGATTAAACCCGTTACAGTTTGGATTTACAAAGAACCTTTAACTTTACATTAATGGAAAAGAGTCGTTAATTATCTTAATTATGTAACAAAACGACTCAAAAGAGTATTGGCGTTTTTTTTTCGATATTGAAATACTTAATACCTTTAATTGTAAATATCTGCAGAAAATTTTACAGAGGTTTTTCGATCAACGCTCTTTTGTTGTATCTATCGATAACATGATATCTAGTAATCGACAAATACCTGATGGTCTGCCGCAAAGCTCAGTTTTATCACCAGCTTTTTCGCGCAATTTACATATCAGGTACTATACGAAATAGCTGTATACGAGGATGATATTCCTTTTATTTGCTGCGGTGAGGTGTCGAATACGATTGTCAAAAGATATTGTGTTCGACACTTTGGTAGCTGGAAAATAAAGGTTATTGACAGAGAGACGCAGGCTATAATATTTCCAAATAATAGGTCTCTAAAACGTATTCCTACAAGCCATTCTTAATCTAGAGGAGTTCTAATAGCACTAAGGGATATTATGAATTATCTTGTGGCAATTTTAGATAAAAAGCATATCGAATATATGTGTGAGAAGGCAGTGAGATGCGCTAGTGCTTTGTTTTTCTTTACTCTACAGAAGATCTAAATTTAATTGTAATGGCTGCTCTTTAGAGGAAACCAGTGTGATATTTTAAATTAAACATTTTTTTTTTAAAGAAATTCTTAAATTTAATTTTTTTAAATTCAATCCCAATATTATTTCATAGTTAAGCTAAAAAGTTTCTAATTTTTGTTTTTTTTTCCTTTATTTATCATCTCAAATTTCTGTCTAACAACTAATTAAATTTTGTATATTAACTTATCAAATATTTTCTAAATATGTTTTAACATATTTTATATCCCTTAACATTTTCTACATACTTACACCTTCAAATATTTTAAGTAAGAAAATAAATATATTCACCGTTAAATATACTAAAACTATGCACATGCACACACATACTTATATAAAATGCCTTAAACCATAAATAAAATTCCATATTTACCTTGAAAATCCTTGCTTTTCTTTACCTTTTGTGGCGAAAGAAAATTAACCCTTTCACTCTCTCTATCTCTATTACTTAAGACAAACTATAAAACTATAAAAGCCAATTTGTCTTTGAATTTTGGGAAGAAGGAAACTATAACTGCGTGTAGCTTTAGGAGAAAAAAATCATATTTTCCTTCTTGGAAAGATAACAAGGGGAAAAAAGTTTATGGTTTCCTTGCCAACAACTTTTGACTGAATTAAAGTTTTATTTTTAACGAAAGAATGAAAAAAGGAAGACCGAATAGAAATACCAAGAGCAGATTAAAAAAAAAGAGTTAAAAAGGTAAATAAAGTTTCTTTTTAGAGTAAAACCATTCAAGTTTAAAATACTCATACGTCTCATAGGTGTGTCACCGACCGTATGCTCTGTTAAACCTAGAAAACATAAATTCTTATGAAACATCTCTATATGTGCGCATATATGTTAATGCGTATGTTAATGTATGTGTGTATGCAATTGTATATGTAAATTAATGTTAAACTATTTAAATGAACGCACACACATATGCACACTTTTACACAGGCAGATGTGTCGAACTTGATAAGGTCTATCTAATAATGATATATTTCCCATTTTGCACATTTTTAGATTCTTCCGAAACTGCTCTCTTCTCTCTTACTTCCTTTAAGTTCTATACTTTTGATATGCTTTCCAAGAATAAAAGAAAAATATTTATTATTACCGTGTTTAACACATTTACATGCTTTTACATTCTTTCTCTATCTCTTTCTCACACACGCAGAATTCCTGTCGCCATATTTTCTTTCGCACATCCGCAGTAAGCAAAGACAACACTCATTGCTTATGTCGGTGTGTAGATTCATACTTGCATTTGTATTTGCCTATGCGTTTATTTCGATAATTTTCTGTGTGTGTGTGTATGAGTGTGTGTAGAAAATATGCGTGTTTTCACTAAAATCTCTTTGAACAATTTTATTTATTTTTCTTTACTTCGTGAGTATGTGTGTGTGGGCATGTGTGTGATTCGCTCGTAAAGTGTCATTATATTTGTACTTAGAAAAGTAGAATAAATACGGAATCCAGTTGACAAAGTTGTCATTGTAAAGCATGATAAACAAAGTGACATTGTGTACAGAAAATAAAAAATTGGTGGAGGATAAGGAGAAGAGGAGTATTTGTTAAGCGTTAGAAAAACTTTTTTTATTAAACTTTTTGCCATTGAGTAGAAATAGAAGCGGCATAAAGTCTTGTGAATAGGAAAGGAACGCAACAAAATATTTTATATACAAAGCAGTGGTCAAAATATTAGTATTTTCAAAACGGGTATATAAGTTAAACACGCGGTATATATAACAGTGGTTTAAAAAAATATTCCAGATATTCGAAATCAGATCAATTTCGAGCCAAAAGAACTGCTCAGGTTTTGAGGTCAAGAGCGAAACAAACCAAACTCGGAAACCCTCTTTTAAAGTGGAGCGTACTCCAATGCAGCATTCCGCATTGATCTGGACTATAAGGCGGATGCGACAAAACCTTCAACTTCTATTTTTAAATTATTTTTTACTAACCTTGCAACATGTGGACGAACGTTGTCATAATCGAGTATTACGGCGACGAGTTAATAACGTTTAGTAAAGGTTTTTCGTAGTTGTCTAGTCAGGTTTCGTAATAGATAAAACCCTATTAACGACTGCTGTGCATGGCTTTCTCTGCAGTTTTTTACGTTGTGGCTTGTCTTATAGATCCATTTTTCATCGTCTGTAATTATTCGCAAAAAGTATGACTTTTTTATTGGATATACAAGTTAATAATGTCGATTTCTTGGTTATATAATACATTTATTATAATAACAAAATGAACTGATATGATACATTATTCAAAGTATTGTCCATCGTTAGCCACTACTTTTCCCATCTTTCTGGTAGCATGTGGATTCCGCGCCAAAAGAACTGCTCCGGTTTTGAGGTAAACAACAATCAATCAAATCTCTTCTGAAGTGAAGCGTAAGGGTGTTCTGCATCAATCGAAACAAATTGTAGTCAGAAGGGGTAAGGTCTGGGCTGTAAGGCGGGTGAGTCAAAACTTCCCATCCACTTTTTTCGAAATAGTTTTTGATGGAAGATTATGGCCTCGTGTCTGGTCGAATATTCTGGTCGTTTTTTCGTTGATTGCTCTCTTCAAACGAATCAATTGTGTTTGGTACAGGTCCCCTGTGATCGTCTGAGCCGATTTCAACGGCTAATAATACAAAACACACTTCTGATCCCACCAAATACAGAGAATTACCTTAACGTTGTGGATATTCAACTTCGGCGTTAATTTGGCTGGTTGGCCGGGCTTGACATATAACCTTTTGCGCTTAGGGTTATCGTAATGTATTCATTTTTCATCACCAGTGACAATATGATTAAAAAATGACTTACTTTTGTAGCGCTCAACCATCATTTCCGACATGCAAACTCGCTTTTCAAAGTCTCTCGGCTTCAATTCATATGGGACCGGATTTGCGTGCTTTTAATTGAATTCCAAAGCTTTTAAATGTAGGGAAATGGTTTGCTGTGTGACTCCCAATGATAATGCAAGTTCTTCTTGCCTTCGCCAACAATCTTCATCCAATTCCTCATCTACAAACTTTTTCGGCAGACCAGGCCGCTACTTCTCTTCTGTGTCGAAATCACCACTTACGAATCGCGCAAACCATCGTTCACAAGTTTCTTGAGTTGGTGAATGTTGACTGTGAGCTTCTGCCAACAATCGATAACTTTCAGCAGCCATTTTCTTCCAATGAAAGAAGGTTAGCAGACTTCCCCGCAAAATATCTATTTTAGGCACAAAAATCGACATTATTATAGCGATTGAAAAAATGTGTTTTTAAACTTTGGCGTCTATCGAATACTGAATTATAATGACTGATTTTTACCCTCCAAAATACCATATTTGTTTTAAGGACACAAACCATAGTTAATAGTTATGCCATATGACATGTCTAAATCGACATTAATAACTTGTACTCCCAATATTATATTCAAACAGCATTCCGGGCATTAAAAAACATTTCTTAAAATCTCTCGCTACCTTTCGAGTTTACAGCTTAAAGAGATTTTATTCATTTTGCAAATAATGCTTGATTCTCGCAACGATCTTTATGGAGTAATGTCTTGCGCAATTTTGTCCTCTCTGATAAGATCGCCCGTTCTGAAGGTCTCAAATTGGCTTACCAGATGGCCTTGATATCACTTGCTTTACAAGAATTTTTACAGCTTTGGAAGAATCAAGAATATATATGGTTTGTCAAGTTTTTTTCAAACATATTTTTCTAAGGTTTTCCTTAGACAAAGTTATGCCGTGTGTGGTGATTTGAGCGCAGGCATACAACAAAAACGGCTCAGTTTCAAATCCCAGCAGAGGATATGGCGAAAATAGTTTAATTGCTGATTCGACTATTTAATAAAGAGACCTCAACGTCCAATCCATATAAAGAAGGCCCCAGAACTTCCAGCTTACCTCTGGCGATGATGACAGACATCAGACGATTGATCAGGATAAAAGCCACCTACTGGAAAAATACAATGCTAAGTAAGGATCACCACGACACCACCTAGCAAGGATCTTCACCACTATACACAATAATATGGAGGCGAGGTACTGACCTACTAAGCTTGAAAATCAACTTGATTACTAAACTACAACAAACTACAACAAAGTCATGGACGCTTTGTGGAAAGAAATTACGGAGAAAAAATAGAAAGTCTTGTAAAAAGCTATTAAACAATTCAGTGAATTAATAACGTAAAGCCTTTTAAAAGTATTTGTTTTTTAGTTCAGTTTATTTATTTGTTTTTATATGTTTTTTAGTTATTTTACATATTATTTTATATTTAAAACTGGCTTTATTAACCCAAATATGCACCGCTCTAATCGATAACCTTTCCCCATTTTTGGTGTAAAGCCATTACTCCATCAGTGTTGAACCTCTACAGGGTTTAAATTTACACTGTTAAGAAAGTTCTGCAGTGATCGAAACATATAAAAATCTCAAGGTGCAAGCTCCGAGCTATACAGCCAAGCTACATCAGTATCTGAAACTCTTAATTGAATTGCTTGCTTCTATCGAGTTAATTGTTAATAATAGTGATCAGAACGATTGAACAATTTCATTCCAATTCAATTATAAACACAGCATTACCTTTCTTGGTGTCAATCCTAACTTTGCCACTTTCTGGGAAGCTTCTTCTTTCTTCGTTCATGATGTTTTTCGCACACTGTTTTCTAAGTGACGCACTTTTCATCGCCCGTAATCATTAATTAATTCTAGAGCCATCTACCGATAAAAAAACAAAGTTTTTCAAACACCAATATTTTTGACTGTCAAGATGTTTTCTTTTCGTAATCAAGATTTTTTCTATATATGTCAAGAATTTTGTACTATTGAATTGGGCAACCTCAGAGCAAACCACAACTCGTGCATTGAAATCATTGGAACATATTCGGAATATTGTTCGCTGATATTTAATTGACAAAAGAAGTACATTGAGGAAAAATGAGTAATACAATTAATTTTTTTTAATAAAGCGCCTTAAAAATTCATTAAATAACATGGAATAACAACTAGTACAACAAAAATAGTAATCCTAACGAATACTTGGGCAGAACGTACGGTTACATTTAGAAAAATATTGGCCAGAAAAGGCGTAACCACTAGTTTATATAAACATTTTATAGAAAAACTTACTTTAATGTCCACATTTCTTAAAAAATGATTTAAAATCAAATAATAGTGTAAAAAATGTTAAGATATTTTAATATTTAAATTTGAGAAAATAATTTATAAAAAACAAACATTTCTTCAAACTGACTACACTTTTTCCATTTAATATTTTCCTCAATATGATTGTACATGTTGCTAAAACTTCAAACAATTTGATTTTGCCACATTTAAAGCGTCACATGGGCTCTAAAACTCTATGTATTAATTTTATCGGCATGTTTCAAATTACTCGTTTTTTGTCTGTGCTAAAATACCTTTATTTTCATTAAAATAGTTTAACACAAAAAAGTTCAAAAAGCTAAACAAAGCACTTTGACGTACTTTTGTAGGTGTTATGCAGAAAGCAGTACGTTGACTAAAAAAGTACGAGTATTACTAAAAACAATACGTCTGGCTATCTTAACATGTTCTATGCTCACACAGACTTTGAATTACTTTGTTTGTTGTTTGAATTACTTATACGTCTGATTACATAGCACCGTTTTAATTGGTTCTTTTTGTAACTTTTCTTGTTAAATTGTGTAAATTGCACAATAAAACGAATAGAAATTAAATAAGTATGGTATGTATTATTCAAAGAAATATACAAAATAATTATAAAAGCTTTGCCATCAATGAAGTGAATGAAGGTGAAGTGTGCTGTTGATAGCAATTTTAAAAATATAATATAAACAGGGTGTCGAAGCTACTGAATAACGGCGAGAAAAGTGTATCGAGTTCAAACTAAATAGAGTTGAAGAATGAAGAAAATGTTTCTCAAATATTTTGTGTTATCTCTGTTAGGCCTTCCAAATTTAGGACAGCCCTCGAGAGCTATAAAAGCACACAATTTTTCTCATTATTCCATCTGTAAATTTTTTTATCGGGAGGTGGTGTGGTGTAGTGGTTAGAGCGCACGGATAACAACTCGAACGACCTAGGTTCGAGCCTCAGCAGAGGACATGAGAAAGAAAAATTTAATTGTGGTTTCGAATGTTCAGCGGCTTCAACTTCCATCCAGGCAACTCCATCTAAAAAATAAAGAAGAAACCCCACTGACCTTCCCGCATACCTCTGGCGATGATGACAATCATCAGATGAATGATCAGGAAAAACACGCCATAAAAATGCAATGCTAAAGTAAAGGTCACCACCATTAGCAAGGATCTTCACCGCTACGCAAAATCATATAGAGGAAGCTACAGAGGATTAATCATCCACTTAGCTTGAAGGATCAAATTGATTAAAGAGGCTGAAACAATGCACTGGATGCTTCATGGAAAGACAATATGCTCCCTAGAGGGATGGCGGAGAAGAAAAAAAATTCTTTTTTGCCTCATAGTTTTTTTCTACTGCCCACGGAAAGTGCATTTATTTATAATTCGAAAGAAGAAAATATACTTTCACTTATCAATATAGAAGAAGTAGAAGTTGGCGGACTAGAGAAGAATATATCCGGTATAAGAATATCTTATTTACCATCACGACATATTTAAGCCTCTTCCTTATCTTACCCTACGCGATAAATGAGCTTAAAGTTTGCATCCTTGCTATTTTTGCCACCTTCCCTGCTAAGAATCGTTAAACAGTTTATGTTTTCCTTTCAAGTATTAGAAAAACAAAAGATTTTCTGCGTTTGAGCATATTTTTCTTGTTGCTCTTCTCTTGCTGTTGTAGTTTTAGTGATTCATATACGAGTAGTCTTGTCTAAACAAATCCAAAACTTTTAAATCTACTTGTTATCCTTCTTGTGCCATGATTTCATATGTAACATTTGAACAGTTCGTATGTGTAGTGTTGAATGATTTGCGTATATGTACGTGTATTTATTTCTTTCTATTTTCTATTTAATGAACTTTTTATAGTGTTTTTCCTTTTATTTTTAAAAATAAGCAATTTTTGTTTAAAAAGTCGCTTTTTATTTACGCATTTCAAATGAGTCTGTGCCTATGTTGAGAGAGGTTAACACTGGGGAACAATTTGTTCAAGGGTCAGATAGGCATGCTGATTTCAAAAATGTAATGTAGTTTTCTGCTAGAGTGTCAAGTTTTTTCTTAACAACGTATATCAGTGTAACCACTCTCTTACCAATAATGTTATTCTTTCTAAAATTTCCGGCATGAATTTTGCTTTTTAAACATATTTTAGCTAGCGGGGGATGCCATTTTCCTTTTATAGACTTCTGGGTACAGATATGGTGAAAGAATGAAGCCACATGCTCTGTATCAAGACAAATCTGGCATCCATACGATCGGGCTAGTTTGCAGTCTATCTTCGGAATGCCGTAATATAGGCTGTTATCGCTGGGCACTGGTTAGCTGGTGCGTATGCTAGGCGACTGGATCTGTCGTTTAATGATTACTGTAGGTGTTCTAAGGATAAGGAAGAGACAAAGCTGTTGAACATTTCCCATGTCAGTGTCCAAATCATTCGGATATAAAGACTGTTTTCCTTGGCAGTCCGTTTCTGCATGCCATGTCGGACCTAGCTGATGTAAATGTCAGCGGGCTTTCTTCCTTTGTGCATGTGCGGACCTGTATTTCCGGACATTACAGTGGAATCAGTTTAGTTACGCCTGAGATACTGGAGCCTGAATTCTTGTTTTTTATACAATACTTTACCTTTTTATATTTTCAAGATGTCAGCTATCTTACACAACTTTATTGTGCGTTTATTTTTCGGACCAATTTCTGAGTTTGTGCGACCAGATCTTTCAGTATCTTCAGTGATTGTACTACTGCGTTTAAACTCCGTATACCAGTCATTAATAGTTAATTTCCCTGGTGCAGGGTCCCCATAATGTTTATCAAACCACTTTGTGGCTTCAACAGCATTTTTACCCCACCAAAAAAAAAAAAAAAAAGAAATGTCAGCCACACGAAATTCCTTTCCATCCTTTGTCTTGAAAATTTCAAAACTGCGTCATTACAACGATTGTAATATCTATCACAATCTAGGTTTGAACGCCATGAAGTATTGTGACATATTAAATGTGAACTAAAAGTCATAGACAATCAAATTTCTTTATTCAATTACTTCGAATTTGTTTTTAAAAGACTTGAGTTTTGTAATTTAAACAGAAATTTTGTAATCTTTACAAATGAACTCACTTCAAATTAAACTCAATACACTCATATTGTATGACAATTAATTTGAATTTGAATTTGAATTAGAATTTAATCCATTGCCTTACCTATTTACCATAAAAATTTGTATGTAATTTCAATGAAATTACTTTACTTACGCACTTGCCTTGCCAAGAGCGTTACAATTTCGTCACCTTCAAAATCTCTCACTTCATTCTTTTAGAGAACCAATTAATTAGAATTTACATTTTAAAAGCCATGAATTACAAGGGTTTGTGCGACGATTAAATTGTTCGTTGAAATATATTCTCCTTAATCAAGACGTAATTTATACGAGGCATTAAGGAAAAGGTCATTATGACTTGGGTTTAAAAGCAGAATAGAAGAAATGACAGAAGAGACTCTTAAAATGTCTGTTATTATGTGTTGACCTTTTCATTAAAATGAAACCTTTTTGCTTGTTAAGCCAATGGTATCAAATATTTTCCGAAACAAATTTAATGGCAAAAATAAATCCAATTGAAAATCAAAAGGGTTGTGTTGTTCTTAGAACTGAAAGAAAGAAAGAAAGAAAAAAAAACGAAAATTCCTTATCATTGTATTTTAATAAATTATTTTGATATATAAAAAGAAAACTTATTGATTAAAGGATACTCTTTCTTCTTCTTATTTTTAACTTAAAAGTCATTTTTAATATTTTAAATAAAATTTATTTTGCTTGTCATGATCATGACTTTAAAAAGGAAATTATTTTTTTAAGATATTTTTTATTCTTCTATCCATTATATGAATGTACAAAACGGACGCGTTGATTGAAATCATTATTGTTGGGTATCTAACTTTAGAATACGGGTTGCACAGCTGGCAACTTACATTGTTTGTGTTTGTAAAAACTTTTGTGGCATCTTAAAGGGTAAACATCTGTCATTTATACTGATTTAGTCATTAAACGAGATATTGAAAATAACATAGATTTCTTCTACTTCAAAAATGTGAAATGTCGTGCCAAAAAAGTCATAATTACGAAAAGTTTTGTTTTGTTTTTTAATCTTAAAAAAACATCTGAAATAAATCGACTGCTCACCACAGCTTATGCTGAATATGTTGCATTGATTTCAAAGTAAGGTATGGTTAATGTGTGGTGCTTTTAGGTGAGAAAGACATACAACGCTCAGTTCTGTCAAAATAGTTCGAAGATGATAGATGGATGGTACGTATGACCAGTTAATACCATAGACATGCATCCACAACAAGGAAAACTGAGGTCACGGTTTTTACAATTAGTGTCGATATATTATCAGCTTATGAAAAGAATAAAGGGGAATAACCCACTCCCCTATATCCAGACATCGATTTTCTAAACGCCTAGCCTGATCCTGCACAGACCGGGGCATTCACACTGCAGATAAGCCACTGATTACTCATTACTTTCATAACAACTTTTATAATAAAGTGTAACTATCTATTCTTAGATGGCTTCCATAACCAGGGAAACATTTTCTCCTGACAGTCTTATCAGAGTGTCGGATAGGGGATAGAAATGGAGCAATTAGACGTTCCGTTCCACATTCTACATTCTGCTTTTTCAAACATCAAAGTCGATCGAAGCAGTTCTTTCTCGAGCTGCCTAGTTCCCTCAATATCACAGTGTCCAGAAATCCAAAGCAGAGTAATACGACCGTTTATGCGCCTTTCAGTCGCTTATGACCAGCTTTGAGGTCGTCAGCCTCGATAATTGCAGATATTACGGCATGGGGATGTTGTCCAACTCAAAAAGAGTTTACAATTTAAGCTGAAATTCTCTCCAAGAGCAAATTTAAATTTTGCTTTATCGTCGCAAAGGAAATTTATTTTTGTATCGAATCATCGCTGGTGATGAAAACCTTACGACATCTTGCAGAGCAAAAAATCTTCTATAAGCCCTAACCAACACCGAAGCCGAATATCTGTGGAAATGCTCTGTATTCTGAAACCAAACTAGCCGATCACAAGATACCTGAACAGAACGCACTTGACTCTTTTAAAACGAGCATGGAATATGCGACCGAGCATGCAACTGTAATTTTTCCATCATGACAAGATTATGAGTCCTAATCTTGCTGCAAGACTGGTTAATAACTGATTGGAAATAATGGCCTTTTAGTTCAAATCTAGCATCTTTCGAATACCATTTGTTTCGAATAATGCTGAACACTCTCACTGGTAGCGGTTACCTAAAATAAGCTATTTTCCCTCTTGGCCTCTAAAAATGCCGAGGAATGGTGAGAAGAAAGGACAGCAAACTATGATCAAGACTTTAATTAAATTAAAGTTTTAGCAATGTTTTACAATAAGCGTCCAAAACTTGCAAATAATCCGCATTTTAGCTATACGCTTAAGAATATCTGTGCTGAAAACTGCTATAGTGATACCTCTTTGGAAAAGTTCTCTAAACATCAGCAGCAACAAAGAAGTTGTTTCGGGATCTTAATAAACTGGAAGAGTTAGTTAACTGCAACGCTACTTCCATTAACTATTACTGCACTACTGTCAAAATTTAAGCAAACAGTTCCATCACTTTCGTTGTGGTTGTTTCAACGCATTCGGCATCAAATGTTCAGTTCTTCATTTCAGAAACAGTTAATAGAACAGGTGGAATGATAGGACCATTAGCAAATGACAGTGCATAGTGGTTTATGGTGTAGATTACCAAGTAGATCAGATAGGTTTACGTTTTGAATGGGTATGAAAGACCTTTTCATACAATGAATGGTGCAATTACTAATAATCGACCGTAATTGCATTTCTGTGACCACTTTAAATGAGAGCTTGACGGTCTTCAGATACAATCTGAACGAGTTTTTTTTTACTGCTACATAACTAAAAAATCGGGTAAATGTTCATCCAAGAGTCTGTTAGCAAGCAAGATCGTATTCGTTATGATCTCGAGACTTAATTTCTTGCAAATACTAAACCAGGTTCTATCTAAGTTTTTTCTAAGACTGCTGACTGTAAACGAAATTACCTAAGATTTCCATTTTATATATAATTTCTATTAAAAATATTTAATTATGAGATATTTTTATAAAAATAGTGCGTTGAAATCTTAGTTTTTATGCTATACCGTTCAAAATTATATTTTGAAAGCACATGAAATGTAATAAGCTGTGACTTTGAGTAATCTATAGACCATCTTGATTAAAAAGTTCCGAAAATAACCCGCCGTTTGGCGGTTACATCTGTTACATCTGTTGTTGATATTCCCGCTAAATCTTAGCATCATAGCTTGACATTTGCAAGAGCTAAAAAGCAAAAGCCCAGACTTGGGTTTATGAGTACGACGCGCAATCCAGACATCAGGCAAGTGAATGGCGTTCAGCAAATGAGCCGAGACCATTTTCAGTCAAAAAAGAACTCATTGCTCACGGTTATCGTAGATTACAACGGTGGATTTTGTACCATGATAACACACCGTGCCACCATTATTCGAAATTGCAACAAATACCAACCAACAGCCACCGAATTCACCTGATTTGGCTCCCTGTGACTTCTTTCTGTTCAGGAAGCATTTTAATTTATGTTGTTTTGCTGCAAAAGTTTAATTAAATTATTGTTACGTTTTTACCTTTTTAAAAACGTACATTTATGAGTTCGTAGATTGTAGGTTAAATAAAATAAATCTTCTGTTTAGTTTTAAGTAAAAATCCTTTATTCACACAGTTTTGTGCACCACTGCTTATAAACTTTTTACAAACAATAACAATTTTCTATTCTTAATTGCTCTTTGTGTTTACATCTTTGTAAACAACAACAATTACTCGACAGATCTTTCTACCTAAAAATCTTCCAACACGATCAAAGTTATAACTTAGGTTCGATCACAACCTTTTCAACCAGAGGTTATCCAAACTTAACACTCCTTACTGCGTTAGCTCCAACTAAACTGGTTTTTATTTCACGATTCACTTTACGAGTTTACTACTTATAAACTCTCTTCACACAGGGCTCAAACCGACAAACTCTCTTCACATAAACTGTGCTCGTTGAGTTTACCACAAATAAACTGATTGTTGCTCGCACCGATGTGCTTTTTATATGCCTGAGAAAACATTTTTTTTTTACTTTTTTTATTAATAATATTGAGTTTAAATGGTTTTTATCTGATGAAATATAACAAAGATAATTTGCGCTTTATTTCGTCTGGTAGTGTATTCTTGGCTACATAGCTTTTCGCAAATGTTAAGCTATGACTCTAAGATTTAGCACGAATATCAACAACAGATGACCAGCCTAACAAAAAAAGAATAACTCAATTCCGAACGATAGGTCCGCCACACGGGTGTTATTCCGGAAACTTTTGGTAGTATGCATTTTTCCTATGGGCATGCTTTATTTTCACTTTATATTTTGTTTTATTTAAACCTTTGCCAATCATAATCACAGAAATTATATTATCCTGAATGACTAAGTTAGTGTTGGTTGACTTACCAATGATTCAATATTTCTTTCCTTAGCATATGTTAAAAAAAAATTGAAATCTTGATATTAAACTTTTCCAACATCTTTTCAACATGAAATTAATTTTCTCATATCCATTAACATACTCTAGTTCATGTAACACACGAGTATTTCTACATATTTCTTGTATGTATATTTGCTTATCAATGCTCGAAACTAATTAACTTTACCCTGATATATCCCTGAAATTATGCTATAGAAAAAATTGCAAACTATAAGCAAACAATTATTATTTGCGTGTTATTTTTGTATTTTCTTGTGAGAGCATTAATATCGAGTGCGTACTTATTATTTTCTTCTCTTACATATCAAAATTAATACCATCATTTTCTTAGCTTACTCCCCTCTACTCATACTCTCTTCTCTCTCTCTCTCTCTCTGTTCGTTTTGATATGCAAACAAATTAACTTTTATCATTTACCATCATATGATTAAATTAATGAAAGCTTTTCATCTTGTTTGTAAAATTTTACTATAAGGGATTGTGTTATTATCGCACCAACATCCGCCCCTCCCCAAACACTAAGCTCGCCCCCTTCTAATTATTCCTTGCCTTTTCGTTATTTCATCAAATATCTATTGTTTTTTTGGGCAAAGATTTGACTCAAATAGAATGGCTTTCAATGTGTGTGTGGTGTGTGTAAAACGGTAACACACACACTCATACATGTTATTACTTCTTGTACTCCGGTATCGTTCTTTTAAGATATTATACTTGGGATGGTTTTAAGTTTGTTTTAGAGCAATAACAAAACAACGACAACAACAATAAGAACGTTTATATACTCGTACATGTTTAAAACTAAACTCGTATACTATCGCATAGACAAAAAGCATTAATTAATCTTAAATATGTTTTACTATTAATTACTATGATTGCAGATATCCTGCATGACTGAGTGACTACAAATGGCAGCACGAAAAATGTCTTTTTTTTATTTCTTTCTCTCTGACTTTTTTCTAATACTCGTTGTGGCATAAGAAGAGCTCTGGCATTTGTTACAAATCATGGGTTAGGTAAAGAAAATTTTCCTCTTTTTTTCCTCCATATTTTGTGAGCGTCAAAGTAAAGTGTATAACCTTACAAAAAATAAAATAAAAAACAACAACAAAAGTTCTACAACAAAAACAAAATTTAGTCTGTTTTGTATGCGTCAAAATAAAGTGTACAAGAAAAAAACTATACCACAAAATAGAATGAAATAGAAATACTTGGAAAATGACAGATTTTTTTTTTTAAAGGAATTTTTGTAACAGCTCCAAAGTCTTCAAGTCTTCAGTTACGTGTAAAAAATCGGTTTTTCCTATCTTCATGCACTTACAAGCTAATAACTTTGTTAAATTTTAATCGATTTAAAAAATGTTGAAGGAATTGAAAGAATAGGAACAGCACATGTTAATTTTTGTAATGGATGAGATATATGGCGATCGCATATGGAGTTCAGGTGACTAACAAATTTGCTGCTTAGATTGTTTTCGCTGTATTCATTGGTCGCCATAAGAGCGATACCAAGATAACAAGAAGTCGAAACTTATTCCATATTTGCATAATTGTCGTTTTGACGATGTCCATTTGTCATCCTTTTCCGTACGCTTTTGCCTGTAAATAATTTAGCTGCCCTAAATGTCTGTATGCCAAGATATAGATATTGCTTGTGTAGTCGAGGTCTTCATTGTAACATACAGTGGAGTATAACGGTGAACAGCAATAAATAAAGAACATATCCTTGTTTAATATCTGCTTATGTGTGTAATTATTCCAGGAATTCACGTACAGTCCAATGTGAATTCATTACAAGCAAGGTAAAGTTGCGAGCGGGGTTCTTAATTTTATTCGAAGACTGTTTGTGTAATGTTTTTTGCATGGCATCAGCTCGAAAGCCTATGTAAGGCGTTCATTAATACTTTGAGTGATGATTTTATTGGCAATGCTGATAAACGTTATTTCGTGCCAATTCTTATTCGATTGCTCTTATGTAGTGTTGGCTAGGAGTTTGATGCTACGTTTCGGTATGATTTTTAATAGTTTACAGTGAATATTGACGAAACCTGAGGTTGTACCATTCTTAGAGCAATTGATGGATACGATAATTTTCCGTATAAGTGGTTGATCCGTAAATCTTTCGTGTCTGGCAGAGTGCATTATGATTACTCGTCTCGGAGAAATTTTTTCTACTCTTCTTGCTCGATAATAATAGTATAATAAAATTCGTCAAGTTCCGTGCCCTATTTTATTTAGAACCGATAAACATTTATAATAATTTCTGTAAAAACCTACACCGGGAACAATTTTTTAATAATATTTGCAAAAAGTCACTTAATTGTAAAAAATTTCCACAATCTCTATGCTTGAGTAGAATTTCTTCTATATAAACTTGTGAAATTTATTCTGTATAAGTCCATAAAGTGCTGAAATTCATCGTACTCTACCACCGACTTAAGCGCAATACAATGGAAAGAAAGCTGCAAATATTTTATTTTTGTATCGCACGTAGCGAAAATTGATCTTTAAAGCGAATTTCTACTAAAAATTAAATAATGTAGTTTTTTTATTACTTTTCACCACCGTGCTAAGTTTTGTGAAAACCGGTTTATAAAAAATTCATTCTAAGTGAAATCATGCTCATTACACAGAGAAATATTCAACTCTTTGAACAGTTTAGGCTTTTAAAATCATTAGCTCTGGCGGCCTTGGAATGAAAAGTCAATATTCGGCCTCAGAGAGCTAAATAATTGCACTAAAAATGCTGCATATTCTTCTCAGCGTTAACCATTTAACGGATAATAGAGCGCTCAGTTAAGGCCCTAACAATCGATTACATTTCCTATATGCCAAGTCTTAGCAAATCTTAAAATTTTTTGTTAAGGCTAAAAATCTACAGCAGGTGATATAGATTTTTCGCCTTCTCCTTAATCACTGCCAGGGTATGTATAAAATATCTGCTACCTTCGAGTATACAGATATAATTTTTTGGAGTATGTAATCCGAATCCGTTCTACTCAGACCTCTATGACAGAGTATCGACAGTTGAACTCTGCATAGGCTGACCACCGGCGTAGATAAAACCGCTCATGCTATAGCGGGAAAAACTAGCTTGTTTAAGTGAAAAAAATCAAGCTATTAAATCACAGCGCTCTATTGAATCGTAGGTGAATATGTAAAGACTTTCCACGTTAAAACTGATACTTAAAAACACTTAAACTAAAAATTAAAAAAATAAAATTTACCTCTCATTTAATCCCCTTCTCTAAATTCTGTACAGTGTCTTTGTTGGCTAAAGGGTGAACTGCCACCGATTTGTTTCTCTCTCTTTCTTTCGTTATTGATTTTGTTTGTGCCTTTTGAAAATCCTCTCATTAAAACCCAATATTCTTCAATCGGACGGTACTCTGGTCAGTTAGAAGGATTAGCCTCTTTGGGAACAAAACAATATTGTGTGAAATATATTGCTCTAATATATTTCTGGAGTAGAGACGTGTCTCCAGGTCTGGCCAAAACGGTACGGCCTCCTTGAGTTGTCTTAAAAATGTCTTAAATGGTCCATCAAACATTTCCCGATTTAAATTTTTGTCTTTTAAGATAATTTCTTTACTTCTATGAGAATAAATGACCTGCCATATGTTTTTTTTTTTTTTTTAACAAATGCTTGCCCAAGGGGTCTTGTGTAGGGCCTTTATAGTGGTATGTCTGAAATAATCACCGGGTTTGAGAAAATATAATTTTACAAAATCACCATTTTGAATTTCGTGGGAGTGCTCACCTATAAGACTATAAACAAATGGTTGTCCATATTTTAGAGAAATGTGTAACCATACATTTGCAGATGTGAATTAAGTCCTACGACTTTTGAATATTCAGACTGTTTGTCATATTTTTTCTTTTTAATTTTTAATAAAAGCAGTGCTGTTTGCTAAAAAAAAACCGCAAAAACGACTATTTTGAAAAGCGTACAATTTTTAATAAATTTCATATTAAGCTTATGTAGTATTTTTGTGTATTTGTCAACATTGTTGTTACAAAATTTAAACTCAAACAAAAATATTAAGAGAATCAGTAAAACAATTTATAGAAATTTAATAAAATTTTTTTAAAAGACTTTTTTGTTTGGAGTGTTTCAGCAATAATTTTTTCTGTGTGTAAAACTTCATCATAGGCGACTGGTTAAAGTCGGCTTTGCAGTATGTCTCATCACCCATAACAATTCAATAAAATTTTTTAAATTTCATTTCATTCCTCCGACTTTAATAATTGTCATTCTGACTTCTCGAACTACTTTACAATAACTTGCTGAAGGGTTTTCTAATACTTTGCACAACATTTTTTCATATACGTGTCAATCTAACTACGACATCTTTTTTCATTTCTAACGGTCTGAAGAACTTTTTGGCACGTGTTTGTTGCACAGCATTTTTAAACTGAACAGTATTTAAGTATGGGTCTTACAAGCGCATTACGTATCTAGAAGAGGTAATTAATATCTTCTTTTCACTTCAGCTTCTTCTTCATATTCTTTGTATGAAAAGTACCAGTTCACACTTGATTTGGGTCAAAAGCAGTGCATCATTTTTACCATCAAATTGATTTAAAAAAATCTAATGTGCTAGTTAGTAAAAGTAAAAATATAAAAAAATAATCTGTGGTTTTATTTGTGTATTGTCGCAGTGAAGTGTTCAAGGCTAATGAAATTTAAAATTAAATAAAATGTTTAATAAGTTTACCGAAATACTGTTACCCATACCCAATTAGAAAGAAACAACTTGCATTAGATCTTACAAGCTATCTTTCTTTATATCTCTCCTATATTTTTTGGAAACTTTTGTTGTTGTTATCCAAGTTGCTGCTGTAAAATAAAACAAAATAATAAAAAATAAAGTAAAATTTAAAAACATAACACACACACACACGCACTTAAACAAAAAACTATGAAGGTCCTTGGATTGTATTTCTTTACTACTTTTGGCCTTTTTTAATAGACCCTTATCATTCGCATATATTTGTTGCTCTTGTTGTTCTTCTTTTCGTTATTTATTATGTTTTCGGGTTTTTTTTTACGACACAACAGTTTGAGTGGCTTTGGTAAGAGTAAGTATAAGAGTTCAAGTAGCAAAGATGCATTATAGAGAAGGGACTACTTGTAATAGAACACAACATCTAACCAACACATGCAGAACATCTTTGGAAAAATTTCACATTTCAATTTTTTTTAATGTGTTTTACAGTGTTTTTATTTATGACTGATGGCATGAGAGTAAGTGCTTTTAATGATATTGAGAGAAGAAGAGAACAAACGAGTAAAGTGTATTCATAAATGTATGTAACGGTTGTTAGAATTTTTGTTTTCTTATTTATTTGTTGGTATTGAAATTTTCTCTTAGCCTTGTTGCTGCGTCATTGCATATATTTAAGTAAAGCTTAACAATTAGTTCATACATTAATACATACATAAGTATATATATGTCTATTACACTTTGGCTGTGTGGGTGTATGTGTTAGTAATGAAGTAAATGTAAACAAAATATTCAAGTATACGTGTAATCGTATATGTGTGTGGCCAGAGTATTTTGTTATG
Source organism: Wohlfahrtia magnifica (assembly GCA_023159175.1). Classification (NCBI taxonomy): domain Eukaryota; kingdom Metazoa; phylum Arthropoda; class Insecta; order Diptera; family Sarcophagidae; genus Wohlfahrtia; species Wohlfahrtia magnifica. The sequence continues at coordinate 778,685 of JAKWBJ010000061.1, forward strand.
ATTTGATCCTTTTGCTGAAGGTCATTAAAAATGTTTGTCGTTGCTTATGCCGAAATGTTTGTTTTTATTTCTTTACTCTTTATCCCCCTTAACTCTTGTAGTCTTAAGCTCTTGTTTTACTTTTTTACATACGTATACTATGTGGGTTTATTCTAATATACAGTGGCTGCAATATCTAGGCATGTGGGCATACAAAATTATCAAGTTGGAGGAATTACAAGACGATAATAGAAGCTAAGCAAAATATGTTTTAGTAAAATAGAAGCTTATTTATAATTTTCATTGGACTAATAAAAATCAGATTAAAAAAGGAAAGTAGTCTCAAGGAAAGTGAGGATGTTTGGCAAATTTTCGGCATTCAGTGTGAAATATTGGTACAATAAAAATTCATTGAAATTATTGAACTCTTCCTATTACTCTGTCAACAGTCGAATTTAACTAAAAGCAAAGCGTATATAACCAGTGGTCATTCTATACCGATCGAAAAACTGGTAGTCTTACGGCCGGTGAAGCGAAACTACTCAATTTCTACAATTTCTAAATCGTTTTCAACTAGTCTTGAATCATCATTATAATTACGAGTATCATCCTGATCAAGCTCCATAAAGGTGGATATGTCTCCCAGTTAGACCCTAGGTCCACCTAAACATTTCCATCTAAACCTATTAAGAACCACACCTCACACAATTTGTGTTTCGCTGTCTTTGACATACTTCCAGATCTCGCCACCATCGCCACCCTTTTCAGATGTGCTTTGCGTCCACAATGGGCCGTAAGAAATTTCGTTAGGGGTTTCAAGTATGGCTTGCCAAACTTAGGAACCTCAGAGCAAGGGGCAAATTTCAGACTGATTGCCACCTTAGCGTGGTTAAGTCCCCTTTTTTTTTCAAGCATCTGGCAACTTGCCAATCAATAATCAGATGAAGGATATTGGTAAGTGCGGTATAGTACTGTGGACTTTCGGACTGCTGTAGGGAACTGGTTTCATAACTGTAGCAAAATGTAATTATAGAATTTTACGTGTTTAGTCGCATTGTCATTATTATCATCATCATATCGTTCTGCTGCCTTTCTAATGAACACCAACAGATTTAAAACCATAATGTTGGATATGTCCCCCAGTGAGACCCTAGGTCTACCTAAACATTTCCACCTAAACCTATTAAGAACCACGCCTCACACAATATGTGTTCCGCTGTCTTTGATGTCTGTAAGCACAGTTTACATACTTGCAGGGCTCTCTTCGCCACCCTTTTCAGATGCGTTAGGAGTTTCATGGACGGCTTGCCAAACTTAAGAACCTCAGAGTCGTTTTGATCTTTTCAGTGTTCCCAGCATCTGGCATTTTTCTAATCATTAACCAGCGATAAGCTTCCAGTGGTACACCAATATAGGTAACTGGTTTTGTAACTGTAACCAAATGTAATTCGAGAATATTATGGTTCGTGTTTAGTCGCATATTTAGAGCACTTTTTGGCCCATGCTCGTTTCAAACAAGTTAGTTGTGCTAGTTAGAGGTTCCCTGTTAATGCGTTGCCTTATCTCAGCAACTCAGTTTACCTTTGCTCTAAGAATATTTTGCCGTTCAATTGATTCCACAGTAAATTTTTTGCGTTTCGGTTGTCATAATGGCTTTTAAACTTTAATCTTTTCGGAAATGAAACTTGTTTGCTTATAGTCTTTACTTTTAAGTAAATAAAAATATATCAAATGTTGCACTTCACCTGCTCTTTGCCGTAAAACGTCGCCAAAAATAAAAAAAAAATAAAAACGCAACATTTTAAGAGGCGATCACAGCACCCTTTCTTTGTAGTATTGTTTCCTTTTTTTTAATATCACACAAATAGTAGGGCCAATAAAGTGCAGCATTTTTTTTTTTCAGAAAGTAAAAAAGCGCCATTAGATATATATTTTACGATAAGCCTACTGTCCTGTAGTCTAAGAGTGTACACACATTTTGCTATTGCTTATTTGAGTGAGAGTTTGTTTGTGTAATATTTTACAACATTTTTTAGGGCTTAGACTCTTAGATTATGTTTAACGTTTATTTTCATGTGCTAGCTTTTTCACTACCGTCACTGTTCTCGATATTCTATGAGCTAAAGATGTTTTTGCTTTACAGTGTTTAAGTTTATTTGATATATTCTGTTGTTTGCTTGTTTTAAATATTTTTTTAGTATTTTAACATGTCCTCAATATAAGAAGGATTTAAGTATTTTACTTACATACAGCAGAGAACAGATAAGTAGCATAACACCAGTATATATAAAGCATTTTAATTATTTTTGTGCAAATATAACAAATTTAAACAAACAAATTCGAATTTGAGATAAAATATGTGCTATTTAAAAAAGAGTGCTATTTAGTTCTTCCTCACTGTATCGAAAAACAAGTAATATTCCTTCCATTATACATAATTTATTTATTTATTTTAACTTTAACATTTATGGTCATTTATAGATGTTTTGCAAAGGATTTTTACAAGCTGTCGTATACATTTACGATATATTACCCATATTTACTACATGTACAAGTATAATTTTGTACGAGTATGTGTTAATATGTCAGTGTGTTATTATAGATTTTTTATTTTCTCTTTTAGTGTTTGTTAAATATTTGAGCCCTTTTAGACCTGAAAATTTATGACCTGTGTTACACAGTTGGCGGTATTAGGGACATGGTACTAACATTTATTAAAAATAAATATTTTGCACTGGTTTCACTCTCCCTCGCTCTCTCCATCTCTCTGTTTCTCTAAACCGTCCTTTCTTTTTAGTTTTCATAATCTGCTCGTAAGTATAGAAGCCAAGGATAATATAATAAAAGTCGTTTTTTATAATTTCATAGGTTTTGCCTACATTTATGGGGCCAGTTAATAAATACTTAAAAATTTATGTTTTTCTCTCAAAATTAATGAATTGTTTATGGCAAAAGGAAAATTATAAATTTAATATATTTAAAAAATGATATTAAAAGTTGCTGTTTTACAAAGCCGACTATAATGAACTCTAAGAGACTTTAACATTAAGTTCATTAAAGACTTACGGCCATATGCAAAAAAAAAAACAATATTCCTTAATGTTGTATGAAAAAACGATTATTAGCTTAAAATCCCTTTGTCAAACTTACTTGAACTTTAAAAATTTTAAAGTAGGAAGCTACCCGCTTTAAAAGTACTTTAAAGTGACATTTAGGTTATGAATATTTAATATAAAAATAAAAATATCATGTTTTGACGTCAAGGACATTTTTTTGGAGGCATAAAACCTTATCCAAAAGAAGAAGTCATTTTTAGTGAGATGGTGATCTAGAGCTGCAAAACTATCGATAGTCGGCCCATTCGATAGTTTCGATAGTTTGCAAAAAAACTATCGATACTATCGGATTCTTTTAAGTGCTACTTGTGGTGACAATATTTGAATTTAAATGAAAGGCAAAGAATAATAATAAATACAGTGTTGAAACAAATAATAGGGACACTTTTTTTGCAGTATGTCATAAAATTTCATGTATTAAAGTTTTTTGATGGAAGATTAGTGCTCCTCCATTTAAAGACAATTGCAGAGACGAAAGCGTGGAACAACTTTTAATTCGTACTTTAAGGATTAATTCCTTCAAGTCATTAAAAAGCCTCAAAAATGAACTTATTCTCCTGTTTCAAGTCACACAATAAGAAAAAAACTTATGGGACCTAGACTTATTGGTTAGAGTCATCGAAATATATAATTTCTCAGCAAACGGAAGCAACACCACCACCGTAATAGTTAAAACAACGTACTATGGTCTGACGAAATAAAGATTAATTTGTCTGCGACATATGCAAAATCGTATGCACTAACATATTTTCATACTCTATGTGAGTTCAATAAATAAAAATTTAAGAAACTGTTAAACTGTATCCATATAAAAGATTCCATGTACTTGATCTACCTTTTAGACGCTGATTATTAATACTTATTTCCTTTTTATTATTATTAAGTTCACTGGAACTTAATAATGTAAGTTATTGTTAATTATTAAAAAATTTGCTTAATATTTCTTGTAAAATAGATTGCAAATAAATGAATATACGAAAAAAAAAAAAAAAATATATATGTGACTATAAAGTTTACAGACGGCTAACACCTGCATTGAACAATTGTTTGCAAATTTGGCTTTGACTCCGTATTTACTTTTAAGCTGGAAGTACATTACACGTATTACGGGCGTTGTGCGTTACACGCTTCTGTCAAAAAAAGTTTAAATAGTATATTTCCATAAAGCAAGTTACATGTAAAATGTGCATCGCCTCTAACGCGTAAAAGTTGGTCAACTTTTAACTTTTAAGGCGTTGACAGTTAAACTGCTGACTTGAGTATCGTGTGATGTGCTTCATTGTTTTAAGAAACGAAATTAATTCAATAAATTCAAAAAAGCACTTGAATTAAATATATTTCATTCTCAATTTTTACAAATAAAATAATGTAAACGGGAAAAAATTAAGCAAATAGTTGATTCAAGTGCCGTCTCTAAAGCGTGTTGTGTAACTTGTTGTCCTTAAAGTGTTAAACGTGTAAAAGTACCAAACGCGCTAAACGACAAACGCGTGATATAACTCCACCTTTAGAATTCGACGGTAGTATCGATAGTGATAAAAAACTATCGATGGTCAACCAAAAACAAAACTATCGATAGTGCTATCGATTGTCTTGCAGCTCTATGGTGTTCCCTCACTAGAACAGCTAAAATTATCAAAGAATAGCTAATGAAGCATAAATTTTAAGTAAATTTGTGATCAAATGTAGAATTTTTGAACAATAGTAAAAGACGATTGGAAAAATATAATTGGAATTCGTAGGACATGTTGAAGCTATTCCAACGAATATAATATGAATGTGACCAGATTTGATTTATGCTTTTGGGTAATATTGTAGAGAGTATGTCTAAATTCTTTAAAAACGACACAAAAAAGAGGTCTAAGCATAGTGTTCAAAATATAAGTTCCTCTCAAAACTAAGTGCACGCAGATTCTTTTATATCATTGCCTTTCTCAAATTCCAGTGTTTGAATATTATACCTTTTGTTAATTGTCTTTTTAAAGGGACTTAACAATGATTAAATGTGTGAAGTGTTGTTTTATCTGATTGAGTATTTAAGTTTTTATAGAAACTTTTCTGTTCAACATCAAAACATGTGCTTGTTTTTTGCACCACATTGTATGTATTATTATATCTTTACACCCACCTTTTTTTATATAAGACCAGCATTCAGGGAATGGCCCCACTCATGCAGTGCATTATGCTGGTACTAGGAAAATAGGTTATTGGAAGGAGGACAGAGGGAGTAGTGTTTTGGATGTTAGATTTAAATTTACTCATGTCGTAAGTAGCAGGAAATACTTTCGCTGGAAGATTATTCCACAACCGAACAGTGCGACCAAAGAACGAATTCTCCCTATAATGCATTGTCCGATTTACTACTACAAAGGGATGCGCTCTACGAGAAATACGAGTACTACGTAAAAATATATGATTTTTAGGAATTAATTCCCTAATTTTGTTAGAACACATTCTGTTATAGTACTGATAGAATAATGAAACACACGCTACATTGCGACGGTGCTCCAATGAATCGATAGAGTTGGCTACCCTACCGTCATTGATGAGCATCTTCGCCCTCTCCTGTACGCGGTCGAGAAGCTTCAAAATAGACTTTGGAGCACCGGTCCATACATGAGAGTTGTATTTCATTTTGAGTCGGGTATAGGTCTTGTAAATATTAAGGATAAAATATTATTTATTATCTTCGGCATTATTTTCGAACTTTTTTCTTTTAAAACTAATTTTTTTCCTAATAAATTTTTTCATTTAATCACAAGAAAAACATTTTTCCTTTACTGATATACATAAAATCCAAACAAAAACACAAAACTCGTTATTCGAGTATTTGTATTTGAAGAATTTTTGCAATAAACATGCAAAGCATTAAATAAAATATAAAACGGTAATGAAAACTGAAGTATATTTATTGAATCAAAGAAATATTAATTTAATAAAAATAAATCTTTTTTTGTTCGACTACTTGTATGTGTGGCATTCGTCATGGTCATGGTATTGCCAGCACGAAAACTTAAAATGTAGTATAACAATCATTAGCTAATGTAGTGTGTGGTAACTAACGTGCACTACAAGACATAGTTCATTTTTGAAAATAAATTAAGTGAGTTTATATGAGTTTAACACCTCTGTGTTTTTTTATAAAATAGGCGTGTTTATAAAAATTCACATCTAGCACTTAAGAAGAAATATTACATTTCTAAAATAGTAATTATTGGTAATAATTGCTATCAAAAAGTTGACAACAACTGTTCGCTGCAAAGATAGTAATTTCTATAGTAAATCAATACAAATATGTGTTATAATCTATGTTTGTTTTAACCATATTCTGCTGTATTTTTTTTTTTTTCTGAGCTTAAACCGACATCCGGCGAACAGGGAAGTTTGCATACATTATACATAATCTTATACACTGTGATGCAAAAGGCTCCAAAGGCTTTTGCTTCATTGTCAGTATTTGTATTCGGACTTCCATTTTTTATTAAAAAGCTTGTATCTGCATTCGGATGTTTGTAATTAGCAATAATTCTACCCACTCACCGCTGTAGTATTTAATAAAAATTTGCAAGTTTTAGAGTGGAATCGCCATTTTTAGCCTTTTTTAGAACTGCGTTTATTAAATCAATATTTATTTTGTTTTTATTTTTCACTTTATTATGCAATCTTTGAATTTTCAAAACTAATAATCTTAAATCCAAAACCTTTTCTACTAAAGTACCGATTATTGAGTATTTTTTTGGCCAGTACAAAAGTGAGCCAATGCAATTAAGTTAAATAGATCGGTATATTCTGAATAAAAAAAAAGTAATGCTAATTAGTTTCTTAAGAGAGAACCAAATATTCAATCAAAAAATTCAAAATTTTTCTTTTTGTAAAACAGGCAGAAAAATAGCAGAACATTTACACAAATTTTACTTACATTGGCGAACTTTTTCACCACAGTGTACAATATATGTGTAAATATCAACGTGTGTTTGTGTGTTGGTTTGTTTGTTTGTGCCTTATGGACAGCTAAACGACAGAACCAGTTTTCTTGAATTTCACAGTATCTGTATGTCTGGAAGGAACAATAGGCTAAATAAATTTTAAACGTATAAACTGGGCGGTGCCACGCCCCTACAAAGTGTATATTAATGTGTCTATGTCCTCAAAGAGGCAATAGAAAGATTCTCTAAAATTGGCCCAAATAGATTCATAGACAAGGTAAATCATCAGTCAAAAAGTGGGCGGTATTAGACAAGTGGGTGTTCCCATACAAAGTAAATATTGATTTTAGTATATCTAGAGAACGGTTACACTTAAAGTTTCAGAATTTGGTCTGATTGATTCATAATCAATACAAATCTATAGGCAAAAAGTGAGCGGATCTGGACAAGTGGGCCTGGTACTTCTCATACAAACTAAATATTTATTTCTGTATATCTTGAGAACGATTAAAGAAAACCTTCTGAATTTGGCTTAAATGACTTCATGGTTAATACATGTCATCAGGCGAAGATTAAGTGGAATTGGACAAGTGGGCGTGGTACTTCTCATACAAACTAAATGTTTATTTCTGTATATCTTGAGAAGGATAAAAGCAAAACTTCTGAATTTGGTTTAAATTAATTCGTAGTCTATGCAAATCATCTGTCAATAAATGGACGGAATTTGATAAGTAGGCGTGGCGCATACAATACAAATTACATGTTTGTTTCTGTATATTTCGAGAACGGTGAAAGAAAAAGTTTTTGAGTTTGGTATGAATAACTTCGTAGTCGATACAACTCACCAGAAAAAAAAAATGGATGGAATTAGTTTACGTGGTACCTCTCATACAAAGTAAATATTAATTTTTCTATATCTTGAGAACGGCAATAGTAGAAGTTTTTAAAGTAGGTTCAAACAACGTCGCGAACAATACACATCATCAGTCAGTAACTGGGCGTGAAACCTTTCATTCATACGAAATACTGAATTTAGTATATGTGGAGAACGAACATATTAAATTTTCTTTCTCCAAAAAGCGGGAATTGGAGAAATAACACTGCATAAAAGCTGTCTATTATGCGTATACTATATAAAAATGAATGTGTTTTTGTTTGAAGATTTTATACAACTAAAAAGCAGAATCTACAGATGATTGAATTTTATCTGGAAGGGGACAAAAGGGGGAAATGGGCAAACAGTGTAACTAAGATAGCATTTGCGATTAAACTTAAGATGGGGTTAGCAAAGCACACCGGGTGTTTCCTAAATGTTAAACTGCAGTATTTGTATAAATGTAATATAATATAATTGTAATTCATCTACACCCTACACACGTTGTTGCAACGTAACGTACACAACATTTTCAGGTTACGTTGTACGAACGACTGAATTCTTGAGAATGACACGAAAACTACTGCTTTTTATTCTCCTGCGAACTCTTACGAACAACGGTGATGTTTTCGGCAGATTTTGAGTTTCGTCATCGTACGGGTGTTTCGTAAATGTGTGCTAAGCCAGTGGTCTTATTTTATCCACCACGTTGCAAATAGTTTTCACCCTCTCCAATACCTATTTTAATATAACAATTACATCATTTAAGCGTATTACTGAACGATATATTCCTTCGACTTATATTAACTGTCAAACTTAGTTGCCTAAATACCACAATAAACAGATTAAGCTTTTAAATAAAAGACTGTCAAAAAAAAGCAAGAATAGAAATTCGAAAACATTAATTCATATATAAAATAATTTTTCTTTTTACAACATCAATAGAATCACAGAAATCAATTAGGTGATAAAAATTATTAAATTTTAAGCATATCTGACGAAAGAAGTCGTTGTTCGCATAGACTGATCGATAATACTTCAAGGTTAATAGTTAAAAGTTGCGGGTTAGTCTAGTAGGAACGACTTAATAGGAACTCCGAATCAATGTTACCTTGAATTAAACTCCACTGAAAGTAAATACTCAGCATAGTTCGTCGGCTTTTCAAAGTAGCTAAGTTAATAAGTGCGAGCCTCCTTTCAAATGCAGGAAGTACATACGAGTTCCATCCAAGTCCTCTCAAGCAAAATAGAAGAAACTTTTTGCACCGCTTCAATTTTGTTACTGTAAGTATTGAAGTAGGGGTCCCATATAATAGATCCGTATTCAAGGATTGGGCGAAATAATGATATAAATAGAAGTTTCGTTACATAAGGATCGGAAAATTATTTCGACCATCGCTTCATAAATCCGAGTACACCATTAGCTTTATTCACCATCATTGAAATATGATCATAAAATGTTAATTTATGATCCAACAAATTGTCACGTACAACAAGAATTTGTTTTTAAAATTAAAAATCTTGAATTCTGGGTAAAAATAAAACGGTTTTTTGTACCTTTGTGTACTTATAAGCTAATAACATACATAACTGAATATCACCCCATTTTATGAATAGGTCTTTTAATGATATATGAACCCATACATACAAATGTTTAATGCATTTCGCTATAAGTGCCTGTGTCGCTTTACAAAACAAATTACCAATTAAATAACTGAAGATTCACCATTGTTAAAAAGAATTGTAAGGGCATTTACGGCAATTTACGACCTTCATTTTCAAAATCTATCTAGGCCGTATAAAGAGTTATAAATGTTGCCTGAAGGATCTGTGTGCATTTCTCAAACAAAAACATTTTTATCCATTTTGTTCTACATTTTTCAAGCCCAGAAATGTTTTCGCGCACTACTTTATGTAGTAACCGTAGTATTTATTGGTTTATTTTATATACGAATCAGGTAATACTCAGCCAATTTATCACCGTATAAGTGCTCGAAGTTACGAAAAACCGGTTTTATAACTTCGTTCCTTTTTGTCGTATAGTGTTCTTATTTGCATAGATGAACTGGGAAAAAGTTGTTTTTTTGTACTGTCCAGACAGTAAACGAGATCATTTGCAGCTTATGTTATAACATTACAATTAAGGAATATAAAATTCGAGCTAATTTATTACAAAAACAAACAAAATTTAAATCAGTTTGTGCATTGGTCTGTGACTCCGAATGATAAACCAACTAACTGCTCGATAGAATTTAATGAGAAATGATTATCTAAAATATTCGAACACCCGCTCCTCCTTTTGGAATTTGTTTTTATAAAGAAAAAGTTTAATTAAATTCTTAAAGATTTTCACTTAAAAAAAAAACTTAGAAAAATGTTAAGCAGCCTTTTTGAAAGTTTTATTATTATTTTACATATTAAATTGTTGTTTTTGTTGTTTTGTTCTTTTTTGACTCCAAAATTTGTTTAATGCCAAAAGAAATTAAAATAAAACCATTGGCTTAAATATCTGTTGGCTGTAGTTGTTGCCCGAAACTTTATTTGCTTTCCATCTGCCAACCAGTAAAAACGAAACGAAACGAAACACAAAATTTCTTTCTTTTGGCTTCAATTTGAAAAGGTTCGTTAGTTTTTCTATGTTTTAGTTTTACATTTTTAAACAACAGTTGTTATTGTAGTTGTAATTGTTGTTGCCGTTTTTGTTTTTGATGTAGTTGTTGCTTTAGTATTTTATAAAATTAGTGTAATTTGAGTTTTATTAGGAAACCACAAAAGAAGAGCTTTAACTAAATTTTTAACTTTTATTTCTTGTTTTTTGTTTTATTGTTTTTGTTGTAGTAGTAGTAGTAGTAGTAGTAGTAATAGTAGTTCTAGTTATCGTTTTGGTTTTTATTGTTTAGTACACACAGTTCAGTTCAGTCTCACTATACTCGTAGTTGAGTTCAGTTTTAGTTTAAATGTAACACAGAATTTGCTTTTGGTAACTGTGTGTGCGAGTGTATGTTTATGTTTACAGGAGGGTTTTTACTCTTTGTTTTCATGTATGTGTGATATGATATTGAGGGTTTATATGGCTGTGTTTAGTGTTTTTTCCAACCGGAAGTTGTTGGCTTGTTTAGTAGTAATAATTTTCTTACCAAAAAAGCACTATTTAATTGTAGTTTTATTGGACAATAATATCTATAACAACAAGAACAACTTTACCTTAATACACTTGGCACACTTTAATTTGAAAAAAAAAAACAACAAAATAAACAGCCAAAGAAGGATAAACAACAACCCAAAGTGGAAAAGAAGAACTTTAAACATTAAAAATTAAAATTAAAAAAAAAACGAGAGATAATCTAAATATGTCATCGGAAAACAGACAAAAAACATAAAAAGAAAATAAATAGAAATAACAAGGTGACCAGATAGTTAACACAGAATTGTGTATATATTTTAAATTAGAATACATTTACAAATTATTATTACAAGCCATATGCTCGGTGTAGTGTAATATATCTCAAGACCCTTGCGCTGCAAGACTACCACACTATTACTAGCCTGCCAAGGCTTCCACGTTAACAAATAATATAATAGCTTTGGAAGAAAACACAATCCACGGTTGTGTTAACAAGCATTATTGTATCTAGGGCAGTTTTGAATAGTATTTTACTATAAGCGGGCTTACCCGTTGTAGATAGCTCTTACAACATTGTGTACATTGCTGAAATATAGCCTACCTTTTCAATAAATTTGCATATCATGCCAAAAGTGAGCCGACACATTTAAGAAACACTATAAGGCTTTTCAAAGTACTGTCTTCAAGGCTTTCACGGTCTTGAAACGAGCGGTAACTTTATCCCAAGCCCTTCTAGAACTAGGTTTTAACCTGACTATTTCACATTCACGCTTGTATATAAAATGGCACGTTGGTCTTAATACCAGATATAAATAGAAAGCGTTTACCAACGCTTCCAAAAGTTTCTACGACAAGAGACATCCTAGTTACGATAAAAAGTTGCGTTGTCTGGATAAAGTACCTCCTCAGAGTTCTTACCGGAGACAGTACTAATTCCAATGCTTTCCTAAAAATTATGGTCTAAACCATAAGCATTACGTGGATTCCCAAAGGACTGTAACTAATTATATGACGGAAATCTAGATTCTCCGAGGTCACAGAGCCGCGGTGACATTACAATTTCTGATCAGATCCCTATAATTCTTGTCTTCCTATGCAGTCATCAGACTACCCAGAATGAACTTAATTTTCTTCAGCAGCTCAAACCTAAGGTGTGAAAGATAACTACGGGTCTATTCGAACCACTTGTAGATTACACAGCCACATAAAAGTTTTTAATTGACCGCCTCCTCATTTTTCTTATATTTACAGCTTTTACAGAAGTTTAAACTCTACAGGTTTTTGAGATCCACAACCAATCCAATGGCACTAAAAAGTAATATCGCATCATACTTTTAAAATCCTAACAAGGTTTTAATTGTCCTCTTTAAGTGTACTAATCATAAGGATTCTTAAACACAAATAGTCATAGCCAACGTTGTTCCCTTAAGACGATCAAAGTTGAATCAGCTCTAGCAAAATAATCATCTTGTATATGTTAATTCCATAATTCCTTAATAGTTGGTTCAGTAATTTTATGAATTTGAGTATAGATCTTCTCTTCCGCTATTACCACTACACCCTTAACTTAAACTTAAGCTACAGCCTGAAAAATTACAAAAGTTCGAAGTACTGACAGAAAAACAATGTGCTTAAAATTACACTCATATACATTTATACGACCTATCTGTTTACGGCATTTCGCTATAACGGCCTGTCTGAATTATGGAATACCTTTGCTTTACAGCTCAAGTTGCCTCGTTATACGGCAAGAAAATTCGTTCGAGGATTCGTTTGTTTTCAAGAAATAGTGTAAGGCAAGCGAAAGAAACTCGTTGTATTGCATTTTGACATAAAGAGGTATGAGTGCACTTGACAATACTGTCAAGCCTATACCTTTGCAGGTCTTTGATCTGAATTTTAAGCTGTTGAAATTTGTAGTTTACTCTTAGATGAGTAATTCCATTTTCATCTCTACTGCTGAGCAGATCTTGGAAAATTTTCAGTTTTAGTTTTGGCTTGACCGTAATGCAATTAATAAAAATATCTAGAAGTGTAGCACCCATCAAAGCCCTTCAGACAACAACTCTTTATATAATGCTTAAAGTTGAAAGCAAATTTTTGGCAACTGGCTTGCTTCGTGTGTGATGTGAAGTTACGCCAAATGCACATATTGGAAATTTTTGCCGATTGTTAAAGCATTACTAGCACAGGATGTGCTATTTCACATACAAAGTTATCGATTTTTTGGTTTCAAAAGTAAAGTTAATTAAATAATTAAAATTCTCATAACATTCCATGGAGGAACATGAAGACTTCTCTCTGTCAATGAGCTGTACCCGATTCTATTTTTAGACTCATTGACAGGGTAGGTCCCGCCGAACGGCAAATGCATTAGAAAAGTTATCAATAGTAGTGATACTCATAACCAGTTACTAGCTAATGTTATGAAATGATACTGCTGTAAAAAACTTTTTTTTTCGTTTACAGATGACATGACCTAGGATTGAACCTAGGACCTCTTGGTTAGTAAGCGAGTGTCTTACCTACCATACCACAGTTGAGTAAAGCTAAATAACATATACATAAAACTGTGATCAAATTTTTATTTCTTTATAATGCTTGGACCTGGCCATTATGCACGAAATACCACGCCATTTAAATGACCGCCTCTGGATTGGATGTAGCAGACGATCCTATTGAGGCAGTTCTCGATCAGTTTATCGCACAGTTCGGGCGGGGATTATCCGCGTAACCCCACACAAAAGTCTAACGTCTGTAAACCGCATGACCTTGGTGGCCAATTGTAATAAAATCGTGAAATTACGCGTTCGGGAATTTTTTCATACAATAATGTCAATATCTTTCGTGTTCTGTGGCTCTTGTCACCGTCTTGTTGAAACCATATATCGTCCAAAACAGACGGTTAGCACAGCGCTGTGAATTGACGGTAACGGTTCTGAGTTCCCCAAGGCATACGTGTATATGCAACAATTTTGCTTGTCATGCAAACATTTAATAATGTTTATCAGTTTTGAAAGTATGTGAATAAACATCGGGTGTTTTTTTAGAGGTTTATTTAACAACTAATGTAACAGCGGATGTTACTTTTTGTTAAGTTTGGTTTGAAATTTCATCATGAATAGAACAACGCCTGGAAATTGTTGAAATTTTTTATCAAAATTATGGTTTTGTTTGTATGCTCCGATGAGGCCTATTTTTGGTTGAATGAGTATTGAAATAAGCAGGATTCTTGCATTTTGAGTGACAATAATCCACAATCTTTTGTCATCGCACATAATTACATCCACAGAAAATTGCTGTTTGGTGCGTTTTATAAGCTGGCGGAGTCATTGTCCATATGTCTTCAAAATGATGGTCAGATTGTTACTGTCAACGATGAACGGTATAGGAACATGATAAAAAATTGTTTCGTACCTCAATTAGCTGCCATTAATCTTGTTAACATGTGGTTCGAAGAAGACGGGTACACATGTAACACAACGCACGCTACAATTGATTTACTCAAAGCAGCTTTTGATGAAAAAGTAATTTCACGTAATGGTCCACTAAGATTGTGTGATTTAACCCCATTGGAGTATTTTCTTTTGTGTAATATGAAGTCAATAGAACACTTGGAAATCAACATTCGAGAATTATTGGCGAAATTTGATCGCATATGCTGAGAAGAGTTTTGAATATTGGTATTCAATGTTACGACTTGTACGCGCCAGCCATAGCGCTCACATGGCCGAAATATATTTACACATTCGGTGATGTCGTAGAATCCAAGTTGGTTTTGCGTTTTGTCGTTTTTGAAAACCAATATTAGATTCATTTGGTGTCATAAAACCAAGACGGTTTTGTTATTTTCGAATTTAAATAAATCCAATGTTCGAAACAGCTGTTGTTTACATTTGTGTATTTGTTTACAATTTTTAATATAATTTTTTTTTTTAATATAAAATTTATTGATTGAAAATATTGAAAATTGCTATTATTGCCAAATTAATTCTCATTTCCTACGGTGTTAGACACAATAAAAGAAAAAATTTTCAGTTCTAAGATTCAATTTCCTTAACCTGCCGCAAGTTGCTGATGTTTTCAGTTTGCAAGTTTTAACAGTTCGTCCACATTTTCAGTCGATTCCAATTTTCTCCTACAGTCTTTATCAAAAAACGTCGATCCCAAGTGTTATCTAATTGCTGCGCCTTTTTAGTGTGTTCCTTATTAAACATAAATACATTTTCACGAGGTTAATAGTTAATCACTTTTAGCACCTGCATCTCTAATTAATTGATTTTTAGTTGTCAGCTATCATACGTACTACAATTTTCGGTAACTAGCAAAACAACTAAAGTTCAGTTGCTATTCATAATGGAGCCATTATGTCGTTTTCTTTTCTGAAAAAAAAAAAAAATTTTTGATTTTTAATGCTCTTTTTTTTTCCCCGTTACTCCTCTTGGGAGCATATGGCTTCCACAAAGCATCTCCATCTAAAACAGTTTGCAGCTGTTGACTTTGCCTCTTCCCATGTTAGGTTGTTCAGTTGACTCAGTTCTTGGATAATTGTGCGTCTCCAGGTGTTTTTTGGTCGACCACGATTTCTTGAGCCTTGAGGATTCCACTCGAGTGACATCCTAGTGATACATTCCGGACTTTTTCGGATGGTGTGACCGATCCATCCCCACTTTCTTTTCCTTATCTGTTTCAGTATGGGTTCCTCATTAGTCATGCTCCACAGTTCTGTGTTACTTATGGTGTTATGCCAGAATATTCTGCATATGATTCTCAGGCACTTGTTAATGAATACCTGGAGTTTATGTGTGATGTTATTCGATACAAGCCAGGTTTCACTTCCATACAGCTATACCGATTTAACACATGAGTTGAATACTCTGAGCTTAGTTCGTCTGGATATATGTGAGCTTCTGCATACTGACTGCAGTTGTCCAAATGCCGCTCCCGCTTTATTGAGCCTGTGATCTACACCTGTTTCTGCGCCACTGTTTGTAGTCATTGTAATTCCTAGATAGCAGAAGCTATCTACATACTCGACTGGCTGACCCTGTAGAATGATTTTTTCCGTGCTCGTATTGTTTATTCTCATGGTCTTGGTTTTCTTGATGTTTATCTCAAGCCCAACACGACGAGCCAATCTTTTCAGGTCCTCCAGTTTCGACTGCATACTGGAAATCTTATGCGAGAGTAGACAAATGTCATCCGCATAGCCCAAGTCTTCGAGTTGGCGTGAGAGACTCCATGTAATCCCTCTTCTTTTCGAACAGACTTTGCTCATTATGTCATCCAGCACAATAGTAAATAGCTGAGGTGATAGTCGGCATCCTTTTCTAACTCCAGTATTGGTGTGGAATGGTTGGCTGATGTTTCCGTTGTGAAGAACTGAAAGTTCCGCATCCTCATACATCGCTCTAATTATTCAAATTTTCTTCTAGGGTACTCCTTTGGTTCTTAGTGCTTTTTATATAGCCGTTCGCCTGATGGTATCAATGGTTTTTTTGCGTTACTTTTCTCAAAAAAAAATTAATACAAGAAAAGTGTGTCTACCTCTAACTATGATGCCCTTACATTTTTTTTTAATATTTCCTAATTTTTGATTACGTTTTATGGCAAAGAACAAACGAAGTGCAAGATATTTTATCAGAAAAGAAAACGGCATTAGAAGATATGATTTCATTTATCTAGAACGCACTACAATTCAACAAGAAAATACAATTTTATTTCTGATACACGTTTTGTTTCCATTCCCATCCATTCACATCCTTATAGCGATTGTTTCGTAATTTGGATATTATCCATAATATCCATCATTATGGAGTTCGTATTTTCATGCTAAAGGGTCCACCATCGAAGGTTTTTTTTCAACTAGTGCTTATTTCGTGAATGGTGACACTTAGCTCAAGTCTGATTTGACAGATAATTAGTTTTATCCCTCCGCTGAACGAATATGGTTGTGTATACGCATGAATAATGCTGGGAATCTGGGCCTGCGATCGACTTACAGAAGATGCCGATTTTGCCAAAAAAAATCATCTTTTCAGATGAAGCTAATTTTGATCTTTGCGAATATGTAAACAAGCAAAATTGTCGCATTTGGGGCACAGACGAGTCAATGTTTGGTGCGGATTTTGGTCCAGAGGAATAATTGGGCCATTTTTCTTCGAAAATGAGCAAGGAGTGGCCGTTACACTCAATGACGATCGTTATCGAGCTATGTTGAACGAATTTTTGTTCACAAAAATTGAAGAGGAGGATATTAGCAACATTTGGTTTCCACAAGACGGCGCTACGTGCCACACAGCCGAAGCTGCACTCGATGTTTTGCGCCCTGTTTTTGAAGATCGCATTATCAGCCGCAGAGCTGATGTCGTTTGGCACCTCGGAGCTGCGATTTGACACCGTTGGACTATTATTTGTGGGGTGCCGTCAAAAATAAGTATTACGGCAACAAGCCAGAGACAATTGATGCTTTAAAGGACAATATTCGTAAAGCCATTGGTGAAATACAGCTGCACACAATCGATAATGTGCTTAAAAATTGGACCGATCGTGTAGGCTACTGCGTGGCCAGCCGAGGCAGCCATTTGAATGAAATTATTTTCCATTATTAACCGGAAGGATTGTACTTTCAAATAAAAAAAGAAATTTTCAGTAGTTTTTTTATAGCATTTTCAAAAAAAAAGAAATAAAATTATTTGGCGAACCCTATATATTAATTAATATAATTTTGCGTTATCCTTTATTCTATAATATAAACATTCATAAATTTGAAAATCGACAGCCTTTAGCTGCTTGATTTATTTCCAATATCAAAACCAATAACAAGATATTCTGTGACACCTAAAACCGATGCTTATTCTCAAGTTCGAAATCCAAGATCGATAATCTTGGATTTCATGACACCAAATTAATTTTTGTGTCGTTTTCAAATCCAATTCCGACATTATTGGATTCTATGACACCCCTGATTAATTGATATTAAAAATATATTTCTTTGTTTTATTATGATTTAAACAAAAATTTCCCGATACAAAATTACCCGCTATTTAACAGCTGATTTTGAAGCCACCAAATGGATGGCCTGATATAATAGCATAAATGAAACTTTAAAACAAATTTGCTCTTGTTTTGACTTCATCTGGTCACCTTATGCTACCAGCAGGAAATTAGTAAGTATTTAATTTTTAAGTACTTTTATATGCATTACGAGTATAGAGGAAGGACATTATCTTATGCTGCTCTCCTTTCTTAAATAAATCTTGGAAGATTTATTTTTGTGTTTCCCTACAAAAAAAGACAAGAACGGTCCACATAGTTTTTAGTTTCCTTAAACGAACGGAAAAAAAGTCCTTTGGCTTTACTCTTTTGCATTTTGAGATAAAAATATTTGCATTTAAGTTTCAGTTTAGATATGCTAAATACTCGTATTATGGTATACTTATATGCAAATTTTTTTTGCAGAATCTTAGGAGAAACATAAAAAGCATTTTTTAAGGAAAATGATATCTTTCGTTTAGCATTTTATGGTTTGAAATCGTTTTAAGCAAAAATACATTGCAAATGTGGTCTGTAGCCTTAAAAAACTAAAAAGAAAAACCGCTAATTGCTGGTATTTAATGTTTTTCTTTTAAGTTGGGTTTATGGGGTTGATTCCATGAAACACCACCATTAGGCTTAAGCTGGTACCACATGATTCACACAGTACACCAATTATTGGTACGGCAAATTTATGATACCTCGATAGGCACTCATGCGGCCACAAAAATATGAAAAATGCGCCAAAATTTATTATGTTCTGGCGCGCCAATCGAAGTGAATAATACGTACAAATATTAAAATTTTTAATTTATTTTCGTAAAATAAATAGGGACAATTTAATATTTAAATATTCTGTTTTAAACCACTTTAAAATCAAAATAGTCTTTGTCTCACCTTTCTACTTAAAATCACCTTTAAACTTCAGCTGTATTTTAAAGGAACACTACAGTAACACTCTATTTTGTTAACATCCCAAAACATCGAAACTTTCTGTTTACCATTGTCCAGTCTAAAACGGTAACCAAATCACAAAGCTCTAAAACATCAACTCTAAATAAAATATAATTTTAGCTTCAGTAACAGTTAAAACACATTACATACACTTATTTTATAAAATTAGTTCCGAATTTAGGGATTCCCCTTATAACTGGTATAAAAATAATGTTAAATTTGTAGTTTTTTTTTACTTCCTTTTTTGTTTGCTTTTAGTTTAAAAACAATAAAAACACTTCAAAATAAACCGTCAATATGTTGTATGTTTTTTATGTACATACATATATTAAATTTGTACATACATAAACGTCAACAATCTGATAGACGCAAGAACACCTGCGGTTTTAATTAGGTGACGTTATCCCGAGTGTGCTCTATTTTGTATAAAATATTACGAATAACCGTCAAACTGTGTGCCAAACAAACGAAAGAGAGATGTACAAAAACTTTGAATTTTAAGGCTAAGGAGTTAAGTTTAAAACATTAGCCTTTGACTTTTTCTGGAATAACGAAGCAGTAGAAAAATCAACCACAATCCGGGTGTATTCAGAACAGTACACTCTTCGTTTCATTGGCAAGTTGGAAAATAATAAGCTTTGGTGGAAAATGATGCTTACTACACAGGGTCCTTTGGGAAATTAAATGATCACACTCTCTCGGACATGATCCATATCAAAAGAATACTATAGAGTTTCGAGCATGCTACGGCTTTTAATTTTTCTTTCTTTTTATCGTTGACAACACACAAGTTCTCTAATTTTAATGGAAATGAAAAAATTTATTTTGGAAGCCGACTAAAGCTATTTTTCAGTAAAGAAACCATCACTAAAACTTAGGCATATTTAATAAATGCTATGGGTATTTTGCGCTATCAAAGGTTGACAAGAGATTTTGTCTGATCGTGATAAGTGGCCTGAAGGTATTGAAATCTCAACTAATGAGTTATATGGTATTAATGAGTAATTAGAATAAAATAAACTATTCTCGTATTTGGTAACCCTATTTCATATATTCAATTATACGGACAACCCTGTGACTAAATATGTTTTAAGAAGTAGTCGCCCTTGTTTAGGCGCAACAAAGTTTTTGTTCCGTTTTATAACTGTAGATGCAACAACACAACACGACTTGAGAATTTTTTGAACGACCTTATTAAATTGAACTATTCGTACAAATGAGCTAAGCTAGAGCCGGTCATTACAATAAGTTTTTTTTTATCTCCGCTGTTCCTTCGTTCTTTTTTTCGGTCATGTTTCTTTTAAATTCGTAGCTTGTACATTCCTCCACAATGTTGCTTTTCTGTCATGTTTCTTTTTAGCGCAACAGTTCATTCGTTCGTTAATGTTTCCTTTTAGTTTGTAATTCGGTTGTTCATGTCTCTTTCACTGTCATGTTTCTTTTTAGCTTCGTAGTTCGTTCATTCGTTCATGTTCCTTTTTTCTGTCGGTTCTTTTTAGTCGAAGATTATTTTAAGTTTATTATTCCAAGCTTTTTTTCGTTTCTGTTTTTTATTTTGCTTATATTTTTGACATTTCAAAAAAAACTTTAGTAATGCCACCACGATATCAGCAAAAAAAAAAAAAAATTAGCTGATCACTGAGCAAAGTAAACGACCTAGTTCATATAAATGCACTGAACTAAAAAATACACTTCTTACAACGCCATCGAAATGGCAGTCGTTGAGATAATATTTTTCCATTATCGCAAGATAGTGAATTAGTAAAATTTTAGAATCCGGGGTTATTAAATTGATTCTGTGTAATTCCTCGAGGACGCTTAGAGCTACCAGAGGCTGCCAACAAAGTGGATTTTTATCGCCCTTTCTGTGGGCATTTGCCGTTAATGAACTTCTAAGAGAGATAATTAGTTGGGATAGTTTTTAATTAATTTTGGCTACACCGACAATCTGGCTATATCGGAACGAGCAACATGCTCTTAACACAAATACCAAATAGAGAATGGAATGAGGGCTGGCTATCAAATCTTTGAAGACAAAAACTATACAATTTACTGGACGCAGAAATCGATGACTCACGGAACCAATTGCAAATGGCTCGACTATTAATATATGGGAGCCAAGAGGTTTCCCAAGTAGAATAAGCACTTGTTACCGACAACATCTCAGCACAAGGGATTTCTAATATCCAATGATCTACTAGTCCTATTCCGCTATAATTTGGTGACCTAGAACGATGCGGAAAAATGCCCAAGTTGTCCTGAATAAGGTCTATCGTCTTAAATACCTCTTCCTTACTTGCCCATGTTGCCATTCTGCATATCTCTCAGCTTAGTGATGGAAAAAAATTGCTCTTAAAATACCAGGCGAAATAGTAGACCATTTGAGGATTTTATTTGATAAACATCCCCTCATTGAAATAAATGACTTTAATGTTTACCAGAATCTTTTGTGCGCTTATACTAGAAACGAATCAATTTGTGGATCATTCTTGGTAACAAAATACCGTGGGCCAAGTTAGGTTCACCGAACATAGCAAACAGGCGGTGCTGGTGTGCTTAATCCCAATTTTCCGACTGTATTGTCCATGGGCAAGTAGTTTCCAATATTTGAGGCAGAAATTTAAGTCATCTTCACTTGTGTTAGGGCATGTCTGATAATAAAATCGAAAGGTCTAAATATGAATGTGATGTTAGACAGTCAGTCCTGTAAGATTTTGTCGAAGGTTGTTATGTTATCTCTTAGTTAATTTGATATACGCAATAGGGTGGGTACCGGGACAAGAGGGACACCATGGAAACAAAAAAGCTGATTGCTTGGGAAACAGAGAAGCTCGATGGGTTTTCATTCGTCGCCAACGTTCATTTATGCCCTAATGGGATGCTGCAGAGAGATGATCAAATATCTCTATACTGAGACAAGCGAAATAGTACATGCCGTAAGTAGGCTACTTAACAAGATTAGGCCTATTTACCGGACATTGTGGTCTTGGATACCATCAGCATATCTTAAGGAATCTTGTCACTGATCAGTGTAGAATCCGCGCAATGTGTGTTAAGAGAATGTGAATGCCTTGCTGTATTGTCTCACATGATATGTTTCCTGAAGGAGGCTATAGTAACTACAAAAAAGAACATTTGTCCTCTCACTGGCTTTGTTTGTAGCCAAAACTCGATGGGATATGCATAAATGGCTGCGCGAACATTCCTCTATGTGTGTTTGATCCTCTGTGTGTTTGACCTTTTACCTTGTAACAAGACTTATTGCTCCTTCTTCGTGACATTTATTGTTTAAAAAAAGTAGGTTTCCATTATAACCGAAAATGTTAGTTATGTACTCCTTCTCTTTATTTATTTTATTTGGAAATTGATGTTAACAAGTGTTTATTTTATATACAGTGGCAGAAGAAATACTCGTAATAGGGACACACTAGAAAATTAATTTTCTTTCCGTCAGACCATAGTACGTTGTTCTACTTATTACGATACAGGTGTTGCTTGGCATACTCCAAACTTATATGTCGTTTGCTGAGAAGAGATACTTTTTATTTAGACAAATTATATAACATATTATTGGAAAAAAAAGAAAGTGTCCCCATTATTTCATCCACCACTGTATATATTTTCCCTTCGTTAAAAAGTCAATTTGTGTGGTGGTAAAAATGGCTTGCAAGTGTAATTTCTAATTACAATAATTGTAAGAAATTTTCCATTATTTTCCTTTTATTTTTTTAGTAAAACTTTGAATCAGAAACAAAGTCGGCAATGGCAAAATTATAAGGGATTTTCTTGTTAGAAAATAAATGTTTTAAAAATTAAAAGAAGATGCTGCAAAATAAAAAGAAGACAAGAATACTACGATGCATTAGTGTAAAGCAAATAACATGGCGAAAAAATAGAAAAAAAGAAGAGATTTTAAGAAAAATCCCTTAAAATAAATAGCTGGCAATAATGGTTAATCCTTTTTCTTTTGCCATTTGTTTTTTTGAAAGTTTAGAATTAAAGTGAAGAAAAAGTTTTTATTTTTTAAAAACGTACTAACTAACACAATATGTTTTTGTATATTGAGTATGAGAAGAAAAGAAACAGACCTAAAAAACAGTATAAAAAATCCACTTTTACATTAACACCCTCTTTAAGATTCGACCTTAGACCATTTGGTATTGTCTTCTATACAAAATAGAAAATAAAAAAAAATAGTTTCTTTAACATTTTGTTTTGGATTCTAACTAAACTTGGTTCCACATAAGCATTTTAAAAAGTTGTGGAATAAAAACGAAAAACGAAAAACAAAGAAACTTGGTTTTACTAGAAAATATACATTTTTTTTAAATACACACTCATTTAAAAAAAAAAGAACTTGTAGCAGTCAACTGAAAGCATACTTGATCGCAAAAAATTTGAAAAACAAAACTTCATTAAAAGAAAAATAAATTTTTTACATTACGAGTATACTGTACTTACACTACAAAGAAGAGAAGTCCAAAAATTCGAAAAGAAACAGTTATTGTTTAAGTAGTACAAAATAAAATACAACATATTTATGAGCACAAGTGAGAGTACAAAGGACATTTAAAATATAAACATTGGTCACAAGTTGTTGGAGATAATTTGTTTAATGTTTGTTTCATACTCTCTTAGATATCCAATGGCTGGTAAGGCTTATGGCATGTTCACACGATAGCATTTTTTTTTTTTTGTAATGCGCTCTCTCATTCATAATTTAATCCCAAATTATGAGCCAAATTACATAATTCGTCATACAAAATTTTAAGACCGAATGACCCAAATAGTCATTCAGTTTTAATTACTAAAAAATCAATGCAATCACTAATTCTTACTCAATTAAAATATTTTTAATGCGCATTTAGCATTACAAATTTATTGAATTGACCTTCTCAAAGTATGCGAACGAAACTGAGAAATAATTTTGTCTCTTCAGTTTGTTTTGTGGCAATCAAGCATAAACGACTAAAAACGGCATGAGTGCGAGGGTGATTTGTGTAAGTATTTCAAACAGCGTTCGCACGGCTACGTTTTCTATCGCTTATTTGAAATACAAGCCCTGATTATAATCTTAATTATATAAATATGCGAAAATTATATGCATACAGTGACTCCAATTGGACAAGAGTTTTTATAGAAAATTCCTCTAAATAAATTTTGTTACGTTTTTACCTTTTTAAAAACGTGTATTTATGAGTTCGTAGATTGTAGTTAAAATAAAATAAATCTTGTGTTTAGTTTTTAATTAAAATCCTTTATTCAATACAATTTTGTGCATCACTGCTTGTAACCTTTTTACAAGCAATAACAATTTTCTATTCTTAATTACTCTGTCTGTTTACAAGTTTGTAAACAACAACATTTACTCGTAGTTATAACTTAGGTTCGATCACAACTTAATTCTCTTTGACCAGAGATTAACCACGTTCACTTCAAACCAACAAGACTCGTTCGCTGAGTTAACTTTACTTAAACTTATTGCTGTTCGCATCGATGTGCTTTTTATATGGCTGAGTAAACAATACATCGAAAGCTCTCGAACTACTATTCCATTTCTTTCTGTTAATTTCTTTTTAGTTCTTTTGTAGCCATGCGTATGTAAACGTCTACCTCTTTCAGCTCTTAGTATTTGTTGTTGCTTGTTTATTGTCTGTTACTTGTCTACTTTGCTGCTTAATTATTGTTGTTGCCGTGTTAACTTTACCTCTGCTAATGTTTGTTGTTGTAGATTTGGTTATTTATAAACAGCATGTATAGTTGTTCTTGCAGCTTTTATTTATATATTTTAGCGAAGTTATAAACGCTGTGGTGCCCAACTTTATTTTCGTAACAATATATATAGTAGATTTTTTGTGGTCTTAATAATGTATAAAATATGAGCCTTATGAACAACAAGAAAACCAGCGTTTATCTAATAATAACTGTAAGCTTGATCCAAGCTAAGTATGAACACTTGAAATGCAATAATCGAATAATTAGTAATAGTTTACATATCCTTTGTGGTTCAGAACAGTCAGTAAGCGCCTAGGCTCTTTGGAGTTCTATATTCGTGATAATGTCGTCTTAAGCTGAATTAGTGTGATAAACTTTTTCAAATAAACTCTTCTAGCCAATTACTTTTAAAGGTGTTCAATTATATTAGATTATGGACTCAGCGCAGGTGTCTCTGTAAGTTTGGGTCAGGTACGGATCAGTCAAACCTTTGCATTACCCGGTGTTTGCTTGGAATCGAATTGTTCGCGATACCCCCTTTCTAAACACTTTACTTCAGCATTGTGTGATCGCTGACATATATTCTTTTTGAACATTGAGATACACAAATTTGTCCACTTTACCATCAAACAAATGTGAATTATTGTAATCAGCATTCAAGATACAGTCGCAAACTATTCTCCATGCTTAACAGTAGATTTTGTATTTTGATGATTAAATTCGGTTTGGTTTGCAAATGAGAAAATTTCATATGACAAAAATTCAAACTATAGCAGTTAAAGAAAACGGTAGAACTAAAGTGTAATTACACACAGATTACACATGAAGCTAATTATACACAGGCTACACACACAATGAAAAATTACACACAATATGTGCAATACACAAAAGGTGGCAACACTGCCTATTACCCTGTGCAGGGTTGTCAGATGTTTTTCACGCTTTTTCGCCAAATTCAATTTTAAAAATCGCCAAAATCGCCAAATCACATTTCTTTTACATTTTGGCAAAAAAAATTTAATAAAAAAAAAATGAAAGAAAAATTTTAACAAATGAAAAATAAATTATTTTGATTTTTTAAATTTCGCCAAAAATGGAAAGAATTCGCCATATTATATACTTTGTTAAAAATATTAGCAAAAACAAAAAGTGCACAATGTTTACTATAACATAGTTTACAGTTTACTGACAGCTAGAAGACTATAAAAAATAAATGTTACGGTTAATATAAAAAACAGTTTCGATATAGATATGTTGTTTCATTATTGTAATATATCTAAGACGTTATACACTTTATTTTCGACACATTTCACATTGCCTTGTATGGGAATTAAATTAATCTATGCGACAAAAAAAATTAAGTTAAAATACCTAAAAAGTTATACTATTTTTCAAATAAACGCTATCGAGTACAAGATTCAGTTTTTGAAATATTCGAGACACCTCCGAAATCTTTAATTACGGGTATAAGATCAGTTTTTCGTAACTTCATACACTTATAGGCTTATAGCTTAGCGGAATACTACTACTCTTCAGTGGATTTGGAGAGAAGAGAAGTAGACCTTTTTAATGATGATATACTGAGGTATACATATGCGTGAATTTCTCAAGCAAACATATTTTTCAAGTCAACATCTTATTTCCTTGCCAGTTGCCGAAAATTGCATTACATAAGTAACAATCTATTAGTTGCAGTTCTATGTAGGCAACTACAAATTTCCCATTGCCGAAAACACAATTAAAGTTCGGCTGCCATTTATAATCGATACAATAAAATACACCATGTTCACGAATTTCGTACTTAAAAATACCAAAATTATAAATTTAATTTTTCGAATTTTTTTTATCAAAAATAGCCAATAATCGCCAAAAAGTCGCCAGTTCGCCAAACCGAAATTTAGGACGCCAAATAACTATTAAAATCACCACGTTTGGCGCGAAATCGCCAGATCTGACAACCATGACCCTGTGTAGTACTTCAAAATCAGTATCATCTCTAATAATAATATAAAATTTAAGTCATAAGAGTTTAGCATACTTTTTAGGTCTAAATTAAAATGTTTTAATTACTCGTATTTAACAATTCAAGTTTATTAAATGGACTCCCTAAAATATGATATCAGGCACAAAAAAGGAAGCAATCAAAACAATGGCCGCAAAGCAATCGCAGCATTTCTTCCATTTGCTAGCTATTCTATTAACTAAAAAAATAAATATTTCATATACAAATTTCTTTGAAAAATTACTAAAACTTAACGTTCACTTTACACAATTTAACAATAGACAAAAAGACGAAAAAAAGAACTGTAATAGAAATGTGCCGTATGAACGGGATAATTCATTTAGGCAGTGCAAAAAAGTGCGAAGTAATGGAAAGTCTCATGCGAACATAGCATAATATTGTTGCTGGTAAAGGCCATGACTGACTATTCTGCAAAGTCTTGCGATTATGTCACATAAAAATCTGATAAATTTCTGTCCTACATAAGAAAATCGGAACAAAATGTGCGATAGGTTGCAACACTGTTATACAAAAAAGATGTAAAAATATACTTCAGATGCAACTCTGATCGCACAGAAAATACTATTTTTGAAAATTTTCAAAATATTCTCAAATCGGACACACATGTAAAAAAATCTGTCACACAAATTCACTTTTTGTTCACACCATCATACTTTCTGAACACACATAAAATGTTGTACATATCGAACGACTAAATCTGGTAGTCAATCATGGCCTTAACAAATATCGATAACGATGTATAGATTTGGAATAATGGCGGCGTTAACTTTTTTAACATTAAATTATTAAGCGTCATAACATGAAAGTTTTGAGCTCGGAAAAATTAAACACAAAACATATGTAAAAAACTTTATTACATAAAAATATTTCTTTAATATTCTACACTTTTTATAAAAAAAGCACACATACCTATTATTAGAGTAGGTTCAGGCATTTTGAAGCCCCAATATATGTTTTGCTGCTCTTTGAAAAAGTATTTGCAAAACCCTGATCGGATGGATTTCAATACGATTTCCTAACTTATTACATAGATAAAATACTAATTATCTTTCAAGCTCTCTTTAGATGGTTGTGAGGTCTAACAATACTGTCAGACAAATGTACAGAAAATGTCTTACAACCGTGTCTTTTAAAATTGTCAGACAAAATATGGTCAGATGCCCAAATTTCTAACATCTGAAAACGGTACCATTGTCAGAGGAAACACATGTTTAATGTACTATTTCTCGTTGCACACAATAACATGAGTGCACTCTATGTTAATGATTATCAACTTTAAACCGGAATTCGATGATATGGACAATGGCAATTGCTTACAATTATTCTGTGAGCTACTTAAAATGTAATGTGATTCTGGCACTGAGAACGAGAAAAGTGTAGCCGCGAAACAAAAGTAAAAGTCAGTATTTTGGTAAGTGTCAAATCAGCGGCCAGCGGCACTATTTTTAATCGTCGCAAATTTGCATACCAAGCGATATGACGTTACAGCGATGGTCGACAGCATTGGGCGCTTAGCGCGTTTGGTAATTTAAGATTTTCAACACTTTAAGGACGACAAGTAACACAATACGGTTTAGAGACGGCACTTGAATCAGCTAATTGCTTAATTTTTTCCCCTTTACAATATTTTATTTGTAAAAATTTAAAGTGAAATATATTTAATTCAAGTGCTTTTCTGAATTTTTTGAATTAATTTCGTTTTTTAAAACAATTAAGCACATGACAAGAAACGCAAATCAACTGTTTCACGGTTAATGCCTTGAAAGTTGACCAACTTTTTCGCGTTAGAGGCGTTGCACATTTTGCATGTAATTTGCTTTATGGAAATACACTATTTCAACTTTTTTTACAGAAGCGTGTATCTCACAATGCTCGTAACGCGAGTTAGGTACTTCCACCTTTAAGATGCGTGATTTTTGATGATTTTTGAGTTGGCTGTGTAGGCTATTAAGTCATAATTTATACTACAAAGTAATTAAAAGTAACTTAAAAATCCTAAACCAAGCGAGAATTTAAAATAAGCAGCCAAAAATAAGATTAAAAATTTTCTGGTACTAACGAACTTATCTTGAGTTTCCGTAGTAAATCACTGAGCGCAAACAGTTAAGTAGAGTCGAGGGGACACCTACATATGCCAAAATTCACAGTTTTTGGTTAATCGTTAGTAAACTAAAAAGATGACTATTATTAAACTAATATTTCATATTCACAGTTGAACTAAAAAACTTATTGTTTTAAATTAATTTATTAATTGTTTTAACCCTTTGACGACCAAACATTTTCGGCTGAACGATTTAAGTTTTTGTTTTACATTCGCAACTGCTCTTCTGTGTACCTTTTAAATACCCCCGTCTCGCCTGGCAAATATAGTTACCTATGGGCTGAAAGCAAATTTTTTATTCAAAATTATTTAATTGGAGAAAGGTTTTAAATCCAGTTTTAAATTAAAATATTGTAGATTCTAAAGCAATCACGGTACATTGTAAAGCAAAGGAGCACATTCCATTGAAAGCAAAAAACATTTGTGCGACTATTGCTATTATGAATACATTAATCGAGAGGTCATAAGACGAACGTAAATAACAACGCCATTTATTTTTACGATAGTACTTATCAAACACTTTTATGATTCACTTGATCGACTTCTTCCATTTTTATGGTAAAGTGCTGTATAATTAGGATGTAATCAATATCTTTTTTTTGTCCTGCTTGTCCAGGTACACGTCGCTTGACCTTGAATACCACTATTATCCATCCACTAAACTACGGAAATGCTATCCAATTTGAGACAACAAATGCCCCCTCTTTTTATTTCTTTATTCAAAGCATTTTTCGGCATGTGCTTCCTATTACATCGGATGGTTCATTAAGTTCAGGCTTGTAAACAAATTTTCGAACAAAACTTCAACCCCGTTTTTGCTAGTGAATCACATAACTGCTAGACAACAGCCTCACCTAGACCGTGCTCAACAAATGTTTTTTCTTATGTAAACAGCAATATAAAACAAGTATGTACCGAGTTTCTGATCCTCATAAGCAGCAAAGTCTGAATCCAAAATCTTAACTTAAATTTTATACTTGTAGATGTTTTCAGGAATGCTCATTTGCGTTCAAACCAGGGCTGCACACAAAGAGCGAAACCCTCAAAATGATTAATACACTGAAATTAAAACTCTGTAAAAAAGCAGGTATTCATTTTGAAAGTAAAAAACACTAAAACATGCGCTACACCCCTTCTTAACTGACGGCAAACAAGCTACTGCATAATGTTTGTGCCTCGCACACATCTTTTTGTTGTCATTATGGTTGCCTTTTGGCATAATGTAAACAAAGCGTAGGATTTTTTTTACAAAATTTTTTATCATTGTTAATTCATTACAATTTCTCAAATTTTTTATAGAGAAATGAGACATAAAAAATTTTCCAGGAATTGTAAAAGCAATATCAATAAATACTGTATGATATTTAAATTGAAACACTATGTAATAAAGGTTAGTGATACAGTTGATTTTGGTACATTTCATTAAATTTTTTATAGGAATTTTTTTCTATTAGCAACTCTGGTTGTGATATTCACGAAGAGAATAAATAAACAACTCAATAAATTCGTTACCTGAACAATATGAAAGAGCACTGCTGGTTTAAACCAGGGTTGGCAACCCACTGGGTAACCCAATTAAACCTACCCGGGTTTTATTGGGTATTATATTTAAAAATACCCGGATGGGTTTTTTTATTTAAAGTTTTTCGTAGTTTATTTACAATAAAATAAGTGTAATTTGGGTATTGGGACTACCAACTAATTTGTTCCGTTTTTAAACTCAAAAAAGATAATGAAATAACAAATTTATCAAATCACTGCTTACATCTTTTTTCCCCACCTCTGAGCCAATTTCCAAATCCCGTCTCAGAAAAACTTCTCGTCGTTTAAGGCGTTCCGACTTTGAAGCCGATTTTGTATTTTTTCAAAGGAAATGATTCGGTGACATGCATGATGCAATAAAGAGGTTGTCATTTTAATTTTGAGTACAACACTGTATCAACACTTTACTCTGCTGTCACAAAAATGTGACGCTGTTGTAAACAAATATATTGTTCTGTCAAAAATTTTCATAAAAAAAATGCGAAATAACGTTAAAGAGAAAATCACTTTCAAATTCCAATAAACGTAAAATGAAAAAAAAAAACCTTTTTGACATTAGAGTACAGATAGTTTTGTGCCAGCTGTTATTGTTTTGCTAAAATGAGACCACCTTCCAATTTCATCATAGTGACATGTTAAAAGATAAACTCATCTCACCTCTTTATACGGCCTAGATAATTTCTGAAAATGTAGACCGTAAATCGCAATGCCTTTAAACGAGATGAATATATGTTGCGTTTGTTTTTCTTACACTTTTTCTTTTTTTAAATGGAGAATCCAGTTTTTTTTCTTAACCGTAGAACGAGGTAATTTGCGCTTAAAGCGAATGTGTGTTCCATAATACAAACAGGTCGTTATAACGAAATGCCATGCAAAGAAAGCTCGTTTAAAGAGGTGTGAGTATACGAGTATGTATCCGACAGTGCAATTTTCAGAAGATACGGTTGTTGCGGCTTTTGATCGTTTCTAATAATTGTTTTGCAACTTTTGCAAAATGAGTTCGGGTGTTATCATGCAAAAGAATAACTTAATCATGGCTGTCTTTATATTCCGACCGTTTTTCTCATGATGCATGCACCAAGAGTGCCAGATTGTATTATAAATACTAAAAAAACGTGATTTTATAAACAAACAAAAAATACTGTCGACTTGACCGAAATTTTGAAGCATATATAAAAGCCAATAATGGGTTTTTTTTAAACCCGGACTTTAGCCAACTCTGGTTTAAGCCCATAAGTAAACATAATTGATGTACGCAAACTTGTCTATTACAAATATTTTTTTATAGATAAGGCTGAGTCTAAAACATAATTGACTCTCATCCCATTGCGCCTAATTTTTACATAAAGCCCATTGTAGAGACTTGCCACCAATCTTGTTCCAAAAAATAGTCTTTGACACGTCTAGGCTATCTGTTACCAGGACAAATTAACTAAAGACACCCTGTCAAGTGCACTTGATTACGGTCAGCAAAGGGTTAAACTGTAATATATTAAAAAAATTGAAAATTCAAATGTTCGCATCTCACACTTTTCGAAACAAGATCTACATTTGAATTGGGACTATTTTAGAAGTTCTGTTGGCGACGACCGCTAACAATAAATACTCCAGATATTATCATCACCGGTGTCAGATTTCATATCGCAATCAATATTTATGTTTCTCCAGCCATTTCAATATTTTTTTCACAAAATTCAAAACAAAATTAATTAAATATAAAATTTTATTTTCTGACATTATCAGCTGTTGTCTAACTAATTGTTTACCATTGGCATTCAGAGGCTTAGCTAATAATTAACAAAGTGCTGTGAATAAATTTTTTAGCCAAACTGTTGTTATTAGCTAACCAATGATTGTGAATTTAGGCATTAGCCGAGTATTCTTGGCATTTTGAGTGAACGATCTCTGACTTTTAAGCATTTTTTACATATCAGGCTTCATTTACGATAAAAAGCTTATTCTTGAAATAATAACTACTTTAAAAAATGGTCCTTCGCACATAAGATGTTTTAAACACTCTCTGTCATTTCACATAATGCATTAGCTTTTGTAACTAAAATTGGTATAGAGGAGCAAAGCCTCCTTTAAAAGTTTGTCATATTGATGCCTTTTTTATTAAGACTTCATGTATATGACGTTTAAATAAATAATTCTCGTTTTTGTAAATTATTAGTTTCACTTCTCTAGTAACTTTAGTCAGTGTGCATAAAATCAATTTTATTTTTAAATCGCCATTACGAGTATTTATTTACTTGTTGTGTGTCGCTCGCACAAAATCATAAAATAAATTTTTCACATAAAATTTCCTTTATTTTTCAATTTATCATTTCTCTCTTTGGCTTTGAAACGCTCGTGTGTATACATATTCTCTCTCCCTTATATAAATTTAACAATTTTCCTTTGAAATAACCAAAAGACCAGAGGGCCGTTGGGGGCATACTTGTCACACGTAGTACCACATTTTTATTTTTTATTTTTTTTAATATTGTTGTACGTAAATAATATTAAAATTAGCATTTTTTCTTTTTTGTTTGCCAAAAACGGTCATTATTTATTGCCAACGTCAAAATCACTTGACAGCAATCGTT
Organism: Wohlfahrtia magnifica; assembly: GCA_023159175.1. NCBI lineage: Eukaryota > Metazoa > Arthropoda > Insecta > Diptera > Sarcophagidae > Wohlfahrtia > Wohlfahrtia magnifica. The sequence goes on from JAKWBJ010000061.1 coordinate 811,662, forward strand.
CATTCATGTTGTGTTCAAACGAGTATGTGGCACGCAGTAACCAACACTTTGTATGACACCAAAATCTACATGCACACAGTAAAATTCACACACAATTATTTTTGTTTAAGCTCGTATAAATGTATATGTGTGTGTGTATGTGGTGTGTTTATAGATTTCGATAATAGTGCGTGTTTGAAAACCCGTATACACTGCCGAGAAGAACGAATAAAACAACACATCAGGTATCCGCTAAAAATCCGTAGCAATCACTTTAACAAAATGACTATTAAACGATGGTGACTATTTTAATGGTGACTGCTCTGCCTATAGAGTAGTAAAATAGCAATAATAACAGCAACAACAAAATCAATGTCATGTCAGTCAAATCAGCCATTAAAAATTTGGGTTGACAAAGGTAAAGTACACGATAGAGGTGAGAGAGAGAGAGAGAGAGAGAGAGAGAGATAAAAAGGTCAAAATTGTAATGAATATATGCTCGTATATAAATCTGCTATAGAAGTAATTATTTGTGTACAACAGCATCAATAAGGAACAAAATTTAATGGTTAAATGGTGTTTGCAATTAAGCGTACTTGACGTATATATACGTCATGGAAGAAATGTTACATTTACATGGAATTTTTAATAACCGTCAGTTGAAAGGCATCAATATCATGAATTAATTAACTGAAAATACATTTTCGATGAAAATTTTAGCGGTTAGGGCCCTTCTAGGAAAACTAGAAGCTATCGGAAACAACAATATTTTTCGCAAAATATATATAATGAAACGTATGTTAAAGAAAGAAGCCAGAATTTAATTTAAAATAATAAACTTAGAAGAAAACCTGTTACTTCTTAATCTCACAAGCTTAGTCATTTCAGTTACGACGGTTGAAAAATAAGTCTATTCTGTAGTATATTTCATTTATTCAATAATATCTCTTTTGTCCCTTTCAAACTTATACTTTTGTGCTAAAGCTTTGTCATTCTTATCGCAAAAAAATCTATGAAATCTTTTATCTTTTCAAAAATTCTGATCAAGACTTTTAAACTGTTTTTATCTTTGTAAACTATTTCGTAGAGATTTTTACCATTTTTTTTTTTTTGTTCATAAATGTTTTGAAACAGAAAAAACACAGTTGCCAAAATCTAGTAAATAAGGTGAAAATTAAAACCTAACAAATATAAATGGTGATTGTAATAAAAAAAAACTGAGGTAGTATGGTGTAGTGGTTAGAGCGCAGGCGTACAATACGAACGGCCCAGGTTCGAATCCCAGTTGAGGAAATGAAGACAAAAATATTTAATTGCGGTTTGTCCCTCCAGACAAATCCCTCTAAAGAAGCTCTCAGACCTTCCATGAATGATCAGAGAAATGCCAACTTCTGGGAAAAGATTGAAATGCTAAGTAAGGATCCCTCACCACTTAGTAAGGACCTTCACCATTACACACAATCATATGAAGACTAGCTTCAGTAGATTATTTATCTACTTCGCTTGAAAATCAACTTGATAACTGAAACTGAAACAAAGCAAGAAAATTTTTGTCATTTTTTTCATTATATCTTGACACAGTAAAATACCCCAGTATGCAAAATTTGACAAAAAAGGTGAATTTAAAAAAAAAATAATAAATGGTGATTATAATAGAAAAAGTGAAGTGATGTAGGCAAACAATACAAATAGCCCAGGTTAGAATCCCAGTGGAGGCCATAAAGAAAAAAATTTATTTGCCGTTTCGAGTGTTTAATAAAAAGAGACTTCAAACTTCCTCCAGACTAATCCATATAAAGAAGACGAACACTGAACTTCCAGCTTTCCTCTGGCGATGATGACAAACCTCAGACGAATGATCAGAGAAATGCCATCTCCTGGGAGATGGGTGCTTTGTGGAAATCCAATATACGTGGTTAGTTTTTTTTTAATTCAATGCGTTTATTTTCTTATTTTTTTGACAAACGACTCATAACTTTGACTATGATTAGAGTTCCTGATTCAGAGTATACCAAACCATAATATTTAATAGAGTATAGTGTACTTTTCTATGCATATACCAATAATTTTGATCGTTTTCAGAAACTTAGGGTTGTCATTGATATGATTCAAAAACTTTCAATCAATACTTATATCATGGATAGAAACCAAAAATTCAATTCTCAAATCCAAATTAATTAAAAAAATTACATTCCGACTGCCAACGGAAATACCGAATTCATCAGCAAAAAACCTGATGGTGGTCTTACAATTCAAAATACTATTTTTGTATATGGTGACAAGACTGCTGACTGAAAATTAAACCAGCTAAGACTGAACTGCTACTTTTCACTTTCACTATTAATTTAGTTTCATTAGTGCAAATTATTTTGTGATAATATTTAATATCAAATTTAATTGAAACTTTAACTTTATCTACTTCAAGGAACACTAAAGCAGTGGCGACATTACCCTTACCTGGGCAATCAATCTAAGAATTTCATACTTGCTATGCACATAGACTTGCGCCAGACGTTAGATCGCACAGATTAAGCTTAAAATTGTTATGAATGAAATGACGATTATAATAATTAGCCACCGAACAACACTCCATCAAATCTTTGTTCTCTTTATTGAAGTGACCACCTTTAGATAATCAGGCGAAGACATTAGCAGCGCTAACAGATTTCAAATTAAGGGATATTAATTGATAGAAATTGTGTGATTACGTACATTCCAGGATTTTAAATAAGGTCAGTTGTGATGTTGACGTCGATTATAAACTATCAATACCCTACATTGATTCCGGTTTCACGGCACACTGTGGTCGCGTTAAGTTTTCTCGAAGCAGCTGAATATCAAACTGTCTAGAAGACACTCAGCCTGGCCAAAATATGACGATCACTCAAAATCCTTTGCTAATCATCTCTTCGACAAAAAGGTTGAGGTTGTTTTGCAGTTCATTCACCGTATTCGCTATTAATGTCATATCGTCCTTATATGCAAGTATATTCGTTCCTACTGCCTACAGTGTCCAGTATTCTATTGTACAAGTCGACATTCCCTGTTCGCAGCTCTTGAATATGTCACCAAGGTTATAAATATTTCTTACGTAGTTACAGCGCTTTGAATGAAAAGTTACTCTATTTCCTTACTTCTGAGTACGTTACATATCTCAGTCCATCTTACCATATCAAACGCCTTATCGAGATTAATAAAGCACACGTGGAATCGTCTATTGTACTCGATTTTCTTCTCCGAAAATTGTCTTGTAAAAACAAGATCCTGAATCCTCTTATTGCTCTTGCACTTTGGCCTGAACTTCCTCTGTCAAAATTCTAGAGTAGCTATAACCTCAACGATAGCTTACTCGTATTGCTTTAATTTATAGCCAAGGTCTCATTTGATATGTCTACAGAGAAGTATGTATCGTCACCTAAAATTGAGTTATGGCCAAAAATTAATTACCCAAAATTTACGGTATGTACTTGTTAATGTTTATTCTTGGTTGGATAATAATTTTTTTAAGTTAAAATAAAATTTTAAACCACCCTCGTATAATAATAAAAAACCAACAACAATGTTAAATATAATTTCAATATTATAATGCCTATACTTGTATACGTTCTACTAAATTTCATCCAATTCTCACCATTAAGTCCTTTTTCTCACATCTAATCTCAAAATTAGAATATTTGTTGTGTGTATGTATATGTATGCTTGTGTGTCAAAGCCTTCTCGAGAAGGGAACGAGAGTAAAGGCCACATATAGCCAATGGCCCTTAGAGACTCGCTTGCAAACCACAACAATTCACTGATGTCTGTCACGCCATATTGAATATTCTGCGTGTATAATGCCAAAATGCCAATGTTAGTGCGTACAAACGTGAGTTAAAGTGAAATATTTATAAACCTGTGAATGCGTGTTAGTGTGTACAAGTGTGATTATGTGTTAGTGAGCAAAGTGACAGTTAGTATTAGAGCATCACTATTCTGGTAGTGGTGGTAGTAATTTATGCGTGGCATAGAACATTGTTTGTAAATTATGCCGCATGTTTTGGCCATTATTTGTGTACCTTTATTGGCGTGGAGTCCTTTGGGATGCTTTCCGTAAATGTAGTTGTAAATCCTTGTGACGTCGTTATATTGTGACTTGGACGTACATATGTATGAGAATGTATGCGTGAATGAATAAATGACTGAAGCGGCTAAATGACTGACTGCATACCAATGGTTAGAGAGGAGTGTATAGCGACAATAAGGGCCTTAACACGCGTCTACTTTTATACTCCCATTCTGTTTTCGGTCTAAATGATGAGGCCAAAATTAATTTCTTACCACAGACAACAACTCATAATGGTAATGAATTTATGTGAATTCTCTGTCTGTCAGTAAATAAAAAAAAATCTGCAAAACATTAAAAGAAGCGCATTCGTTTTAAAACTTTTAAATGTTTAACATGAAAATTGAGAAAAATATTTCGACAACCCTCTTTTGCAGAGATAAATAAGTTTAAAGCATTATTTTATATTTGTTTTTTAAAAAGCAAAGAAGAAAAAATTGTCGTTCATTTTAAAATTTTTTCTTTGTGTGTTAATGTTGTGACATTACGAAAAAGGTCAAAAAGTCAGGACAAAATATTAAGAATTTAAGTACTTTTTTACTTTAAAAATCGCTCACATACATATTGTTACGAAAATAAAAGAAAATACCCTACAACAGGGACTGTATTGTGTCAAGGTTGTAAATGTGTTTCCCTAGTAATGTCATACTGATTTGTGTATATGACTGCATCGCCTTACTGATTTGTGTATTTGACGGCATTGCCAATACGAGCGTATGTGGGTAACACAATCTTACATGCTTAAAATCAATGGATATAAAATAGAGGATTTGAAAGCGTTTGACACTTTTTCGCAACTTTCCAAACTATAGGCAATTAGGTATATAAGAAGGCTGCTTTGCCTACATCGATATAGTTATCGTTTTGCAGTCATAAAGTTGTGTTAAGGCTTAAATAAAAGTGTTGTATAAACGAATATTAAGTGCAAGATAAATAAGTTGCTGTAGTAAGATAAACTGTATAAAGATGAAGTGATGAAATAAAACTGTAAAACAACAACAAGCTTTTATTCATTTTATTTTGACGCAATTAAAAAGAACTCAAACGTTTTCAAAAGGTTAAAATGTAACAATATATTACGTACATTTAGAAGTGAATCAAAAAGTTCTTTTTTAACTAAAAACTGGTGAAATGGTTAAAATTCCGGAGCCAGCCTAGACCATTACATCCCAAAAAGCAATAAGACTTCAAGAATAGTATTCAGTCGGTGTCGTATAATTTTTGTTATATATTGGTAGAATTGCATACTGGGTACATAACACAAAAATACAAGATTGAAAACAGATGGTATATATTTTATAAGAGGTTTGTATTTTAAATAACTCATATGACTTTTAGAGGGTTTATGTCTAATATTTATTTTCAATTAGTCTTTGAAGGAAATAATATAAACAAGGAAGTTTTCGTTTTGGTTTGACAATGTCTAATCTTATATCAACAAGGTATCAGTTAGAATAGTTTTGCTTTATTTATTCAATTGTTCAGTTTCCATAGAATTCAACATGCAATAAATGATTTATATTTGGCACGGCAGACAAACGCCGACCATATTTGCCAAAAAATCTAAGATGATGTATTGTAGTCGGTACTCCATGAAGATTGGTGTTAAACTAAAGGACAGCTAGGAAAATCTTTGTGAGCCACTGAAACAGCAATCTCAATATGTTTATGAACAATAAGATTCATCCAGGAAGACGATCCCACTAGCTGAAGCCGAAAGAAGATTTTGCATGTCCAAAAACGATCTCAATTTTGGATCAATGAAAAATAGATTTATTACGGCGCCACAAAAACAGCCAAATCACTGCCAAAGGTCGAATATCCATAGCGTTAAAATAATTCTCTGTAGTCGATTAGACCAAAAGAACCCTATATATTATGAGCTGATCGAATCGGACTGGATGATCATATAAGGCCTCTAGTGAACACGATTGATTCACTTAAAGCAAACATTGGCTGAAAAACTCCTGCAATATACATCATATTATCATAACTACGTTTGACCATATGTTGCCCATGACTACTCAGAAACTTATAGTCCAGACCTTGCCCCGAGCAACCATTAGTTTTAAGTTCTCTGTGAGCTTAAAAGACGAGCAGTTCTCTGGAGCAGAATTCATTTAGTACCAGAATGATATGTCAAGGTTAAGGTTAAAAAAATTGTTAATCTACCAAATTAAAAAATAAAAGCCCAAAACTTAAATAGAAGTAAGAAGCGAACACATGAGTCCCTAGGCAACTGGCACACATTAACCGCTAGCAAAATTCTATTTATGTGTATTGCAATATGACATATATTAAGAGAAAAAAACATTGAAGAAGTGAAGTAAATAGTATTGATTTCTTAACAAGTCACTTTTAAACAAATTACTTCCAACTTTGTAAAATCAGTTGGCTCGTGTCCACTTATTTTTCGAGTATAAGACGTGTGTGTTTTCATCTTATCTTGACCAGAGGAACAACCATAGAAGAACCATCACAGAAGAATTATAAAATCGTTTAAAGTTTACTTCGTTATCGATCCTAATATGTATGCTCCAAATGCGCTTAAGTAGTGACGAATCCTGAGCGCTTCGAAATCAAAAGTCAATTGTTTCTGTGACAAAGTTTAAAATACCAAAGACATGGAAAAGTTTACCAATTCCATTAAATATACAAATTCTTGTGTTAAAATAATATAATTCCCCTTTTTAAAAAGAAAACTGAATATCGTCTGCTGATTAAATAGTGAGAATCTTCCTATTAAGCATCTATGGTCGTGAACGATTTCACAACAAGCACAGCCTTACTCTAGGCACTTTGTATAAAATATACGCCTACTTTAGGGCAACAAGTTAGCAGAAGGATGCTGTTTGGGAGCTACTACGGGGCTACTTTGACACAAATGGTTGGATATATAGTAGAACAACGAGGCCTGCTTTTCAATCCAAGTGAGCCATGCGAAGGCGGCTCTCAATTCAATCTAACCTAACCTATCTAGATCTTTACCGCATACAGAAAACTTTGGTCATTATTTGACATTGTTTTTGGCTTGAATATCTAAGAAAGTGTAGGTGAGAAAACACAATCAAGATTTTTCATTTTGTTTCGGCTTCTTTATATATATTATGGAGACCCGCACAATCATTTCATTTTCATAGTTTGAGAGTGAATTCATTTATTTATTGATATTATTTTGAAACCTTCTACAACAGAACTTAAGTTCTAAAATAGTAGAAGCATACAATTAGTTATTTGAACACGTATAATAAGAAATTAGGGGCACATTGGTGAAATAAAGGTATATAATAATAATTAAATTAAAACAAATAGAACAGTAGTAAATCAAACAAAATATAAATTAAAAACATGCAAAATAAATACATACTCGTATGTGCATGATATAAGAAAATAGAAGGTAGTGCCACTCTCTCATTTTTTCTGACATATTACCATTTGACTATAAAGGCTTACTGACATGTATGCTGAAAACTGTGCTACTATTACCCTGCTCAAAAAGCACCATTTTTCAGATAAATTTTTTTTTTCGAATGGGATTATTAAACCGTAATATAAGGCAATACAAAATGTTAAATGTGCAAACAAATAAATAAAAAAGAAAATTCCCATTTCAATACATACCTTTTAGTATTTATTCGGAAATAGCCTGGGTTGAAAAACATACATACATTATAAATATATTCAAAATTAACATTGGTATTTATGCCGCAAAATTCTAAATAATATTCTAAATTTAAAATCTTGATTAAATTACACAAAGTTGTGAAAAATTTCTGGGAATATTGATCCTTTTTCTGCATGTGGCAATGCTTTTCTAAATGTTTACCTATAGGGTGTTTTTTTATAGAGGTATATAACTTTAAGTTGCAATGAAACAACGATGGATTATTCGATTGACATGAATTTTATTTGTCCGAAAGATAATCTTGTGGCATTACATTTTAAATATGATTTCTGGCATATGACCGCCACAGCTGGCGCGGATGTCTTCCAATCTGGACGTCCAATTTTCGATGACTTTTCCCAACATTTGTGGCCGTATATCGGCAATAACACGGCGAATGTTGTCTTCCAAATGGTCAATCGTTTGTGGCTTTACCGCATAGACCAATGACTTTACATAGCCCCACAGAAAGTAGTCTAGCGGTGTTATATCACAAGATCTTGGAGGCCAATTCACAGGTCCAAAACGTGAAATTAGGCGGTCACCAAACGTGTCTTTCAATAAATCTATTGTGGCCCGAGCTGTGTGACATGTTGCGCCGTCTTGTTGAAACCACATCTCCTGGACATCATGGTTATTCAATTCAAGAAAGAAAAAGTTAGTAATCATGGCTCTATACCGATCACCATTGACTGTAACGTTCTGGCCACCATCGTTTTTGAAAAAGTACGGACCAATGATTCCACCAGCCCATAAAGCGCACCAAACAGTCTGTTTTTCTGGATGTAACGGTGTTTCCACATACACTTGAAGATTCTCCAAATACGGCAGTTTGTTGACGTAGCCATTCAACCAGAAGTGCGCTTCATTGCTAAACAAAATTCGGTTATGAAAATCGGGAACAACGGTAATCTTGTTTTGGGCACATTCGACAAATCTACGCCTTACTTGATGATCGTTTGGCTTCAATTCTTGCACGGATTTTGGAAGCATGCAAACCAAGATTCGCAAAATCTTCCATAAAGTGGATGGACACAGATCCAATTCCTGTGCTCGATGGCGGATGGACTCATTCGGGTCTTCCTCAATGCTACGCTCTACAGCAGTAATAGCTTCTTCTGTACGCACCGTATGCGCACCGGGGATGCGAGTTATCAATAAGAGTAAACGTGGTGCGAAAGCGTTTCATGGTTAATCGAATTATCTGCTCTGATGGACGATTTTGTCGACGATAAAATGGACGTAGTGCGCGATACGTTTTCCGCACAGAACCATTATTTTCGAAATAAAATTGCACTATTTCCAAACGTTGTTCAGGCGTGAGTCTATTCATGATGAATTGTCTAACTAAACTGAGAATAAATCACTTGACAGCTGTTAAATCGGTTGCCATCTTAAAAAGTAATGCCAACTTAAAGTTCTATACCTCTATAAAAAACACGCTTTATAAAACAAACTTCAAGAAACTCGTTTATTGTCAAACAATTTTGAGTGGAACTACCTTCTGCTTCCTTCTGTTTCCGTAATTTGTTGGGATCTTTTATGGACTAAAAGATATTTTGACTTCTTAGGGTTAAGGCTCAGGCCGTTAACTGCAGCCCATGAAGATATTTTTTTTTCAAATCTTCATTAAGTTTATTCTCGTAGTCATTTTTCCTGTTGCTTATATATATTTGAACGTCATCAGCATACATTCTAATATTGCAGTGCATTAGCTGATCCGGCAAATCATTCGTATATATAGAGAAAAGCAAAGGCCGCAAAATTGAATCCTGTGGGACGCCTCTAATTACAGTTAGAGTTGTTGATTTAGCTGATGAGTTGGCCTCTACGTATTGTTCCCGATCACCGAGATAAGTGCGTATGAACTTGGAAGATGTATAAGAAACATTTTTTCTAACTTTTGAAGCAAGATGGTCAACAGTATCAAAGGTCTTAGAATGGTCTAGTAAGATCATCTAAACCATGTGACCATCACCAGCTCTTTTCTAATGTCCTCTGCTACATCTATGAGAGCTGTGACACAACTATGTCCGGCGCGAAAATCAGATTGTTTGCTAGTCAAGAGTTTTTCATCAGCAAGATATTCCGTAATATGTTTATGCAGCAAAGTCGCAAAAACATTTGTCAAAAGCCTTTGACAAATAGGGTAGTATAGTGATTGGACGATAATCTGAAGATGATTTCGGGATAGGACGGACTTTTGCTAGTTTCCACATTTTCGGATAGGTGCTGGTTGTAATTCTAAAATTAAAGATATGTGTTATAAATGGAGGATATATGGAAGAAGCATTTCAAGGAAAGCTGGATGAATTCCATCAATACCTCCAGCCAGTGATTTAATGGAATGGCAGGATCTCAAACCATCAAAATCGCTGACACAATCAAAGCTGAAAAGTCTGCTTGGTGATTTTTCATTATGAAATTTATTGTAAAACAAGTGATCAGCAGGTGGCATTGGAATCTCAATAAAATTCCTATTAATGATATTTGGATCTGAATTCGGGTAAATATCAGCACGCTTCCCCTGAACGATCTCAATTTTCCTAATTGCAACACCGCCTTATCCAGCCTCCCTGTCTATACATCTTTTACTCATTCATTGAAACCATAGGGTCCGTAGAATTTTCAAATATATGACGAATTTCATAGATTTTGTTAAGAGGATTTTGAGCATTTATGTGGCAATTTTAAGTTCCTGTCATTCTTTCCAAAGGATTTTCAACATATTGGCAGTATCGTCTTTATAATAAGATCTACTATCTGCAGTTGGATTCATATACTGGGTGTCCGCCGAGAAGGCGGAAAGAAAAGAGTATAGATTTTATATTGATAAATGTTTTATTTGATGTCAGCAATTATGTATGGAATACAATATCAGATAAATGCCAGCCTCTGTTAGCCTCACAAATGCGCACATTGAGCACATTTTTCATTACATTCTCACACATTTCACGCGGTATTTCATTAATTTCATCACGTTTGTTTGCATAGACCTTGCGACCGTGGAGGCCAATCAACATCACCATTCCTTGAAGTAATTTGTTGTGGAAAGAGTTCTAGCAGTAATTCCATTGTAATCATGGCTGTATGCGATGTGGCACCGCCTTGATGAAACCACATGTTAGTCAAGCCCGAAGCATGCAGTTGTTGCATTAAAAAGTTTTCAATCATATCACGATATCGCTCCCCATTGACAGTTACCGTCACTCCGTTTTCAGAGTCAATGATCCTCCTGTCCAATGATTCCTCCTGATCAAATTGCACACCAGGCTGTCACTTTTAATGGATGCAAAGGTGACTGATGAATAATTTGAGGGTTTTCCATTGCCCAGAGCCGACTATTCTGTTTATTCACATAACCATTCAAATGAAAATGTGTCTCACGTAATTTCTCCCCTAATTTTCTCATCGCCAGTAATCGATGATTGATTTTGGTAAAATGTTTTAACGATTAAAACACGTTGGTTTAATGAATATTTTTCCATAATAAATTTGCCACGTCTCTACTTCACGACTGCCAAATGTGAACTGTCAAGACTAATATTTATTAAAATGGCGGCTAAACAAAGTAGTATACCTTCCCGGCGGACGCCCTGTAAAAAATGTTAAGATTCAAATTTATTATGTATTTATTATGATGTCGCATATAAATGTTTTTCGTATAATTTATGTTTCTATAAAATAGTTTATTTGTAACGCCTTTAATCATGCTATAGTTAGCTAACGGTTAATAGAAATCCAGAAATATATATATATACTATATTATATAATTACAACTTGTATATTGATAAAGCATTTTGTTGTATTTTTACCTATTATTATAAGGGCCTAGCGAATAATTCCGTTAAATTTTATATTATTGCTCTATCTACACACCCCCTGCTGTTATTTTCAATTCCTAAAATGTTCGTTAAATTTTACATTTAAAGTAGTGTTGATGGTGCTGCTAGAATTATAAATTCGTGTCTTTTGTTATTCTAGCGTTTATTAAAATTCAGAAGGAAAAAAATACGAAAATTGGAGTGGCAGAAGAAACATGCTGCAGTTTATATACCCCACGACACAATATTGCCATGGAACCACCAACCAGCTAAGGCAATGTCGGGTAGCAAAATTAAATGATGACTGTCAGTTGTTTTACACTAGAAAAGCGTATAAATAGTGCTGCTGCTGGCAAAAGGGTAATAGTTTGTTTTAAAAATCCTGTGCCATGATAATACCATGACACCAAGAACAACAATAAAAATGTCTAAAAAAAAAAAACTAAAAGACAACAACAATAGTTGACTTGAGTAGTTTCTGCTATTGCTCTATTTTTTTATTTCATTTCCTATTTAACAATATTCATACACGCTACATTGTCATTTAAAATAACTTAAACGCCATTGCGGAAAACGTTTTCAACAAACTTCTTCCGTTTTTACTGTTTTTCTTCTTCTTAATTTTTTTGCAAAAGATTCCTTTCATTTGTTGTACGTTTTATTATTTTTCAGTTTACGAGCATTTATTTATTTGTTCTTTGTTGTTCTTTTTTATGTTCCTGCCGGTCCCAAGCTATCGTGCAACCTTGGCACTTCATTTTCAATTCTAAAATGTTTAAGGGAGGAGGTGTTAAAGAGGCAAGACGGTAAAAAAATAATCCTTTTCTTCTTTTTTTATCATTTAAACAAAAAAGGCACATATAATGACGTCAACAATTGTTATTCCAACAAATTGCTTTGATATCTGACAAAATGTTACAATCTGTTCGTTTATGTCCTGTGCTGCGTTTCTAACTAAAAACTAAAGGAGTTACACAGTCATAGTCATATTCCTTGCACGAAGTACGAGTTGTAATAGAAGTGCTTAACAATTATAAACTACTGCTACCATTTTAATTCCTTATTTTCACCTGCTCTTCACTTCTCTTTTAGTTACAATTTGTTACGCTTGTAGTTCGTCGTTTTCTATGTAAAACGTTTGTTCTGCTTAATTTGTCGGAAAGGTCTCTTTCTCTCTTTCTCCCTCTTACATACACTTTCCACTAAGTATACGGTTCTTAACCCTTTAAATGTTTCCGGTTGTTTTAATGCAATAGTTTTCGCTTAAAAGGTTTTTTTATAAGAGAATAATAATAAAAAAATCCTAAAAAAGTTTTTAATGCTATGCGTCGAATGATATAAAATATGGCAACTCCTTAAATAATTTATTGTACAATTAAAAAATGTTGCATATACAACAGATTTCGTACCTCTTACACATGGCTTGAGTTTTTCATAATTTATATGGCATTCTGGTGTGGTAGATAATATACCGAGAGGTTCTCGGTTGAATCCCAGGCCTGGTCATCTGACAATTTTCCACAGAGGTATCACCTGATAACAATGCTAGCGACTGGTTATAAGTATTTGTCCAATAAACGCTTTTCAAGGTAATGCTTCTGCCGTTCGGAGCCGTCGTTAAGCTGATGGTCCGTTTTTAATGAGCGCATTGATTGAGAGAAGTTTCCTTATTCCACTTGGCATGTCGCAGGAATTATGTATGTACGTATATATGACATTTTTGAGGATAAATTTCTATCATTTATACTCACTCAGGCATGAACAAAAAAGGTGTCTTTTTCTTCGAAAATGTTTAATTTTGTGAAATTTGGAAAGAAAGAACAGCTGGTGCTGCATGTCCTATCGGTTTCAATGTGTCAGAGCCGGTTTGTTTGCTTCAAAAGTGATGATTTTATACAGAACAGAAAGATCGCCAATTGGGGGCAATAATCTTTGAGAATTGTTGCCTAACTAGAAAAGAAGTTGCCAAATTACTGGGAGCCATTCAAACAGCAGAAGACATTCAAAAGTAAGAAAATTTGACACCAAACGAATTAAAGCAGAGAACTAATAAAAGACGATTTTACATGACCGAAATGTCGCTTGAACATCATAGAATACCGTCACTTTTGCATAAACTCATTACTGGTGATAACAAATGTATCATTACGGAAACAAGAAAGGCTAGAATTATATGTCAGCTGGATCAAAATACTCGTGGCGCTAAGGTAATGTCTTTATTTGGTGGGATCAAAAGGATACTGTCTATCGTAAGCTGCTGAAAGCTGTTGAATTGAACTGTTTGATGTAAATATTAGCCGAAAAACGCCCGAAATATGCAACCAAACTCGGGAATACCATTTTTTTATCATGACAATGCTCGGCCACAAAATGAAAGACCATTTAAACCATTTAGGAAATAAATGGTCACCTTATAGTTCAGATCTTGCCATGTCACTACCAATTGTTTGAATCGATACAGATTGCTATCTCTTCGCATAATGTAAATTTCTTCTCACTCAGCTAGTTCTGCAAACTAGAAACAGGAATTTATCGGAAGGATTTACATATGCAGAGAAAGCTCGATAGGTATTGCAATTTGTAGTACAATCCACGTATTTTTGCTTAAGTTGCTATATAAGTGTTTCCCCGTGTTTTAACTAGATGTGGTCGTTTTTGTTTCAAATCAGTATTGGCTCTGTCCGAAAGCTCTACAATATTCGCCTGTAACACAAGCTTACAAAAAATAATTTTTTTTTTTTACATAAAATTAAACATATATTCTTAAGTAGGGCTATCAACGGTAGTTAATTACCACGTTTTATTTGTTCACCTATACGTCACAGTTTTATGGCAGACAAGTTTTCAATTTTCACCTACATACTATAGTATAGAACTTAAGTGTTGGTATCAAGCAAATTCGATACGAATTCGAATTTACTTACACAGAACGCCTCAAATTAGGTATTTAATGCCTTCAGAGATGGTTTTTTTTTTTTTTTTTTTTTTTTTTTGGTAAACTAATTGTATTTCACATAAGCAAAATAAGCTTCGCTGTTTCAAAAATATTTAATCAGTATAAATTTGCAACTATACTTAGTTTTGTATGTGTATTCCATAAACTTTGTAAATCTAAACTAAAAGAAGGAGTATTTGTTGTCCTTATGTTAAAAAAATTTCTAGTGATTCGACATTTGAGAGTCTCGTAGTTAGCGATAAACGGCTGAATAAAACTCTTTTAAACTTGTTGTTAACGAATTTTTAGGAATTAATAAATGAAGCTTTCAAGGTTATAGTTGCTGATTTACTGAAGAGTTTCTAGAGAATGGTTGTTAATATGTTCCTCAAAATTCATTTTTTACATTCCAATTTATGATTTATTTCTAGAAAACTTTGGAAATATGAGTGACGAGCATAGTGATTGGTTTCATTAAGATATTAAATTCTTTAAGCTAAACTATCAAGGTTTTTGGGACCGGCAGATGCTAGGAGACTACTGTTGGAGTGTGGAACTAAATACGAACTTATATATAAAAAAAGAAGTAAAAGCCTCCATTTTTAATTTTTCTTTCTAACAAGATGCCATTTTTACGTTTTTGGTTTTTAATTAATATCTAAATAAATATTTAAATAAATATTTAAATACTAATTTATGTCTAGGATTTTTTCTAGTATTTTTTTTTATAGTTAAAGTGTCTAAACTAACACCCCTATGCACGTTTTAACTTATGTACAATAATCGTGTAAACTAGTTTAATTATTTCACCATTTTTATGGTAATGTCCTTATTGACCGACAGATCCATCATTTTTTTCTCACTGTTTTGACTGTTGTTTAACCTCTAGTGCATTCGCATTACGTCTAAACATCGCTAAACGCTCTTTTAGAGCGGTTACAAGGTTGTGTTTATGGTCGAGAGTGAACGATCGCTGTTCACTGCATCCTAAGCTACTTCACGCACATTTATTCTCCGATCATCCAATATAATTCCACATATTCTATCGACTATTGCTAAGGAGATCTTTTGAGCGACTTGAAGATTATTCATGTATAACTTTCTTTATATAAAAAAATATAAAGAAATTTTTGATTAGTAATCAGATAGGCCACCTATCAGAACTCAAATTGAGATCCATTCGCTGAAATGTTTGCAAATAATTTTTCAAAGAGAGTTCAAAACACAGACCTACCAAAGCTATAATTTCGCATCGAAAAATTGCATTTCGCATTGGCATATATGAAAAATCCTCTTATCTAACCCCATCTCTAAGGGTTAATATTTATAAACCGAAACGCCTTCATATATTCAACTGTCACTTATAGTTTTTTTTACCCCAGTTTTCTTACTTTTTCTATCATTTCGCGGTTCTTTACTCATTAATTACAATAAAATATTATTTTTAATTTGAACTTTTTATAACCGCCATGAGTTTATTTTCCATTTTGAAAGGAATTTTTACCTTCATTTTAAGGTGTTTTATGTGCGTACGAGTGGTATTAATTACATTTTCATTGTTAATTACCTTTTGAGTCATTGCTTTTATAAATTTTGTATATTTTACTCAGAATTCTTAAAGTTTATGAGCATTTGGTGATATTTTTAAAAAGAGAAGGCTATGCGTTAAAGCAAAGAGAAATAACGTTATTTTTTTTAGCAAACAGTTTCCACTATTAAAAAAATGCTGAACTTTTAAAAATAGCACTCCATGGTCCATTGGCAGACCTGATTGTTTCTGGTATGGGTCCCATTATAAAAAATTGTGCTGTAGGTTATATAGATCTTTTTCGGAGAATATTTTGATTTTCTCTCATAATGTTAAAAATCATTGCCAACGTTTGTCGAGCACGCACTAAGTATTCACTCGATGAAACAAAATATACCAAAGGCTCTCTAGTAGTTTAGTGTTGCTTAAATTGCAAGAACTTACTGTCATACATATTAAAACTTATTAGTTATTAATTTTTTAAAAAGAAAGAGTTTTTATTTATAGAAATTACCTCCATTTGCTGCAACATCCTCTAATGCTGAAGTACTACATCTCGCGTCTTTTATTTCAATAGACATATTCTTTTGAAGCTGCTGCTCCTAAGTTAATCACAACATTGTTTTCTATACATTTTATCTCTTTAAAAATTTACTTTTACTTACAATTTCTTAAATTTCGAAAAACTTTTTTAATTTGCAATTTTTTTAGAAAACTTGATTTATAGACATAAACACAAAACAGCTGTTTGAATAGTTCTTGCAAGTAAACATCTTACCAGCAAGAGTTTGCAAGATTTTTTTTTGTGTCTCAATTTCTTATTCTCTTTTGACGCTCTCTCGTTGCAAATTTTTCGAGTTAACGAACATTTTTCCAGTAATAATTGTCACAAATTCGTAACAATTTTTAGTTATTGACCAGACCTAGCGTATAAGGAAAATTTATAAGCAAATGTTCTACTTGATTTTTTTTTTTTTTTTTTTTTTGACAGTCAGACGAAAACCATTGAAAATCTTAAGACTTGTAATATAGTGGGAAAGTAGCTTAAATAGTATTAGACTACGCAGGTAGCGAGATACTTAGAATAATCTAAAAGCACAACCTATCTTTCGGAAAGTATTCGGACAGATTATATTAGGAACTATATGCAATGGTTTTCACCATGGTGGTATTACATAGGGTGAAGTTGCTTGTTCGGCTGATAGCTTTTTTTTTTTGTTCACCATGGTTCACATGCTGTCAAAACATTTTCTAGCACAGCAGAAACTTACCAAAAAGAACGACCCAAGGATATCATTAAACAATTTTTTCCCGTTACTCCTCTTGGGAGCATATGGCTTCCACAAAGCATCTCCATCTATCACGGTTTACAGCTGTTGACTTTGCCTCTTCCCATGTTATGTTGTTCTGCCTCAGTTCATGATTAATTGTGCGTCTGCAAGTGTTGTTTTTTTGTCGACCACGATTTCTTGAGCCTTGAGGATTCCACTCGAGTGACATTCTAATGATAATTTCCGGACTTTTTCGGATGGTGTGACCGATCCATCCCCACTTTCTTTTCCTTGTCTGTTTCAGTATGGGTTCCTCATTAGTCATGTTTCACAGTTCTGTGTTACTTATGGTGTTAGGTCAGAATACTCTGCATATGATTCTGAGGCACTTGTTAATGAATACCTGGAGTTTCTGTGTGATGTTATTCGATACAAGCCAGGTTTCACTGTCATACAGCAGTACCGATTTAACACATGAGTTAAATATTCTGAGCTTAGTCCGTCTGGATATATGTGAACTTCTCCATACTGACTGCAGTTGTTCAAATACCGCTCTCGCTTTGTTGTAGAGTGTTACCTACGGCATGTGTCTGCGCCACAGTTTGTAGTCATTGTACTTCCTAGATAGCAGAAGCTATCTACATACTCGACTGGCTGACCCTGTAGCATGATGTTTTCCGTGCTCGTATTGTTTATTCTCATGGCCTTGGTTTTCTTGATGTTTATCTCAAGCCCAACACTACGAGGGTCCTCCAGTTTCGACTGCATACTGGAAATCTTGTGCGAGAGTAGACAAATGTCATCCGCATAGTCCAAGTCTTCGAGTTGGCGTGAGAGACTCCATGTGATCCCTCTTCTTTTCGAACAGACTTTGCGCATTGTGTCATCCAGCACGATGGTGAATAACTGAGGTTATAGTGGGTATCCTTGTTTAAGTCTAGCATTGGTGTGGATTGGTTGGCTGATGTTTCCGTTGTGAAGAACTGAAATTTCTGCATCCTCATACATCGCTCTAATTATTCGAATTATCTTCTGGGTTACTCCTTTGTGCTTAGTGTTTTCCACATAGCCGTTCGCCTGATGGTATCAAAGGCTTTCTTGAAATCGACGAATAGTAGATACAGGGGGGTACGCCATTCTATGCACTTTTCAATGATTATTAGTAAAGTGTTGGCCTGATCTACGCAGCTTCTATTCGGTCTGAAGCCAGCTTCTTCGTCTCGCAGTATGTTGTCTATTCTCTTCTAAAGGCTCCCCTGTGTTATGACTGCAAGTGTCTTATATATGGTGTTAAGTAGAGTAATTCCTCTCCAATTATTACAGTGTTTTAAGTCGCCACTTTTTGGTAACTTTAAAATGATGCTCTTCTTCCACGTAGGAGACAGCCTCTCCTCCACCCATACTGATGTAGAAGTAGAAGTTCAGCTGTGGTTTAGATGTCAACCCGTGGAGTTTCCACTGGTAGTCCATCTTCGCCTGCCGCCTTATTATTTTTTAATTTACCAATCGCCTCTTTTATCTCATTCAGATTAGAAGGGTTGCATGGTATTCTTAAACTGTTTTCCTCATCTATGTTCTCAGCTGTTTCGCTGTCCTCAGTAGTTATTAAACTATATCTTATTGCAAAAAACATGCTTCAAAACGCATTAAGAATAATTTATTTATAAACACGTCTAATTACTTAATGTTCACAATTGAAAAACGTCAAAAAACTACAAATTTGAAAATTGCAATTTTCAACAATTTTGTTTACGTTTTTTTTTTTATATGGAAATTTTTTGATATCTACCATACAATGTACGTAAAATATTGTTGTACAGACGACTTCACCTTATTTAATTTAACCATAGTTTTCACTTTTAAACGTTTCAAAATTTATTGCTGGCTTCCTAACTACTATTTGGAAATAGTATTTCACAACAATAAGGTACAATGCGAAAAGTACTGCTTCATAATCAATGGCAGAAAACTATATAAACCAGAATACTTGACAAGATCGGATCACAATTTTGTCGTAACTATATTAACACAAAATAGTACGTTGCATACTAAGTTTCTCTTTCTCTCTTAAAGATCTCACTTGATAACTGGATAAAACATTCAGTCATCTTTTATTCCAATCTAAAGTACTTATGTTTTTAATTCTTTTAAATGTACGGCTGGTGTGCGAACTCTTTTTAAAAGTCAGTTTTTACGCTTTTTTAAAATTAAAATTCTTCTTGTTTTTTTGTTCTTTATTCCTTACCAAGCATATAAATGCATATTCTCATAAATGCTTTATCTTCTATACGATTTCTCATAAACTTAAACTAAAAAAACAGCTTTTTTTAACGAAAGTTAAAACTTTATCTTAAAAAAAAATGAACGAAAAACTACTTCATTTCATATACTTTCGAAACGGAGTGAACAAATCATAGCAAAGTGAGTGTGTGTGTGTGTGTGAGTGAGTGAGTGAGGGAGTGAAATTTTTCTTATTTTGCTTAATTAAATTTTGTGAATGGAAGAAATACCAGAAAATAAAGTGCAACTTAAACTATTCAGACCTCATGCATTTGAATAGAAATTAAGATCCGGGAAAAGAATTCGAAAAGTGGGTATAATTCAAGGTGTACATGTATATGCGTGTGCATTTGTTTGTGTTGGTGTGAATGGCTGAAAGTTAAGTATTATAATAGATTGGGGAGTCTGGGAGTAAAATTTCAATAATACACACTCACACGTTTGCTAATGCAATTAGGGAAAAAGAGCAGAAACGAATAAATAAGAGATTAGACAGTCAGTTGGAATAGACAATGGAGCAGGTGAATGTGAAGGAAAATAAAAGTCTTGCATGGCTTACATTCTGGGTAAAATGAATAAGGAAAGTACATACATAACATATGTATGTTTTAATAAAAGATATCAGTGTAAAAGTTTCATGACTTTTCAGCGCAATGCAGATAGTGCTGGCTTTTTAAATTTTTCCGAGATAATGTATAATTCCTACAACATCCCAACTGGAACAAAGTAAACTAATATGAGACTCATTAAAAGGGACCTATGGCGGATGCATTAGTTAGAGAGGCTTTTTACTGATCACCAGTCGCTAGCTAATAATATAAGGTGATGCCGCTGCCAAACTTTTCAAGTTGTCTGATCTGAAATTGAACCCAAGACCTTTTGGTTGGTTGGTGGGTGTCTTACATACTACACCTCCGTATCACTCATGTGTTATATATGATAGAAGTTTGTTGCCCAATTTATCGATAGTGATTACTCACGTGAGCATATTTTGATTGTCTTCTTGGATTAGAATTTGTTGTAGTACTAAATTAGACCATTTTTACTTCAAGTCCATATTGAATTTATCAAAAAACTTGGAATACTATTTGCCATTAATCGTTTTGAACTCTTAAAGCTGTTCAATGTAAATACAACAGCACAGCGGATTGATGAAAACTGTTTTTGGCCAACAGAACCATCTTAACGCTATCTAATATACTTTTTCTCAAAGAAACCCACAGCTTTGGCTATCATTTGGTCTTTGTTATGTTATAACGAATCACTGCTTCGTCCGTAATTATAAAACGGTTCAAAAACTCGCTTAGACACCTCCAAAACATAGCCAAGTACTTCACTGATATGGTCCTGTAGGTGCTCTTATAGAGCACTGTGAATAACAGCAATTATTCTTTCAAAAATATATGCCAAATTGCCAAATTGGGCAATTCGCTCCTCCTACGGTAAGACATGTGATCTTTCGCCGACAATGACACTATGGATATATATCGCTATTATTCGGACCATTCACGTATGCAGCGAAATAATAAAGTAGAAAGGCTGCAGAAGCTACCACTATGAATAAATTAGGCAGGGTACAGAGACTCGGTTGCCTCGGTATAACTGCAGCAATGAGAACTTGTTCAATAACAGCCTTGAAGGCATTGATTCGTTTGATACCGCTTCACATCTATGTGATGAGAGTGGCGGCATGTTCGGCAGCAAAATTTTTCTACAAGGGTCCTGAAATGCGTCGGATAGTCTGCCTATTCCACGCAGGATGAGCGATGAATCACTTCGATCCCTGATAATATGCCTTTGTATTTGTGCTTTGCAGGAGATTCAGGCTTGAATTCGGAGTGAGTTTAATCTTAACTGGTATATATCCACTGGGAAGTTCGCTGAGTGTCTGCTATAATACCATTGCTATATGTGCGGAGATCAACCTGAATAGTAAGCTCAAGGGTAAGACCATAAATATATTCTCTGTATGACTTCTAAAATGGTCAAATATTGCTACCATTCGTTGCAAAAGCTTTCGCTTGGATGACATACATAAACGTCAATTTTAAATCTATAATATAGTCTATAAAAAATTCGACTTCTTTGTTTTGCTTTAAATTTTATCGGATTACGCCAACAACTACTTTTATATTTTTATAGCACGACGTTTAAATAAGTCGTCATTTTCATAAGTCTGTCATTTTCTTTTTACCAACTTCAAACAACAGCATACAAAAATTGCAAGCTTTAAGTTACTTTTAAAGCAATACCCAAAATTAGGTAAATATTTTGACATTAGCTAGGCGTATATGTTCGTCATCGTCATTAAAAAGCGTGAAAGTATAATTTGTAATACACTTAAACGAAATAAGTGTGCCGCTGTGGTATGGTAGGTAAGACACCCGCCTACCAACCAAAGGTCGTCGGTTCAATACCAGACCAGACCATCTTAAAAAAAAGAAAAAGTTTTCGACAGCGGTATCACCTCATAACATTAGCTGGTAACTGGTTATGAGTATAAATACTATTAAAAACTTCTCTAAATGCATTTGCCGTTCGGAGCCGGCGTTAAACTGTAGGTCCCTTTCAATGAGTTTATAAAAAATCGGGTGCAGTTCATTGACCCCATGTTCGTTCATGGAATGTTATGGGAATTAATATATATGTGGCGCCCTGTTCCTTCCTGTTTTACAATAAGTACCGATTAGTATTAAATACTCAATTACTTTTGCCTGTTACACTAGTTAATAAGAACCATTTTGAAATTATTACAATCTTTTGTCTTCTGCTTTAAGCTATACGCTTAGCGTTAAATTGAAATATTCGAAAATAGTAAACATTTAACAAACAAATATAATTCGACGTTTATTGGATTACCTACTCAATCCAAATATATATAAACGAAATAAACGTTTGCCGTATTTTTTGCAAATTTATTTTATAAATTTTTTCACTTACAAATGTGTGAAGTATGTTTATTTCATTTAGACGTATATTTACGTCAAATATGCTTAAAATGCGTGCAGATCTTTGTAGTTTTTGCTTTTTTATTTACTTTGATTAGACATGACGTTTATGTACGGTAAGCTGTATTTTAACACATCGTTTTCCGTATTGACTTGCAAAAGTGAGTAAATTTTAATATGACTGTAAAGTCCTATAAAAACGGTTTTATCAGTTTTGTCCCGAAATTGTTTAACCTCTCAATATGACATTTAAAAACATTTATTAGAGCACAATTTGTACTTCTATTTGACGTGTATATGCACTATTCTCATTATCTTTTCTGCGTAATTTTCGATTAAAGTGCTTGTGCTTTGACGTATATGTACGTCATATTTATAGTCTTTAGATTTTATTCACACAGATCTTCATTTGTTTTTGACTTAAAAACAATATACGTCGAGAATAAATGCACACAAATACTTGACACATATGTACGTCAAACGCTTTAAATACATAAAATATAATTTAAAACATATGTGATGCTTTTAACTTGTTTTAAACTTTTTTCTAGCAATTTCACAAATTTTTTTATTAAATTTTTATTACATTTTCGAAATAAAATAATCGTTTGGTAGTTAAAGTTTCCAAAGCATTTTTTTGTGTGTCAAACTTTTTGTTTCAGCAAAGAGCCATGCCAAATTATACCTGGAAAATACCTCATAAACTCAAATATTATTCTACTATTTTTCTAAAAAAAAAAAAAACAAAAATTTTAAACTTATTTTTTAAAGTTAAGGGTTTAATTTCATAGATAAATATTAAAATGGATATAAAGTTACGACTGACATTTTATTAGAATTGCACACGTATTTACATACATGCATACATACATACGTATATGACTCACACTCACTCATCTTATTTGATATTTAAAAATTATACAGAAAAAGTATAAAAATGAAATTATTTTAGAATAGAACAGAGTGGAAGAGAAGAGGGGAGGAGACAAGACGAGGAGAGTACATAATATCTAATATCAAGATGTGAATGTGATTATAAATATTTTTTAAACTTTTGTTTCTAAAACAACTTTTGAGTAAATATTTTATGCAAATAAATTTTTGGCCAACAAAAAAATTAAAAAAATAAAAAGAAAGAAAAATGTCAGGAAGTTACAAAAAGACTTGTCGGTTGATTTAAAGAAAGAGCATTCTATTATAGGAGTGTGAACTGTTTAAATAATATTTAAAATAAATTTTGTTTAAAGAAGACTTTTATATTTTTTACGAAAAAAAACCTCCATAATACATTAACAATTCATTTTACTTGTATGCCATTATGAAAGCATTTCTCTTTCATATGTTGCTCTAAAATAAATACAAACAAAAAGATATCTTTGGGGATTTTTGGCCTTGGACAAATAGGAGAAAAAAATGAGAGAAAAAAACTAATTTAGGGTAAATGTTACAATACCCTTACCAACCATAACTCACCGAGTATATTACTCGCATATTATCATGTTTCAGTTTTATTACAAAATTTTGAAGGTCGTTTTCTTCAGAGACACTCTTCCATGGTTTGTGTAGTTTGTTATGTGTGTTAAACGGCCCTTTTGCAAATTTTAATAAGAAAAGTTTTTTTGTTTTTGTAGCAAAAAACAACAAAAAAAACAAATTTATTTTTTAAATATTATAGAAAACATCTTTAGAGGATTAACACAGAGAAAATGTTGTTTTAAAAACATTTTAATTAAAATAGGCGTTGCGTTAAACAAAATTCTTTAAAAAAATGTCTGGCCGGCCAGGGCTTTGTATAAAAATAAATTTTAAGAAACACACACAATAAATAAAATTATGCAAAATTTTAAATTAAAATTTAAAAAAAAAAATAAGTTTTACGAAATTGCCAAATAATTTTTTTTTTTTTTTGAAAATGCTATAAAAAAAAATATTTTCTCAAATACTTTATTTTATTTGTAAGTACAATCCTTCCGGTTAATAATGGAAAATAATTTCATCCAAATGGTTGCCTCGGCTTGTCATACAGTAGCCTACACGATCGTTCCAATTTTTAAGCATATTATCGATTGTGTGCAGCTGTATTTTACCAATGGCTTCACGAATATTGTCCTTTAAAGCGTCAATTGTCTCTGGCTTGTTGGCGTAACACTTGTCTTTGACGGCACCCCACAAATAATAGTCCAACGGTGTCAAATGGCAGCTCCGAGGTGGCCAAATGACATCAGCAACTCTGTTGCTAATAATGCGATCTTCAAAAACAGGGCGCAAAACATCAAGTGTAGCTTCGGCTGTGTGGCACGTAGCGCCGTCCTGTTGAAACCAAATGTTGCTAATATCCTCCTCTTCAATTTTTGTGAACAAAAATTCGTTCAACATGGCCCGATAACGATCGGCATTAACTGTAACGGCCACTCCTAGCTCATTTTCAAAGATAAATGGCTCAATTATGCCTCTGGACCAAAATCCGCACCAAACAGTGACTCGTCTTGGGTTTATCGGCTTTTCAATGTATGCGTGCGGGTTTTCTGTGGCCCAAATGCAGCTTGTTTACATACCCGCCAAGATCAAAATGAACTTCTTCTGAAAAGATGATTTTTTTTTTGCAAAATCGGCATCTTCTGTAAGTCGATCGATCAAAGTAATGTCGCAATATTTCCTAGCGTTGTTCAAGCATTTACACAACCATATTCGTTCAGCGAAAGAATAAAACTAATTATCTGTCAAATCAGACATGAGCTAAGTGTTACCATTCGCGAAATAAGCACTAGTTGAAAAAAAACCGTTAAATGGCGGACCCGATATTTCTAATAAGGAAAGTCGTATTTTCGTATACCACATACCTATTTTTAAATTTAATTGAAATATACACGGGTTTTAACAAAATCAGTAGAGCTAAAAAGAACAAAAGCAACAAAATTTGAGAAAAAAAAAATTGATTTTTCTCAAATCTTTAACCTTCGAGCCATTTTTTGGGTCCAGGTATAGAAATTAACCCGTGGGACTTAAATCTGGCAAATAAGTTGAGTTTTGAAGCAATTCCAGCTTTAAATCCAGCTTTACATTGGCTATCGTAATAGTGAATGTATGAACAGGTGCTCTGCTTAAATGAAACAACAATTACTTTTATGCTAAATGCTAAACGTTCATCCTAAAAACTGTCACCATGAGCTGATTTGTTGCTGAAGTTGTCTCTATCTTATTTAAACACTATTTTTTGTGGATCTGAATATTTTCAAGGCGTTTAACAAAGTTTGGCTTGAAGCGCTAATAACCAAATACTTACAGACACCAAGACTTATGGTGTCGATAGCCATTTCTCTGGATCTATACTTAGCTTTTTTAGAAATCGCACTATTAGAGTAGTTTTAAATGGGATTTCTACCGACGAGTTCAAAATAAATTCCCTTCCCCACTTTATTTTTAATATTTCAATACGACTTTCTTCTTCTCACTTCCAATCACATCTACTCTTTTGCAGATGACAACAACATTTATTGTTCATCTTATATTAATCGTAGGTCTAAGCTTTTGAATATGGCCTGAGAAAATTTTTATGTAGGATCGTGCGAATGGGGCAGAATTTAATGCATACAAGACACAATGCTTTTTTCACACAGAGGCATGGTGTCTAGTCATCTGTTTCAATGGATCATGCAAATATTTTGAAGTCTGATGATGATAAATTAGGCATAACAGTTCATTGTGATGTCCATTGGAACGATCACATATTTCGCATTTAAATGCATCGACTTTTTAAGCCGCCGCAAAAACCTTCTAATTAAGGATTTGGAAATTGCCAGATGTTGGGAACACTGCAACACTCAAGGGGAACATGTCACGTAATTTTCGCGTTGATCTGAGGTTCTTAAGTACAGCAGGCAGGACTTTGAACTCGTAACGGAATTTCTTATAGGCCATTATAGACTGAAGCATTAAACATATAACCAACAGCTAGCAGCAGACAGCAAAATATTAAAATTAGAATACATACGTTTATATGAAAACAATTATTTTATAGGCAGCACAGCAAAAGCTTAGACAACAACCTTTGCTGCTACTACTAAACATAAAACAAATTCTATTCTTTAAACAGTAAAACATAAAATTAGTGATACCAATACAATATAACATTTTAAATAAAAAAACGTAAAAATGTTTTTTTTTTTTATTTATCAGAAAACAACAGTATAAAATTAAAATATTGTATCAGAGAACATTTATGTTAACAAGTAAAATGTTTTGAACACTTAATTTTATTAATTTTTATATTTTTGAGAAATATTAAAAAAATCAATTTTATTTTGCAAATCCAGCAAGCTTAAGTGTCACCACTGAAAAATATTTTTTTATAACAAATATTGTTGTGACAAATAAAATAGATGACAATGAAACCGAATTTTATTTTTGCTGCTGCTGCTTTCAAAATATTTATGAAGTTGATAGCATAGCTGCAAATGCTGCCAGCAACAACGTGCTGCTTGCTTTTATACTGCTTGCTGTCGTCTTTGTATTTAAAGCATAAGAGCTCATTTGAAGAGGATGGCGATCAGAGATGTAGATATTGGTAGACTGTGCTTACAGGATAATAATATTATTAATAACAAACCCATTTGATCTCCTAAATATTTACAAGAACTATAGTGGAGTGATGTAGTGCTTAGATCAAAGGCATACAATACAAACGGCCCGGGTTCGAATTCCAGCAGAAGACGTAATGAAAAAAATTTAATTACGATTTCGAGTGTTTAATAAAAAAAAAAATCAACCTCCCTTCAGACAAATCCATCTAAAAAAAACCCAGCTGACCTTCCAGCTTATCTCTGGCACTGGAGACAAGCAGCAGACGAATGATAAGCACCACCATTTAGCAATGATCTTCACAATTACACACACTCATATGGAGGCGAGCTACAGTAGTTTAATCATCTCTTAGCTGCAGAAATCAAATTGTTTACTAAAATTGAAACAAAGTAATGGATGCTTTGTTGAAAGACAATATGTTCCCTAGAGAAGTGACGGAGAAAAAAAATATACAACCTAAAATAGAACACATGTTTGTACCGGTGAAGGTGAAGGTGCTAATTCATGCCGCTATGCCGCAATATGGCGTAAGTTTCATTGTGCTGTCTATACTAGAACGGAATATGTTCAGACGAAATACAGGAATTAATTCCTAAGAATTACGTATTCTTACATATCACGTCGCTCAATAAGCCCGTAGGATTACATGATGACACATTTTGTGCATATGATTTTTATTTAGTACTAAACTTCAAACGATACGTGTATAAATTTGACAGCAATCTGATTATTGTAATTCGTGAGTGATAGCATTTTGCCCATGTAACTTTTGTTATTGAAAAAAAATGGAAAAAAGTGAATTTCGAGTTTCGATAAAGCATTGCTTGTTGATGAAAAAAAAAAATACATTGGAACCCAAACAATGGCTTGATAAACATTATGCGAAATCTGCTCCATCGAGAAAAGTGGTAGAGAAATGGTCTGCTAAATTTAAATTAGGCTGTTATTCCAAAAAAATCCAAAAATTGGTTATGAACGATCACAAAGGTATCAGATGGTAATATTTTTATAATTTTTTACGAACATTTGGGTTTGCGAAAGCTCTGTTCAAAGTGGTTCTCGCATGAGCTCACAAATCGTGTCACATATCGATGAAAACTATGGCAAAATTGAATAAATTGGGCTTCGAATTGCTAACACACCCACCGTATTCTCCAAATTTAGCCCCCAGCGACTTTTTCCTATTTTCAGATCTCAAGAGAATGCTTGTTGGAAAGAAACTTAAGTCTAATGATGAAATGATCGCTGAAACTGAGACATATTTTGGCAAGTTTTGACCAAATTTTGTTTTTTCTTACTTATCCTACGGACTTATTGAGTGACCTGTTAGTATTCGTATTTCTCGTAGAGTGCATCCTTTTGTAGTTGATTGTCTATCGAATCGTACAACGCATCATAGCGAGAATTCGTTCTTTAGGCACACTCTTCGTTTGTGGAACAATTTTCCTGCGGAAGTCTTCCCTGCCACATCCATATATACTGCGCTCTCTTTACTTCTTCCCACAATTTATTTTCCTGATGCCAGCACAATGCACTGTACGAGTAGGACTGGTATTAAATGAAGAAAAAAAATTTATATTCGCAAATGAAGGAACAGATTCCCCCAGGGGAAGGATAGACAATTCTATCAATTCATCGGAGTATCGCCGCCATGCGCAGCGTGTATTTTGTTGTTCTTTCGATACTACAACGGAATGTGCTCAGAAAAAGAAAAAGACTAATCACAAATTCTTTCGTAATATTCGTATTTGACGTAAAGCTCATTACTTTGTAGTTGATTGTCCAGCGAATCGCATAACGTATTACAGGAAAAAGATTGGTTGATCTGAGGCCTTCAAGTGGAAGTAATGAACTAAATATTTAACGGAGACAAGTTTTTGTCTATGTTTACAAATTTACTGTGGCTGTTTATTTCTGATGGAATCAAAAAGCATACTAGCCAGAGTGGCGACTTGAAGCTTAACATGTGTGTACGTATGCTATAGGGTTGCCACTTTTCATCAAGGTAATTATTTTCAAATTACAGCCTCCTTCCATGCGTCAAATCGACTCCACTTCTAGGGAGCACATATTTTTAAAGCCTTAAACTCGGCCACAAGTTGCAAGAACAGTTAGAAACTGTTCAGATAAGACTATTTTTCTTAACCCTCTTGTAGCCTGAAATTTGCACTGTTTGACTACCTTTTGTTTTCATCGATGCTGAGATTTACTTTAGAGCATTGTACTGATACTGGCTTTTTTCTCATCTTAAAAAGTGAGTAGTTCTTATGACTAACTAACTATCGTCAGTACTTCGAATAAATTTGCAATATATTTGACCAATATTTTACAAATAACACCCAATTGTACTTCACACAATTACATACATTCATATTTTAAGCAGGTTCCCTTTGGGCCTATTGAATTTGTTTAAATTGAATTAAAAAAGAGAGAAGAACACACGCATCGACACTCAAACAAAATCGAATGGAATTCTCCTACACAAATTTATATGTAAATTCACAAAATTTATAAAATGACGACTTGAATGTGGGTGTGTATCGGATTCTTTCGCTCTCTCTCTCTCTCTCTCTCTCTCTCTCTCTTCATTTTCGTGCGAGGATATGTTGCTGTGTAATTCAATACATCAGACTCTCAGATACATACTCGTACGCATTCCCATATCTGCTACAAATTGTTAAATAGATTTTAACCATAATTTACTAAAAGCATGCGTTTCTATGAGAGCATGTGTGTATTGTGTTTATCTACGCACACATATGTATGTGAGCATCTGCTATGTGCGCATATTTTACATACACACAAACACTTGGCCATTTATAAAGTCTTCTATGAGTTGGTAAAAGTCCTTTTAGAAGGCTTCTTCGTTCATTACAATTATTTCTATATTTCTTTGCTTTTATTTTCGATATTTTTTGTTTTTGTTTTTTTTTGTTTTTTTGTTCGTACTAAAGATTTAAAATATTTATTCGAAAATGAATAAATTTTAGTCGATTTTGTTGGCTTTTTTCCATTTTATTTTTCTTTGTTATTGAACTTATTTTCATTTGAAATGCAAATATGTTTGTATCGTTTGTATAAGTCGTCTGTTAGTGTTATTGCAAATACTTATTGAAGGTCTTTTAGAGAATTTTGTTAATTCCTTTTTATATAAAAGATTTTAGGCTTTTTTATTTTTATATGTATTTTGTTATTCATTAGAGCATAGGTATACAAATATACACTTGCCTTTTCTTAGATATGCCTACACGTGTATATTAAGGAATTTTTGATTGTAATTACAGTGACAAAGAATATTCTAATAATAGTTATTGTAACAATTTGATATAACAGATTATTATACGATTTTTAATAGAATTACATTCAAATAATTGTAGCTTGATTGGCACGATTAACATAATTTTTGCACTGCATATCGATTGAATAATAAGTTTATTTTTTTTAAATGACAAAGATTTCACCTAAAAAAATTCTAAGAACATATTGAAACAAGAGTCAAAAAGATCATAACTTGGTGTAACTAGAAAAGTATTGTAATAATGTTAAGCAAAATGGTAAATAAATCAGTCATGTAAATTTCCATGTAAGTTTTCTTTAGTTTTGGGAACCGGCATAAAATTTTATGGAACCAAAAGTGAAATAGCAGTGGTTTGGCTGCAAGTAATGATTTTCTTTCTTATTTTCGAGAATTTCCGAAAAAAACATACGCGCCCTAACCACTATTAATTCGTACACCAAGGATTTTTTACAAAATCAACACTCAAGCCTATACATTTAGAAAAATAGTATTGACTGCGCCACAAAGGTTATATTTTCCAAAACGTTATTTTATTACCTTTAAACCAAAAAACAAAAACTTTTCGTAATAGGATAAGTGTTTTGAAAATACAAACTGAAGCCTAACTTCATTATTTTTACACAAAATTTCTTGACACTATTAAATTCGTACAGTAGCTACTTTTACTATTTAAAGTTGAGTTATGCCTCCCTTATTTTTTATTTTTATTACAGCAACTAGCCGCTTTAGCATTGTATTTATAAAAGTTTTGCAATCTTCAGGGGGTATTGAGTCCCACATATCCTGTATTTAAGCTTTTAACTCACTAACAGAACGTTTCTTTTCATGAGTGCCATAGACTTTTTATTGGGTTATGGTCTGGACTTGACGATGGCCAACCAAGACGCCATCTAACGTTTTTTTTCAACTAGTGCTTATTTCGTGAATGGTAACACTTAGCTCATGTCTGATTTGACAGATAATTAGTTTTATCCTTCCGCTGAACGAATATGGTTGTGTATACGCTTCGCTAAGTGGGCCTGCGTTCAACTTACAGAAGATGCCGATTTTGCCAAAAAAATCATCTTTTCAGATGAAGCTCATTTTGATCTTGGCGGGTATGTAAACAAGCAAAATTGTCGCATTTGGGGCACAGAAAACCCGCACACATACATTGAAAAGCCGATACACATAAGACGAGTCACTGTTTGGTGCGGATTTTGGTCCAGAGGCATAATTGAGCCATTTTTCTTTGAAAATGAGCAAGGAGTGGCCGTTACAGTCAATGGCGATCGTTATCGGGTCATGTTGAACGAATTTTTTTTACAAAAACTGAAGAGGAGGATATTAGCAACATTTGGTTTCAACAGGACGGCGCTACGTGCCAGACAGCCGAAGCTACACTCGATGTTTTGCGCCCTGTTTTTGAAGATCGCATTATCAGCCGCAGAGCTGATGTCGTTTGGCTACCTCGGAGCTGCGATTTGACACCGTTGGACTATCAAAGATAACTATTACGCCAACAAGCCAGAGACAACTGACGCTTTAAAGGACAATACAAGCCAGAGACAACTGACGCTTTAAAGGACAATATTCGTGAAGCCATTGGTGAAATACAGCTGCACACAATCGATAATGTGCTTAAACATTGGACCGATCGTGTAGGCTATTGCATGGCCAGCCGAGGCAGCCATTTGAATGAAATTATTTTCCGTTATTAACCGGAAGGATTGTACTTTCAAATAAAAAAAGAAATTTGGGAAAATACTCAGTAGTTTTTTTATAGCATTTTCAAAAAAAAAAAAAAAATGATTGGCGGACGCTTTATAAATAATGACACAAATTGTTAAGTTTTAGATTGTAAATGTACGTAATGAATTTAAAGAAAATAGGGCGCATTTGTCTATGAACTATGAATGAATCTATGTCAATACAATATTTTAAACATACACTTATGCGGTGGATAAAATCAAATAATTAAAATTTGAATTGCTTCATCATGCACCTTAGTCATCAGATTTAGTATACTCAGAGTAGAAAGTATGGCTTGGGATAGCACAGGATTTGCCATCGCTGAATGGCTGAAGTCAGTGGTTGATGACTATTTGAAGGAACTCGACAGTTCTCACTATAAATAAGCTCTTGAAGCTATTAAATTTGCTTGAAAGAGTGTATCAAGCTAAATTTAGAACCTAGCAAGATGGAGAAGTTTTGTAGAGAATTAAAAAATAAATATTTCTTTTTCTCTATTACCCTTTCTTGGGACCATGTTGCTTTCACAAAACATCTGAATTACTTTGCCTTTCTTCAGTAGACAAGATTCTGCATCGTTCAGCATGTAATCTAATCATAACAGAAAATGTCGTTAAATTTTAGCCTGTAGTCGACTCATAACAGACTATGTCGTTAAATTTCAGTTTGCTCTAGTATGGTGATATTACAACAGGGACGGCAAACCACTAGGTAACCCAATAAAACCAGGGTGGGTATTATATCGTAATTTTACTAACAAATACAAGATATTATCTAATTGAACGTAATTAAGAAGCAGCTATAAAACCTAAAAAAATCAAAAAAAAAAACATTAAAAAACCAATAAAATCCGATAGGCTGGGTTTGTTTTACAAATCCCATGTGGTGTTTTTTAAGTATTTCGTAGCTTATTTACAACAAAAATAAGTTCTTTGTTCGAATTGAAGAATCCGAGTTCGACTCCTAACATATCACTAAATTTTAACAAATTTGTTTCTAAATTTTTCGCTTTTGAGATCATAAGTTAATTTTTATATTCTAAGTGAATAGAAAATTGTTCTTTTCAACGATTTATACAAGAGAATTTTCTCGTAGAGCTCATCCCTTTGTAGTTGATTGTCCAGTAAATCGCACAACGCATTATGGGGAGAATTCGTTCTTTGGTCGCCCTATTCGATTGTGGAACAATCTTCCTGCGAATGTTTTTCCTGTCTCTTACGACATGAGCAAATTTAAATCGAACGTCCACCGACACTATTCTATCTATCCTCCTTCCCACAACCTATTTTCCTAGTACCAGCACAATGAGGTTATCCCCTTTTTTTTTATTGAAAAAAAATTGACAACCGTGAATGAATATGCAACAACAACATCAGCAGAACTGAACATGTGTTTTCGACCCCAGCTAGGGAAGTTCTTTATGTTGTGCATATTCATTTTCTAGAACATCAACTATTTAACTCACAGTTCCCAGAAATTGTATATTGTGATTACCAATTTCTATACAGCTAATGAAGTAGTCGAAGTGCTTTCATCACGTTCTTTCATTGTCATTCTCTTTATATCATTGCCTTGTTCTACCATCATACTCCCTCTGATAGGTACAACAACATTATGTCCATACCATTTAGTGGCATTACATTTTTTTTTCGTCACTCCTCTAGGGAGCATATTGGCTTTCCACAAAGTATATATTGCTTTGTTTCAGTTTCTTTCATCAATTTGATATTTTTAAGCTAAGTAGATTAGATGATTAATCCGCTGTAGCTTCCTCCATATGATTTTTTTTTGTGTGTGTAGTGGTGAAGAAAGTTGCTAATTGGTGATGATCTTTACTTTAGCATTGTAATTTTTTCTCAGTAGGTGGCGTGTTTTTCCTTATCATTCGTCTGATGTTTGTCATCATCGCCAGAGGTATGCGGAATGGTCAGGGGGCTTTTTCTTTATTTTTTTAAATGGTGTTGTCTGGAGGAAAGAAGTTGAAGCCTTGTTTTTTTATTATTATTATTGTTAAACATTCGAAACCACAATTAAATTTTTTCTTCGTCATGTCCTCTGCTGGGACTCGAGCCTGGGTCGTTTGTGTTATTATGCATGCGCTCTAACCACTACACCACGCCACCCCAAGTGTCATTACATAGTTGACATTAAATGGTGCACATGTAATGTAGCCGAGGTGGCTAAAGAGTTATAGCTCGCCGTAGCTCACGTTATATAGTTTTTTGTTCGACCTGGAGAATTAGAGTTCGACTCCAGTTCACTATAACGTGAACTTTTTATTTTTGAGGTGATCAAATTTTGAAGCCGATTTTATATTGTAACTAAGATTCATCGATGGAAATATCTAAGTGATAGTGCAGCCTAAATACGCCGTCGGGCAAATATAACTTTGGCTTCTATAGCTCGTGTGTAACTTTCAATCACTGAAGTGAAATTACTCGGTCAACGATTAACCATAATTTCTAATGCAATAAAGTTGCAATTAATAGAAAAAGTGAAGCAATAAATTTGTTTATCAGTCTGAAAAAGATACAAGTTTTCTTTTCAATGCAAAATAAATAATAAATATTCGGTTATTGAGCAGAAACCATTTATTCCATTTACACACCGATGTAATACTTTTGAAATAATTTCTGAAAAATATAATCCTTTTTAAATATTTATTTTTCATAAATCGTAATTTATTTATTTAAGTCTTGTTAGACACGTTCGCTCATGTTATATTCCTCTTATCCTATGTTCCCACCCTCAGTCAATAAATTCTTTTATAATTCAAGGTTTTTCTACTCAATGTTGCCATTTTTTCAATCATACTTTTGGTATCTTTATATCCCTTCATATTTTTATTTTTCATATTTTTTTTTCTTCTTCTTTTACTCGTATATAAATAAAAAAGGATAACAAAACTTTGTACAAAATATGTATTTTGTTGTAGTTGTTTATTTCGATGCGCATTTTTAATATCATATTGTTTGGAATTGTTTTTGTTTTTTTTTTGTTCTCATTTTTCATTTTATTCCTCTTATCTTTACACTTAAATAACCAGCATTATTATGTATCTCTTCTATATAAAATATACTATAATTCGTTTTTCTCTCATTCTTAATAATTTTGTTTTTTGTTATTGTTGTATTTGCAGATAATGAATTATATTCGGGCACAGTGGCTGATTTCAGTGGCAGTGATCCGATTATCTATAGAGAACCATTACAAACGGAGCAATACGATAGCTTAAGTCTTAATGGTGAGTATCAGTTGTTGTTCAGCTTAAATTTGTTTTTTTTTTCCTCCATTTTTTTGAATGCCTTGTAAAGGGTCTTTCATTAAATGCTTCTTATCTTTAAATTTAAAGCAAGGATGTGACTGTCAGATGTCATATAAATATTATTTTCGTTTTAAAGGCCTATCGATGCTATTATGCATAAAATATAAGTTCGTGCAAGTGTCCGTCGCGGCTTTCTATCTGGCACTCATCCGACATGTGCAATTTTCCATGACTGTAGAACAACTCAGTCTCAATCCGAGTGGATTGCATTTCATAGACCTGTGAGTCACGAAAACCCCACAAGAAAAAAACTAATGGGTTTAAATTGCATGATCTTGGTGGCCAGTTCACATTACCTCCACGTGAGATAATATGATCATCTCAAATCGTTTGTGTAGAATGTCCAATTTGACATATGAATGCTGTGTGGCGCATTGCACTGTCATGTTGAAACCACACGTTGCACAGTGTGTGTCCCATAGAAAAAAATTAAAAAGGTCACTAATCACGCATATTGATAAAATTTACATTTTTGAAAGCTATTATCGGCTGAGTGTAATGCTGAACTATTTTTTCTCGGTTATTTCTCTATATTATCGCAAGAGTTACCGCACTCTTAACTAATTTATAATAAAAGATACTACGTAAAAATTGGATTTTAGGCACTTCAGAAAATAGCTGTAAAAACTCCTTTTATTTAAGAAATTTGTAAAACTTTGGTATTTTAATTACTCTGCAATATTATAAGCAAAATAGAAAGAAAAAGTTTTAAATTTTGTTTATTCCAGAATTTTTTTTACTGCTTTGAAAAACGCACTTATTTTAAAAAACTTTAAATTTAGTAAACTTTGAAGGAGTATTAAAAAATAAAATGTAAGGAAATGTATATTTTTTATATCTATTTTTGAAACAATATAAAGGGTCCACCAAAATAATATTATTTTATTTTTTTTGAAAACACTGCGCAAAACATCAGGTGTAGCTTCGGCTGTGTGGCACGTAGAAACCAAATGTCCTGTTGAAACCAAATGTTGCTAATCTCCTCCTCTTCAATTTTTGTGAACAAAAATTCCTTCAACATGGCCCGATAACGATCGCCATTGACTGTAACGGCCACTCCTTGCTAAATTTCGAAGAAAAATGGCCCAATTATGCCTCTGGACCAAAATCCGCACCAAAAAGTGACTCGTCTTGGGTGTATCGGCTTTTCAATGTATGCGAGTGGGTTTTCTGTGCCCCAAATGCGACAATTTTGCTTGTTTACATACCCGCCAAGATCAAAATGAGCTTCATCTGAAAAGAAGATTTTTTTTCGGCAAAATCGGTATCTTCTGTAAGTCGATCGCAGGCCCACTTAGCGTAGCGAAAAAAGCGTATACACAACCATATTTGTTCAACGGAAGAATAAAACTAATTATCTGTCAAATCAGACATGAGCTAAGTGTTACCATTCACGAAATAAGCACTAGTTGAAAAAAAACGTTAGATGGCGGAGCCTTTATATATGGGAGGTGGGCGTATCCGTTGTCCTATTTTGTTAAAATCTTGCATAGATCTATATTTTGTCCTAATAATTGTCTATACGATATTTTATTTATCTGTGACAACTCCTTCTATTTTTGTCTATTCGCTCTTTAGGATCGACGCACTCTGCCTCGTTGTTGTAGATATCACAACAATTGTGGCCAAAAGAAGTTGGTTATCATTGAATATCGCCGCCAGCTCAGTACCTATTCGTTGGACGCTCTAGGATCTAATGTGCATTTATATCGCTTAAAATTCGACAATTTTGTTGCTGAAGATAATTTTTTTGTGAAAATTAGGGTCAGTTTACAATTGCTTCCAGATCCATTCAGGTAATACACATTTCTGTCTATGGATTTTTATAGTCCATTTGGATTTTCGAAATCAAAGAACTTAAAGAGATGGAACACCGAAGGGCTCTTCGCTAGGAGGGCTAAACAGTTCTGGCACAATCAACCAAGTTGTAGGAATTCAAGGTTAGTCATGCCGATCATCTGTAATCAAAGTTCATCTTCCCATCTCTCTACGAGCACATCTAAACTGAGGATGGCTACTGGTCTTTTTACTAGCCAGTGCGACATACGTTCAATGGGACGAAAATATCAACGATTTTTATAGACTGCGTGAGGATGAAAAGGAAATAGAGCTACATCGTGTAACTATTGTGACACTGCTATATGCTTTCTGCCTTACGATTCAAGCTCTTAACTTCCTTTCGTAAATAGAGTCTACCACTATTCTCCAGTTTCAGAAGTTCCTTAACAATAAAGCTTTCAAAACCGAGTCAAATGACCAGTTTTAAGTTTTTTAGAATTTTTTGTAAATAGTATTCTAATTTCGTAATCTGCACTTACTACTCTTATTTAAAAATACATTAAATATATTGCCAGTACTTACTCCTCTCTTATCAATTATTTAACAAGAAATCTGCGTATGTAACTTCCTCTAACTACAGCAGTGGATCACTTGACCCGCTATGGTAGGAATAGGTATTCATGCTGTAACGGTAGGCTTAATGTTAAATCGCTCTGGAATGCTAATTAACCAGCAACCATGGCGTTTTCAAACCTTCCTCTCTTGTTGGACTTGCCGCTACATGTCGGCTGTTCTCTTTTCATTTTCTCACGTTTTGCTTTCCAATCTCTATAGATATCTATTTCATTTTCTTTCTATATGGTGGGCTATTTAAAAGTTTGAATTCAAAAATACAATAAAACAAAAAAGGTTTGAAATTTTGCCAAATTAGAAATGAAATATTATTTCATTCATATAGCTGCCGTGTCCGACCTTACAGTACCTCATTCGATCGGACCAATTTTCGGGAACTTTTTCAAGTGTATGGCGTCGTATCTCGACAATGGCAATTCGAATGTTGGCCTTCAAATGCTCAATTTTTTCTGGTTTGTCGGCATAACACTTGTCTTTAACGGCGCTCAAAAAATAGTCCAATGGTGTCAAATCGCAGCTTCTTGGCCGTCACCATTTCGGCTAATTAAACGACCATCAAGCGTTTGACGCAATAAATTAGTTGCACCATTCTGTTGAAACCAAACATCGTTCACATTAATACGATGAAGAGCGGGAGCAAAAATTCGGTTATCATGGTGCGATAAGTTCTCCATTGCCCGTAATGTTTGTCTCCTCATTTTCAAAGAAATATGGGCCAAACTCGACCAAACAGTTATTCGTATGGGTGCATTGGCTTCTATAAGACCACGTTTGGGTTTTCTGGGCCACAAATACGGCTGTTTTCAGAAAGAAGATTTTAAATGATGATAAGTTTCCAATAAATCCAACGTTGCTTAAGCGTAAATCGGTTCATTTCGTTCAGTGGAGATAATATACTGAATTTTGTGACAGAATAGAATGACATAAGTATTGCCAGATTCGAAATAACCGCTGGTTTAAATTTACAACGATAGATGGCCCACAGTATACATTATGTACACAATGGATAACATGGTCTTTAAGTGTTATAACCATCGCTTTCTGCCAGTGGTTGCGCATCCTGTAACCTACATTCAAATTTTGGGTAAATTGAATAGTGTATTATCATAAACTTCGCCAAGTTGTAGCTTACGGAAGCAAAATTCTTGTGAGCGGAGCGATGAATGCTCTTGCACACTTTAACAGTCAGCGGCGATGTTTTCGGCAGATTATGCGTTTCGTCGTCATGCGAGTAATTGTTTACTAAATCCATAGACTTCAATTTGTGTGTCACACACACCGGTTGGACGGTTATAGCTGTATACGTCATTGGTGATTTGGCAAAACAAACTTAATAAAACCCCAATTCGAAAATTTTAGCTTCAACTACACGGGTGCTAAAAACTGTCAAAGTCAGGAGGTCCGTATTCGAAGACACGTTAGTCCGCCAGTATTTTTGTACTTATACATAAGCCTAAAAATATGCTTGGCTTGTTTTTCTTTTAATATATTATAATATTAAATATTATTATTTATAGTATATAATAAGAATTGAATACAATTTTTAAGACTTCTTTGGGCAAATAAAGTGGAATTTTTTTTCTTACTTTCAAAAGTCCTTGTCTGCCACTTGTATTTGTATTACTTTTTGTGTTTTAAGTGGAAATATAAACACTTCATATAACAAATCCATCATTGTCATCAATTTTCTTTTCCACTACAAGTGGTGAGTGAAAAATATCTCTCTCGTTTTAATGCCAAGCCCTACTATATATACTTCACTAGTAACACTTTATGTGGAAAGGCTTTCAGTCACTGTCAAAGAAAAGTTTTAAATTTCAAATTTAGAAATACAGAAGAAAAAAAAATTTAAAAAAAAATACAAAAATAATAACAATAATGTTACAATAACTAAATATGTATAAATAGAAAAGACTAGAGAGTAAATTGACTGAATGAAAGTAGACATACGCACATATATACATCTAGATAAATAGTTAAGAATAGAAACAGATACAAAAAATATACACAAACACAAATACAAACACAAACATTTGTTTCATGCCACATTTAAGAAATTGACAACTTTATTTATAAAATTCTATCATCCAACTAGCTTGGCTTGTAAAAAAAAGGATTGTTTATCCTGACTTCAGTCACAACAGAACACAACACAGAAATAGACAAATCGAGTCAATATTTTTCTATGATTATGACAACTAAACAAATAGTCAAATATTTATATCATAACATATCATATCATATCATATCATCATACAAATACAATATTTTATTTGTTTGGTTGTTATTTTCTTATCATTTATAAACTGAAAGCAATGAATTGTTTTTTCCTTTTTTTTTTTGATGAATTTTAAGAAACAAGTTTAGTTTTTAACAATAAATGCTTCTCTTTTGAATAATAAAGATGTCAAAATACAAATAAATTTAAACAAATAAGTATTTTAAATTAAGAAGCACGCACAATGCATGCAATAGTTGTTTAAAAGTCTGTTTACAAAATAAAATTATATGATTTTAGATTTTTTCTTTCAAAAGGTAAAATTGCTTGAAATTAAACAACAAAACTGACAATATAATTCTTTTATATCCACAAACATATGTACATATTGTACATACATACTAATATAGATACATAGCAGCAATAGAAAAATACATTTTTTTATTATTTTAAACGGTTTTTTACAGTTACAGAAGTTTAAGTCGAAATAAAACAAAGAAATCTATTTTTAAAATCAATGCAACGGTCTTTGTTGGATAGAACATTTTATGACATTACCGTTTAAATATGATTTCGGCCATGTTGCCGTCACGGCTGACACGTATAAAACGCCATCTGGAACATAAGTTTTTACAAACTTTTCACAGCCGTATTTCGTCAATAACTCTATCTCTAGTTTATGTTACGTCGATAACATAAGTGACTTAACATAACCTCAAAGAAAGTAATCTAATGGGTTTAAATCACACGATTTTGGTGGCCAATTAATTGGACTATTACGTGAAATTGCTCTTTCATTAAAAGCTTCTTCGAGTGAATCAATTCTATCTCGATCCTGTTGCAACCAGCTAATTGACTTACAAACAAATTTCTATTCATGCCCCTATATCGTCCACCGGTGACAGTAACAATCTGACCATCATCGTTTTTGAAATCATATGGACCAATGACACCACCAGCGCATAAAGTACACCGAAAGATAATATTCTGTGGATGTAATAGTGTTTCGAAAAAAGCTCTCTAAATGCTACAATTCTGTTTATCTACGTACCCATTCAACCAAATCGGAGAACAAAATATTGAATGAAAATTCAATATCAATATCGATCAATTAGATCTTCAGCCCATTCACTGAATTAGACGGCTCATACGATGATTGCTTTGCTTTAATTCTTGCACAAGTTAAATCTTGAAAGCTTTTAAGCCAAGATACTTTCATAAAATCTTCCATAAAACGGAAAGACACAGCAACAGTTGTTGAGAACGGCTACGAGTTGATTGAGATGAATCTTCAATGCTTCCCTTTACAGTGGTTACAGCTTCTTCAGTGCGCACTGTTTAGCGTCACACGGGATGCACATTATGAGTAAAGGTAAACGTAGTCCGAAAACGACCCATTGTTGTTCAAATTAGCCGCTCTAAAGGGCGATTATGTACGCCATAAAATGGACAAAAAGTAAAATAAGTTTGACGAATAGAAACATTTATTTGATAGAAAAACAACTTTAACAATTTAAAGCGTTGCTCTGGTGTAAGTCTATCCGTAAGGAAATGTCAAATCAAACTCAACAAAAATCAATTATCAGCTGTTAAATGGGTTGCCAACTTAAAGTTATGAACCTCTAAAAAAACACCTGATATAATTTATCCAACTCGCGTTAAAACATATGGCGCCAACAACAACATCCACCATCTAACATGATTTCGTGGGGTTGATCTTAGTTCATGCCAGGATCCGCCGATTACCCTCATTTCATTTTCGGTTAAGCGATACCAGGTTATACGAGGTTTGTCAGCTTTTGGTGAAAAGAATTCGCTTGTCCACGTTGTCATCGTTTTATGGAAGAGTGTGGCTAATCCACTGCCATTTTCTTTTGTGATTTTCCGTTAACAACAGAAATAATAGCGGGTTTATAATAGCAGATCCCCTTTTGAGATTGTCGCGGCCAAAATATTCAATGTATTCTTCTCAATCATTGGTTGACAAAAGCTTGCAGCTGCTGGGTAATGGTACTAGTTATTGACTTGTTTTTTGCTCTGCCGTATTGCAGTCAGTATACCAAAAATGTTGAATTTATTATTCTGCCCGCAATATTTAAATCTGATTCTCCTCTCTCGTCTATCTCACATTCCGGTTGGCAGAAGTTGGGAACATGATCATATTGTAATATGTGGCGCTGAACAAACGACCCCTAAAGAAAGAGCCTTAGTTTTGCCTGAGTTTATCTTGAGACCCATATTTTGTAACCTAGAACCCTCTGTTTAAGAACAAAAAGCCTATTGGCGAACATATATATTTGTTGTTAAATTTTTACCTTTTAAAAACGTGTATTTATGAGTTCGTAGATTGTATCTTTAGATTGTATCCTTAGTATTTGTTGTTGGTTTTTATTGTCTGTTACTTGTTTTTTCCTGCTTAATTATTGTTGTTGCTGTTCTATTTTTATTTACCTACTTTCTTCTATTACTTGTTGTTGTCGATTTAGTTATTTGTAAACAACACCTATACATAGTTGTTTTTGTGGCGCTTGTTTATTTATTTTAGCAATGTAATAAACGCAGAGATGCCCAACCTTATTTTCGTAACAATATATTATCTACGTATGCCATATAATTAAGGAATTTGTTGCCGATCTGCCATTGAATTCTCTGGCTTAGATTTTCTCTTGCACTATGAACATCCTCCGCCACTACAATGAATAGTAGAGGTGACAGTATGCACCCCTGACGTACACCACTTTTAACCGTAAATGGGTCAGAAAGTTTTCCTTTGCGAAGGTTGAAATATCTAGCTTTGTCATAACTTTCCCTAATTAGAGATACAAGTTTTTTTGGTATAGCCCTGCATCGTAGTGCTAACCATACTGCGTAGTGGTTAATGCTGTCTAATGCTTTCTTAAAGTCGGTAAAGAAAAAATAAAGATTATAGTTGATGTTAAGCACAGCTCAATGTGTATTCTCAAGTGTTTAGTACGGTCTGCGCGGGTATATTCTTAGTGTTCATTTATGCAGTTGTGGATAGTAGTAGTCAGTTTTGGAATAGTTGACAGAACACATGCTTCAATTTTTCAAATCCACTTTTCTTAGCTATCTTAACAATGAGACTATCCTTCCATTTTTCTAGCAAATATTCTATTTCCCACTTTTGGGTGATAAGTTTGTGCAAAAGTTCAGCCATTAGGTAGTCAAACATACATATATGCATACCTTCTCGGGGACACCAATCTGTACCAAACGAGAGAGAGATTTTTCAGTCACCACATAGAGTAAAAAAGAAAATTGATGACAATGATGGATTTGTTATATGAAGTGTTTATACTTCCACTTAGAACACAAAAAGTAATACAAATACAAGTAACAGACAAGGACTTTTGAAAGCAAGACAAAAAAAAAAATACCACCTTATTTGGTAGTTACCTTATGACTGAAATTATCTCCGAAACACTTGGTGGCTTGGTTCTGATTGTCGATTTCAAGATGTGAAGTTGAGAGAGTCAGTTATATTGTTCGGAACAATGCAGAAATGCTTCATCCATCTGGAGTTGTGCTCCCTTAAAAATAAGAACTTATTCCCTAACCTAATGGTAATGGTATGAAGTCCTTAACATGGAAGCGCTATTTATATTTAAAATTATCCAGTTTTTAATAGTGATATACCAATAATACTGAACTTAAATGAAACCTATTTAGTCGACATCTAAAAAAATGCGTGAATATACGTATAATTTCTGTAATTTTAAAATCTAAATTAAAATGGTCTCATATATCAAACTTATAACATTAGAAATAAATTTATTATTGTAACTGGTTATGTTACATTTTTTAAATATTAAAATTCATATCGACACCTGAAAGCATAACTGTCGTAAACAGCAAATTACAAAATCGTAAACCGTGAGGAGTATGGAAAAATTTACACCAAAATCTAATTGCAATATCCTCAAAACTACGATGTGGTTCTAACGAGTGTTGCTAAATACCCCCACTGATTAATCACACAGTGGATTGAAGTTTTTGATGGCTATCTACCACCACATAGTCTGTTGTCCAAATAGGAAGAAAATGTACTTCGAGGTC
Organism: Wohlfahrtia magnifica; assembly: GCA_023159175.1. Lineage (NCBI taxonomy): Eukaryota > Metazoa > Arthropoda > Insecta > Diptera > Sarcophagidae > Wohlfahrtia > Wohlfahrtia magnifica. The sequence continues at coordinate 855,835 of JAKWBJ010000061.1, forward strand.
TGAACTTGGTCTCAATACGACTAATTATAGAAAGGATAACTGAAAACCGGGTTTTCCTAAAGTATTGGCTATGATTTTTATTTAAACAAGGGTTTTATTGAGTTTTGACTATTTAAAGATTAATTCGGTCCGTTTTTTTAGCTCAAAAAAGATATTGAATTAAGAAATTTATTAAAATACAAATTTATCAAATCACTGCTTACATCTTTTCCACACCTCTGAGCCAATTTCTAAACCCCATATCAGCAAAATTTCTCGTCTTTTGGGGCGATCCAACTTTGAAGCCGATTTTATATATCTTCAAACAAAATGGTTCTGTGACATGCCAGCGGATAATCAAAAGGAGCAATGTTTGGATAATACGGCGGGTGTGTCATTAGATCGTTTCTGGCAACTTTTGCGACTTAACGCCGAGCTTTGTCATGCGAAAAAATAACTTAATCATGTCCGTCTTCATAGTCCAGCCGTTTTTCTCATAATGCACGGATCAAACGAAGTAATTGCTGTCTGTTCCTATTATCGCGTTTTAACAGCTTGATACGACTAAGAGTGCAGATTTGCAATATGTATGTACTAATACACAAAAAATTTTGCCGACTTGAACGAAATTTGGAAGCGTTGTTTTTTTTTTAATCCGGGTTATTGTCAAAACTACTTAAAACGCAGTGAAGTTCAAGTCCGCAACAGAGCTTTAGCTAGTACTGAATATCTAAGCACAGAAATACTATTTCATGCAGACATTTTTCCTCTATATTTCGTCTCACATAACTATTTCATGCAGACATTTTTCCTCTATATTTCGTCTCACATACATAATAAAAAACTTGTGCGTTATAAACCAATTTCAATTAAATTTGTTTCGATGGCAGATATAGACTTATTGGAGTCAAATTCCTGTCCAATCCTAATAAACTCTAATGACCAGTAGTATGAAATATGATCTAAATTAATAAGCCTTGTCTCTAGATGCAAAGAAAAGTTACTCGTCTTAAGTTTCGCTAAAGTATCTTTCAGGCCTTTTAAAGTATAAAGACGCATAGATATAAGCATTGATAACACTGCACAGCAATATGACAACTTTCATCTAATTGTCTGATTTGTCGTCGCTGATTTCAAATACACCGTCAGTTTTTTTGGGACGGCTCTTGCTTACGCGATATAGCTTTAACGAAAAAATCGCTGTGTTAGTGTGTTCATTTGCTTGTAATTAAGAAAATTTTAAGTTTTTTAAGATAATTTGATATGGCATCGCCCAGAAGAGTTTGTATCAATGGTTTAAATCATTTTTTTTCATTTCCGGAAAGTATATTGTTACGTTTTTACCTTTTAAAAAACGTGTATTTATGAGTACGTAGATTGTAGTTAAAATAAAATAAATCTTGGCTTAGTTCTTAACTAAAAATCTTTTATTCAACACAGTTTTGTGCACCACTGCTTGTAACTTTTTTATAAGCAATAATAATTTTTATTCTTAATTACTCATTCTGTTTACAACTTTGTAAGCAACAACAACAAGATCTTTCTACTTAAAGATCCAACCCGATCGTAGTTGTAACTTCGGTTCGATAACAACCTCTTCAACCAGAGCTTAACCAAACTAAACTCTCTTACACTGAGTTCAAACCAATAACACGTCACTGAGTTTACACCAAAGAAAGTGTTGTTGTTCGCATTGATGTGTGCTTTTCATATGGCTGAGTAAACAACGCATCGAAAGCTCTCGAACCTCTCGATATTTCAGGTAGATTCCATTTCTTTCTTTAATTTTCTTTTTAGTTCTCATGTAGCCGTGCGAATGTAAACATTTACTTCTTTCAGCTCTTAGTATTTGTTGCTGCTTGTTTTCTTTTCTGTTAATTTTTGTTGTTGTCGCTCTATTTTTATTTACTTAATTTCTGCTAATGTTTGTTTTTATCGATCTGGTTATTTGTATACAGCACGTATAGTTGTTCCTGTAGCTTTTGTTTACTTATTTTAGCGATGTAACAAATGACAGTGATTCCCAAACTTAACTTTCGTAACAATATATGTAAAGAATACAATTTGAATGTGATAGCGTTTCCGATTGAGGCCTATAAAAATTACTTTGTGGACAAACAAGAAAAGAAATAGCTTAAGATACGAAACCGCTATGATCTGGAACAAGCATAACTGGCATTAACCAAAAAAATCGAGCCAAATAGGAATATCCTTCCTTCGGTCGGCACATAGTTTTTGAGTGTTTTGAGCCCTAAAATATCACTTGAACCTCAATCTGATGCTTTACAGGAGGCGAAAACTGACAGTAGTGATAGTGACTTTGAACGTGACCTGAAAGCGCCAAAACTATTCAACCTAGATGACTTAAACGACCTTGTCAGAAATCTTGGTCTGTCCAAGGCTGCTTCATAAATTTTGGCTTCTAAGCTAAAAGAAAGAACCTTAGTAACAAACAAAAAAAACGAAATAAAAAAAGTTTAGAATTGTCTCAACACGTCGAACATTTGATGAATAACTTTCAAAGGCTTGGGGCATCAAGTTACACTTTCTTCATAACCACCTGGACTGTTTTCCTGTCAGTCTTGTGGATCTTAGTGAAGAACAGGGCGAGCATTCGGAATAGCTCTCTGCCTTCAGCTTTACCAAGGAACTCATATAAGAAAAAGTTTTTTTTTATTATAAGAATTAAATGAATTAAAATTATTTCTTAATTTATAGTGTTTTACTAAAAAAAAAGAACATCAGTGTCATATTTTTTTAACTAGAGCTGATACAGAAATTTCAATAACGAAATTAAAATCGTTATCGAAAACTGGATTAAGATCATGTAAGCGATCGATTTGATTCGAAAAGTAATTGTAAATCAGTAAATCCAGTCCAAAGCAGGTGTTTGAGTCTGCCCTACAGATATCAGCACAAGTCTTCTATTATAAAATGTAGAAAAAAAAAATTTACATTTTCTCTAATCTGAATTTAAGGTGACGATATATTATTGATTTATTTTTAATTTTAAATGTTTCAAAATATTTGCAACATAAATGTTTAATAAAATACTATCAAATAATTGCAGAAATATTTTTAAAGGGTCAATATATGCCAGAGTTCATTTACAGGACATTAAAGTACGCTATTTACTTCTACTATCACTTACTAATTTAAAACGCTTCTATTTCTGGTTCACTCTGTCTACATGAATAAAAAAGAATTCTAATAAATAAACATGTGACACCGCAATATTCTATTAAATTTATTTATTTGTTATATTTTGTTATTTGGTTAACCAACCATCAAATAAATCAAAATTATTACTAATAATTAGATAAATATTGCATAATAGTCACCATTCATAGGCATAAAGGCAGCAGACATAATGTATTGTGGGTAGAACATAAATGTATGTGTGATGGTATGTGAATAGAAAAAAAATCTCGTTATTTTAGTCATAAATTAAATTAATCATTATGTTTGTATTGATTGGCAACAAAAAAATGAAAAAAATATATCAATAAAAGCCAATTGTTAAAAGCAGAGAGTCTTAAACTGTGCAAGCTTAAGATCATGTCACATTTGCTGACTGTTTGGCTATAGATCAAGAGCAACAAAAAAATTTTTACAATCATCTTGATACCGGTCTCCTGTAAAACGTCTATCAGTAAATTAACTGAATTTCCTTACCTCACATGTTTGTACAGATTTGTAAACTGCACAATTTTTAGGCTTTTCTTTTTAACGATAACTTTCACAGATGTCGTAATAAAGACGATGAAAAATTAAAATATTTTCACCTATTGCATCACTGTCCTGCAGCGGCCCTAAAATCTATAAGAAAACCATATGTTAATTTAGTGTTTTACGAGGGGTACTAAAATCTGGAAACACCATAATAAAATTGCAGAGATTTGTAAACTGCACAATTTTTAGGCTTTTCTTTTTAACGATAACTTTCACAGATGTCGTAATAAAGACGATGAAGAATTAAAATATTTTCACCTATTGCATCACTGTCCTGCAGCGGCCCTAAAATCTATAAGAAAACCATATGTTAATTTAGTGTTTTACGAGGGGTACTAAAATCTGGAAACACCATAATAAAATTGGACATTTTTAGCATAAACATACTAAACACGTTTTGATGTACAAGTGCAAGTTTTACTTACAGAGAGAAAATCAATTTGTCCAAAAAATTGAAATTTTGGGAGAAGGTTTTCGTTGCCTTATTTTTCACAGCTTTCGACGCGTAGTATCACAACAGGAATGTCTCGATGAACTGAGATCTTTGGCGATAAAGCATCAACAAAAACCACAGTATATCGCTGGTATAGTGAATTCAACCGTGTTCAGTCGCCAAGGAATTACGTGAAGGTTATCCAATATATGTTGTTGTGCCACGAAACATCGATGCAGTGCGTGGACTGATAATACAAGAGCGTCATGTGACATATTGTGAGATAGAGATGATTAGTCATTGCATAGGATTTTTCATGAACACTTAGTTGTAAAAAAAAGGCTCGCGTCGATTGGTGTAAGGAAATGATTGAAAATTTCGACCGTGGTGCTTCAAAAGACATGTATAAAATCATGACAGGTGACGAATCACAGATATACATGTGTATGAGTTGGAAACAAAACAGCAATTGACCGTGTGGGAGACGAGCTTAATGCAACAAAAGTTGTTCGTGGAAAAAGCAAAGCTAAGCAAATGGTCGCCTGTTACTGCGGCCGAATGGGTCATGTGGCCACTGTTTCGCTTGAGCAACATAGGACGGTCAATTAAGACCATGTGTTTGACGGAAGTCTTCGAAGAAATTCGTAAAACCAACCGCCGAAGACGAATCATTCTCCACCATGACAACGTGAACTCTCACATATCGCGTCAAACAAGTTAATTTTTGTGTAAATAAAACATCGAACTAATGTCTCATCCTCGTTTCAGTACCAATTTGGCATACAATGACTTCTTCTTGTTCCCGAATATCAAAAGTAACAGCGTGGTCAACAATTTACGAGTGCCGAAAAAGCAGTTGAAGTGTACAGAACCATGTTTTGGAGATGTCTCAAAAGGACTGGAAAAACTGTTTTGAGAAATGGTTTGAACGAATGCAAAAGTGTATTGATCATCAAGAAGATTATTTTGAAAAAACAATAAAGCCATTTTCATTAAAAATGTTTATTTTTTATTTACTATTCCCGAAATATAAATAGTTCTCCTTATATATAGGAACAAAGCTTCTTTATTTGTGCAACTTTAAATTTAACTTTTTATTTATCTTAATTACAAAACAAACAATGCTGTACCATCTGGGACGGTCATTATTTGATACGGTAAGGTTACAAACTGTATTGTTTTGATCGGTTACAACATGATCTGGATCGGTTATGACCAGATGAGTGATTGTCTGAAACGGTTGCAATCAGACACTGTATTGTCTGGAAAGAATACAATCAGGTGCTAGATTGTATGAAACGGCTTACAATTAAATGCGGGCTTGTCTAGAAAAGTTACATATATGGGCTAAATTGTTAGGTACGGAACTGTCTATAACTGTTACGATAAGATGCGGGAATGTCTGAAACGGTTACAATCAAGCACTGTATTGCCTGAAGCGGTTACAATCAGATGCGAGATTATCTAAAACGTGGCAAATCACAAATTGCATTGTCTGGAGCGGTTACAACGAGGTGTTGTATTGTCTGGAACAGTTACAATAAGGTACGGGATCATCTTGAACAATTACAATCAGATACTAGATTGTATAGAACTGTAACTATTAGATGCGAGATTGTATGAAATGGTTTTAATCAGGCATTGTATTGTCCGGAACGTTACAATCAGATGTAGGTTTGCCTAGAAAGCTTACAATCTGGCACTGTATTGTCTAGAATGAGAGTTGTGCTGTGGACAGAATTTAAAATGGTCAGCTTGTATAAGTACGATTATAAAAGAAATATGGAAGCTCTTATAATTACTGGTAAGAGAAGGGTGAACTCTTCGATCCTTTTATGTGAGTAGCGATGCCATACGAGTAAAGAGCACATATTCTCTTTTTTACAAAATGCATTCTAAATATATGAAAAAATCCTCAAAAGTGATCTTTATAGTACACGTATCGGCTTTTCAATGTATGCGTGCGGGTTTTCTGTGCCCCAAATGCGACGATTTTGCTTGTTCACATACCCGCCAAGATCAAAATGAGCTTCATCTGAAAAGATGATTTTTTTGGCAAAATCTACATCTTCTGTAAGTCGATCGCAGGCCCACTTAGCGAAGTTGTTCAAGCGTATACACAACCATATTCGTTCAGCGGAAGGATAAAACTAATTATCTGTCAAATCAGACATGAGCTAAGTGTTACCATTCACGAAATAAGCACCAGTTGAAAAAAAAAACGTTAGATGGCGGACCCATCTACCACCCATTGATTGGCTTCAGATGACGTAAAAATTGATAATAAGTCTAATACTACTCTGAAAAAGTATTGGAAGATCCTATTAAGTTGGATAATTCCCTTCAGACAGCTGATTAATTGTTGTGATTGACTTAAAAACGATGCGGTTCGAAGGATTGTATGAAACAGTTTGATACAATATGGTCTTTCTTAGGTCGAACGCCGATTTATAAAAATTTAATAATATGAGAAACTAAACTCTTATTATACTTTTATAGAAATTATATTTTTCTTTTCAATTCACCTATGCTGGCCCGTAAAATACGACATTTCTAAACGTAATTCGTTTCAGCAGCCGAACAAGCGCTGCATTGGTTTCGAAACCGATGTTTTTCGAAAGACCAACTAAATCATTTTTACGCTACGGCATGATTTTAATTGTTTTTATACAATTTGAGAAATAGTACTCTGTCTTGCATTTAGGTTAAGAATCCCTGCTTTTGGTACAATAATTTGTCCTAAACAATTATAAAAACTCGTATACACATTAGATTGAAAATTTTTTTATTATCACTTTAACCATCACTTCCAATGTAATCCTTCAGCAGCTTCTGTTATTAATGTTATAGTTATGCGATATGCATTCGATAATATAATGAAATATATATCTTCCTTTTTGTTAAGAAAACTCATAAATATATATTTTTTCTTTTTTATCTTTTTTTGCAGCACCAAATTTTGTCAGCTCCTTTACCCAGGGCGATTTTGTATATTTTTTGTTTCGTGAAACCGCCGTGGAATATATAAATTGTGGCAAAGTAAGTAATAAAAAATGTGTTTGAATAAGTGAAAAAAAAAACGAAAAAAAAAACGAAAAAATAAAACCAAAATCCTTATAAATAGAAAAGTAATAACGCATTTGTCCTTGTCCGCAAAACAAATGAAGGGGATCGTTTAATATGTTATTTCTCCTTTTGGGTCTCCATTTTGAGACCATATTTTATTTGTATAATATTTTTTGTAGACATTAAAAAAAGAAAGGAAAAAGTCATAATTAAAAAATATAAATGATGGCAATACATAAAACGTGTTTTTTTTTTTTTTTTTTTTTTTTTGAAAGGTCATGGCGATTAAAGGGAAAATAAATATAATTTTTAATAAAAGGGTTTTATATTTAAATAAACCTGTAAGCTTAGCCATAAATAAGTGAATATTTTACGAGGCAGTAAAAAATAAAAATTATATTATAAAACAAATGACATCTTATGCCTCAATGGACATTTTCTATTAATAAGTAAAATGAAGAAAAGCTAAGAAATAAAAAAATTCACTCTAAAATTGCACTTAAAATCAATTTGATTTTAGGGGTAAAAAGTTACGAAGTTATGTCTATCAAATTTGATTTTGAAAGGACCTAACATGCAATATAACCAACACATTTTAAAGAAAGTGAAAGTTTATATGGAAACCATGGAGTCGTTTATGACTTAAAACAACCTTTCCTCAGAATAGGCGTTACTTTCAATGATGACCTACTTGTTTTAATCAAATGTCTTAATAAGCAATCAGCCATATCTTCAAAATAAGAACAGAAAATAGTTGCATAGGTTTTTGATGTATTTTAATCCGAAAAATTAAATACTTCGAAAGCAATTCGCTTTCGTAAAAAGTACTATATTATACAATTTGTTCGAACTTTTGAGTTTTTTTTTCGAATTCAATTCGAATTCATTCGAATCAAAATATATAAAAAACCCCAGGGATGTATGCTGCAGCTTATTCACATATACAACCCTGCATTTTTTAGAACTACACTTTTGCATCGAACGAAGCCACTAAAATGGCTTCAAACAAAACACAGAGGAAAAAGCATAAACCCAAGACTTCAACGTTGGTTACTTAAGCTTGGCGAATATGATATCAACATCGGGTACATTAAAGCCAAAGAAAACACTTTAGCCGACTTCCTTAGCAGAATCAATGCAGACACAGGAGAAATTTGCACAATAGATGATGATTCAGGAGACACGGACCTAGACAACTTAAGTACAGCCGCTACTAGTCACTCCCAAGAGGAAGAAAGAAATGATAATTTCCCCATATTGGACTCAGTCGTTAACCGTTTTCATACTCAAATTATATTAACGGAAAATAAGACGGAGGAAATTAAAATAGTTGATAATAAAAGAAAAATTTTTGTAAGCTTAGACGATATTAAAAGTGGTTTCATGTCAGACATTTTTAGGAGATATATATACTTCAAATAAATTTCGAATATCTGCAAAGGCTTAACTAATCTTCGTCTATAATCGTTTTACTTTTTCATATTCAAAGTTTCAAAATCAATTCATGTGTTGTTTTTGATCTTGTATTATTGCCTGACGGATATTACCCACGGCATATGCGGTCTACCTAATCTTCGCCGATCATCGGATTTTAAAAAAACATGTCCAATATAATTCATGTCGAATTACTCATTTTAATAAAAGCTTTTATTGGTCTATTGCCTGTATTGACTGTACTGACCTGTCCTTAATTATAATTATCATTCAGCTTTTTTAGCTTTCTCCAGCTCCTATCCATTCCTCTCTATTTCTAGCATGGATGAGCCTATTCCTTACTCCAATTGCTCACATATCCTCGACGATGTTGTTTATAAAGCGCTTACATAGTCGACCTTTATATCTTGAAATTTGTGGTGTGTAGCAATGTTGCCTGCCACCAACAGCAATATGAATTGCACACAACCGGCATCAAAATTACACATATAAAGAAAAATTACACACAAAATTCTATTTTTACGAATTTTATATAGATACAGTGACTCTAATGTATAATTGGATAAGAGCTTTTATCATAGAGAAGTTCTCTAAACATAAAAGTATTATTACGTTTTAGCCTTTTTGAAACGTGTGTTAATGTTTTACTTTATGCATTCGTTTATTTACAAAATTTTAACTATACAGTATACAACTTATTGAATATTCGCTTTATACACAAATTTACTCAATACTCAACTCTTAGTACGACTTTACACTATGACTGATAAACTATAACTGACTGACGCAATAGGGGCCGCTTTTCATAAACAATTGGTACTAATTTCGAATGTTACAGTATGTACTACAACTTTATATTCATGTCCGTTTATTCAAAATGAAAGACTATAATACACAGAAATTAAACTGGTAACACTGTGCAATACACAAATGGTAACACCGTTAATAACACAATTAATTACGGCATTGATAGGATGATACACTGAGAGCATTGACACAAACCAATAGACTAAAATTCCACAATGAAGTTCTATAGTTCCAAATGCACTAATGCACTCGCCAATTTTATTTTCGCTATAAATAATAATTCTTCAAGAATAATAAGAAAACCAGCATTTTATTCAATAGTGACTGTAAGTTTCATCAGAAACAAAAAAAATTACAATGCATAATCGATCAAAGCAAAGTATGAGTACTTAAAATGCAATAATCGAACAATAATTTACATATACTATGTAATTTAGAACAGTCAGTAAATGCATAGTAATTGATTTTAACAAATTTTAGTATTCTTCCGGCACTATGAAATTCTACAGTTTTGATAATGTCGCCTTAACCTGAACTAGTGTGCTAAACTCTTCTTTCTGATAAGCTCTTCTAGCCAACTCCTTCAAAAGATGTTCATTTACATTAGGTCCTGGGCTTTGCGTAGGAGTTTTCGTAGGTTTGGGTCAGGTACAGATTAACCAAACCTTTGTACCATCCGACATCTGCTAAGATCGTTGTATTAGTAGAATGGGAAATTGCTTGCGATCTTTGCTTCATATTTCCTTTTCGAATATTGAGATAAACAAATTTGTCCACTTTACCACAAAAAATGTAAATAGTCGCCACCAGCATTCAAAATACAGTCCTAAATCATCCTCCATGCTTGACAGTAGTTTTTATATTTTTATGGTTAAACTCCGTTTGGTTAGTAAATCAAGAAATTTCGTATGTCAAATTTCATCTGAAAAAAATTCAAAACATGCCGATAAAAAAAACGGTAGAACAAAAACTAAAATTACACACAAACTACACATGAAGCTAATTACACACAGGCTACACACAATAAAAAATTACACATAATATGTGTAATTACATACAAGGTGGCAACGCTGGTGTGTAGTCAAGAAATAGCTTTTGCCCTCGGCTTTGATCCATCCTTAACGCATGGCCGCTAAACCATCTAAGTTGTGCTTTAATCTATTTTATAATATCATCGCCTTAATTGAGCTATAAAAGTTCTGCATTGCTCCTCCCAACTTTAATTTCTTCTTGGACCAGATATACGTCTAAAAATATTCCTTTCGAAAGTTCTAAGAGACACTTGTTCAGTTCCGTAAGTAACTATGGACCTTAATAGCTCCCAGCTTGCACTTTTTTGATAAATTTGTTGATTTAAATATTTTATTATGTGTGAAAATCATCTGTTTGCTGCCACAATTCAGTCTTGTGTACAGTCTCTTACACTGTCATCGTTACTAATAAGTACACCAAAGTACTTGAACTTTTCGACTCCTTTAAAATTATTTTTACCTCTACTAATATCCCATGGCCTTCTTCCTTCAGCGATTCTACCTCTTTGTAGATGTTTGTATGTTCGTAAATATGTATCTCTTCCAGATCTTCCGTAGGCGATTGCCATCCCAGACCCGTTGAACAAATTTCCAATCCTGTGTGGTTTCTTATAGCATAGTGCATAGTTTGTATTAATCCTATGTTGAGATGGAATTGATCGCTTTGCCTTTCTGTAAATCTACTATTCCTTATGAATTAGTGTGTGGTCACTGTAGAGCTAGTCAGTTTATTGCTTATACCGAAAGATTTAGGAGATTTTTGATCGGGCTAAGTTACCAAACTCCTGTTTAAAGTCAACGAACAGCATATGTACAATGTATATATATCGTAAAAACCTGTCCTTATTATGTTGCGCAATTTAATGCGTAAGAAGCGTTTAAGGTAACTGTATCGAACGCTTAAACTTTTTTATATTCGCAATCGTTATGCCCCTTGTTGTGAATTGGTGTAGCAGCACTGATTTTACGTAGCTTGGTTTTACGGCTAATATTGTTTGACTTCCATGCCTTGTGCTAAGCTTGCCTTATCTGTACGTGTCTTTATGTCATCCATATAATTTTATATTGATGTCATCGTATGACATTGGACAGATGTCATCTGCATAGTCAATATCATTGAAACGCACATACAAGTTTCACTGTAATTCTCACTTTTTAATCTGATCATCACTGCGTCTTACTGCTTTGCTTAACTCCAGTAGCGGCCAAAGAAGGCAAGTTTTCTGTCCCACTGAACCAGATTCGAGGCCGCTGATTAAGAATGCGATCTTATCAGGAACGCTCTTGACTACCAGAATACTCTAAAGTGCATCTCTTGTAAATTTGTCAAAATATCTTTAGACATCATATGATACACGAAAACCTCTCACAACCTAACATTGACTTCACAACTAGATTTATTCCGTGAAGTAAAAAGGTAGCGATTAACTTAGATTTGCAATTAAACAAGGTGACACTTCTACAGTGCCGCTATGGTATGGAGGTAAGATACCCGCTTACCAACCAAGGGTCCTCGGTTCAATCCCAGGCCAGACCATATGAAAATTTTCAAACAGCGGTATTACCTCACAACGTTGCTAGCGACTTGTTATGAGTATTAAAGCTACAAGAAAATTTCTTTATTTAATACATCTTCCATTCGGCGCCAGCGTTAAACTGTGATTCTCTTTTAATAGAATCGGGTGCAGCTCATTGATTGAGAGAAGTTCCCCTGATTCAACTTTGAATGTCACGGGAATCATGTTTATGATAACTCTACAGTTGTGCACTACATTAGTTGGGCAAATTGTACCACTTCCATACCAAAAGATAGTAGTTACTACCTTTTTAGCCGACAGGACCCTAACTTTCCTTGATGCAGTTTCACTTTAAAAAAAGGCCATTTTGCTTGTTCTTTGATTTTTGTGTAGACTCTACAGTGAAAAACAGCATAAAAACTCGTTCGAATTACTAAACACTAAATGAAAAATATGTTGTACTCGAGATGATTTATCGTCTAAAATTATATTATAGATTCTATCGGTTATTTTGGCGTGATGTGTTTTAAAAGTTTATTAATACAATTAAGCCTTATTGGGTTTTTTAATGGGCTTATTTGGGATTTATAACTGTTTGTTAGTATAATTACATCGTTTTAATATTTATAATGCAATTTTGCATTCTTAGTGGGATCAAGGCGGCATTGTGTACTATGAGCTGCTAAAACCCGACATTCGGAGCAGACTGCAAATACCTCGGTTGAACCGTGCATTATGAGAAAAACGGCATTAATATTAAGACAGACAGACAGACACAGATAAAGTATTCCTTTTGCATGACAACACTCGGCCTCTCGTGGCAAAGTTGCCGAATAATTTTTAGAAACGATCAAATTCTCCAAACATAGCTCCTTCTGGCTATTAGCCATTTCGATGGATGCAATATCTATTAGTATGTCATCGAATAACTTCTTTTGAAGAAATATAAAATCGCCTTCAAAGTGGATCGCTTAAAAAGAACGAGAAGTGATTCTCTAAATAAACAACAAAAATCTTTAAATGAAAAAACCTACCTGGGTTTTTTAAATATAAAATCCAATAAAACCCGGATGGGTTGGATTGGGTTACCCTGTGGGTTGCCAACCCTGCTTTTTGTGGTATATCTGAGATCAAAACACTACCTAATACTTTAACGGACGTTAAATAAGTTAAAATCGAACTTCGGGGACGTCTGTTAATCTTAAGCCTTAACTTATGCAATAAAAAATATAAATTATTCCTACAAATATGTAACATCGATTCTCAGATTCTTACGCCTCAAATCATAGGTCTTAGACTCTTGTAGATTATAGACTTTCTGTTTATACGCAATCTTCATCTCCACACAACTTTGGCTACTGAATAAAATAGGTCAGCTTTTATGTGCTAAAGGACCTCTAAGGGAAAGCATATACCAATTTATCAAGTTAAGTGCCCATAAATTACACATATAATAGAAATTATTCGCTCATACATTGCCCCTCTACTCAATCTCCATACTTTTCAAGTGGGAAAAGTTACGAATTTAATTTCTGTTTTGTATTCTCCCGGTGCGGGCTAAGTCTAAACTTTTGTTAAACTTTAGTCTCTAAATAAAAGTTTTATTGTGTATGGAGTGAGGCAGCAGTATAGATGTCATATTTCTTTATTATTTATGGAAAACAATTGAGGCCTTAAAGTATGCCATGATATCGTAATAACTTTAAGCGGAAATAACTGTATTTAAACCGTTAATCTTTAACACATTAATAAAATAAATGTTGAAGAAAACCAAATAAAATACTAATAGGAGTAATAGTAGTAATAGAAGAGGGGTAGGTGGGCATAAATAAGAACTTTTTGGCCAATAAATATTTAACAAGTTAAGGAAAGCAAAAGCAAAGGAAAAACTTTTGAAAACGATAGAAAACTTTTTTTTAGTGCCACGGAAAAATTTATTTTATAAATAAAATTTTTATTGGCAAAAATTCGCTTAAACGAGTATTTCTGGCTTCGAACGTAAAGTTTTCCTGGCTTCCTTCCTTTATAGAGTTCATACGTTTTGTCGTAAATAATGATTAATTACCCACAAAAAGAATGAAAAAATTGTTGTTTTTTTCATATTTTTTGTATTTCAAATTCGTTTTTTAATTTATTTGAATTCTTTTCTTTACTCCATTTATTTTCAGTCGATATTTTCGCGTGTGGCACGTGTCTGTAAATGGGACAAAGGTGGACCACATAGTTTTCGTAATCGTTGGACTTCATTTTTAAAGTCACGTTTAAATTGTTCAATACCTGGCGATTATCCTTTTTACTTTAATGAAATACGTAAGTATTTGGCAAATAATTCTAATGGTACGAAAGAAAAATAGCAAAGTAAAAAGGAAAAAAAATGGAAACAGAAATAGAAACAGTAACAGCAAATCAATGAAAAATTTCATTTTGAACGCTTTAAGCCGCCATGAAATTTGAATTTTTGAACTGAATATTCTATTTTAATTTCAATTTGTTGTTTCCCGTACTTTTTATTGTGTTGTTTTGCTTTGTTGTTGTATTGTTATTGCTTATCTCTCTCTCTCATTCTTTCTCTTTCTTCTTTTTTTAATTCGCTTTTATAACAGAATCTGCCAGTAATCTTGTCGAAGGACATTATGGCCACTCAAGCGCCAAATTGATTTATGGCGTTTTTAATACACCAACAAATTCAATTCCTGGCTCAGCAGTTTGTGCATTTTCACTGCAGGTAAGTTTGTTTTTTTTATATACTTTGCGTATATGTATGTATGTATGTGTGTTTATGTTTATATGTATGTATATATGTATGTGTGAAATTGAATTTTTTGTCTGTTTTTTGGCAGAAAATTTTTATTTATAACCTTTTACTAGTCCTCAATTTATCGTCCAACTCTTTTTACTGCGACTTTAAGTAAATAAATACAGGATGTGCACAACATAATCAGCAAATATCTGATAAAGTTGCAAAACAAGAATAAAGAAATTGCTTTCAAGATATAAATACATACATATGTATATTTTTGGCTGAGTAGGCGAAGGGCATGATAATAAATTGCTTCTTCACTCGGAAACCACATTTGGTCCATTCAGAAGCAACGTAGCACCTTTCACATTTAGTGAGCGCACTAGTGCGATATTGGTATTGATGGTTTCTTAAGATGGCCAAATAAATAAGGTGTGTGCTGCTGTGGTGAGGTAGGTACCACCGCGTACCAACCAACAGGTCCTAGATTCAATACCAGCCCAGACTATCTGATAATTTTCAACAGCGTCATCACCTTGTAACATTACCTAGAAACTGGTTATGAGTGTTACGCTATAAAAAAAACTTCTCTATCCGACGTTACGCAATAACGTAAAGTCTGATAGATGCTCAGGTGCATTGTCGATCCTTTTAATATCGTTTAGTACTTTGCACTGTTACTCAGGCCTTTTTAATGGCCACACAGTAAACTCGCAGTCTTTCTACTCCATTTATAACCGATGGACTCATAACGCAATCTCCAGAGACATTGAAGCAGAAAAAAACTATTATTCAATTTCATTGTCACTTGCCGTCTTAAATGATTTTGCGTCAATCGTTCATAATAGACCGAATTGCCTTTGTTAAGTTGGTACATCTGTTGTTGATATTCCCGCTAAATCTTAGAGTCATATCTTGACATTTGCATTTTTTATATTTTGTCTCGGTATATCCATCAGCGCTTTCCCCGTAATAGTTTTTTAACTCGATTGAACGTAAGGGCGTCACATAGAGCCAAATCAGGTGAATACGGTGGCTGTTTGATGGTATTTGTTGCATGTTTCGTCAAAAATTTTGTATAATGATGACACTGGGCGACGGTGCGATAGCATGGTGCAAAATTCACCAGTTTTTTGCCCACAATTCTGATCTCTTTCAGCGAATTGCTTCATTCAAACGTCTCATAACGCTCAAGTAATACTCCTGTGTTTACTGTCTGGCCTTCTGGCAAAATTTCATGATGCACTACTCCGTTGTAATCCATGAAAACCATGAGCATTGCTTTCTTTTATGACTGAAAATGGTCTCGGCTCATTTGGTGGATGCCATTCACTTGCCTGATGTCTGTCAGCACACATAGAGATAGATGTACTCTTGGCTACGTAGCTTTTGCAAATGTCAAACTGCGACGCTAAGATTTAACTGGAATACCACCAAGAGATGTACCAATTTACCAAAGAGAAAAACTCAGATCGGACCGCCACACGGGGGTTATTCCGGAGACTATTTGGTCAAGGTAGTAGTTAATAATACTCTTTTAAATTCGAGCAATAGTAGATTGCTAGTGGGAATTACTTGCAAATAATTTCACCCAAAAAGAAAGAACGATGGCGTTGCTCCTATAGAGCTTTTTTCACTTTTAATTTGTGTGGAATACAAAGGTTTCGTCTGTTTGCATGGCAAAAAAGTATGATGGTATTGTATCTACTATTACGCCAACTCCCGAACGCTTTCTGTATAAATCTGATTGCTAGTCTGCACATACGATTAAACCAAGGCCTTTGCCTCAAATTAATCGAAAGCTTTTTAGTTGGAACACAAATATTCATTCCGCTAAACGAGTATTATCCTAATTGAAAACAAAGAGTTGAGTCGAATTACCGAGATGTGCAAGTACCTTCGAAGTCGTGTGACTTATATGTTACTGCTTTCTTTTCGACTTATTGAAAAGTAAATTCTAAGAATCCAAGCTAATTCGATATCAGAACTTAAAAGGGAGATGCTACGTAAAGTAACCGATATCAAACTTTTGTTTTGAAATATGTGTTATGTTATGGAAAGTTCCATAAAACATCATCATAATCATAATCTTCCACGTGTGTATAAATCTAGGGCAATAAGATGGAGGAATATTTATAATGAACGATCAACCAGCCATTAACTTATATATTTAAAATATTAAAGAACACATTACTTAAATATTATCCCCATTGTATTGTGCACACCCTGTTATTACTTTGAACATTTTCCAGATTTATTGACTACATCAAATTGGAAATTCTTCTGTACGATACTCTGTTTTTTTATTTCGCTTGGTATCTCTCTCTTTTTTTTATTTTTATTTTTTATTTTTTAATTTACAAGAGAGTGTATGTTACAAGTATGCTTGAGTACTTGAGTGTTTGTTTGTATGTGTAACTTTTTGATAGAAATCCATTAAATTTATTAAAACAATTTTCTTTTCACTCACTGTCTCTTTCTTTCAATTCTTATTACAGGATATTGCGGATACTTTTGAGGGCAGTTTTAAGGAACAGAGTGGCATCAACTCTAATTGGCTGCCGGTCAATAATGCCAGGGTAACAAGAAAAAAAATAATGCATTAAAAACTGACAAGATGTGACTGTTTATTTGACTGACTGACCATCATTGAAAATGCTTTTCTCAATGAGAGACATAATTTTTTTTTTTTTTTAAATTTCAGTTTTACCAGATTTAATCCTTTTAGTTTCTTGTTTTTCTGTTTATGGTCAGCAAAAGTTTTTTTTTTATTTTACTTTACTTTCTCAGTGTAATATTTGAGTTCTTTTTTAATTTTATCATTAAATTTTTGTATTTCTTTTGATTATTTTATGCATAAAAGAATGTGCCAGCTCTGTTGTATTTTGTTTGTTCAGACTGGGTGGTTGTGAGATTTTTCGCTTTGGGTACTACTGTATAGGTTGTTAGTCTTGCTGTTTGTGGCTTAAACAAAGTGGGTCAAAGTTAATTAAAAGTCTTTTCGTTGATATTTAAGGTAAAGTACATATCGCATGCTATGGGGCTGAGTAGAGCCAGTAAGCCTTTGGTGTTCTAATTTTCTTTATATTTTATTTTTTTACTTTCAAAAAAAAATCTTTGAGAAAAAATTTCGTTAATTAGAACATGTTTGTTTAGTTGTTTGGAAAATAGAGTGAATGAGTTGCTTTTTTAATAATTTTTTTTACTATTTTAGTATAGAAAATTTCAAGCTATAAAAGCAAAATATATGCTGAAAAGCAAAAAAGAGCAAAATGTAAAAGAAATAATGACTCTTTGAGACATAAATTCAATTTAACAAGAAAACTGATTTTTTAATTACCTTAAGACTGACTACAAGGTCATTAATTAACCAAAAAACAGTTTTATGGACTATTTAAATCAAAATGTAAAAAAATAATAAAAAAAAGAAATCAAACGTTTCTTTCATATTGGGTGCATAACTTATTTGTATTTATTTACTAGAGCCCTTGTGTTGTATACGTATAAAATGTATTACTCATAAGATAAATTTAAAGGAAATAATTATTTGTATTTTGACCAAGTTCAGAATCTGCCATTCTACCCGTTCTGTAGATATACAAAAATCTATATTTACTTTGTATTGGAGGGTGCCACCCACTTATTAAATTTCACCCATATATCGACTGATGATGTGTATTGACTTCGAAGTTATTCAAATCAAATTCTGAACCTTCCACTATTACCGTTTCAAAGATACACAAAAAATCAATATTTCTTTGTATGGGAAGTGTCACTCCAACTTATCCAATTCGGAGAACTTTTTGACTGGTGATTTGTATTGACCACAAAGTTGTTTTAAAGATAAACAAATATAAAAAAAAATTATATGGGCGGCGCATCGCCCAGTTGAATCAAAATCATCAGTGAAAGTACACCTTTTCAGCGCATGTATTGGTTTGTAGATCGGCTTAGTGGTTCTCGAGTTATTTATACATGTATATACAGATTTTAAATTACAATGTAATAGGAAATTATATTCAATTATTATGACCTAAGTGAACGCGACCATATACTTAATGTAGAGCAAGAGACTAGGGGCTCTGCTGGATCGAAACCACAACCTTTAACCCTAAAGATTAGCACGCTAACCACCAAAACGCAGGATTTTTGTAAAATTTTAGGCCCTTTGAGCACAAGAGCAAATCAAGCCAATTTCGGTTTCAAATACCATGCTTCGAGTAGAAATAGGGGCAAGTTTTGGACTATAATTCGAATAAGTCAAATCTATTCAACCACTATACTCTACAGAATTTTTCAGTGGTCTTGCAACATGTGACAGAAAGCTTTCATTATTCTATTATGACGTCTTCGTGTCTGATCACTTATACCAAGCGTTTCACGTCCAGTGCTCTCTTTGAACCAATCAACTGCGTTCGATACATAATGCGATAAAAAACTAATAACTGCATGAAGCTAAGAAAAACCGTTTTTTTTACCAGTGACTAAAGATTTTGGAGATGCTAGGCAACTTCTAACAACGGATTCTTATTGTAATCGACAGCGTACATTAGAAATATAGTTTAGTACCCAGGTGTTGGTTTGGCGTTACATGATCAAAAAAAGATTCGTGCTATTTCATCATGGTCGGACGAACAAAAGAAAAACGCTGGCATACCATTAAATTTTATTATTAATTAAGTCTATTTTACTTTGGTCATAATCGACCAACCGAACAGGCTATCCAAAATGTTTTAAACGAATTTCGCAAGAGTTTTACTTTATTGGACATTAATCCACCAACCCATCCATATGCGAAAACTGCGCACTGAGGAGAATTTTGCTGCTGTATTAGCTAGTTTCAATAAAGACTGTGATATTATAATTCATCGTCGTTGTCAATAATTGGGCTTGTATTATTCGACCACCTGAAAAGTTTTACGTAAGGTTATCGGTATGAAACCATACCAAATAGAGCTGCTGCAAGAACTGAAGCGAGATGAAATATCACATGGTTTGATGGTTTGGTGAATGAATATTAGGAAAGTCGAATAAGGAAAAAAAAAAACTTGCATAATTTGGTGTGATGAGCTGCCAGAGGTTACCACCTGAAAGATTCACTATTGGGTGCAGATGGGCCATATGCCAGAAGGGTTATCCACCAAGATCATGCGACTTGACACTTACTGCACTACTTTTTGTGAAGATGGGTGAACTCTTTGGTGTACAGGGAGAAGATAGTCACAATTCCACTCTTAGAAGACAACACTTTACAGCTGACACTGAAAACCAAGGCATATCCGGAGCGCAGTCATTCGTTTAGAGCTTCAAATAAATATTTTATACTTTTTTGCATATTTTTTGCCAATTTCCATTTGCAAAATTAAAACGGATAAAAAAATCTTTTCTTATATTGAATTCTTCTATAGCCAGAAAATATTGAGGTTTACCATGGCGTCATAAATATTCGACTTATTAGTCTGGCTTCATATAAGATTACATGCGCTTCGCATTGTCATATCAATTACATCAATTTTTAATCGTCACTAATGTTTCCTTTGTGCGGTTCAGAAATAGTGGTCGATGATGATGAATTTTAGCCAGTACTCCTTTAAGATTGTTGTCAAACTAAAGAAGATATTGTAAAAATATTGCCACTCACTTAACCAGCAATTTAAAAATGCTTAAACCATCAGAACTTAAAAAAGGCAAAGAAACTGGGTATCTTCATTTGAAATTGAGTGACGTTGAAAGATAATTGTTCACATGCGAAATGACGCTTGAACGATATATAAAGAAGCAATTCTTTCGCAGCATTGCTCGAAATGTAAACCAGCTAAATCAATGCTAAAGCCGAATATATATTGCGCTAATAAAATTCTATTCATATGTTGATACCTGAAATGTCCAACCTCCTTTAAGTTTCTATCTATTATGAGGCAGACAATGAAAGATACCGAGTACAATTGATCATTAGAAGTGAGTGTTGGCCGAAAACCCAAGAATGCAAGACTAGTTAAAAAGTATTATATGGGGTGTAACAGTTTGTTGACAAATTTGACTAAAATTTAAACACCTTTTTCTCATACTGGATGGTCAAACTAAAGCGCACGATGTTAATTGTAAATAAAACAAAAAGTTTTCAGAGAATTATCTATGACAAGTATGTGTAAAATAAAATATCGGCCAAATGCTCGTCACGGCTTCGGTAGCATACTTCTATCCGTCGGTTCATATTTTCAATGACTCTGAGAAATAATTAGGGTTCAATGGCGTTAAAACTTTTCTTTTAAATATCCTCGAAGAAAGAAGTCCAACGGTGTCAAATCACATGATCGTGGCGGCTAATTAACATCGCCATGACATGATATAACACGGCCATTGAATTTCTCGGGCAAAAGAACAATTTTGCGTTGGCTATGTTGCAAGTGGCACCATAGTGTTTGAACCACATGTCGTCCAGGTGCATATCTTCAATTTTTGGCCACAAGAAGTGCGTTATTATCTCGCGATAGCGAACACCATTCACAGTAATGCGGGGCCGACCTCCGTCATCTTATCGCGAACAATAGCAATGTTTTCCGCATAACGAACAGGACGGGCATGCACAGGTGGCTACAGACCCGGTTTGCTAAAATTCACGCACAATTCTCTCGAAAATCATACAGTGCACGAAATGCATTTTGATTTCAACGCCCATTTTCGTAAAAGGTTTCAACAATCTTAACTAGCTACTCAATTGAGTACCTCTCCATGGATGTCAAAAACTGAAACTGAGATGTAACAAATTAAGTGGGCAAAAAACCTGACTTAAGGTGTGACACACATTTTACATTATGCATTATGGTTGGACCATCTTATGCTTAAAACGAGCTTAATTTATTCAGAATGCGCCATTTTGCTCGGAAACTTTTTTCATTTTTGTGTTAAAGTCATTATTTTATCAGTGTAGAACTTCTGAATTTTCTGAACTTAAAACTGAACCATAATATTTTGCAGGCCTCTTCGTCTTATTAAGTTAAACCATGAAGAACTCTCCTCTTCAAAGATCGAAACAAATGATAATCTGAATATGTAATGTCCGTTTTATGTGATGGTTAATGCATCTACCAACTTCCCAGCCAAGCATCTCACCTTCTGCGTGGTCGTCAAAAATGTGTGTTGTCTAGCGTTTACATTATGGATCACAACATCATTTCTGTTGATTAATTCTGGCCGTTTTGAGTTTCTTGCTTCAATCTCGTTAATTGTTGACAGTATATATCGTTTGACCGAATTGTAGAAGCTCATAATGATAACTCCAACCCCACCACACACGGCGTTACCTTTCTCGGTGTTAACCCTGGCTTTGTAAATGATATTTTTCGCATTATTGTCGTACGTGATACACTTTCCACCACCTGTAACCATTGGCTTCCGAAGTCGTTCGATTACGTTCCATTTTATCAGTGAATCGTGTCTTCAATTTAGCAATGATCATATGAGCTAAACTTTTTGTTTGGTATGCGATGTCGGCTCTAAAATTGTTCCTATTTACGAATACTATAAAAATAGAAGTAATAGCCATCGTGGACGTCCAAGTATAATTCTTTTCCATTCGAATAACCGATTATTTACCAATCTCTATCAATCAACTGTTTTTGGCATTTCACGTCATATGATCTTTGACATATTGAACACGTTGTCTTGGCGAGCTATATTCATTTAAGGCTTTTTTTAGTTTTCGTAATTGTAGATGTCCACTGATTAAAGTAATATGTCGAAATGCTGATTTACTTGCATTTACTTCAGCTTAATGCTTCAATTTTGAGATCAAGTGATTTGAACTTAAAGCAGGTCACCTAATTTTTTGTTTGTCCTGTACCGTTACAACTGTGTAGGTACCTCTTTTGCAATTTTATTTTTATAGATTTCACGATTTTTTAGATAATTCATTACCGAATATGTGCATCTATCTGATTTTTTAGCGATTTTCCGATAAAAATATCCTTCAAAGTGGTAGACATAAATTTTTACCATTTCCGACGAGCTTTATGTCCCTTTTCCATCAGTTTTAATTTAGTTAATTGTAGCCACTAACTTTAGCTTTAAAAGTTTATCGCAACGGACAACCAATCTTAATAAATACTAAAAGTGGTTCTGTCCTGTTGAACCAAAAAATTCACTAAAAATTTTGTGCTTCACTAGGAACATGAAAAAGTACCAGTACAGTGAGCTTGGGTTTAATTTGTGAGTTTAATGTATCATTTATAGTATCTGCCACGATAATCTTAATCTTCATAGAAAAATAAGAGAAACTGCTGGAGTATAGCGTAAGATAAATCCTTCTGTCCTCACTAATGATAATGATAATGACAATGAAATAAAATCTAAAAAGAAAAGGCTATTAAATCAATCAATAAATCAATGAACAATAAATCACCAAGCCCTGATGAAATATAATGTGTAATTTTCAAATTAAGTAATGACGAGAATATAAAAATATTGGTAAAATTGTTTAATGCAATTTACGACACCGGCCAATACTCTATCGACTGGCTTAAGTCCACATTTACTGCACTGCCAAAAAAGAATAACGCCAGACAATTTAGTGAATATAGAACAGAACCGAATTTACAGAAAATGTGAGGTATCAATGGGCGAGTCTCATTTTGGGTTTAGTGAAGCAATGGGTACACCGGGAGCATTGTTTTGTATACATGTATTAGACCAAAACTTTCGGGTTGTCCAAAAGGACATTTTTATGTGCTTCGTTGATTTTGAAAGGCGTTTAACACAGTTCACCACGATAAACTTATTGCCATCCTACGAGCAATCGATATAGATGAGAAAGAAATACAATGCTAATGTTAACAACATTAGATATGTGGATGATACTACTCTCTTGGTTGCTGGATTAGCGGAAACTGGGATAGCTCTATAGCAATCAACTGTAGAATAGAAGTTGCAAAAGCAACTTTCTGTAGAAATAAGAAAGTTCTCAGAAATCAAGGTTCCAATATCAGCTTAAAACTGAGGTTTGTAAAATGTTATCTTTGGCCTGTTTTGTTGTATGCTTTGGAGACACGAACGTTAAAGATAGCCGATATGAAAAGCTTGGAAGCATACGAAATGTGGATAATATAGAAAATTAATAAAAATATCCGGGATTGAAAGGATAACAAACACAGAAGTACTTAGATGAATCGGCAAAGAACAAGGCCAATTGAAAAATATAAAACATGGAAAAGTGGTTATATAATGGTTATATAATGAGAAATGAGTGGTTATATAATGAGAAATGAAAAGACCATGTACTTCAACTTATACTAGA
The DNA here is from genome assembly GCA_023159175.1 of Wohlfahrtia magnifica. NCBI lineage: Eukaryota > Metazoa > Arthropoda > Insecta > Diptera > Sarcophagidae > Wohlfahrtia > Wohlfahrtia magnifica. The sequence goes on from JAKWBJ010000061.1 coordinate 879,866, forward strand.
AGGGAAAACTGAAGGAAGACATGGCGTAGGCCGAAAACAAGCATCATGGCTACGAAACATACGTCAATGGGCAGGCGTAAGCCAAAAGCAGGAATGTGTTCTCTGAGATTATTAGAAATATTATATACGATATATAGCTTTAGATAAATAGATATAAGCCTTACGATGAATATTACATATCGTTACCTTCATTTAAAAAGGACGTAACTAACATTTTAAAAAATGTGCAGAAGGTAAAAAAACTTAACTAAATCTGAAACCTAGGTAACTGAAAATAAGTTTCAATGCAGTTTCAAATAAAAGGCAAAAACCACTTTAGTGCTTAAAACTTTTTTTAATTCTTTTACTTTTTAATAAAGTTATGTTAGATAGGACTTTTCATTCTTCTTCGTAAAGGAGTTGTTAATAAATTTTAATAATTACTTTTTTATAAACAAATCTTGAATTGGCAATATTAAACAAATAGTTATACAGAGTTACGTATATCTATTTTGAAATATATTAATCCAGACAGATCGTATGCAAGAGCTCGCAGCATGTTCACGGTAGGATCGTCTAGAGTGCTTCGAACAAATTCGATTCCTTTCCACAAAATTAACAAAGTTTGCCACATACACTCGCTTTTGTTCCCAAGACATCTCCGAAAATTTAATAAAAATTTCTCTTCGAATGGGATTCGTAAATTTTTAACAATTTCTTTGCATACTTTTTTCACAAAAACGCGATGAGCACGCAACACCGAGTTCTCTTGAAGGCATTTCGGAAATACCTTTCTTTGTTACACTCAAATACTGCTTACCTTCCATTCCATTATTTTTATTTACAATGCTCTCCCATTGTGGCTTGTGTTCAATTTTCTTTCTCTTGCGGCCAGTATCTTCAGAATTTTCAAGATCGATATTATGCTTTTCCATTATATTTTGCATGTTATTTAGCTTTTCCATTTTAGCTACACAATTCAGATCAATTTGTATCGTATGTATTAAAAATCAACATCAAAACTCTATGCTAGTTTTTATTTCAAAAATCCAATACCTACTATATATTTTATTGTACTGTAAAGCTGGGATCACACGATTGCCTCAAATATACCAAACTGATAAAAATTTTATTGTAACAAATTAGCACACAATAATAAAATTGTCCCAATTAAAAATTCACATGATAATCTTCACACGATTGTCTTATTTTATACAAAATTTATTGTTACAAGATGGCGCGAAACGATGTATTGGCAATAATTGTACCAATGCTGTCACATGATTGTTCTAGTTTACGGCAACTCTGTGAATCGGCTGTTGTGGTAAATTCATTGTTTTTTTTTTTTTTTTTTTTTTGGTGTTCAAAATGGTTCGTTCTTAAAAAAATGAAAATAGCATCCTCTTTATTTATATTGGAACATTTAGTGAACAAATAAATAAAAAGAAATACAAAAAAAAAGAAAAGAGTGTGTGGGTCAGAGATTGGCTTACAAGAAGGGCCACGCATGGTGCATATGAGAAAACAAAAAAATAAATTTAAAAAAAATTAATTCATTAATACATTAATTTATTTAAATTGGAATAGAATTACAAATTATATTCAATTCTCTAAAGTAAAGATGCTTTGTTCTCTAAAAAATAAAAATTGCATCGGCTTTGATCCGCTTGATAAAAAAAAGTAAAAATAATGAAAAAAAATGGTGGAAGTTTGTGATGCAATTTACATATATTTACTTAAAAATGCATCTTTTAAGGGATGATAATTATAAATACCGTATAAACACGTGTTTTTTTTTTTAGAAAGAAATCAATTAAAAAATAAAAATTGGTGATTATTGTCTTCTTCAATTGCCACACAAGAATACAATAAATATTGGTGTATTTTTGGCATTTAATTTGGTGCATGATTGCCGATAGAGATTTCACACGATTGTTGCACCAGTATTGCATTTGATTGGTATAAATAAAAACAATAATATTGTGAGTTGCCGTATGAGCCAATAAATTGATTATAATAAATTGTTTAATCACACGATTGGCGTACACTAATTATTGGTGCATTACGACAATTGTGTGATCCTACCTTAAAGTCAGTTAGGGCTAATTTCTTTCAAGTTTTTTTTTTATTGAGTTACGTCTTTTTTTTAATTGTTTTCGAGGAGTGCTGTATTTTTTTTTTTTTTTTTTTGTGAAGGAATATACAAAATATACCAAAAACCCAATTTGTAAAAAATTTTTAGTTACGTCCTTTCTAAATTAAGGTAACGAGATTGTAAATAGTTTAAGTGTATGGTCGCTTACATCCGATATCGGAATTGCAGATCAAGAAGAAGAATAGTATATGCCATTCATCTGAAAAAACATTTTCACTTATTGCTTCTGTATTCGCGATTTGTGGTACTTTAAAAACAGGTGAATCTATCCTGTTGAACCGGAGTGTAGCAAATTTTCTTATTAAGTCCATATCTTAAAGTAATAAAAGCAAAAACAAACATTCTGTTGCGGTTTAAAATTTCGTAAAAAAGAAAAAAAACTACCACTCCTTTACCTCTTGGTTTATTGAATTTATGGCATAATAAACTTGAAGTATATTTTCTTTATTGCATCAACTATAATTTACAAAAGCCTATAATAAATCTTAAAAGTTGAACGGCCTCAAAATCAAGGGTTGAATAGCAAGAGCGATTTAAAAAATCGGAGACAGACAAAAACCTTTACCAACAGAAAAACAGAGAGACAGTGAGATAGACCACAACCCCAAAGAGATAAATGAGGAAAAAGCCTCATAACTTTTCGAATGCCAAAAAATAAAATTGCTCTTCTTGTGTTTTAAAACAACAAAAATCAGCAAAAAAAAAGAACTACTGATGGAAGGGCTAAAGAAGAAAGGTCTATAGATAAAAAAAAATGACAGACAGACAGTTACGAGTAAAAAGTGCCAAAAATAAAGTTGCAAAAGTGGAAGTAGAAAATGGAGGGAAAATCATATTTTCCGCCATTTTTAACAAAGACAAAAAGCAACAACAACTACAACGACAACATAAAAAATTTAATAAAAAGCCGAAATTTTGTAAAAGAATCGTAAGGCAGATATTTTTCCTTTTTTTCTCAATTTTTATGGTATATTTTCCTCTTTTCATTTTCATTATCCTTTTTTAAAAATTATGTACGTCTCTTACACAGATTACATTTATAGTTGTTGCTGGATTCTAAATATTTATGTTTGATAACTATTACAGGTACCCGAACCACGTCCCGGCTCATGCCATAATGATTCAAGAACACTTCCGGATCCGACATTAAATTTCATCAAAACACATTCACTAATGGATGAAAACGTTCCGGCATTTTTCGGTCAACCAATTTTGGTTAGAACAAGCACTATGTAAGTACCAACATTACAACACTATTACTACTACTACAACAAATAACATATTTTCTAACAACAAAAATAAAATTATTAGAAATGCTGCAAAGCAGTACAAAACGTTTCGCAAGAAAAAATATTGAATCCTTTTTCATCCGACAAGCAAAATAAACATGTTTTTCTTGTTTCGTTGGTTGGTTGGTTGGTTGCCTTTATGGTTTTAGCGTTTTGTGTTAGCTTTTGTCGTTATTGTTATTATTATTTGTTGTTATTGCTACTACTGCTCCTGTTGCTGCTATTGCTGTTTTTATTATATTTCTTTGCGAATAGTAACGGATTTTTCTTCAAAAAAAATGTTGCCAAAACGTTTATTTTTTCTCCTTTCAATTGTGTTTAACATTTTATGTGTAACTTTTTTTCCGTAAGTGAATATTGTCTGTATTTCCCATACAGATACACTAACATACATACAATGTTTTCGACTACTGTTGTACAATAAAACAGTCAACGCTAAATGAATAAGTATGGTAAACGATTTCAGTTTCTTATCGCCGGTATTAAGGTACCAGTCTTAGAAACTCTCTTTTTCTCTTTTCTGAGATACGATCAATATACAAGGCCTTGCAAATTATTTAGCAGAAACTGTTACACATATTTTAGGCCATAAGGTTAAAAAAAAAAAAAAATAATGTGGTAACAGAATCTGTTTTTGAAATTTTCGAAGCACCTACAATATCTTGACTTACGAGTAAAAACCGATTTTTCGTACTCATAAGTTAATAGTTTATTTTCTACGCTTGTAACTGGTTCTCTCAACAAGAGCTCTCGATGAATCTCCCAAAAACCATTGTTGTATCTTTTACAAGGAGATGCAAGTTTATGTAACTGTACTTTTTATGGGTACTCTCATCATATTAAATATCTATGTTTCAAGTTGGATCGAATGCTTAATTGGAACTCACAAATCCGTTCTGTTCAGAACAAAGCGTATGGTAGGACATAGGATTTTTCTCCGAGAATTACGCTATGGATATATACTGACATTATTCGGACCATTATCTCTTACTTGGCGATAGCTTGGTGGAGAAAAGCTGAAGAAGCTACCACCATGAAAGAATTAGACAGGGTACAAAAGTCTCCCCTGCTAAAAGCTACGTTAAAGACCTTGATTGGTTAAGCACTACTTTACATTTACTAACTTTATCAAAAAGTTTTCGGAATAACCCCCGTGTGGCGGTCCCATCGTTCCGATTTAATTGCTATATTCCCGCTAAGTCTTAGCTTCATAGCTTGACATTTGGAAAAGCTACGTAGCCAAGAGTACATCTCTCTATATGTGTTGGCAATTTTTTACAATTTTGACCGTGTTGAGGTCGCAAATGATATGATTTGCGAGGCTGAATTCTATCCCCCATTCATCAAAAGGATTATTACTGGAGACGAAACGTGGGTTTATGACAGGTAATACAGACATCAGGCAAGTGAATGGCGTTCACCAAATGAGCCGAGACCATTTTCAGTCAAAAAAGAAGGCAATGGTCACAGTTTTCATCTATTACAACGGTGTAGTGCATCATGAATTTTTGCCAGAAGGCCAGACAGTAAACAAAGAGTATTATTTCGGCGTTATGAGACGTTTGCGTGAGGCAAAAGAGATTAGATTTGTGGGCAAAAAACTCGTGGAGTTTGCACCATGATAATGAGCCGACGCACAGTGCCATCATTATTCGAAATTTTTGGCGAAAAATGCCACAAATACCATCCAACAGCCACCGAATTCACCTGATTTGTCTTCCTGTGACTTCTTTCTGTTCATTCGAGGTAAAAAACCATTACGGGGAACACGTTCCAGCAGCCTTGACTAAATAATGGAAAAATCGCAGGAAGCACTGATGCACCGAACACCGAATGTAAAAGATGCAAATGTCGAGCTATGGCGCTAAGAAACAACAACAGATGTATCAACTTAACAAAATAAAATAAAAACAAAATAAAAACTCAAATCGGAACGATTGGACACACTTGGGTTATTCCGAAGACTTTTAATTAATTAATTGACTACATTAACGATGATATGACAGCAATGTGAGTAAGGAATTGGCGAACTTTACGGAATAGAGAACAGCTGTGGGCAAACTTAAAATCCACCCAGGGTTGTACTGCTGAATGATGATAAATGATTACTATACATGTAAGTGTAGGACTTATTAAAATTTCTAAAATTCACAACAATAGTACTAAAACCGCAAAACTTTTTGCTGTGTATCTTGGAAATGAACATATTCATGTAGAAAAAGATTACGTTTTTAAAACATTTCGTCGCAGAAACTTTAAGGCTACCGATGACTCTTCTGTCACAATTTTTCCAATATTGTTAAAACTTCTCTAAAATTTGACAATAAAACTGCTTAGCTCTTGTAGAATATAATTTATTTTAAACCATGTAAGACTTCAGCAAGTGAAGTGTTAGCTAGTAATCAGTTTTTCTGCCCGAACGCACACCAAAAGACTTCCAATCACAACATCAGATTATGGTATAGATTTCAAAGGAATAATTAGTCCAATAATATAAGCAATAAGAAAAGAGAAACAAGGCATAGGGCGAACTGGCAGACACGATTGGACAGCGAAAGGTACGGCGTGTGGGCTTTGAAACTCATGCCGTATTCAGAAAGCAGGATGAAGTAAACTGCTATCTAACACAGTTACTATCAGAGCACAAATGCTTTAGAAATTATCTATACAATTACAAATGAGCGAGGTTACTGCGGAAAATAAAAAAGATAAGATGAATTAGAGCGCAATTGCAAAGTAATTAGAATGTCTTCTCTAAACGAGAAAAGAGGATCTTGACAAGCTTTCTTAGATAAATATGATATGCTACCATGGTGGGCCAGCACCCTGGCTGTGCTCAAGTTACACTGGAATAACCGAACGAAGAACCGAACGAAGAACTTGAAGAAATAAAATATGAATGTTTCCTATATTGAAGGGAAATAGACCACATTCGTTCGGTTGTTATTCCTCTCACCAAAGTTCAAGTGAAATCTTTTAAGCAATGCATGACTTTGGCATTCTTGATGTATCCGATCAAGGAGCACAACACTTGTCTTGTAGTCTCTCAACCTACTTATCTTTTAATAAAAGAGTTAAATATTCGCAATAAGTCGACTTGGTTTCTTTTCCATAATCATTTCATTCTCTTGTTGCACGAGTATATTTTAAGCGTAAATCAAAAAACCCAAAAGCATTTTCAGCATTGGGCATCAACCATTACTTTCTTCCTCTCTTCCTCGTATCTCATTATTCTTTTCGTCAGAGTCAATATTGTGAACATCATCACAGTGATACAACAGATCCGTTAAATTTAAACTGTACCAACGTAACGTAACGTTATTTTCAACTAATGGCGATAGTGTTGGTTGGTTGCGTTTCGGTTTCCGTTAGGTTGGGTTGGGTTCAACGAATGGTTAGCTCTTTTGTTACTGTTGCTAATGTTGTTTTTTGTTTTGTTTTGTTATTGCTGCTGTTCTTGTTGTTGTTATAGTTACCCATGTTGTTACGCTTAAGCACGTAATGTTTAAAATGTTGCCATTATTTCAATGCAGCAAAAGAAATAAAAAAAAACAGAGAAAAAATAGCAGAAGTGGAGTCAACAAAAACCAAACAGCTAAAAAGTAATTTTGCAACAACAAATACAAATAAAAAATATTTTATAGCAAAAATATGTATGTATGTATATATCCGTGTGTGTATGTGCGTAAGTGTTGCATGTATATAAAGTATAGTTGCTGCTGCCACAACCATTGCTTTTAAGTGTTATTGTCATCATCATTTTTGTAACAACTACTGCCACTATATTCCACCAAAAGTTTTTCTCACTTACTCTCTCTTCCACTACTGCCACTGCCATTCTGGGGTGTTACTGCAGTCATTGTAAATATTATTACACAACAACAGCACCAACAGCAACAACAGCAACAGCAATACATGAACGACAACAATGTGTGTATAATAGCAAAAAACGATGACAACAAGAAACAACATCAGCTACAACAATGACAATGACATTAGTACAAGAGTATGAACCAGAGAGAGTAAAAAATTTATAGAAAAATAGGAGTAACAGCAGGAGCAGAACACCAAGTACACACCAAACGAGCAAAACAAACAAAAAAAATCCTATCCTTCCATAGCCCACTTTAGCTATACAACCACATTTATGAGCGTACATATTTGCCCCCCGTATAGGACCATGTATTTGTTGCATGAGGTTTCCTTTTGTGTAGTGCATGTCGGTAACGTAGGGGAGGTTTTGGTGGTGGTAAGAGGCTTTTTATACGCTGAACAATGATGAGCCTGATGATGATGATGATGACAACAACGTTTAAATTTGGTCAGAGAAGAAGAGGAACGGATGTTGTTGATGACTCGTTTAAGGGTATACATTGTTAGTTTCGAGTTTCTTTGCTCGTTTATAAGTATTTGTTCGTATTTTGTATTTTTTGCAATTTTTTTGGATATTTAAACGAATCTTGTTAAGGTCTCATAAAAATTGTCAAGAGTATAGCCTTTAGTTAACCCCTTGACTAAAGAGGCTTACCTCAACAGCATCCTCTAAAAAGGCAATTATTTTAGTGGCAATATGATGACGATGCTGACGAAAATGAAAAAGAATAAACAAACTATTAATTAAATCAATTAAATGCCATAGTTTTTAATTAGCCAAGTTAAATTAACAGGAAATAGGATGCATTTTAAAATGTTATCTCAGAACATAAAAGAATTTATTAGTTTATGGGAGCAACTATTTGATATTAAAGGTCTATGGATAAGTTTTTGTATAATTTCGTATTTATTTGAATAAGAGACAGAAAAAATATATTTGGGTCTCTGGACTAAGCCAAGTGAAAAAATCAGCTTCACAATCTAGTAGATCCCAGAAGTTAATATAGCTCAACAAGAGCGAACTTGGAGTGCTAACGCATCTATTTACCTATTTATTTTATCTTGGTTTTGGATATTATTAATATGGAAATGTTAAAAGTAATCGACAGAGATTTTGCACGTACTATATGTGCCGCCTTTACCGGCTCACAAAATAAAGTTCCTAGAGGGAGTTATAATAACTCCAAAAACGGCATTTGTTCTCTTACCAAACATAATAATTAATTTTGTTAGAAATCTATATTTAATGCGGTAAACATACATGTTAGGCTGTCCAAAAATCCCTTAAGTCGTGGTGCATACTGTATTAATCAAAATTTGAAATTCATAAATAAATGTTGTTACTTTTACACATGGTTTATGATTTTAATAACTTATATGGCGAATACGAAAACAATAAGTAAAAAAATTTTTTTAGACGAATAGCAGATACTTCCAGTGATAGATCCAACTCAAGAATCAAACCTAAACTGATTGTATTGGTACTTTTCTTCATCTTTCTAGTCAAGCATAAAATTTTTAGTAAATTTTTTGGTTCGACAGGGTAGTATACATTAAGATCAGTCATCCGTTGCAATAAAACTTTATATAAATTAAAAAAAAAAAGTTAAGGTTAGAGACTAGAGTTTACTAAATTAAAACGTTTTTAATTATTGAATTTAGTTTATCAATTAAAGTATCTGCTATTCGTTGAAAAAAAAAATTCACTCGTTGTTTCCGTATTTGTGATTTATGGTACTTTAAAAGAAATAATAAGGCGGTTATATCCTGTTGAAAGGGACTGTACATCTCGTACTGTACACTCAATAATATAAATATCATGGACATATGCAAAAGCCCCCCTGACCATTTCGCATAGCTCTGGCGATAATGACAAACATCAGGCGAATAATCAGAGGAAAACACGCCACCTACTGGGAAAAAATTTCAATGCTATAGTAAAGATCACCACCAATTAGCAAAGATCTTCACCACTATGCATAATCATATGGAAGGAGCTACAGTGAATTAATCATTTACTTAGCTTGAAAGATCAAATTGATTAAAGAAACTGAAACAAAGCAATGGATGCTTTGTGGAAAGCCAATATGCTCCCTAGAGGAGTAACGGAGAAAAAAAAATGCAAGTAGCATGTGTTTCCTGGGTTAGATTGTGCCTGTTGTATTAACTGCCCAAAAGACTTTTTTCAACAAAATATTGCATATATTACAAGACAGGTTATCACTGACTAAAGCTTAGTTTGGTATTGAACGGTTCGGAGATCTACTTTCCAATCTTAACTGATGTCTTTTGTTATGTCAAGTCATTCTGCACAATCTGTTAAGTTTTGCAGGTATACCAAAGTCAGACATGGTTTAGAAATGATATAGGGTATCAATATATAGGGTTTAAGCTTAGTTCACTATATCTCATCGAATGATTTAACAGACGTTTTCACAGTATTTGAAATATTTTAAAGTACTTATGTTACTCATCATAAAATAAATTTTTTGTATGATTCCATAGCAAATATTTTCCAGTTCCTAAAATACTGTGATAATAGTTGCTGCTCCTTTTTGTTTTTAATTCAAAACTTTTCCTCTATTATTTTTGGGCACTAAAATTCACTTTTTTGTTTTGTTGTTTTTTTTTCAAATTTTTAATCACTTCTGCACTTAAAACGAACAATGCTGACGGTGTGAGCGTATCTTCTTTACGTGGTTCGTTCTGTTTTATTCTCTTTTATTTGTAACGTTTTATGTTTTTGTTTGCCATTGACATCTTCGTGAGTGTATGGCTTTCATTATATAGTTATGGCCAACAAAGAGAAAGAAAAAAAAGCAATAGAGCAAAAAGACAAAATTGTTAAAAGGATTAATTCCATATTTACCACGTACGAGAGATGAGGTTTAGATATGCCAGCAGAGTTGTATTGTAGAATGAATTTTGCAAACAAAACATAACGAAAGAGTCCTTTTTTAAAGGATATGAATAACAAATATTGTTTGTTGTGTTTCTTATATTACTTCGTTTATTGTTGTTGTCATTATTAGTTTTGCTTTTTATTATTTGTTTGCTGATGTAATTGCAAAATAACATTTTCTACAAATATTACAAAGAGAGAGAGAAAGAGAGAACGAAAGAGACTATGAAACGCCTGGTAACCAGGATAAACAAACAAACAACAAGAACAACAACACTTAGAGCAAATAGTAGCAGCAATAGATAGCAGTTGTAGAACTGATGGTATCATTATTAATTCCTTGTTATACTCCGACTCCCTTTTGCATTAAGGGTAGATGTGGACGCAAGTCGTAAATATGCAAACATATTTAATGCTGTGGTTTCTGTGCAGCAAAAAGTCCTCCGTTTTATGTAAAAGAGCTAATGATTGTATAATTTTTAAGTGATACTCCAAGACGAAGGAGAAGGATTAAATTACTTGCTGTAGGAAAATACTAGCTGGATAATGCCAAAACGCATTGCGCAATCCACCAATCTAGGTTACATAAAATATCGAAAAGAAAGGTAAATGTGTATCCTTTATTAAATAAATAGTAAATAAATCTCTATCATAATAAAGTTTTAAGACTAAATGATACTTCTTTGGTGACCGCTTTTTAAGATATTGTGTATATAACTTAAAAAAAGGGACTCAAAGTCGTTAGATATGAATTTTTCCATTTTTCTGGCAACAAAGCGAGGAACTTAAATCTCTACTTACGTATCCGCTAATTTCAGATAGTCTGTTCTGAATTGAAGTGCATTCCCGTACCGGCGTATTACATCGATCTACTGGTCTGATATATAAGTTGGGAAAATTTTAGGTTAGAAAGTAAACTGCCTGTCAAATGATGAAATGTTAAGAATTAAGCTGTCAACTTCTGACACTTGGTTTAGTAAAAACTTGGGAAATTTTAACCATGGAACGCTACACTCTTGAACACAGAATTCTAATTGTGAAAATTTACTACCAAAATGGTGAAAATTTTACTGTATCACTCCGTAAAATTCGAACAGCTTTTCCTCTTAATCAGACTGATTCTGAGATGGCTGTGTGTATTTTAATTGCTAAATTCGAGGCTCCCAGTACTGTTGCTGACAATAGATCAAAACAATACACTCGTAGTGGTCGTGCAAACATAACCGCTGTACAGTAAAGTGTTGAGAATGAGCTTGGAACATCAACTCGTCGACGTTCGCAACAATTGGGCATCACCAGAACAACATTTTGCATAAATGTCTTCACGCTTATAAAGTTCAACTCGTTTAAGAATTAAAGCCAACCGAACATTGTTTGCGTCAAACGTTTCTGAATTGGCTGTTTGAAAAAACTGAACGAAAACAACGCATTTTTCAACAAAATTATCTTTAGTGATGAGATCCATTTTCAATTAGGCGGTTATGTAAACAAACAAAATTGCCGCATATGGGGCTCACAAAATCCACAACAGTCCTCGAAAAACCATTACATCCAAAGAAAGTAACCGTTTGGTGCGGTTTGTGGTTAGGCGGCATCATCGGCCCGTAGTTTTCGAAAATGAGCAAGGAAACGCTGTCAAAAAAATGTGTTTTGAAGCCAATTTACTTCCTTACCTCAAATTTCTACACCCTTTAAAAGGCAGGTGAAGTAAATCTTTATGTCCGCTATTTTACAAATAGTTGTAACTGATCTTCTATCTATTCCCATATACAATACATTCTTTAGCCAAAAATAGGAACTTCTCTCAGTTAATGAGCCGCACCCGATTCCATTCTTTTAGACTCATTGAAAGGGACCTATAGTTAAACGCCTGAGCCGGCGTTGAAAATTGTCAGATGGTCTGGTCTGGGATTGAACCGAGGACCTTTGGTTACCCTTCTGGTCCCATGAAATACAGAGCACAACCTTGTCGCCATAGAAATTTGCTTTGGCGTTAATTCCGCTGGTTGAGCGGGCTTAAATTATGATTTATTGCGCTTCTGGTGATCGTTATGGATCTATTTTTCGTCGCCAGTAATAATTCGAAAGATTTCAGATATATACGAGGAGCTTTTAAAATAGTACATGTTTTTGAAAAAAATATAATTTAATTTTCAACATAATGTTACGTTTTAAGTTTTTTAAAACGTATGAGTTCTGTTTAATTGCGTTAAATAAAATGAATAAAACGAATTTGTTGTTTTACAGTCCACACTTTATCTTAATACGGCAACTTATTTAATTTCCACTTAATACACAATTACACTTCTACGAACGCCTTAACACGACTATACTTTATGACTTTTAAATTAAAACTTTATACAATGACTACCTTGCCTTTGGTAGGAGCTTCCTTATATACCTGAATGCCTACAGTTTAGAAAGTTCTAGAAATGACTTAAGCTCTATCAAATCTTCTATTCGTCCGTAGTTTTAAAAAATTGAAGATCGTGTTTCCCAAGGTGGTCGAATTGGTAACGTAGTCAAATATACACATAAGTATGGCGTTACCAGGGTGGCACATTGACAGCCTTGACACAAACCAGTAGACTAAATAATACAATACCGTTTTAAATGCACTGATGTTTTTGTATCTTCTTTTTAAGCATTTTTATTTTCGTAACAATAATCTCCTTTGAGCTTTGTATACTTTGCCCAAAGTGTCTTCAATGTTTTAATCCTTTCTAAAATAGATACTTGTTTGTGAGATAATTTCATGGTTTGAGTCAAATCTCTTTCCGCCGAGCTATTTCTTAAAATTTGAAAATAAAAATAGTCAGTCGGGGCTAAATCGGGGGAATAAGGCAAATTTATGGGTTTTCGCCATTGAAACTGCACTTGTATGCACTCTTCAATTTTTCTGGTGAATAAGAACTTTTTATTTATTAGCTTATAAACCCAAGGGAGTCATTATGTCATACTTTCGAATAGCGAGCCAGTGGAAAGACTACAAGGATTCTTTGTAGTGATTCAAACTTACTGCATTGAGTGGCGTTTTGGGCTTCGTAATAGGGCATTCAAGCTTACGGGCTTACTTGAAACGCATAGGCATGGCGGCGAAAATAATGAAACCACCTCCTGTGGTACTATCCGACCTTTACCAGGAATTGGCCGCGTTTCTTAGGAAGCGGCTTAATTTCTGACATTTCTCATCTTAGGGTGCTTGAATGGAAGACACTAAGGGAGTATGTCAACATAGTTCATTAAAAACTGTAATGATAGTGTTGCAAAATTGAGTTGTGCACCTTCGGACCTAAGTTGTAACTACGATTGAGTTGGAAGATCCTCAAGTAGAAAGATCTGTCGAGTAAATGTTGTTGTTTACGAACTTGTAAACAGAGAATGTAATTAAGTATAGTGGAGCACAAAACAGTATTAATTAAAAACAAACACAAGATTTATTTCTCCTTAAGTGCAATCTACCAACTCATAAATAAACGTAACAAAAGGTTCTTCTTTTCCATTTTGGGTACTATTTTTTGGGAAGCGTACAAAGGGCCAACTCTGTTCTAGGTGTGTGTCTGCGGATATGAGACTATTGTCACTACCTTTTTAACTAACCAACCAACCTACCTTTTTGCCCTTGATTCACCACAAGAAACAATATATTAGCGCCACCTGTTTAATCGCTCTCCAGGTGTTCTTTACACATTTGCCACAATCAAATTAAAGGAACGGACATTATTAGCCCAAAAACCCCATAAACATTCGTCATTAATTTCCTGAAGGTTTTTCTTCTTTAAATTTGTCAACACTCCCCTACATCATCATCATCATCATACAGCACTAAGAGCTTTAGATATTCTGACTCCATATTGATTAGATTTCTTCAGTGTTTGTTTTCCCTTGTAAGCTATCAGCCAAGGACAATAATAAAATTCATTAGTTTTTGTATTGCTGCCGTTTAGTGATTGTCGTGTGTCAGCAGGACACATTTAAAAGGATAACAAAACACCAACAACAACAACAACACCAACAACAACAACAACACGGAATCATCATCAATAATTTAGGAAACTTTGTATGCGTTCGAATTAACGCCTACTCTGAGATTTTTTCTATTAAACTAATAAAGTATTACATTCTGAAAGCAAATAAAATTTTGTAAATGTTACTGATTTGTTTTTTGTTTCGTGCATATGCTGAGGCGTTCGTACTTTCTTTAGCATAACTTTAGGAGCTTAACTTGGAGGAGGAAGTAGTAAATAACCTAAAAGTATGCTAATTTTATTAAACCAAAGATAATTTTAATTAAGTTGCTATTGAAACTTTAGTTATTCATTAAATTCATTGCGTTTAAATTCAATAAAAATTTTCCACACATTTTGCATATTAAATTTTTGATTTAAATTGAAAAAAACAAACACATATTTAAGGGCTTAATATCGTTCAAAAGAAAAAAGATTGACTTAACGAAATAAATTACATCCGGTTGAAGTATATCTGAATGAAAGACACCCAACAACTTTAAAGCCTGACAATTCATTACAAATCATTTCAATTCAATTCTTAACATTGTTCGGTCATGTTCGAAGAAGACCTTGTTTTCTTGTAATAACAATGGAAACAATTTCTTATATTTCTCCCTTTAAATGACACTTTTACTGACAATATTGACCACAAAAGTTTTACACAAAAAAAGAGGAAATTTATGGTTGTTTTTCTATGTAAAGTCATGGTTACGAAATGATCGTCTAATGGACGGACAGACTGACTGACAAATAGACAAGACTGACCGACCGACCAGCCTTTATTTATAGAATTTATTTTCTTTTCTTTACTATTTTGTTCGAATATGAAATTAAATTAAAAAAAAATATATTTCTCTTCTCTTCTTTTTGTCAACGAAATAACGAAATTTTGTCCGTTTCTTTGGGTGAAAACGAAACAAACAATTTTTGAAAATTTCTTTTCTACGGGAAATATTTTGTTGTTTTTTTTTTTCATATTTGCAGGAAAATATTCGACCACAATGACATTACAAGAATATGCCAAAAAATGAAAAACTAATAAATAAAAGTTTTTTCTTTTCATTTTCTTAAATTTCTTAATACTTTTCTTGCCTTTTTTAAGGAAATCCAAAAACAAGTTTTATTTAATTCAAGAAAATGAAAAGTTTAAAGAAAAAACCATTACCTTGACATAGTACGCAAAATTCAGTGTAACATGTGTACATAAGTATGTAGTATGTAGATGAGAAAATTAAAGAGAAAAGGTTCATAGAGACTTTTTGACGCAATTTTTATTGGTCCACAAATTGACTCACTCATTTAAGTTGTAGTTACAGATGTCCTACACCCTTAAGTTTATTAAGGAGATGCCATTAGTGTTTTTTAAAGCTTTTTGAAGTAAATATTTTAAAACAATACTATCGGTAATTGTAAGTTATTGTAGATTAAGTTTTTAAGCCCTACTGTTACGTTTGGATCATTTTAGTCAATTTTCTTCTTCTTTTTGCTTTAACTACCGAACGGTTCAACATATCACGTGGGATTTTTTTTTAGTGTTCTATGATGTAAAGGGCCATTTGGTCCATTCATGTTTTGATTTTTTCGATCGATTTTTGTAGACGCTTTAGTGTGGTTAAACGCTTGTTAAAGAAGTTGTGGTTGAACCTAAGTTGTAACAACGATCGGGTTAGAAGATCTTTGGACGGAGTATTTAAGAATAGAAATTTTTATTCCTCGTGGGAGGGTTACGAGCGGTGGACCGCAAAACTGTGTTAAATAAGGATTTATTGAATTAAAAACCAAACACAAGTTTTATTTTGTTGTAACTACAATCTACGAACTTATAAATAAACGTTTTAAAAGGTAAAAACGTAACAAAGTCAGTTAAAATCAACTACTTATTTCAGGTACCTTCTTTCAGAGTTTACACTATATAAGTGGTTATAGATGAAAGATCTTATCCGCTGAGTTCAGGCATAATTAGAAAATATCTGATAAGTTTTCAAAAAAACCTGTGTCGTATTTTTTTAACTGCTTTAGTATTTTGTGAAACGAATAAAGTAGATTGGATAACAGGGTCGACGAAAGACATATCGATAAATTACGTCTTCACTCAAAGACACATTTGGTCCATTCTGAAACCATTCTAATTCGTCGTTAATCGAAGGACAACTTAGTACTCTTCATATTCGGTGAGCGCTGTAATGTTGGTATTGCCAGCTTTTTAAGGTGTCCAGTTAAAAATGTTGTGTAGTGCTGTGGTGTGGTAGGTAAAATAACCGCTTACCAACCGCGAGATTCTGGGTTCAATTCCAGATTTTTAACAACGGTATCACCGGTATCTGCCGTTCGGAGTCAGCGTTTAACTGAGTATAAAAATAGAATCGGTTGGAGCTCATTGATTGCAAATCGCCCTTGTTTCAGTTGGGATGCTGAGAAAATTATATCTGTATAATATGTATGTGAGAATCAAACTAGACCACTGTGCAGCGAAGAGTTAGTATTTATAAAGTCGTTTCGTTATCTATAGAAATATCTGGATGATAATGGTCTGATTTGTTGCGATAGACTTTTGTCCCTTTCATATTTCCTAACATAGTATGGGTTAGAGCAGTACTACTTTATTATAACTGACGAGTAAAGGACTTGAAACATTCGACGAACGGACGAGTGACGAGTGGATGATTAGGTATAAACAGACGGATTTTTCGTCTTTACGATTGAGTTAAAGTTAAGTTGTGTAACATTAAAGTTGAGTTGAATCAAAAAGTTTCATTGTAGTGAACTGTCCAGGAACAATCAAATTTTCATATTGTTCGGTGTATGTTTTAATTAAAGAAACCCACACGTATGTATGTCGAAAGGTTATGACTTATGACTTTGTTTTTCTTACTTTTAATCAGGATTGACGAAAACCCGAGTTTTTTATAAGCCTACGCCCTGGGTTTTATTAAGTTTTATAACTGCTTCCAAATTTCGTTCAATTCGACAATATTTGTTTGTTTTTTACTACAATGATTTTATATATAGATTATATAGGTATAATGCAATCTTGCACTACTGCTGAGACCCAAAGGTCGTTTTGTACAATGAAATGCTAAAACCCGTTGATCAATGCGGACTTCTTTTAACCATTCATTACGAGAAAAACGACCGGAAACTAAGAACAAACATGATGAAGTAATTATTTTGCATAACAACGTTTGGCACACGTTGTCAAAAAATATTCACCAGACTTTGACAATTGTGCCACTGTAGTATGGTAGATAAGAGACTCGCCTATTGACCAGAAGGTCATTGGTTCAATACCAGGCCATACCATCTTAAAAAAAAGTTTTTCGACAGCGGTATCACCTCATAACATTAGCTAGTGACTGGTTATGAGTATTACTACTATTGAAAACTTCTCTAAATGCATTTGCCGTTCGGAGCCAGCGTTAAACTGTAGGTCCATTTCAATAAGTTTAAAATTAGAATCGGGTATAACTCATTGACGGAGAGAAGTCCCCATATTCCTTCATGGAATGTTATGGAAAATTAATTAATTGACCTTTCTTACAACTAACTGTTGCGATGAATACACCATAATTTGGCAGGTTACCGCTTCTCTTCTTTCTAAGAAACCGTAAATTGAACATGAAGATGTGGTAGTGATGATGGTGCTGTGTCTTTTTTGACTATTAGCAATAGAATTACTAAAGAGCCAAATGCTTTTTAGCCTAAGAATTCATTGTGATGCGCGTTGAAATGATCAGTTTTTCGAGTTTATAAAGAGGCTTTCGAGTTCCTCATTTTTTTTTTTTTTTAATAATGCAAGATAGGCTACTTTTATTCTAATAATGACCCTTCTCTACACTCGTACTGACAAAAGCGAAGATGCTATTTTAAACGACGTCTTAGCATTTTCTTTAAAAAATAAACAGATAGCACAGAAACGAAAATAATCGGAGTTTAAAAAATGAGTCCCCCATAAAAAGGATAGGTATTATACAGTATATAATAGTTATTATACAGTATATAAATTGTGTCCTATATTTCCTAAAACAAACAGAAGGCCACAAGAAACTTTCTCTATTCGGTCCTATTCGATGCAAGATGTTTAAATTCTCTTCACTTAAGGTCGCTTCCAAAAATTTCCAAATTTATGGTACCTCTTTTCATGCGCCATAAAGTCTACGGTGGTTGTGACCAACCAAGCGCAACTTACTATAAAGGGTCTCTATGTGTTTGTTCCCATAGTTGCGTATTGGAAATGGTGTTAAGCTACAATATTCCTAATATTCTTCGGAGACAACGGTTAATAAACACCTGTCATTTACATTAAGGAGGAAAGATTTTACACACGAGTTAAAAATGCTAATCTTAGTTTTTAACGAGTCCATAACTTCCATATAAGATACCAAGCGACTAGTTAGTCTCCGTAATTCGGAAACGTTTAGATAGCTACAGCTGTTAATTTTCATTATTATACTGCCATGATAACAGAATGTGCCAACTTGCCCTAGATCAACATCCTTTAGTCGAAATTTGGTATTATTAAAGGCTCAGCGCCATAACAGTAACCGTAGTAGAATCAACCAAAATTCAATTGATCGGTTACGTCGTTTTGGTATGTCAGCACTAATCGTACACAGTGTAGTCCATATGATTGGTTCGTTTTTTTGCAACTATAGCAATACGTGATATTTAAAAACGACATATATTCACAAATTTTCATAAAAATTGTAAAGAAAACTTAAACGCAAACAAAAACATTGGGACGACAAAAAAAAAAACGGGTGGTTCTTAAACAGCACCTTATAAATAATTTCACCATGGTCCCGTCTAATTTGAGCTTAGGACCGTTAAAATGCATTACCTTACTCTTTCTTACATTTATTCCTCAACCAGCTTTAAAAGCGTCAACCACAAGGGATTTGAGTTAAGCTGACTTGTGATGATAGTTGTACAACAGCAGGCTTACATACATATTTAGTCAGCAAATTGTAGACATTCTAGATGTTGATTGAGTCCTTTATTCGCTGCAATAGCACAATGTACGATGACGTCAAGTACAATGTTGGGTAAAAGAGGAAACTGTCGCGCAATGCGTTATCTGGAACAACCCCAGATTCCTTTTTGTATGAGCGTAATCAATGCGATCGTAAGCTATAAAACTAAGCCTTTTACGAAGAAAATTTTTGTTGTCAAATAACTAAATATGAATTAGACGTCAGTTACGTGAGTGCGGTATAAAATGTTGTTGATATTTTTAACTGTCACAAAACAAAACTCGAAGTTTTCATATTGTCATAACAGAAGTCATAACATAAATATAAATTATGTTTAATTATGTTTATTAATTTTTCTTGTGATTTTTTGCGCTGCAGTTTTAGTAAATGATAACAAAATATGCTGCTTCTTAAAATTATAATTTCACAAATTGCAATAAGAAATTTTTCTTTTTAATGCAATTCCATGATTATTTGACCATTTTTGGCGCCCCATTAATGTGGGGCATACAATATGTATGTTGATACCAAGTATCCGCATACCACAGTTGCATTTTTTAATGGTTTTGGAAACACTTTGTTCGCATTTTGTAAAATTAAAGAAAAAATGGAAATTTTTCTCGTTTTAAAAGAACAAATTAAATTATTTTTGTATAATTGGCATATGTCTGCAGTTTTTTTATTGTCTCTGTGTCTCTCTTTCTCTTTCTCTGAGTTACTTGTTCTTTCTTTTCTTTTGATTCATTTTTGTCTTTCCTTTTTGCCGGTTGCAAGAATGGAAATGAAAAGCTTTATTTTTTAAAGTCTCTCATTAAAATATGTTGCAAAAAAGGGGGAAATCTTTTAAAAAGCAAGGGAAGTAATAAAAAGTAATAAAAAATACGCATTTATGGCAATGGCTAAAATTTAAAATATTTTTCACTTTAATCATATCAACGTGTCTTCCAATTGGGAGCAATATTTTTGAAAATTGTTCTGTCAAATCATCAAAAAATTGTTTTATTTTAAAAAGTGTTCCCTTCGTCCTACCGAGAGAACTCTTCGTAATGTAGTGTATAAATCTGAATGGCTGAAGAGCGATATTGCGAAACTGGCAAAGAAAGATGATGTCACTGATTGTAAATATTGGTATGATTGTAGTATGTGCTGCTATGAAAATATTTATGAAGATTGTTTTTGAAAGAATATTATGATAAGTTTCGCCCTGAGCCCGCCTGATTTAAAACCAGTACAGTACGTGTCTACCAAAACTCTTAAAACTCTTAAAATTATAACTAAACATACACTCAGGGAAAAAGCGATAAAAAAATACCGAAATTGATACCATTTGGTATCAAAATTGTTTTAAGTCCGTTTGTGCTTACTTCGTTAACGGTTGGTATCAATATTTTAAAACAACTCGGTATCATTATATTACCAACCGTTCTTATTTTGATAACACACTGTTCTTAAACTAACCATCTTACTTTGTTATCGATTGTTCTTATTTTGATAACGGACCGGTATTTATGACAATTTCGTTCTTGATTTGCTACTATATCGTTTATAATATGATAACAAATCGTTGTTAATTTATTAACTTTTGGTATTTCTGTATAATTTGTTTATGATTTTACTACAGTTTGTTCATAATTTGTTAACTTGTGGTATTTTTATACCGCTAGTTATTATTTAGCTGACGCATTAGACTCGATTTTATATCGAAAGTTAACAAAATATTGATTGCAATTCGTCCTCAATGTGATACCAGCCGTTAACAATTTTAGAACGTCTTTCTTCCCTCTGTATATAGACAGTCGAAATAAGATCACAATTAGAATGACACATTGAATGGCGTTACTAGAATTTTGTCCATATGATTGTTATTTAGTACTAACCTTCGAACGATACGTGTATAAATTTGACAGCAATCTGACTATTGATGCGTGAGTTGTTTTATGTGGAATAACTTTTGTTATTGAAAAAACTGGAAAAAAGTGAATTTTGAATTTTGATAAATCATTACTTTTTGATAAAAACAAATATAGTGAAAATCAGACAATGGCTTGATAAATATTATCTGAACTCTGCTTCATTGAGACAAATGGCAGGGAAGTGGTTTGCTGAACGCTGGACGCATAGAATTTTGCACTTATTTGCATAAATTTAAATAAACATAATATAATGGTACATCTCTAAGAGCAAAACCGGCTTATTATTCACTTATTTGAACGCAGAATTTTTTTTGAATAAGGTGACCATACGTGAAATTTTATAGTTTGGATGAATTGAGCAACTATTAAGGTGACCTTATCATTTTGAAGCACACCTTATTTTTTACGGAAAATCATTCGTCTCTATTCCAGGAGAGTGTATATGCGCAGAACTGAAAAAAATGGGCGTTCAAGATAAGATAATTTCCATAATAATGAGATCTTTAAAAGCGGTGTTGTACATGTGAAAAAAATATCTAAGGCTTTTGGCACTCTGTCATGTGTGAGGTAGAGCTGCCTACTATCGCCACTTCTCTTCTTGATAGTAATGGATGCCGAATATAAGCGCACGACTGCAAATAAGCTTAGCGACATTGTTTAAAATCTAGAATCCTTGGATTATGCCCCTTTTTACGAATCCACTAATGTTGGTCGTTATATTAAAGTTTCCAAAACGCATGATATGCGCATTAATGTCTGCATAATGGTACCTCTGTTTCTTCAACAAACTAAAATGCATCCAGTTGAATGAATTTCAGTACCTCGGCTGTATAATAACTTAAAGCGGTGGCACCACAGAACCTGCATATACAGAGTTGCGTAAAATATGAAACTCCTCCATATATAGCGTTTGTAGTACTACTACTCTATGGCTGCGAAACTTGGTTTGTCACGCGAAAAATACTAGATAAACTTCTGAGTTTTGTAAACCGTTGCTTGCTTAGAGTTCCTGAAATATTCCGACCACATTCGACCATCAAAAACAAACACTTTTGACCCAGGAACAGTATTGGTGACAAATATAAATATGAAAATAAGTAGGAGAAAATTTGGTTGGATCGGCCACACCCTTCAGAAACCTCTAAATAAAATATTACGTCAAAGGATAATCATCGGAGAGCTGAAGCAAACAACAAGAAATGTAGTAGCAATCAAGAAATACGGAAACAG
Source organism: Wohlfahrtia magnifica (assembly GCA_023159175.1). Taxonomy (NCBI): domain Eukaryota; kingdom Metazoa; phylum Arthropoda; class Insecta; order Diptera; family Sarcophagidae; genus Wohlfahrtia; species Wohlfahrtia magnifica. The sequence goes on from JAKWBJ010000061.1 coordinate 902,187, forward strand.
CTAATTGATAACCCATGTCCAGTGTTGCCATATTTTTTATAAAAACTTAAAATTTAGATGAAAAAACTGATTTGCAAGTGAAAAAACTGCACACAACTGCACATGTAATGAAACATATACGGTATTTCACTCGATTTCGGCTTAGAGAGCATACCGAATAATTTATTTCATTGTGTAATTTTTATTCAAGCATAATACAACAAATTAAATGTGATATACTTAAATGATGTGTTATAATGCCATGAAGCCCGAATTTAACACTTTCCGACAAGTGTGGCAACAGGCGGGTAAACCAGATTTGAGTACGCTGAATCCAGTGGTGCTAACCGCTCTTTTAGATTAGCTCTTATTTTTGAGATATACTCTTACTTTGAAAACGGAGAGAGTCTATTCAATAAACAAAAAAACAAAATTCAGCAATAAAAATTTCTTTAAGGCTAAAACTTTTTTTAACATTCAATATTTTACATTTTATTAGTTAAGCAGTTAAATCACTCGTACGTACTTATGTAGTATGTAATGTCGTTTTGAAAAAATTAATTATATTTCTAAATGGGAATATCACACACTGTGTGAATTCTCTCTTACATTACCGCATTGAGAAAGGTACGAGTAAACCTCATCACAGTTACATTAAGCAAATGCGGTAAAGTTCTTGCTTCAGAAATTTTAATTAAAATAACAAAATTGAAAGTAAAAAACTAAAATATTAAAAACTTTTTTTAAACAAAATACTTCAAAACTGAATAAGGCTTAAAGACTTAAGACTGCAAAATACAGAAAAATCTGCACATTTGGCAACACTGGATAGCATACAAAAATTGTAAACTTTACGTTACATTTAGAATAATGCCTAAAATTAGGTAAATATTTTGACTTTAGCTAGGCGTCTATGTTCGTCATCGTCATTAATGCACTTAAACGAAATAAACGCTTGCCGTATTTTTTGCCAATTGATTTTATTAAATTTTTCACTTACTATACAAATATGTGAAGTATGTCTATTTTATTTAGACGTATATTTAGATCTTTGCAGATCTTTGTAGTTTTTGCTATCATATCTACTTTGCTTAGACAATTATCAAATAAATATATGGTAATGGGCATCCCATGACATTTATATACAGCAAGCTGGATTTGAACATATCGTTTTTTGTATTGACTTGCAAAAGTGCGTAAATTTTAATATGACTCTAAAGTCGTATAAAAACGGTTTTATTAGTTTTGTCCCGATATAGTTTTACCACCTAATATGACATATAAAAGAATTTATTAGAGCACAATTTGTACTTCTATTTGACATGTATATGCACTACTCTCGTTATCGTTTTATAAAACATCCTTTCTGCGTAATTTTTCAAAATTTTTAGCATTTCCAGCATGCTCAGTTTACTCACAAGATAATAAGCAGGACATATACATACATACAGTGGGAAGCAAAACTAAGTGAAGTTTTGAAGTTTAACTGAAAAGTTCCTGCAAACAAAAAGTTCCTTAAAACAAAACTTCACAGATATATTCATTAAGTATAACAAAAAGTATAGCTTTCTAATACTGTAATGAGAGAAAGGCAATTATATAAAAGGAACTTTTCAGTTCAACTTCAAAATATGCGCTTAGTTTTGCTCACCACTGTACATATATATGAGTTACAAGATATATAAAATGACAGCGATCACTAGTCAACATAACCAATAACATCGTTACATTTGATTTATGTGTCAGAGTTTCACTGAGTCTAAAAATAGAATCGAGTTAAGGGAATTATTATTATTATGTGTCAGAAACGTAAACATTTGCGCGATGTTATATTTCCATATCTAATGATGCCATTATGAATAGATAGGGCTTGCAAACGAACAGAAATCCTCTATGATATTTCACACACATTTTTTTTTTATTTAAACTTAAAGATAGAAAGCGTTTAATGCAAAACCCTTTATTATGGTTTATATCTAATGGATCTCTAAATGCATGCAACATATTTCTTTCTTTCAAATAATACTCTTTCTTATTGCAGCTTAATGCTTCGTATCTTATTACTGCTTTTCAAAGCCATTTCTTTAATTTCCTTTTACGCTCTCTTTTGCCCATTGTAATGGTATAATTATCTAAGGGCTCCTTGTTTACTTGCTCGATCCCAAGTTATCTCGCTGGCCACTCTGTTTAATTATCCAGCGTATAAAACAACTCCTTCTTAATGCCTTCTCTGTAATAATTAGTTGTAGACATTGTGTATCCTTTTAACCCAAATTATTAACAATTTCGTTGTTGTTAATGTGGCCAACACAAAAATTAGTCAAAAAACAAAAAGAATTCCATTTTTCTTTTTATTTTATTTTTGGAAATTTACTTTGTGCCTTGTAATAATGGCTCTCCTTACAGTCCTTTCTAAAATGGTAGTTTAGCTGTAGGAGTCAAGAGTCAAAAGAGGAGAAAAGACAAAAGGAGGAGAAAGAAGTAGAAGGTCGATTGCATTTTCTTGTAGTTTTTGGGTAATTAACAAACAAGTACAAGTACGTTTACATGATACTCGTACTGAAAAGTTTATTTTTATTGTTGTTGGCTTAGATATTAACCCCGTATTATAAACGCATTTTTAAAACATATTTTTTCAAAAACTTTGTTATTTTTTTCAACATCGTGACTGTCTAGAACAGCGGGCGTTACTTGTGAGCCAGACAGAAGGAAAAAAAAGAAGAAAAAAGTCAGTCTCATAATGATGTTATTATTGTTAAATGAGCCTGATGGCAGTTTTAGAGTTACTTTTGGGTCCAAAACAATTATAATTTAAAAAACTAATTTGTTAAGAAAATAACTGCTTAACCTTAATTAAGAAAATATAATTTTCTAAACATTATGAATTAATAACTTAAGATTTAATTTTATTAAAATTGGATCCTTGCTGTAACATGAGCTTACAATTTGTATGAAATATACTAATTTAGTCCAGCCAGTGACGAAATTATATGGAGTCATGGGATTAGTTTGATCTTATTCTCGCTCTTCTTGGTACCAGGTCTGCAGTATCTCTTCTTTTCAATCAATTAATGATTGCTGAGACATTTTAAAGATAAATTTCTACTCTAATGACGAAAAATAGTGGGGAGTCTTGAGTTAATGTTTTCGTTAAAAAAATTACATTTTAAATCCTTAAGGTTCATAGTTTTTTGTAGTACAGTTTAATATAATATATTTTGTTGTTGCCAAAACAGTTCTTAGTAATATTGTTGTCGGCTATGCAGTGTTTATTTTGTCAAATGTACTAATACAGGGATGTTAAATTTATAGTGTCAAGTGATGTTAAATTTTAACAAGGTTTCAGTAAAAAAAGCGTATAAATACGCATAAGCATCGCGTCTTTTATAGTAAAACAAGTAATTGTTTTTAAAGAATGGTTTTCTATCATAACCATCATTATCATCTTAATAGAGAAGCCAGATTCTGGAGAAGTAAACAGGGTACATTCTAAAGAAAAAAAGGTATTGTTACGTTTTTACCTTTTTAAAATCGTGTATTCATGAGTTCGTAGATTGTAGTTAAAATAAAATAAATGTTGTGTTTGGTTTTAATTAAAAATCCTTTATTCAACACAGGTATGTGTACCACTGCTTGTAATATTTTTACAGGCAATAACAATTTTTATTCTTAATTACTCTGTCTGTTTACAACTTTGCAAACAACAACAATTACTCGACAGATCTTTCTTCCTAAAGATCTTCCAACCCGATCGTAGTTATAACTTAGGTTCGATCACAACCTTTTCAACCAGAGGTTATCCACACTTAACTCTCTTTACTGAGTTAGCTCCAACTAAACGGGGTTTTATTTTACTACTAGCTTCACGAATTTACTCCTTATAAGCTCTCTTCACACCAATAACACATTCGCTGAGTTAACTTTACTTAAACTGATTGTTGTTCGAATCGATGTGCTTTTTATATGGCTGAGTAAGCAATACATCGAAAGCTCTCGAACCTCTCGATATTTCAGTTAGACTCCACCTCTTTCTTTTAATTTCTTTTTAGTTCTTTTGTAGCCATGCGTATGTAAACATCTACTTCTTTCAGCTCTTAGTATTTGTTGTTGCTTGTTTATTGTCTGTTACTTGTTTTCTTTGCTGTTAGCTTGTTGTTGTTGTTGCTGTATTATTTTTATTTACTTTATCTCTGCTAATAATGTTTGTTGTTGTCGATTCTGGCTATTTATAAACATCATGTATAGTTGTTCTTGCAGCTTTTTTTATTTATTTTAGCGAGGTAATAAACGCAGAGGTTCCCAATCTTATTTTCGTAACAGTATTTACAAATGCTAAAAAAGTACATTTGTATGTGTCCAACTGAACTATTTTTTTCTAGCATAACAATCCCCACCATCATACATATTATTTCTCAAAGATGTTTTTTGTCGGTTGGAAATACCTTCCTCACTGATGCATGATGTCGGCAATGCAGTGTTTATTTTATTAAGTGTATTAATGCAAATTTGTTTAATATATAGTGTCGGTTATGTTAAGCTTTAACGGTTAAACGGTATTGTAATACTGAGCCGTATCATACATATATAGGAACAGATAATGTCAAACTTTATACCATGACCATGCATTGCAGTTAATCTCCTACGAGAGGCTTAAACATTACATTCGCTTTTTAAACTATGTGTACCTGTCTTAGACATGTCGGTTTCATAGTTTCGCTCTCACACAAAAGATGCACATCTTTTTTTTACAACAGATTTCATCATTTGGGTTGACATTTCAATGACACCCAAACGTGCACTATGCACGTTTTAAAGGATATTATGATTAATAACTTTGCTTATGAAGAAAAAAAACTGTTTCGTGGAGATTTTCGCCATCATTATTGAAAATACTGTAAAAAGATTGCTCTTATGTTTAAACCCATAAGTTGTCTAAAATATGAGATCAAATGATCCTCGTCTTACGGAATGGTTGCCAAATTTGGGTAACGGCTTAACAAGTTATAATAACAAAGCATTTAAAGTCCCGAAGCATCGTTCTTGTAATTATAACGTCAGATAAATCAATGAAAAATATTTTCAAATTTTAATCAACGTCAATTTTGTTCTAAAAATCAATAATTATACAAAAATTAATGAACATATTATTTCCAATTTGTTACTTGGAGAGGAAAAGATTTGCTTTAGTTCTAATTGTGGTGAACAGGAGGAAACAGGTATTGAATGCACAGTTGTATCCAACAGAATTTTTAAGTATATTAAGTCCATCCGACTTACCGCTGCTGAAATTTTAAAAAATATTGCATTCATAATTTTAATAAAAAGTCTTAATGCTTAATCTTTACGCAAAAACTATTCATTTCGATAAAACTGTATTCAAACACCAAATTAACTTTATACCTTCCGATCCAACTGTGCCTTTTCCGATGATATGAAAAAAAATTCTATATTTACCTGACTAAGTTTTACGACAATTTTCGCGAGTACGTGCGTTTAAAATATTTTTATTTCTATTAAAGATTTGTACGAGCAAAAGAAAACAATAATCACGTCATAACCTCAAAGATTGTTTACAAAGAAATGTTATAAAATTATTTAATAACAAATATGAATTGTTCGCCCATGTTCTAAAAAATGCATATCGCTTAACATTCCAGTTTTCGAAAACGAAAACACTAGAAATTTGGCGTTTTCAAACCGTTAGAGTACAAAGGTGTGAAGATAGCTTCTTAAGTTATATTCTTTTTTAACATTTATGTAATTCAAACAGAGACTGTTAATTTAACATGGTACGAAATATGTAATTTTTCCAGGCCGTGCATCTCGGTTCAGAAGAATTTTTGTGTCATGGGATAAAATCTGCTGGAATTCTTGATGGAGTGCCATTCCACCTAAATAGATACAGTTCTGCCGCAATTTGATTTTTTTACCCGATTTCTGTGAAATTATAAATGCCTGGTACCAAATATGGCATTTTTCTAGGCCTTATATCTCGGCTCAGAAGGACTTTTGGGTCATGGCATAAAATCTGCTGGAATCCTTGATGGAATGCCATTCCACCCCAATAGGTCTAGCTCTGCCACAATTGGATCTTTTACCCGACTTATCGAATATTTTGTTTGAACTTTTATAAGTATATAAATTGGCAAATCATTTAATATTAAGAATTTAAGAAAACAAATTTCGTTTTTTTATGCCCACCCAATTTTTAGATTTTAACGATATTTTTCTTAAATATGATTATGAGCATCTTAAAAAATTTAGCTTCGTAAAGTAAATTAATATTTGTACTGTATAAGTCAGTATTTTCTTTCTTGTACTATACTCTAAAAAAATAATATAACTTAAGAAGCTATCTTCACACCCTTTACAGTATACTGTAACGACTTGGTATATTTTATTTAAACTGCACTGTGTTGATGTACAATTCAAATTAAATATGTTTTCTTTTATTGGAAGAAAAACGTTCAACATTTATTCACGATTTTATTAAAAATAACATGCAATTTAACAATTTGCTTCGAATTTGTCAATTGTGTGGCTTAATTGTTTACTTATTAACATTTTTTGATTTTACTTTTTTAAAACCATTTTATCAAGCACAAGCTCTAAAGGCAAATTAATTTAAAATGTATTTGTTTGATTAGGTTTTGTTATAATAAAACATGTTTTTAATGATCGAACACAACTCTTAAAATATCAAAACGTCAACAAATCGCGTTATTTCTTTTTGCGTTTTTCAAACCGTAAGCGATTTGAAAACGCTACGTTTTCCAGAACATGGGAGATTATCATTTACAAACGATTAACTATGTTACTCCGTTTTATAAATAAATATAATGAAGTTACCATTTAATATCTTCAATTTATTATGTTACAAAAATAATATACAATAGGGTTGCGAAAAATTCGCACGTGTCATCTAGTTTATTCATAAAGTTGCCTATCGATACATACAGTTTGTCCAGAAAATCTTTTTATATAGTGAAATATGAATTGGGTTTGACTTTTATCATTAAAAAGAATAGGTTTTTTGTTTTACTTTTTGTTAGCTAACAAATATCAGCAAAAAAGAAAAGCCAACAACAAATTTTAATTCAAAAATAAGATTAAAAAACCAAAAGAAACTACCATAATATTAATAAGTGAGATGAAAATATTGAGTTGCAAGATAGTCTATATTTTGTATGGCCAACATTGTCATCAATTACGACTAAGAGACGCCTTTTCAAGGAAGAAATAAATTTGTGCACACACTCAGTTGGAATCCCATTATCCCATTCTTTCACGATTACGGTCCCTAATTCATCTTTGTTTTTGAGGCGCCTCTTGGCAGTACTTCTTTTAATATTAATAAGGTTATAAATTTTCAATTGAGCTTAAATCTGGACTCTGAGCATAAGTATCCAGCACTTTGCAATAGTTATAAAAAGTTCGGAAATAAGCGATAGAGAAAAAGACACTCGCCTTTCTTTGTGTTGAATTGTAAGTAGCGATTTTTTAGCGCTACTCTATATAAAACAGTTTTTCTTTTTCTTTTCAAGACTTACCTTACTGTTTCGTGGGAAATTGTCACATTGTAAACAAGTTCTTTTTTCTAATAATTCTTACATGAGAGCTATGGTGAATGTATTAATGTTAGGCTATTTTCGTTTTTAGCACATCATAAACTTTTGACATAGTTTGTCTTCCTGTTGGGAACATTTTAGATAATGCTTGAAACGTTTTTCCGACCGGGTGTCTAATTTACATTCGACACATTTCTATTGTAAGACATTTATTTTTTCCGTCACTCCTCTAGGGAGCAGATTGGCTTTCCACAAAGCATCTATTGCTTTGTTTCAGTTTCTTTAATCAATTTGATATTTCAAGCTAAGTAGATGATTAATCCGCTGTAGCTTCCTGCATATGATTTTTTTTCGTGTCGTGGTGAAAATCCTTGCCAATTGGTGGTGATCTTTACTTTTGCATTGTAATTTTTTCCTAGTAGGTGGCGTGTTTTTCCTGATCATTCGTCTGATGTTAGACATCATCGCCAGATGTATGCGAGAAAGGTCAGGGGGGCTTTTTTTCTTAATTTTTTATTTTTTTAGATGGAGTTGTCTGGAGGGAAGATGTTGAAGCCTTTTTTGAGGCATTTTAAGGTCTCGTATATGCAGTATTTATTTGATAATAAAAACAAAAACTTTAATTTAAAGGTTTCAAAAGTTGTAAAAACATTTTGTTGACAACATAATTTTGAACTTTCTTTTATTTTTCATCTTATTTCCTTATCCCAATTTTTCATTCTTGTATTCGTTTTCTGTCATTTGGACTTAATAAAAAAAATTTAAAAAAAAACTAAATAAAAAAATTCGCTTTTTAATGATAAAAATGAAAAAGAAAACTTCTTCACTATGTAATAACATTTTCTTGACAAACTGTATTTCAGTTCCAATAAGATGAAATTACCTACTTTTGAAAATAAAAATTTTTTGTTGTAATTGCATATAATGGGTGTCGTATAAGCGATATATATATTTTTTTCAAAATTCAAAAATATCACCATACGCACAGTGCAATTTCTGCAATATCATTATTGGGAATAAAATATGTATTTACCAATCGATTTTTATGAGTTATGTTTTATTTTATTCCTATTAATGCAACTTTATGAGTAAATAGTGAAACTGGTAAATATTTGCTACTTTCTATTTTTTGTGAATTTTTAGAAATCAAAAATATAATATTTAAAAAAAAAATTAATGATTTTTTTCTCAGTAACTCGGAAAATACGGGTTGTATTAAAAAATTATATTAGAATGACATAAAGCTGGTATAATTTGGAATTTTTTAACAAATGGCGTAACGAAATAGAACAAGTAATTTCAAAGTTACCATAAGATATATGAAGCAGCCTCTTCAAAGATTTCACATTTTAGAAAAAAAATTATAAAAAAAACCTTTTCAGAGAATCTGAAATGCTGATGGTTTTTGAAGTTCGGCGACCATAGCGCATCAAAAAAAGGTTATCCAAGGTATTTTTGCTTCTTGCATAGTGTTATGAAGGGATGTAAGCCTTTCCTTTATTCCATAACATTCCATTGCGGATTCTGTTTTTAAACTTATTGAAAGTAAGTAGTAAGTAAGTAATACTCATAACCAGTTACTAGCTAATGTTATGAGCTGCTACCGCTGTCGAAAAACTTTTTCTTTTTTAAGATGGTCTGGCCTGGTATTGAACCGAAGACCTTCTGGTTGGTAGGCGTGTGTCTTACCTACCATACCACAGCGACTCACGAAGTGATGTAATATGAATACGAAATTCAATGTTGCTGCGATCGGCATTCAGCCAATCTTTCAATATTTTTAGAATTCTGACCAAGCACTCTCGGTCCAATTTTAAAATTTTGGGACCTAAAAAAAGATTCTCGTCAATTAAACTTAATCACCGCGGCAGCATAGCGTTGCCGAAAACATTATTTCTCAATTTTGCATATCTCATACATTTTGTTTGGGCATGACAATTTTTGACCCAAAGAATTGAATTGAATTGTCTGAACGTGCCCCTCAATTGTATATTGATCGAAGATAAATTAAGGCAATTATTCTAATTTTATAAAATTTTATTTGTGATGCGTATTTTCATGATTAAAAAGTATGCACATACAGCTCTGCATGCGTTCACACTCAGTTGAGAAATTACTAAAATGTAAATAAGTGCCGTGTTTCGTTTTCTCCACACAATTGTAGGATCATCTTTTCCGAAGACCTTAAATTTACACTTGTTATTGAAACTAACACGCAAATAAAAATGTAGGTCATCGATTGGCTTAATTTAAATAAAGGTTTTTCACTTTTGCTTGTCAAGGATTTCTCTCGTGCAGTTCGTGAAGTTAAGCCTGCATTTTTAACATCTCCCTCAAGCTCTTGCAACAATTTGGCCAATTTTAAAGCACTAAAGCACATAATCTTCCTCTGCATCCATTTGTCAAGTTTACATGGGCAACCACTTCTTCGCTTTCTCTCATAAAATCCAGTGATGTTATAATTTGTTATTATTGTCTGCTCCAACAACTTCCACAAAGCTAATGTTCCATTCACTGTAGAAAATGAACTTTCTCGATTCTTAATTATTTACTGAATTTTGAATAATTGCCTAAAACTCGTATAAAACTGTTAGACTACAGATATTCTTCCTTGTTTTCATTGTATTTTAAAGAAATGTGATTTTATTTCAAAATAATTTTGTATCTAAATTGTAATTTCTTCATATTCTTTTTTACAGATACCGCTTTACACAAATAGCTGTAGATCCGCAGATCAAAACTCCTGGAGGTAAAACCTATGATGTTATATTTGTAGGCACTGGTAAGTAAAAATGTACGCACAAAGGCAATATATTTATAATAATACCGACTTTACTGCACTCTTTTTAGATCATGGAAAAATTATTAAATCGGTTAATGCTGAATCAGCTGATTCAGATAAAAAAGTTACCTCAGTGGTAATAGAAGAAATCGATGTTTTGCCTAAAAGTGAACCGATACGCAATTTAAGAATAGTAAGGACTATGCAATATGGTAAGTTAAACTAAACTTTATAAATGTGCACATAACTTTTTGTACAGTGCACAGTATTAGAGTTAAAAATTGTGACTTTTTTCTTTCATTTTATTTTTGCAGATCAACCCAAAGATGGCAGTTACGATGATGGCAAATTAATCATTGTCACTGATAGTCAAGTGATTGCCATACAATTGCATCGTTGTCACAATGATAAAATCACCAGTTGCAGGTGAGCTTAACAAAATATTTGCTTTTTTTTAGTTTAATTGTTATAAATGCACAGGCTGATGATAAAATGAATCAGAAACGTTTAAAATAAATTTATTTTTACAAAAAAAGGGAGAGAAACTGGATAAAAAAAAGGAGCAGATATTATGCAGGATTTTAAATATATTTTTTCTAACAAAAAAACAAAATCCTCTTTTAACAGTCTACAAGTACACCGTGTCTCTCCTCACAGCGGCAACATTAAATTTATTTTTTTTTTTCAATTTACTCGTAAAATATTTTGTATTTCTTTTTTGTCTTGTTTAAATGTAAAAATGTTTTTTATTTTTAATTTTTTTATAGTGAATGTGTTGCACTGCAGGATCCATATTGTGCCTGGGATAAAATTGCTGGCAAATGTCGTTCACATGGTGCGCCACGTTGGCTTGAAGAGAATTATTATTATCAGAATGTCACAACTGGCCAACATGCTGCATGCCCCTCAGGTTAGTATCGACAACAAACTCTTACTACAGTACTACATACAGAAAATTCTGTAATATTTCCTTAGGCACCCTGTATATTTATAATAGTCTGGTTTAAAGTTGGGGAAAGTGGAATTTGGCTTTATTGTGTAAACTTGTATTAAAAAGAAATAAAAAACTTATATATGAGCTATAACGCTACATGCATACTACCTTATAGGCCATGAGGATTGGTTTTGGATTATATTTATAAAATATTGCAAACCGGCAAATTGGGACTGAACTGGGTTACTCATAATGTTACCAATAACTAAAGACCGCTCTATAGTATTTATATAAATATGAGATTAAGGATTATCCTCTACCTCTACTCTAAGGATTATTTACCACAGCTTGAAATATGACTTTCACGACCCATAAAAGGTAGTTGAATTTCCAGCAACTGACACTCAAGATAATACCAGTCAAACTTTCTTAATTTAGATCTGCAAACGTTTAAAGATTACAAAATGGTTCATTCTTCTTCTTGCTCTATTGGAGTCGTGAACTATTTAGAGTTCAACTGACTGTTTGTCCTGCAAAATCAGATCGGACCCTTCAATTTCAGGTACATATGAAACGGTAGAACCTCTTTAGATCTACGGTAGAACCTCTTTAGATCTATAGAGTGAGTTTGCATTGCAAACGGATGCCGGGGACTTACTTCTGTGTTGAGGGAGAGTTCGCTCGGCCTCCGTAATCAGACAGGCGAAGAGGTTTGTCTCCCTTTTCCCCGGTTGACTCAGAAGACTGTTGGTTCCCAGCGGAATCGGACGGGATTACTAACCGGTTTATTTACCAGGCACTTGATCTTAGATACCATGAGCATATTTTGAGAAAAGGAGAGGATGATCGGGGTGGAGACTGAACGACGTTTAGGCATCTAAATATTTTCTTTGTGAGTGCCCTGCAATTTCGATAGAAAAACTGCCTGTATTAGCCTTAATTTAACGTGGTGAATGTATGGGGCAGCACAAAAGATCCTTCTGGTCGCAGCGCGTTTTGGCCCTGATCAACATAAACGGTAAGGTGCTTGCATATGACATTGCAATAATAAAATAAGTTAACAAACTTTATTTTAGCAATTTTGCGACACATGTCTGTATATTCTACTTTTAGTTGCAGTATATTATCAAGTCCTGCAACAACAATCCTTTAAAAAAAAAGCCAACAGTAACATTTTTTAAATTTAATTGCTGACCTTAAAAGTTCTTTATTCTTTTATCCAAAAATTGTGGAATTTATAACAAATAGCGTATCTCTTGTAAATGGCTTGTGTTCCCAATAACTTATAAGATATTTTGGAGGGCAAAGAACTGCTATTTATTCATAATTAGTTATTGCCCGAAACACGATTGTGTTTTGCTTTGAAAATGTCGAATTTCGAGCCAACAAAGCATTCTGAATAAGCTTCATTGACTTCAACATACAAAAGTCGGTTTGTACGTTTCAAAATTGATAAATCTGACACGGATGACCCAAACTAGCCAAAAATGTTTCAACTTGTTGAATTGAAAGCATTGATTTATGAATACTGTTGTCCACGCAAAGCCACCTAAACAGTAAATTCAAAATGAATGAAATTTAAAACACCCGAGTTGAAGTCGAGAGGTGTAAAAACCATTTTATATCTGAAATGCTTCTTGATTCTGAACCTATTAATGCTGACATAAAATAGATTTATTACGACAAACCGAAACGTGAAAATCGCATGTGAAGCCCGGTCTCAGACGAATAAGCCCAATATCGGTGGCACCAATTTAATGTTCTGTGTTTGGTAGGACCCTTTCGTCCCATCTATTGTGAGCTGCTGAAACTGGGCCAGCTGATGGCAGGGGAATTGTAACAAACACAATTGATTCGTTTTGACATAAGTTGATTATATTCCATCAAGACAACGCTCACATGTTGCAAAACCAGTTAAAATCATTTGTAAAATAGTAGCCTTATAGTACAAATTTTGCACCCCTCCCCGTTCGCCTACCATTGGTTTCGATCGATGCAAAATGCTTTCACTGGTATACTTTTCACTTCAGAGCGTTGTATTCGAAATTGGCGTGATTGGTCTTGGTTTTTTTGACGTCGAATACAGATATTACCAATAATATGGAAAAAGCCTGACTGGAAAAAGGTCACCACAATTGTTAGATTGTACCATTGAGTCTGGAATATTGAAGACTCTTCTAACACAGAACAATAGTAAGAATTTAATGAAGGAAAATAATATAATTCCGCCATTTTTAATATGCCTCTATAACTATATACATAAGTATGTAGTTTCCACCGTGTGTCCCTTACTTTCCTCTTCTACATCGCTTAACCTCTCATCGGATCATCATCATCGTCATCAGCAGAATGAAATGGCAGGTAGTAGCAGTAGCAGCAGCAACCAAAGCCAAAAAAAAAAAAAAAAATAACGTAACTTGCTACCATGTCTTAATACTTTTTTGTTGCTGCTATTCCTGTTATGACCCCTTTTTTTGATAGGATACAATACGACATACTATGGTGATGGTGGTGGTGGTGGTAGTGGTACCCATCCACAATATTTTTGTTACATTTGTTGTAATAAAAATTTCATGTGTAATTGGAGATTTGGATTATTGCCAAAAGTGAAAATTGCAATTTGTTTTACTGTTGATGTAGTTGATGTTGTTGATGCTGATGTTGCTGTTGATGTTACCAATGCCTGACTGGTTCAGTACTGATACTTGTGATATATTTGATACACAACAGCAATAGCTGCTGCAGTATCATCATCCTGCTGATGAGTGCGTTATTATTGTTTCTGTTGTTGTTGCTATTAAAGTCCTGTAGAATTATATTAAACAATCAACCAAAGCACAATAATGGACAGACAGACAAGCGTTCATTCAAACCCATGCAACCAAACGTTTTATTCATTATTTTATTTATTTTTATTGTTGTTTAAGAAGAATACAAAAATAGACAAACAAACGAATTTTTTTTTTAATTCTTTTTATACTTTTTAAACGAGATTTTTATAATATTAATGTAATTCAATTTTTGTTGTTTTTTTTTCGGGGGCAACATCTCTTTTAGTTGTTTCACTTAAGAACAGGCAAAGTACAAGTACATAAAGCGGCGTAGTTAACCAAGGGAGCATTTTAGTTGCAAGTAAAAATGAATTTTTTGCTTTTTAAATGAGGAAGCAAAACGTATTGAACGGCATTCAATGGACGCCATACAACTAAATGATCTTGATTACGCCGTTGATATATGATTGTTATCTCATATTTTCTTAAACATGGAGAATAGACAGTTAGTCTGCGCATCAAGTTTGTGCTTCACTTTCAATAACAAAGAAGATTTAAAATCTTTTTGCTATTTAGGACGTACAATCACGAAAAACATCGGCGCAATAAAAACCATTTACTTGTTGAGGAAGGTGTGAACGTCTACCGGCTTATCCAGATTCCATACCCATATATGGTTGCGAATCCTGAGTCCTACTTAACAACATCGTATGTACGTTGACTACAAATCTTTACCAATCGATGTCTATATCGCATACTTCGATGTTTTTGCTTCGTACTACAAACCAACAACCAATCCAGTACGACATCGTGAAAAGAAAATCTGCATGGATATGGCACACATTGAGGTCCAATAAGGAGATTTCATTCTGGCAGACTGTAACAGCACGCGAACTGGCTGTTGTAGGGTTTTCATGGAACGAGACGATAAGAAAAGCTCCAAACAGACTCCGATGGAAGTCACTTATTAAGACTGTTTGCTCTCGAGTATGAAAATAGTGGAACGTCAATTTAGGTAGCAGTTCGTAGCCAAATTTATGGATTTTTCACGTGCATTGTTTTGGTAGAACTTATTTACAAGACAAAACAAAAACTCTATATAATATTCGACATATTGGTACACGTTTAACCTTAAAAAGCATGGTTTTATTGTTTAATCTCTTGTATATTGTATTTTATCTTGTCGCTGAGCATCGTCAAACATTGTTTTGTAGTGATCTTATAAATGTGCTCACCAGTTCAATGATTAGCTTTTTTATATTCAAAAACGCAAAGTCTAATTTAGTAGCACCATTGACACGCCGGTTATCCTGTAGCATTGAACTTTTTCAGCAAGGCAGTCTTAAAAAGCATATCTATGCTATTATGTATGGAATATAACATCATGCTTTGCTTTGAATTAGTCCAATTTCAATAACTTCAGCACATAAATCGCGCTGAGTATACCAGATAGCATGGGTTTTGTTTGCTTTAAGAGCCGCTTTAGTTTGTCGTTTATTCGCATTGACTTGCGATTTAAGAAAGCTTCAAGAATAAAGTCGATCTCAGCGCCCCACATGGGATGACCCTGCCATCTAATCGCTTATGCAGAATGTTCAATGTGTTATGAACTGTGTAGCATGTATGGCCATCCTGTTGAAACCATTGGTGACTATATCATCCAATTAAGGCCAAAAGAAGTCAGCAATAATTAACCTATAGCTCTCGGCGTTGATGATGATGGTCAGACATAACTTATATCTTAAAGAAATATAGCTCGATGACTCTACGAGCCAAAAATCCATACCAAACAGTGACTTTTTCGGTATGCGTTAGACATTTTGATATCAAATTGATATCGTCCCAAATTCGAGAATTTTGTTTGCTGACGATGATTTTATTGATGACAATTAGGGTTAGTTTTCAATTGGTCATTTCAGCGCATACACTTCGCTCTTGGATCAGTTGAATTTTGTAGGGATGCAGGCCTAAATCTCGAGTCAAAATATACCAATTTGTAGTTTGCCTCAAATAATCCTGAACACTCGCACGAACAGCTGCAAAGTTTTCAGCAGATCTTGTGTTTCGTAGCTGTATGGGCACTAGATTAGTTTAATTGCAATAGTGAACTGAGGAATCTTTGTCTGAACGGAACCACCATTTCGACAACTCTATATCTGTTGTATTCAGCTTCAAATAATCTCTCGCGAATAGCGGATATGTTTTCAGGAGCTCTAGTTTTTCAGAGTCTTATGGGTGTCATTCTTTGCTGAACCATTGGACCACACAGGAAATAGGCCTCTGTAGAGGACTGTTATGGCGACCGTAAAATTGGAGAAGCTCGAGTAACCTTGTTTGAACAGAACTCCAATTTCGATAATGATATATCCTCTATTCATTGCAATTTGGCAAAATAAATTGTTGTAAATACAGCTAATTTGACAGTTTAGCTTCAACACTAATCTAGTTTGGGGAATAAATAGATGCCACAATAGCCCAAAGTCACTCTTATTCTACTTAGCACCTTATGTGTACATAAAGCGTCCGCCAAAAAAAATTTTTTTTTTTTTGAAAATGCTATAAAAAAAACTACTGAATATTTTCTTAAATATCTTTTTTTATTTGAAAGTACAATCCTTCCGGTTAATAATGGAAAATAATTTTTAAGCACATTATCGATTGTGTGCAGCTGTATTTCACCAATGGCTTCACAAATATTGTCCTTTAAAGCGTCAATTGTCTCTGGCTTGTTGGCGTAACACTTACCTTTGACGGCACCCCACAAATAATAGTCCAACGGTGTCAAATCGCAGCTCCGAGGTGGCCAAACGACATCAGCTCTGCGGCTAATAATGCGATCTTCAAAAACATGGCACAAAAGATCGAGTGTAGCAGCCGGCACGTAGCGCCGTCCTGTTGAAACCAAATGTTGCGAATATCCTCCTCTTCAATTTTTGTGAACAAAAATTCGTTCAACATGGCCCAATAACGATCGCCATTAACTGTAACGGCCACTCCTTGCTCATTTTCGAAGAAAAATGGCCCAATTGTGCCTCTGGACCAAAATCCGCACCAAACAGTGACTCGTCTTGGGTGTATCGGGTTTTCTGTGCTCCAAATTTGACAATTTTGCTTGTCTACATACCCGCCAAGATCAAAATGAGCTTCATCTGAAAAGATGAACACACATTCTGCAACATTACCATGATTTTCAAAGTGATGTCGCAATATTTCCCAGCGTTGTTCAAGCGTATACACAACCATATTCGTTCAGCAGAAGGATAAAACTAATTATCTGTTAAATCAGACATTAGCTAAGTGCTACCATTCACGAAATAAGCACTAGCTGAAAAAAAACCTTCGATGGCGGACCCGATATGTATGTAGCATACCGATAGATTTTTCGAATTTTTATTTTTAATACATTTGGCACTATTTTCAAGATCTAATAATTCAAGTTTTAATAGAATGAGTGGCTTCAAATTAATCTTATTCTCATGACTTTCTATAAAAAACGAATTTGTTCGGTTCATAATTGCAAGAATTGGACCTAAGAATTCCAATAGGTAACTTAAGAATAAACTTTAAAGTTTCTGTTTGCTGGGTTACCATATGTGCGTAAGAACATCTAAAGCAATGTATGTATACACCACTTTATTTAAAGAGAGAGAGAGAGAGAGGGCCAAATGGAAACAAAGTTTAAATTAAAGTTCTTTCAAACTCTGTAGAAAAAAAGAACAAATTTGGAAACCATTTTTCCTAAAGGCAACGTGTAATATTTAAGTTATACCACCATGTGGATTACAGAAAAATTCTGAAAAACAGTTTGGGACCTCTTTAAATAATTGATGCGTTTTTAAGAAATTAATTTGTTTAATTTCTTAATTAATTAAATTAATTACATATTTTTTTACAGGTAAAATTAATTCTAAAGATGCTAATGTTGGTGAACAGAAAGGCTATCGTGACGATATGGGCCTTTTGGATCAGAGACGTCAAAGCAAGGATCAGGAAATGATCAATATAATGCAGGATAAAAACTTTGAAGGTAAAAATATCGTTTTATCGTATCGTTAATTTGTTTATATTTTTGTTTTGTTGTTTTTCTTTTGTAATATTTTGTTAAATATTTTCAAATGAAATTTAAATTGTAAATTTGTTGTTATTGTTGCATGGCTTTTTTAATGTGCTCTTCTCATATACACATTTTAAGATATTTTTTTTATCAAATAAATAAAATTTAATTAAATATTTATTTTGCATGAAGTGGAAAACATTTGCATATAAAAACACTCATAAATAATTAAAAAAAAGTATTTAAAACTGTTTCTACACCAAAATGAAAGAAAAATGTACGGCGAAAAAAGTCAGCAGAACAAAAACTAACGGCAAACAGTGATGTCTATAATAATAAGCACAAAGAAAGATTAGCGTTTAAAGTATTTGGCGTAGTCGTTGTCCTACATATTCCGACATTTTTCCCAGATAAAAGACCAGAAATAATATTTTTTTTTAATCTGTCTGTCTGTCTATGACAAAAATATCGAAATATTAGAACGATAAATAAATATCTCTATAAAGTAAAGTGTTCATTTTGTGGCCATAAGTGTTTGTAATGTTATTCGATAGACATTGTGTGCAGAATTGCTTAAAAAATGTTGTTTTAGATTAAATCTGAATTAAAAACAAAAGATATTTTAACAGAGTGAGTAAGAGAAAATTATTCTGCTTTCGCAATTTAACTTTTGTTAGTTACTTTATTGTATGTAAATATTTTACTCGCTAGATTAAAGTGAATTAATAAATTTTTTATGTTTTTCAATTTATATTGGATGTATAATAGAAAAATGCGGGGATCTTGGCCATCCTTAGCTATGACCTTTTCCAATTCTTTGTTCTGCCTTCTTGATGACAAGAACAAATAGAAAGTTCTGCATCGATCGATGACAGTGATAAGTCAAACAGTTAAAGATCTTGCCTAGAACTCGTTTTAAACAAATCAATTGGGTTTGACCAAATACACATCCTTATGTTGGTGTCTTGGATATTCGATTTTGAATTTGAGTGGTGGCTGGGCTTCACATACCATATGTATGATACTTTGCACTTTGGTTTGTCAAGTTGTATATTCGACATGCAAAATCGTCTTCCAACGTTTCCTTGATTTTCGATTAGTCCCGCTGCTTTCAAACATTTTGAAAATTTCTGCTTTCGTGGCTTCAAAGAATTTGGCAAATTTCCAAATCAATATCTTTGAACTTGTTTAGCAGAGCTGGGCAGTCTTTTTCTTCCGTGTCAAAATCACCACTTCTTATTCACGCAAACCATTGCTCGCATTTGGAAATTGATGAAACATATTCATCATAAGCAATGGTGAACAAACGATGTGCTGCAATTGACATTTTATTCAAATTGATTAAGAATAAATGTCAGGTATTTACCATCCAAAATGCTATATAAGCTCAAATTTTTATGTTATACACCCTCTAATTTTATTTTATTTCGTATCATACTCGCTATCATTTTGTAAAGAAAACGTATTTCAATACGCTTTTTTCCTAAATTTGTACTTATTTTACCCTCATCTACAATACTTTCCAAGAGTATTGCACCAAAATTAAAGACTGGCTTTTTTGATACTTAAAAGTTTGCGAACAAAGTGATGTAGAGATAACACAATGGATAAGAACTTTGCAGACGCGCCTAGGTTATTGAATCCGTCCAAAAGCTTTCTAGATCATTAACACTACAACGAAACCTTCTAACGAGAATCTTGTAGATTTAAACTAGATTTCCCTTACAAAACCAAATTCGAATTAGTAAGACAACTCTAGAAATATACTTTTTTATTCTAAGAAATACAACGCTGTACATTATCATTATCATACCGACCAGGCACTATTGCAGGACACTGCGTTCAATGGGAACTATTGTGGCCCTTCCGGTCTAAAATATGTTTAGCAGATCTGCTGCCTTCCTGTGAACACCAGCAGATCTGAAACAATAATAGTTGATATGTCACACAGTGATATCCTATGTTCACCTAAACATATCCACCTAAACCTATCAAGAACCCCACATTCACCCAATATGTGTTTCGCTGTCTCTTATGCATGTGAGCACAGTCTACAAACACATCTGTTACCGCAATCTTCTTCAGATGCGCTCTTAGTCTACAGTGACTTGCCATACTTAAGAACCTCAAAACGACAGCCAAACTGTGGACTGCTTAGAGCGAGGAATTTTCCAGTGTTCTAAGCATCTTGCAATTTTTCAATCTTTGATTATATTGAGGATGGTAGTAAGCGGTGCTGCACAGCAAAGTTCCGAACCGATATAGGGTAGCATGAAACCTTTTCTGGCCAATGCATCCATTATTTCATTACCATCTATCCCACAGTGTCCAAGTACCCAAAACAACTGGAACTTAATTTCACGCGAAAGCCCAGGACCGTCCTCATGGGATCACACAACACACTCTCATATTTCCCACGGACTATTATAACGAGGTCATCAGCGTAACCAATTACACTAACACCCCTATGTGCCAACATGGTGAGCAAGCCACCAACTACTACAGTCCATAACAATGGAGAAATTATTCCACACTGAGGGCAGTCTTTTGACGCCATCTCAGTGGAGTTTCTGCTCCTTAGCATGGAACTGATTCAAGCTATAATTGACTTATCCACCTACCTTCGTTTCAACGACCTAGAAATGGAGTCAAAGCCTGTATTGACAAAGGAGCCCTGAATATATAAAAGACACAAAGAGCCACTTCCCTATTTGAGAATGCCCAGAAGAGACACCCTGAGTGAATCCCCCTTCACGTACGCGAACTGATTTCGGTGAAGAGGACATTCCACATGGTATCGCTCCCTCATTAGACATCTATCAGTCTTTCCATTGGCTTCAAAAGAAAAGATAACAGACTAATAGGTCTATACGACTTGGGAAGATCACTAGGCCTACCTGCCTTCGGTATAAAAATATCAGTGACCTCCCGCCACGCTCGTTGTATATAACCCAAACCAAAGCTGGCCTTAAAAATTATATACATTTTTGATAGTATTATGTCAGAGCTCTTTTGCAAAAGAGCCGGAAAAATTCCATCCCTACCTACTTTGTAGGGTTTCAAGTAGCCAATCGCTCACAAAACCCTGTCCAAGCTGAATATTTTACTCGTAAGACTCTTGACCACTCTGTTGACGCTGTACAAGAAAAAATGATCTTAAAATAAAAAATATTTCCATACATATTTATAAATTATAAGTATTTGAAAAAATATTGTATACTGACATGGCGAACATCATAGCGAATCATCGTGACAAACGCTGACAATGGTTTATCATCGATGAATTTTCATTGGTGTCGCATAACTTTTTAAAGTACCTATCCAAATGTTCATAGTTGGCAGAAGCTGGTCTTATCTTTCAGGCGTCCGTTTAATAGTGAATCCTAACAAATAATGTCATCGATAATCATTAGTGCTTTATTCGTTAATGTGGAGGTGTAGTAAATAAAATTTTTCATCGTTCATGTTGCTAGATTTCAGCCTGTAGCAGAATCATAACAGACAATGTCGCTAAATTTCAATTTATCTTGAAAATACAATGAAGTCGTCATACATAACTTATCACAGTGACAATGTCGCTCACAAATGCGAGAGGGAGTGTCTTATTATTTATATGATTAGCAACAATAATCTTCATCGCTTTAGAATTTTTCCTATAATATCTTCCACAAGATAGTCGCTCTGACGAACAGTTGGTGCTTACCCAATACTTACCTCTGTCTAGAGCGCATTAGTGCCTTACATGTATGTATCTAGTATGTGCTCTAGTAACTCGATATCATCATCACAGAATCTGTACATCGGGCTTTATTTAAATAGTTTATTCTTTATGAATTTACCTACACAGCTCCACACTAGCCTTGATCAATTTCATAGGAGGCATATGCTTGGATGACAGTCTGCCTATCAGATAATATGGCTATATCCTATGTTTTGTATGTTCCCTCCATCTCTCAATTGCAATAAACTTCTTTCTAGTTCCGAATATTCTGCCCTAGGGCCAATAATATCTTGCTAAATGTTAAAAAAATGTAAGATGAGCTCTAGATTTTGGACAAGATCTCCAATCTAAGCTTTTAGAACACGATTTAATGTAAATGGGCTATTAGATGAAAATTTTCATATTAATGCATATTATTATAGTTTATGTATATAACACATACACTCATATTACTTATAAGCGCGTAAAAAATTATTACAGACATACATACATATGTATGTTTTATGCAATTGTTTTAATTTCTTGTTTTATGAATGGCATGCAATTATTTTTATTTTTTTACTAAAATCTTTTTTTTGTCCTCAAATGAGCATCACTTAGTTTCAATTAACAACCAAACGATAACATCTCTGTCTGTAATTAACAACAGAGTTGTTTTTAATTAACTGGCAGCGTTGTATTTTTTAGGATCCCATTTTTTGCATGTGTTTAAATTAATCATTTATTAGTTATTTATTATTTTATTTAGTTTATGTATTTTTTTATAAAAATGTATTTTATTTTTCAATAACAATTTTCTAATATAAAATATCGAAAAAAATTTAAAAAAAAATATGTTGAAATTTTAATCAAGTTCTTTTTTATATTTTATTCTCTTTGTTCCATTCTTTTTTGTATTCCTTCTTTTTTTACATGTTGTTGTAAAACTTTATTCTATATAAATATGTGTTACAAAAACAAAAAATTCTAAACTACAAAATACATGCATATATTCATATATACAAACAAACCTATATATACACTTACTTTGATTGGATTTTATCAATGTTTGATGTTTAATTGATGTTGTTGTTGCTGTTGCTGTTGCTGTTGCTATTGATGTGTACCAATACTCCCTCTCCGTTATGTACTCTCTTTTATCACTTGTTATTTATATTGCATATGAAAACAAACCCGTTACAATAAACATATGATGTTATAAAATCAACCACATTGATTGGCTTAACACATGCATACATACATAAATACATACATGTATACACCTACAAAACTCTTTTCCGTTTGAAACATCTACTCATCAATACATTTAAACTTACACACATATTTGCTCTAAAAAAACAAATACGTAAACATTTATTTGGGGCGAAATACACAAATCTCACATGAAAACATGAAAAAAACAAAACAAAAACACAATGTTAATCAAAATTCGTCTAAACGAAAAATAACAACACATGAAAACATGAAAAACGAAATTAAAAACGAAAAAAACTACTTGTGTGTGTATCCACCACTATATGTATGCAACTGTAAAAACTAATCAAAAAAGGTCCACAAATTTCTCCAGATATAATCAATGCTCAATACACTGTTGAAACGTTAGTGATGGCTGTTTTAGCGGGTTCGATATTCTCGCTATTGGTAGGCTTCTTTACAGGCTACTTTTGTGGCCGCCGTTGTCATAAGGATGAGGATGATAATCTACCCTATCCCGATACGGAATATGAATATTTCGAACAAAGGCAAAATGTAAACAGGTAAGTGCATACATATGTATGTATGTATATGAAAATATTTTAAGGGTTAATAAATGCATTTAGAAATTAGTTTTAAGTAAACTTGACAGATAATAGACAAAACTGATCTAACCAATCAGATCAGGTAAGCAAAGGCCAGCAGTCGCTAATATGGTATCCACAGGAAAAAACTGAGAGAACTGTCCCCACTGTGCTGTTTGATCAGAAATTAAAAAAACTTTCGATTTTCTTGGACCTATAGTAGGAAACAGCGACTGAGTTACTAGTTTATTAAAAGTTGTGCTAGAAAAGGTTATAAGATCGCTAACTAAGTAAAGAACATGATGGAAACTGATATACATATACTGTCCACTTGGGTTTAATAAATCAGTAGTCCCAAAAACGAAAATAATAGAAATGGAAGGATAGAAGTATAAATTTCAAATAGAAACGATAATATGATCCGAAAGAGGTTTCACAGAAGAAGGGGGATATTAAAAGAGAGAGAAATCGTAGGAAGCACAAATAAGCGCTCTACGCCAGAGAATCGAACGGGGTAAACCAAAACAGAATAATCTAAATTTAGCTAATAATAAAACTAAACCTTCTAGTTTCTTTACAAAAATCTCCAAAGTGTTACTCACATATTTCGCCTATGGCAATCGGAAATGGTATCCTCTCAGCTTGGGATGGTGGCACAATAGGTGATAGAATGTCTCCTTTTTTTATATCAGCACAATTACGACAATAATCACTAAACGAGGCAATCATCCTCTTGACATGGGTAAGAACACTATAGCGTTTCGAAATAGTTACCACCGCAACTCTAAAACTTCCACGCAATTCCTTGTAATCCTCACAAATTTTCCACTAGACTCACTATCCCTCAGTCTTCGGTTCTGACTCAATCGACAAAGTCAGTATCGATACGGTTTAAGCATTTGGAATTCAATAATGAGTTAGGGATGTTAGCCGATTAAAATACGTAATCCGTTGTACATTTTGTCGATACAAAGATGTCTGTCTAATCGCCATAGGAGGGTCTAGTACCCTTGAAAAATCAGTATTTATTGCACACATAAAAAGAATTTAAAACATAAAAATTTCGAAGTAAGTTCCATAAATATAGGATAGACCAAAACCTTGCGAGTAACTCAAGGAACAGTCGCATGATAAAACTTATAATCGGTGGTAATCTTTAAATGCAAATACAGCTTTAATCCCTTAATGCTAAATATTGAACTCTACTTGAAATCTCTAAGGCCTAAACTGCGAAGTCTAACGAAGGCAATTTTTTTTTGCGCGTTTGTGTAAAGCCTCGGGAAACCTACAATAGGAACTCCTAGAAATCTACATTGTGGCTGTGAGTTGCATTGCAACCGAGAGCCATTGCCCACAGAACTGCAAAAGCGTTAGATAACTATAAACATTAACTAAGGAGAAAGTAGTATTTAAATACATGGTTATGAACTGGTGCTTACGCTCGCGATACAATCACACAACTGCATCATTTTTTAAGCCTTTGATAGATCTAAATGCAGAGAAAATTTGTTTCTGTCTCTAAACAATAAGGCGATTTTTTTGTAGTGGATATCTTCACATCAAGCCCATAAAGCTTACAGATGGTGGCATGGAGTAGTGGTTAAAGTAACCGCATACAATACATGCGGTCCAAGTTCGAATCCCGATGCCCGACGGTACTTGCAAGTAGAGTATCCAACAATGATTAATCGAAAAATTTTTTGGTCATTATTTGACCGAATAATAAAAATAGCCAATTTCGAGTAACAAATAACTCGCAAAATGTGTGTCAATTAACTTTTGTATGTACGATTTCGGGTGTAAAAGAACAAATTTTATGATTATTTCGTTTTTTATATTATCTGTTAAAATTATATTAAAGAATGAGACACTATCACTTCTTTCTGTTTTTATTACACACTTTTCAAACATAATTTTGCTTGCTTTTTCATCAGCCGTTACTGGTTTGTTAGGCATTTTAGTTAAAGTTTTTAAAATCAACCTAAATTCCGCAAGGTTCCCCCAATAGCGATAACTTTTTAAAATATATTTCAAAATTAAAACAAACAAGTTTGCAATCAAATCGTGCAATCGATTGTTTAATACTGAACCTGATCAAAATGTACCAGACAATGATCTTTAAGATGAAGAAGATGTGGATCTAAACGAAAACAATCTTCTACACGAGCTCAACAAAACAATACAATGTGTTGCAAATTTAAAAAAAGTTCAGTATAATAGACGATTTCATGTATTTAGATAAAACAAAGGGAAGATCAAAAAAACTTTTTAATGCAATTTTATCGCTATCACCAACATCGCACCGCAAGGTTCTGTTTTTTTCACCTACGCTCTTTCTAATATTTCTTAACAACTTTCTTCTTCTTACTTCAAATTCAACCTACTCTCTCGCAGATAACAGCAACATTTGTCATTCATATTAAGCCGAGCCTCTTGCAGATTGGGGCAAAAAGGATGAATATGAACGATACACTCACAAGCGACCTGGCGAAAATCTCCGAGTGGGGTCGTGCGAACTGACTCGATTTTAATGCAAGCAAGACTCAGTGTTGTTTTTTAACACTCAAATGCTCTTGATGTTCTAGGTATTAGAATTCACCGTGGCGTTCGTTGGAATGACTACATATTTCATGTGTCTAAAGAAGCATTCAAGCATTAAGACAGTTCAAGAAATACTTTACTAATCTCTTTAATATTTACAAGACCTATAACCGACGCAAAGAGTTGTACACCATAACTCTCATATATGGGACGATGCTTCAAAGTCTATTTTAGCTTCTCTACCGCATACAGGAGAGGGCGAAGATACTTATTAATGACGGTAGAGTAATCAACTCTATCAATTCGTTAGAGCATCGCCGCAATGTGGTGTATGTCTAATTCTTCTATCGATACTATAACTCGAAAGTTTACCGTGCCTGTTACACATAAATAAATTTAATTCAAACATTCATTTTGGGTTCTATCCTCCTTCCTGTAACCTATTTTCCTAGTACCAGCACAATGCACTACATGAGTAGGGGCCATCCCCTGAGTGCTGGCCTCAAAAGAAAAACATCGACCCCGTTTTTAAATAAAAAAAAAGTAAAAGGCCAAATATTTGAAATTTTGCCAAATTTATTTTTTTTTTTTTTTTTTATTTTATGGATGCCGCAGCTGGCCTCACAGTACCCCATTAGATCGAACAAATTTTCGAGAACTTTTTCGGCAATTGCATCACGAATGTTGGCCTCTAAATGCTTAATTGTCTCGCTTGTCGGCATAACACTTGTTTTTAACGGTGCTCCATAGAAAATATCCATCGGTTTCAAAACGCAGCTTCTTGGCGGCCAACTGACATCACCATTTCGGCTAATTATAAGGATATCAAACATTTTACGCAATAAATCGATAGTGGCATGAGATGTGTACCAATACCATGAAGAGCAGGCACAAACAAATCGGTTATCATGGTGCGATAGATGACTACATTAACCGTAATAGTTGCGCCGTCCTCATTTACAAAGAAATATGGGCCAATGATGCCTTCGCTCCACAAGTCGCACCAAACAGTCACACATAATGGGTGCATTGGCTTCTATAACACCACGTTTGGATTTTTTGAACCCCAAATATGGCAATTTTTCCTATTAACGTACCCATCCAGATGAAAATGAGCTCCATCCGAAAAGATGATCTTTGCTATAGTTTTATAATTTTCGATAAATTGCATTGATTTCCAATAAATCCCAACGTTGCTCAAGCGTAAATCGATTCATTTCATTCAGTGGAGGTAATATATCGAAATTTGTGATAGAATAGAATGACATAAGTATTGCCAGATTCGAAATAACCACTGGTTCAAATTTAAACCTATAGGTAGCTAGCCCCATACAAACGCTACATATAAAAACGGTAATAAAACACATTTTGTTTCTAAGAAAGTTCAATAAATTCAATCTATTGGACCTGGATAATTCTGAGTACCAGGACTATTTTATATTCTTCCCGACTTGGTAAAAATATAAAGTTTTTTTAGCATAAATTATGTCGAAAGCAAAGATTCTATAAAAACGTAATAGTTTTTACATAATAAAGGGTCTTTGGCAATAAAGCGTTAATTAAGAGATCTCAACCCCCTCTACAAAATCTATCTAAAGGAAGCCCCCTAACACTTCAGCTTATCTTTAGCGACGATGGCAAACAGCACACGAACAATCAGGAGAAAACGCCACCTAATGGGAAAAAGTGGAACAGCACTACCACTTAGCAAGGCTCTTCACCACTTAAAAATCACATGTAGACGAGCTATAGAAGACTTATTATCTGCATAGCATGAGCATTAACTGATTAATGAAACTAAAACAAGGCAATGGATCATAGAAAGCTATATGATCCCAATAAGAGTGACGGAAAAAATATCTTCACTTTAACCTGATAAAGTTTGGGGCTAATTACACATATGGTTAATCTTATTTTATTTTTATTCACCAGAGGCTAGTAACCATAGCAAAGTGTAAAAAGTTAAAAGAAATCTCAAGAGATAAGTGTGCATTTTTTTTCTGTCATTTCTCTAGTAAGCATATTGGCTTTCCACATCCATTGCTTTGTTTCAGTTTCATTAACCAAGTTGATTTCTCAAGCTAAGTAGATGATTAATCCACTGTAGCTTCCCACCATATGATTTCGTAGTGGTGCAGATCGTTGCTAAGTAGTGGTGATCTTTACTTAGCATTTTTTGCCACCCAAAGTGTAATATTTAGAGGTTTTTCATTCTTAGGTAAATTTTACACACCTTTTTTAAGAAATGAACGTGCCTTCTGATTGGTTAAAAACCTAGCAAAGGTTAAGTCTATTTATTTGTAGTGAATATCTTCACTTTAAACTGAAAAATTTGGAACTAACCGTTTATACTGCCAGACGCTAGTAACGACAGCATAGTGCATAAAATGAGAAGCAAGTATGTTATAAGAGATACCAAGCGCTGCTATTATATTAGCCCATGTCTTATTGTTATAACTTTTATGGCAAAAGTTTCTTAACAACGATTATATATCTTCTGCTACAGTAAACAGAAGAAATAGAAATAGTTATGCCCAATGTTGTATTTAAACTAAACTCACCGCCTTCAGAACCAAACTAATCGTTCATTTATAACTGTAATTTTCAAACTACCATTTTCAAAAATCAAAATTTTCAATCCCACGTTTTAATATTATTTCTCTAGAATTCAAGCTGAACCAAAATTACTACCTCAAGTTGAGGAGGTAACATATGCTGAACCGGTTTTATTACCTCAACCACCAAGTCAAAATAAAATGCATTCACCAAAGAGTACTTTACGCAAACCAATGCAACATCATGGTGCACCAAATTCTGAAACATTCTTCCAGTTTCAGCCCGATGGCTATAATACACAGCAGACATATCGTTGTCGTGATAATTTCGGTACTTTAAGATCTCATCAAGTTATGGTAAGTAGTGATGGCAAAAACCTTAAACTCAATCGATTTATACCAAGAAATTAATAACAAATTTTGATTTAAATTAACCATTACAGGGAGATAATTATCGTCGTGGTGATGGCTTTTCCACCACTCGTAGTGTCAAGAAGGTGAGTTTTTGTATTCATATTCATATTCTACATTCGTATCTGCATATGCATATATACATGTATTGATGTGTCACTACAAAATGTGTGTATGATTTTAATTTTGATTTGTTTTTTATTTTTTTTTTTAATTTTGAAACTTATTTTATAACAATTTTATTAGCACAGTCGTCGATTGGTGTATTATTTTTTTCAGTGTATTTTGAATTTAATTTTTCTCTTTTTTTTGTAAATAAATGTGTATGTATGGTATTTGTGTGGTAGATAATTAATTGATGTGGTAGATTTTGATCATTATTTTCGATTTTTTCTTCATCAGATTTATTATTTTACATGTTAAATGTGTAGTTATAGACCGCATTAAGAACTCGTATTTTCACCAATGGCATGTTCAATTTTTGTGTGAAATTTAAAAGATAGTAATCAATTAATCTCTATGCTTTTTATAAAAAATGTGTAACCATACATATGTATGTATGTCAGCCATAAATGTTTGAATATTATTTCTCCTTAATTATAAAAAAACGTTTATATTTTGTACAAATCAATAGCACACAATTAAATTAAAACTGGAGTTAGAATCGACCAATCACATAACCAAATAGCAAAGTAGATCGAGATAAATTTTGTAAAATGGGAAGTACGGATCAATTTTGTTGGTTGGCCGGGCTTAACATATTAGTTCTTATGCTTGAATGTATATTTTTATGGTGTTCAAACAGCATTATGAACATTCAAAATCGCCTTTTAACATGTCTCAGCTATAGTACGTAATATCGTGACATTTGGAACATTCTTGCTATTTGCATCCTCTTTCAAATTGCTACCTGTGTGGCACTCAATGATTTTACAAGTTCTTTTTGAGTTTGGTATAAAAGTGTGTGGGCCCGCATTTTTATTCCCAAAATTTTTTGAGGGCAATAAGTATAACTTTTTTGCACTTTTTAAAGGCAAGGATACGAAAAAAACACAAAAAAGGCAAATTTGTTGCCGGAACATATGCACTGTTGCGCTCTATATATTCTATTTTAACAAATTCGCTGCCAATCTTGAATGTATGAGGCTATTTAACTGCTTAAATTATATTTTGTCGCAGCAAATAACGACATCATGGAATACATCTATTTGACTCAAACTAAGTTTATCTGGGATATCCTTCATCAACTTTTTACACTTTTTTATTTATGTTTGTCGACATATGTAAAATATTGCAAGTTCTGTAAGTTGTGCGTTGTAATATATTGACAGTATCAAAAGTATACTCGTATTGGCAATGGATAACACCCTACTTACCACGAGTAAACTAGAAGGCGCAAAACAATAGCAACCAACCGAGTTAGATGGAGATGTTTTTTGTGGAATAGCAGTGTATTCATTATTTTGAATATTCTAGCAAGTGATCTCGGCTATATTTTTCAATTTAGTGATTAAACACATTTTAGTGGAAAATCTTTCCCTTAACGCATTCGCTGTCAATGGTGAGTATACTCGAGAATGTACGAGCATACACTAGTACTTGTCGAAGATTATTTAACGGCCATTTTTATGTAATTGCCAATAAAATGGGTGTACAAATAGGTCATCCACCTATTACCTTGATCAGTGATATGAGCATGCTTAATTCCGTAATTTAGCCCATGTAATTGGCGGTTCAGTTCTTGATTTCTACAGACATTTCACTAAATTTAAAAAATCGTTTAAAAGTCTTACTGTAGGATATAAAAACCACTGTAACATTATCAAATTTGGCTTTAGTCTTAATTTGCTTGCATTCAGATTTTCACATTATGAATTATATGCACATAGTAACCCCTAATCGGAACATATTTTCAATATATCCTGGCAACAGTGGAATCCTGATTCCACTCTAGTGCAAGCCTTGTAATGTTGTCTGACTTCTTTCTGAAGGTATAAGCGATTCTTTTTATTAAGTATAGGCTCCTCTTTAGCCGGTTTACAGATATATGTGTTTCATATGTTGTTAGGTTAGAATATGCAGAATAGTTCCAGCGTATTAGTACTCGAGACTATCTGTGCTTCACATTCGTATAACAGGATTGACTTTACACACATGCGTAGAATATTCTAAGCTGGAATTCGTCAAGATATTTCAAAGTTTCTCCATAGTGATTGTAGTCGTCTGATGTTGCGCCTCTTCCGCGTCTGCACTCTTTATCACTACACTGCCTAGGTATTAGAAGCTATCTACGTATTCGATCGGTCGGCTTTGTAGTATGATAGTATCTGTTGCAACATTGTTAACTTCCATGGCTTTAATTTTCTTAATATTTATCTTAAGACTAGCAATTCGTGCTAATCTGTTCAGATTTTCTAAATTAGTTCCCATTATGTAGATCAGCGCGAAAGTAAGCAAATATTTTTCATTGGCGTTAGGGGCTCCATGTAATTCGCCTTCTGTCTAAACAGACGTCGCTCATGATGTCATCCAACACGATGAATATATGAGGTAAGGGGTGTTGCGAATGTCAATTTGACAAATACTAAAGTGAATAATAAATTTAAATTTCTGCGAATGCAAAAGCGAAAGCGAATATTTACAACACAATTTAAAGTCATAGGAAAATATTTGTTTTATTTTTATGTCATGCGCGACAAATTTTGGTATACTTTTTCCAGCATTTCGTCCGATATCTCATTGTTACTATATACTTCACGTATTCCTACAAAAGTAGACTAGTAGGCTCCAATCTTATGATCTTGGCTGCCAATCGACTGTTCCAAAACGTGAGATTAATTGGTCACGAAACATACATGCCGTGTGGCATGTGGCACCATCTTTTTAAACCACATGTCAACCATGTCTAATCCTTCCATTTTGGATAAAAATAATATTCAACGCACGGTACCTTTCCCCATTAACTTTAACATTTGTATTTGCAGATTTTGAACTGTCTCTGGCTGCTCTTCGTACTAAATTCGACAATTGAGCCAAAAATAAACCATTCTTAAAATAGACGTCATTTACAATACACATTTCTCACACAGCACAAATTTTGGCATTGCTACATGTCACGAATAAAACATTCAGGAATAAAACATTCGTGACATTCTACGCTCATTTACTTCAATAGTGGCACAAATCAAAAAATTAAATTGATCAGGAAACTGTTTTACATTTTCAATTTCCAAGTCAAAAAGAAATTTGTGAACTATAAATCATAATACTCCGCATATTTTTGGATGCTTAACTAAAAAATCAAATTTTTTGACTTATTACAGTGGTGAAATAAATGAGCGATATCATTATCTTTTTTTGACGTTTGTTATTATATTTTTAGTAATCATAAGATTTTATTAAGTGCTAGATAAACCTCGTCGTGCTTCGCTACCCCTATCTTAATTAAAACTTCAAATAAATTTTTAATTAGTTTCCTACACAATATCTCCTTTCGCCCCAATGCTAAGTGCTTAGTCTTTTAGATGTATATAGACTTAAAAAAAACATACAGACACAAATACATTGAAAAACACATTCATTTTTACATATATATACGTAACTTTTTCTCAGTGTGCTTCGCTATCCCTTTATAAAAAATTAATACCCACTTATCCAATCTTTCCTGCATTTGGTCTAATGTGAATAGATAAAGTAGCTTGAACTATTACTGTTCTCCACACATGCAAAATTACATATTTAATATGAACGTGAAGTGCCACAACCACTTACCAAATCTCGCCATTTATTAACTGATTACGTGTGTTGTCCAAGAAGTTTTTTACATCAAATTTAGAAACTTCTACCCTTACCGTTCTTAAGTTATACAAAAATCGATATTTCGTTTGTATGGTAGATGAAACGCCCACCTATCTAATTCCGTATACTTTTATAATGATGATTAGTATTGACTGCCAATTCATTTCGACCAAATTAAGAAACTTTATTTACCGTTCTTAAGACAAACAATCTGAGTCCCTACCGCTTTTTGAGAGATGATTCTTATTTATTATGAAATCATTTAGACAATACAAAAATCAATATTTACTTCTTATAGAAGGTACTATGCCCATTTGTGCAATTCTGCCCATTTTTTAAGTGTATATTTGTATTGACTACGAACTTATTTGGAGTAAATTTAGGTACTCTGTGTTGAGTAATTCTCGAGTTATTAAATATAGATTCACTTCAAATATCTGCAAGAATTTTAGCGAATGCAAACATCTAAAATTGGTGATTTGTATGCGAATGCGAAAGCTAACACTTGCAACACACCTAGTTGAAGTGATTCTTGCTTACATAAGTTTTTTTGTTCGACTTTTTAATTATTTTGTTTATATACGACTGCAAATGCTTTAATAAATCATGAGTTGCTCCTTGCATTCTTCGTCGTCTCTAGTCCTTATTCTGTTTAAGCTTTTTGTAATTTTTGGTATTTAAATATTAAATAGCATGTAGAGTTTTAGCTTAATTTTGTTATTTATAATTGAAAAATTTTTTGTATAACTTTTGTATATAATTTTTATTATCAAAAAAAAGGAAAAAAGGAAATAAAAAATGCTGTCTATAAAGCCTTCGGGGGGGTTGTATTAAACACCAATCTTTACATCTCTTTAACTAAAACTATCTCTCATACGTTCATGCTTCTTTTTGTTTTCTAATAAAAACTTTAAGAAATACACCAATCGATTTCAAAATTCTAAACAACAAAAAAAAAAATATTATTTTTTTATTTTCGTTTCAACTCTTAGTTTTAATTTTTTGTAAATCCATTAATGAAATAACAACGAAACATAAAAACAAGAGATCCATGATTTCATTCATTCATTCATTTTTCTATACTATCTTTCTACTTTTTTCTTACCTTATTTTCCTTTTTCTTTCCCATTAGGTTTACCTTTGAGACGGGAGTGGGGCGGCTGAAACCAGTCAGGGATTAATTACCCAAAATATGGTAAATAATGGCAATTTATTATTTTTTTAAGTTTGATTTTTTCTTTATCTATCCTTTGTTTTATTTCTCAATTAACTTTTCTTATAAATTTGTTTCTTTAACGCAAAAAGAAAATCAACAAAAAAACGTTTTTTTACATATTTTTTACGAAAATGCAAAAGAGTTTGAATTTGATTTTTTTTTTTAGAAATTTTTAAGCTTCTTAGCAAATTAGATTTCAATTAAAAAAAAAGTTTGTACATAAATTTTAGTATGAATTGGCGTTTTCTTATACAGGCGTTGCTTTAACACACTCATAATAAAAATTTATAAATTTAAAAAAATATAATAATAATTTCAGTTTTAAATTGAATTTATGCTTTTCTTATATATATTTTTGCTAAAATGTTTTTGAAAATGTTTTATCGTTTTAACAATTTTTGTTTGAGGCATCTGTTAACACTTTAGACATAAGATCAAACAGGGTTTCATTTTATTTTGTATTCAAAAATATCACTTTGTTTTTAGTTATATTTTCAACATCAGCCATCCCGCATCCTCTTTTTTATAAAATTTTTTTGTTCTAATTTTTATATTTGGTTTTGTAAAAACTTAGCCTTTGAGCTTAAAACGGCAGACAGCTATACTCTTTCATAACTCAGTTCTACTTTTCCCTAATTTGTGGTTGAACGTGTTGGAACACTTCAATGATTTTCCGTCGTTTAATTTTTCAATTATTTTTTTTTATTTTTTTTTTTTTATTTTCGTGTGTATGGAATGTAAAGTAGATATCTTTTTTATTTATATTTATTTAGTTTAAAATATGCAATATATCTTATTAGTAAAATACATTCCTTTTAAATCCTTTGAAAACATGAATATCAAGTAGAGTGTTGTGTTGTCCCACTTCAAGAAATCATTCAAATATATTCCGTAAAAGCACAATTATTCATATTTAGTTTTTCAATTTTCACTATTAAATTAATTAAAATTAAATTAAATTAAATTAAAATCATTGAAAATAATATCTAATGAGGTTTTTTCAAAAGCAGTTTCCTCATAACTTTATATATGTAATCAACCATTTATATCAGATTTCGGCAAAGAGCTGCTCTTCTTTTCTGATTTCACACGTACTTAGTCACACCCATAGGCAAACAATAAGCAAAAAATTAACAATGATAAATAAAGAGGAAACAAGTGGAAAAACACAATGCAAAGTGGCCTGAGCGAAAGACTCTCAATTACTACCACAATTGTAAAATGCATTAATATTGGTTTGCCGAATGCTGATTTAGATGCTAAACACTTTTGGCAATGTTTTTTCGATTTGTCAAAGCACAACTAAAGAATAAGTCATTATGTTTTCTCCTTGAATAGTTGTCTTTAAAAACTTCTCTTATAATGAGTTTCTTACTTTTCGAACAACTGTCTGTTGAAACCGATACTTATTATGTATAACTAATTTTAAATGTATTATTGCATTATTGTATATAACCTTTTCTTTTCTTTTGAGCTTTCCCAGTGTACCATGCTTTCAAGTCCCACCAATCACAGATCATGTTCTTCTTTGGCCTGACTTGACTTTTGTCTGGGGTGTATCTCCTGCTCTATTCTTTACCTCATGATTGTGTATACATAGGTACCATTTCTTAACTTTCAAACGGGACATTGAGAAGCGATTTGGTGGTGAATAAAAATAATTTTTCGGCAAATCATATTGAATGAGGGTGAATAAAAATAATTTTATGATCGCAGTTAATTTTTTCGGCCAATCTCTGACTTATTTGTCGACCATCACCATTGAAAAGTGCTTTGCTTTTGCTACGAACTTAATCTTAACCAAATGCTATAAACACATTCAAGGCTACTGGCCATCAATTACACGACTACAAAAAACGCTGTCTACAAAAGTAGCCAAGTAACCAGCTGCTTAATTATTTTAACGACTACAGCTACAAAATAAATGTAAACAAATCAAAGTTGACAAATCAAAATTTTTTAAAAACCCAACCTACGGGGTTTTATTGGGTTTTTTGATGGGTTTTTTTGAGTTTTATTGAGTTTTATAACAGCTTCCAAATTTCGCTCAAGTCGACAATACTTTTATACATACAATCACGTACTTTGTCTGAATCATGCATTATGAGAAAAACGACCGGAATATAAATACGGGTATGATTAAGTTATTCTTTTTCATGATAACACCCGACCTCATATCGCAAAAGTTTCAAAACAATTATTAGAAACGACCAAATGCCGCATTCGCCGTATTCTCCGAACATTGCTTATGCCTCTTCATACGGGCTTTCTATACATGGCATTTCGCTATAACCGCCTTTTTGAATTATGAAACACATTCGCTTTAAGCGCAAATTACCTCGTTCTTTGGCTAAAAAACCACCAATTCTCCGTTTTTTAACAAAAAGTGTAAGGAAAGTAAGCGCAACACATATTCATCTCGTTTAAGGGCATTTTGATTTACGTCCTACATTTTTATAAACTATCTAGTCCGTGTAAAAAGTTGCCGAGTTTATCTTTTAGCATGTCACGGAATCACTTCCTTTAAAAAAATATAAAGTCGGCTTCAGAGTTGGAGTGGCTTAAAAGACGAGAAGTTTTTCTGAGAAAGGATTTGAAAATTGGTTCAGCGGTGGGGAAAAAAGATGTAAGCAGTGATTTGATAAATTTGTTATTTCATTATCTTTTTTAAGCTCAAAAACGGAACAAATTAGTTTGTAGTCGAAAATCTTTAACAAAAAAAAACCCAACGGTGTTTTTTTTTTAACATATACCCAATAAAACCCGGGTGGGCTTAATTGGGTTACCCAGTGGGTTGCCAACCATAAAACAAATGGACATATGATTGTTCTTTTTCAGTGGTGCCACATACATTTTTTCGCTTTTTTAGTATATATATTTCATGTATTGCGTTTTTAAGACGCTATTTCATGCATCTTATTGTATTGAGAGCACTAAGCTGTTTATTGTCGCCAAGAAAAATAGAAGTTAATCTAAGTTGCCGTGTTTCCGCTAAAATAATATTCTTATATGCACACATGCATTCCATTTTTGATAACTTGTAGTCGATGGTCTGTAGCCTTGAATGTGTTTATAGCATAAGAGTAAAGGTTTAACCATAATCACACAAACAAATGTGTATAACTAATGTACTAAACAAACTTTTCATTCCGTTTCGTTACGTACATAAACAGATACTAATAATGGTAATTATTCATTTAACTGAACTCTCAGATAGCAATTTTTATGTACTCACTAGCACAACTATTCAAAAAGTAAATTATCATAACCACCAAAATGTTGATTAAGTATTTGACAGACTTTACGTTGAGTTTTCGACTGTAGCTTTAGTAAGCAAAAGTATATTTCCTTGTATTAGCGCAGAAATTTATAAGAAAACTTGGCGGTTGCGATTTTTAGTCGTTTTATTTAATTCAGGCTCAACTCAATTTTTAATCTTTAATTTCTATCTATAAAATATAGGGTCACCCGATAAGAAAATCAATTACATAGTCTGTCAATTGTAAACGGTCTCTTTCAAATATTTCACTTGCCCAGTATTTCTCTAACAAGAGCATTGTATCACTTGTAGGACATGTAATGCCGTATTATTCTCTCTCTACTCTAACCCGCCAATTAACATTGCTCCATATCAGGTGTCATTGTTAAAAGTTTCTTTTTTATCATTTTAATGTGAAGAATATTCTATGCATGGCCGCTTTTACACCGCGTATTAATACAATCCCTTTACACCATTATGACCGCAGATTCTACTAGAAATGATACCAAATTTAAAATGTTCTAATAAACCTAAAACTAAAATGAAGTTTAGCACTCAATGACCTTATAGAAACCATAGTTTTCGGGTCTATCATTATAGCGGCGGTTTGGCCTCTTAAATTACTTTCTTCGTCTCTAAATATATACATAGAGCAATAGCACTATGGTTAGTTATATCTAATTGAACCTTAAGCAGCGGTCGCTATAAAGAAAACATGCTGCGTGCAGCATATACAGTGGTGGACATTGTATAATGCAGTACATTTCATATATGTATGTTGCATTGAGTAAAGTCTTGACCTAAAAGTATTGTCTATGGTGTGCTCAGTATGTATTGCAACATCTTTTTATTTTCTTTTGTGTTTAATTTATTTTAAGAAATATGTAATCGGCGGTGGACAGTAATTTAGCACATTTTAACAATTTTGTTATTCATTTCTAATTTTTCGCTCAAAATCTTAAATTGATACATTTTTTGAATGTTGAATTTCAAAAATTTTAATAAAAATAATAAAGCAATTAATGGAAGTAAGTAGGTCAAAATAAGTGGTGCACAAAGGCATAGCGTGAAGTAATTCATCAAATAAGCTCAAGAGGTGTCATCGTTTGTGACCTACCCTACTAAACTGCTACAAAAAGACGGTGTACAACGTATTAGTTTATATTCATGCCCATGGGACATACAAAAGTATTACACAGTCCGCTAAGTCTAGAAAAACAGCTGGCAAAAAAACTCTTTTATTTATAGAGCCTCAGTTACAGGCCTCTTTAAATTCTCAACTCAAATTCAAAAGGACTTGGTATCAGTATCTCCACGAGAATAATTAGAAGTAAAAATTAAAAAAAAATTCTTTGGATAAATTGTACATTTAATTTTGCTTGAGCGTACAATAAAGCAACCGCTCTTTTGGAGAAATGTCCTGTAGAGTGACAAATTCAAGTTTTTCGATTTGGATCTGATGGAAAATATTATATATTCGGAGTTCTTCAGTGACAGTAAAACATACCGAAAATCTAATGATTTGGTCCTATAATCAATATCGGTACGCTTGGAAGGAAATACTTTTGAACACAGTTACTACATTTGTGTAGAAAAACATGACACTTAGATGGTATTTTATGCATGACAATTAGCCAAACCACATTTCACGTGCAGGAAAGTGTTGTTAAACCTTAAAATGTTAGTGATTTTTGGACAGAGATGTGAAAGAAATGGTAGTAAACAATACCAGAGGAACGTTGTGTGGGACTTATGGACAGTATGCTAAGGAGATGTGAATATGTTGTTAAGAAAAAGAGTTATCCTACCAAATACTTAGTTTTAAATAAAATAAATAAGTAGTTTTTTAAATTCTGCTAAATTACTGTGCAGTAATTATTTTGTATTTTGCTCTATTTTAACACAAAATAAATGAATTGAACGAACAAAACTAAAGTAAACTAATGAATGCTACGTATTTCTTGGACTACGTGTGATACATTGAGATATAGAAATAGTTAAAATAATAAACACGCAAAAAAAAATAATTCCAAAAAATACACATATGTAATGTGCTAACCCAATGTCCACCACTGTATTACCACCACGAAAAAAAGATAGTAAAAAATATCAATCAGTGATTTTACTTTTGTGTGTATGGATATTAAAACAATAAAGTTAAAATTCTTCAAAGTAATATAACTAAAATTTTCTGGTTGTATGTATATAAAAAGCCGAAAATGCTTGACCGCCTGGGGATATCTGTGCAATTCGAATCAAAATTGAATACAAAAAATACACAAAGTGATTGTTTGAAACAAATTTTAGTTAAATTGGTATTGATTTGAATATTTTATTTTTTATCAAACCACAATCCAAATTATATAATTTACTAAAGAAAGGCATTAACTATTACAAATCACTTTTAGAGACCCTCAAGAAAACTATTAATTGCATTTATACAATAATTCCCCTCAATCCCAACCAGCATGTCTAAATAAATATTAGCAAAAATATGGATGGAACACGTACATAATAAATTATTAAAACAAATTAGAATTATAATGTTTAATATAACATTAGTTTTCTTATTAATATTTTACTTAGTTTTTCATCACATTTTCAAATCATTTGCATTTTCATTATTAAAAAAAATAAAATAAAATTAAAAAATAAAATATTCAAAATTATGCCAACACAACTACAAATTATTATGTTTTAAATACAAATTATTTTATTTTCAATTATTTATTTATTTTAATCAACCAACAACAACAATAATAATAATAAAAATAAAAAATATATCACCCGAAACAAAAAAAAATCGAAAAAAAACAAACAAAAAATCAATTCAAATCCAATCAAATCCACAATTCAGGCTGTTAACACAAACACACGTAATCGAAGTCTTGGCCGTTTAAGAAGGCAGCCGCCCCGTCATGGTATTGGTAAGTCCAAATCACTTTTATTTTAGAATTTTTTTTTTTTTTTTTTGTTTTCGTTAACACTTTTTCTGTTCTGTCTTTCTCTTCACCCCCGTCTAAAATTATGTTTCATTTAAAATTGTGTTATTTTTTTAAAAATTCTCTTTTTCTGAAACAAAAAGAAAAAATATATTTTTACAAAACAAACAAAAAATTCCAATTCTTCTTACTAATATGAGTGGAGTGTGTTTATTCTTTCATTATTTATACGTTTTAAATCTGTAGATTTTTATTGAAATTTTATTGAAAATTTTGAAAATTTTTAATTATTTTATCCCACTACTGATTGCACTTTTAATTTTCATATTCGTATTTAATAAAACAGTTATTCTTTTCTAAATGTTGGTAAATCTTTACATATAAGTATTATAAATATATGTGTGTGCATGTTGCAACATGCATGTTTTATATATGCATATATGTGTGTGGTATGCCATGTTTTCTTAAAATAATTAATCAAATTTTTTATTGCCCAAAAAATCTAAATTAATATACGAAATTTAACAAACGCTATGTTGCAACATGCACTGAAAACTTCTTTAGGTTTCTCAAAGGAAAAATTTAAAAAAATAAATAAATTTATAAGCTATACGAGGTCGGTTTAAAATTTCAAGCACTTGCCAATGCTTTTTAAACCATTAAGCACTTATTAAAACGGACATATTGGTAGTCTTTAAGAAAATCAAATCATTTGTAATCAGCCGTTTCAATGTTTTTAGCGGCTTAAGCATGCCAGAGCCAACAGTGAAATTCATTACTAACTATTCTAATAATAATAATAATAATAATATCCCGTCGTTCCTACAAGGAGCATAGGGCTTCAGTAAATTTCTTGAACAGCTCTTTATTCTGTGACAACAATTTCAATTCACTCCAACTCTTTCCGCTGCTGCTTACTTCGGGTCAATTTTGACCCATTTTTGCAGAATAATGATTAGTTTATGTTTTTGATATGCTTTGGCTTATACAGGGTGTACGCCTGCTACTATTACTTTGTTTTGCTGCCATTTTGGTAAACATTTGTCTTGACAGTTCATATTTTGCAGTCGTTAAGTAGAGACGTGGCAAATTTATTATGGATTCAGTAAACCAACGTGTTTTAATCCTTAAAACTGCTCGCCCCGATTTTCATGAAAAAATCATAATAAGTGACGAGGCAGAACAGAATAGAATAAACAGTCTGGTGTGCAATTGGGTCAGGAGGAATCATTGGACCTTACTTCTTTGAAACTGAGAACGGCGTAACGGTAACTATCAATGGGGAGCGATATCGTGATATGATTGAAAACTTATTCACGCCACAACTGCATGCTTTGGGCTTGACTAACATGTGGTTTCAACAAGACGGTGCCACATCGCATACAGCCAGGATTATAATGGAATTGCTGCGAAACCTCTTTCCACAACAAATTATTTCAAGAAATGGTAATGTTGTATGGCCTCCACGGTCGCCTGATTTGACTGCTCCGGACTTCTTTTTGTGGGGATATCTGAAAAGCAAGGATTATGCAAACAAACAAGAACCGCTGGAGCAACTCAAACAAAAGATTCGTGATGAAATTAATGAAATACTAAGTTAAATGTGTGAGAATGTAATGAAAAATGTGCTCAAGGGCTCTCATTTGTGAGGTTAACAGAGGCGGACATTTATCTGATATTGTATTCCATACATAATTGCCGACATTAAATCATCAATATATCAAATTATCAATACATCAAATTATCAATATAAGATCCATTCTCT
Organism: Wohlfahrtia magnifica; assembly: GCA_023159175.1. Taxonomy (NCBI): domain Eukaryota; kingdom Metazoa; phylum Arthropoda; class Insecta; order Diptera; family Sarcophagidae; genus Wohlfahrtia; species Wohlfahrtia magnifica. The sequence goes on from JAKWBJ010000061.1 coordinate 944,261, forward strand.
TTCATATAATCAAAAATTATAAACAAATAAAGTAGTATACCTTCCCGGCGGACACCCTGTATTTTATTTCAAATCTGAACAGAAAAATTTGGTTTTTGAAAAGATGTATTTGCAAAAGTATCAGTTGTAGATTTTTTTTACAGTTAACGTCTTTGTGTCGAATTTGAATTTCTGTTATCCTGAACATCACAATACACTGGAGCATATTCCTATAAACCCACACTACTTTTTTAAAAAAAAAAAAGGTAAAAATTAAACAAGAAAATATTTAGGGGGCTATAAATTTGTGTATTAAATTAGTTAAGACTTCACTTAAAATATTGTTTACAAAAAAAATTCATTTGTACTCTAATTATTTTTTTTTTTTACTTAATTTTCGATATTAACAGCCATTTTTAAGGGTATTTTCCTATAAACGCACTTTAATGTTTAAGCCATTGTAGCATTATTAATAATGTGTGGATGATCCGTTGTTATGGATTGTTTCAAAAATACGGTCTGGCATTGATTCCACTAATTTTTTAAGCAGATCGGAATCAATTTCCTCCCAGACTTGTTTAATTCTTAGTTTCAGCTCTGTCACAGTCTTTATGCCTTTATGCCATTCTGGGCATTATTTGCATAAACTTTACGGGCCATGTATCCCCATAAGTTTTCCATTGGGTTTAAGTCCGGACTACAAGCCGGCCAGTCCAACAAAGGAATGCCATGTTCATTGAACCAAGATTTCGTTTGCTTAGAAACATGGATTGCAGCATTATCTTGTTGGAAAATGCAATCTTCATCCATTTTTTCGTCCATAAAAGAGAGAAGAGCATCTTCCAACAGTTCGTTATAAATCGAACTATTCATTTTTGTCGGAACAAAACAAATTTTCGACTTGCCAACTGCAGAAAACGCTGCCCAAACCATAACACTGCCACCACCGAAATTACGTTTTGACATCCGAACATCTTTAGATCTCAAATCGTGCCAGTAGCATGAGTATGAGTCTGGAACGTCTAAATTAAAATTTTTTTCGTCAGAGAAAATTAGTTTTTTCCACTCATCTGTCCATTTAATATATTTTCTTGCGAATTTTAGACGATTTTCTTTATGGTGTTTTTTTAGCATTGGCTTACATTTCGGCTTTTTCCATTTATGTTTTTATCGTTTCGTAAAATGTGTGCTACGTGTTTGGAAGTCACAGAAAGATTTAATTTATTCCTTATTAGTGTGGAATTCAATTTGTTGCGGGTTGCTTCTTGTTTTATTAGATTAAGTTTTCTTCTTGTTAGTTTTGCATTACCCTTTGTTGATTTGCGAACTCCATAATTTTGACCTTTCTTAAAGAAATTTCGCACAACACTTTCCGAACGACCGATTTTACGTCCAATTTCTCTATTAGAGCATCCTTGGTCGTGAAAAAATTTAATTTGAATCTTTTCTTGATTGGACAAAATAGTTCCCTTAGGCATCTTTAAAAGTGATGAAATTTATTGATTAAAATAGGAAAAGTTACAGTAAATTGAGATATTACTATTAGAAACGTACCTTTGGTTGAAAAAAAACTAAAATTGATATTTTATTTAAAAACAAATTTCGAGTGTGCGTTTATACGAATCTTCCACTTAAAATATCACCAAGAACATTTGATCGCATAATTAAGGCAAACAACAAAAATAAGAAAAAAAATTGTTTACTTTTAAAAAGTACCGTTAAGTTGTCTCTTATTAAAATAGTTAAATTTTGCTTTTGGATGAGAACAACAAAGATATAACAAAAATACAGAAAAAAATTAAGTGCGCTTATAGGAATATGCATCAGTGTATACCACAATTCGCGAGTATAGGATTTGAAAAAGAGAAGAAGGATAGTGATCGCAGAGCTATGGACAAGTTTGCACACATGCAAAAGTAAAGATTATTATCTAAAAATATATAATTTTGCTATTTGGGTCAAATCTGACACGAAGATCATTAACGTCAATAAATTTAAATACCATATGAAGGTTAATCTGTTTTCAACTATGTACTCTAAGAACCACTCTTCGAGTTTGGGATTAAACTTAAGTTTAAGATTAAGTTAATCCAGTATTAATTTTATTTTATGTTTTTGGGTGGTAGATTAATTACTGCCATACTGAACAACAAAAGTGGCAATACTTTTTATGCAAATGTCATACGTTTTCAGAACAATTAGATTTTGGACAACCAAAACTTTTGCATAAATTCTGTGTCGTTATGCAAATTAAAATGATTTGGACAAGTTTTAATTGTTCTTGGCTTTCTATTTATTAGTTTATTTATGTTTACAAATACTTTGAGATCACTTGAATCTTCATCACCACTTGAAATATCCATTGTTGTTTTGTTTTCGCTTTTTCTCATACTTTTCATTTAAATAAATGCATACACAATACTTATACCACCTGCTTATAAACCAGATGTATATTTTGACAATTCTGCATTAAAATTAATCCACCAACATCGGTCATTTAAACTAACGATTAGAATTGAGATTATGTCAAATCAAAAATGAAATCAAGGACAAAAGTTTATTTAATCGCTAATCTCCAACTCAAAAAGTAGCTCTAATGGTAATAAACAGGGAAACCAGAAATATGCTATAAAAAAAGTGTTTTATGTTTAAAGAAACAAAATTTTCTTCTTAATATAAAAAGATGTTTATTCAATAATTCAATATCTTTGAAATATATTTTAAGTGGGATATAAACAATTAACAATACAAAACACAATACAACAGAAAAAAAAACAAAAATTTTACTTAAATTTCTAAGGAGATCTCAATACATAACTTAAAATTTTTGGTAAAATAAGGCAGACTTTTTTATTGGTATGTGTGTTGGTATTTGCTGTTGCAATAAACAACAAAACATTGACTTAAATGTTGAAATTTAAAGCGCTGTCTATTACATCTGAGCCAACTTTCATACATTGTCATTTCGATGTCTACTTATGTAACGATGTCATATTTAAAAGATAGCAATTCCTTAATATCAGATCTTAGAACATGACTTAAAGAAGAAGCACTAAGATCTTCTGTTAGATATTGGCATATACATTTTACTACTGAGTTTTAATACAAAGTTTTGTATTACGAGGGGTACTATTTATGTATATTTCGGGAACTGGCAACACTGTCGAAAGCATAAATCTGGCAACACTATAATAAAGCTTGAGCATAAACGTACTAACAACGTCTTGATGTACAAGTGCTATTTGTTTTGTTTACAGTGAGTTAAGAAAATCAATTTGGCCAAAAACTGGAAATTTCAAAAGGTTTTCTTTGGATTATTTTTCACGATTTTCGCGGTAGTTTATCTCAACAAGAATGTGTCGATGAACTCAGTTTTTTGCATGGCGATAAAGCACCATCAAAAACCATAGTATATCGCTGGCATAGTAAATTCAATCGTGGTTGTAGTTCCGTGAAGGTCGTCCAAAATCAATTGTTGTGCTACAAAACATAGATGTAGTGCGTGAACTGATAATGCAAGATCGTCGTGTGACATATTGTGAGATAGAGGCATCCTTGCACATTAGCTGCACTTCAATACATACGATTTTGCATGAACACTTAGTTGTAAAGAAAATTTGTTCTCGTTGGATATCCTATAATTTATCAATCGCGTCGAGTGGTGTAAGAAAATGATTGAAAAGCTCGACCGTGGTGCTCCAAAAGACTAATTATAAATATATACGTATGAGCCGGAAACAAAACAGCAATCGACCGTGTGGGTATTCCAAGACGAGCTAAATCCAACAAAAGTTGTTCGTGGAAAAAGCACAGCGAAGCAAATGATCGCCTGTTTCTGCGACCGAATGTATCATGTGGCCACTTTTCCGCTTGAGCAACACGACCATTTGTTTGCCGGAAGAAATTCGCAAAACCAACCGCCGAAGTCGAATCATTCTATATCATAACAATGTGAGCTATCATACATCTCGTCAACCAGGTGAATTTTTAAACAGTCAAAACATCGAATTGTTATCTTATCCACCGTACAGTCCTGATTTGGCACCCAATGGCTTCTCCTTGTTCTCGAATATCGAAGGTATACAGCGTGGGTAACGATTTACGAGCGCCGAAGAAGCAGTTGAAGCGTTCAAAAACCATGTTTTGATGGTGTCTCAAGGAATGAAAAAACTGCTTTGAGAACTTGTTTTAAAGGAATGCAAAGGTGTATTGATCATCAAAGGAATATTTGTATAAACCATAAAGCTATTTCATTTAAAAATATTTGTTATTATTTGCTATTCCCGAAATGTAAATAATACCCCTCGTACAATCTTTCATCTTGCTAATATCCTGAACCGTCTCAGTTAATATGGTACAGCACTCATCTAATGTTAGGTCATTGTTTTGCAGTTTTTTGAGTTACTTATCTTCAGTGAAACCGAAGTATTTGATGGCCACAAGCTAAGTTCCCCAACGAGCTATAACTGGCTCGAGTGGCATTGGAAGGTCTGGATACATTTCTTTTAGAATGTAAACTCTATTTGGAGCTTTCAAGAATACTCTTTACATTTACAATAACCATGTTTACATTTTTTTGTTGTTTTTCAATACGTTCGCATAAGCATACAGTCCATGTGCAATGCAAGGGGCATGTGTCTGTTCAGGGTAAGACACTGGCTTTGGCAGTTTTTACCATATATGTAGCAGCGTCTGTCACAAAAAGCAAATTTAAGTTTTTATTTAAATTTACGTCCAATATCCATAACGAATCGTTATGAAGTTGTGCAATTGTAAAGTTATTGATGTTGTTCAAAACAACTGTTTTTTCCAATGGAATCAACTGTTTCATCTACTGAAATCGATAAAGATTGGTCTTTTATGCATTTGCATATGTCATATAAGCATTTTTGGTAAATATTTTTGATTTAAAATCATATTTTGAACGTTAAACGCATTTTATAGTTTCAATAAACTTAATTTGGTTGAAAAAATGTTAATTGACTGATAATTTAAAAAAAGCCATGACTTGGTCAGAACTTAAAATAATAATCTTGTTTCGCTGTAAAAATATTTTAGAGCACAAAAAATCCAAATATGCGCTAAAAAGCCTTAAATTGCTTTAAATACGACAAAAATTACGAAAACATGCTCTTAAAACTTAAATATGCAAAAAAATGCTGTTACGAGTAAAATATGCACTAACAAATCGCTGCCAAAATTCATGAAACGGATAAATGTTTTACATCCGACTTGATTGGTTGCATGAGAAAAAACATGCAGTTGCATATTTCTGGTTTCTCTGGTAATAAAAAGTTCTCTTATACTTTTTTCACTTCTACGCTCTCGTTAGTTATTAGTGTTCTGTGGCGTATAACTATTAATGTGTATAAGCACCAGCGTTGCCACTGTTGGTATAATTCTACCAAAATTGTTAGAATATTTTATGTTTGGTAGGTTGGTAGGCTAAATAGAATTTTGATAGAATTTTGCAAAAGTTTGAAAACAAAAAAACTCTATTACACATTCTTGTATGAATTAAATTTTTTGAATGGTTCGCCATACTATTTGTTTTTTTACAAACGAAAATCAAGCAAAGCAAGTATCAGGAAAATCTACATAATGAGTGCAGTTACAAGGTACATAGTAGTTGTTACAAAAAAGACTTAAACAGTACCAACAAAAACAACAGGTATAAATATACTCGTAAAGTGACCGTCAAAATAAAGTTTACACCCTATTTTTCTACATTTTACTTAATTTTAGTCTTAAAAAAACATAAATTGAAATCCTTTAAATAAAAAATTTATGTTTAAATATCAGAAGAAGCTTTATCAGCATCAGATGTTAGCGTTAGGGCCAGTAGATAAGTTACAACCATTAGCAAAAAGTTCATATTCTATCGAGTATTTTTTTTTTAAATAATAATGCAAAAAAGTAATATACATATTTTTAAGATTAATTAAACGGGCTTTGTTAGATAGACAATTTTATGACATTAATGTTTAAATATGATTTCGGCCATGTGGCCGCCACGGCTGGCGCGTACAAAGCACAATCTGGAAAACCAATTTTCATAAACTTTTCGCAGCATATGCGACAGTATTTCGCCAATGTTGATTTCTAGATGTTCAATTGTCGCTGGTTAAACGACGTAGACAAGTGACTTTACATAACCCCAAAGATAATAATCCAATGAGGTTAAATCACACGATCTTCGTGGCCAATTATTTGGATCGTTACGTGAAATTACTCTCTTATCAAAAGTTTCTTTAAATACCAATTTGTGCTGATTTGGCGGCGGTGTAATTCTATCCATAATGAAATATCAAACCAAACTGAACAAAAGCAACTATCAGCTGTTATATCGTTTGTCAAATAAAGCAGTGTTGCCAACTCAAACTTATGAACTTCTAAAAAAAACACCTGATAGATTTCCTATAAATTGTCTTTTATACAGGCAATAAATCAAATGTGACTTCTTGATTATTTAAAAATAAAAAATTTCTGAAATAATATCCTACTTAGCAATTAAACCAAATTTGATGTGTTTGGGATGAAAAAACTCATAAAAACATGAAGAACCAAAGCGAAGAACTGTCAGAACAAATTTTTATACTCTAAAGACCAGTGTGAGTTTTGAAAATGGTGTGGGAATATAAGTTTAGTTGCAATATAAAAGAATGATTCCTCTCTCGCACATCTTAGAAACAGTAGCACCATTCCTAATACTCAAATTTATACCCAATCGATCATTCTTAGGAGCATTATCATCATCTAATACAGAAAACGGCCATTTGCATCAAGAAAATGCTAAAATCCATTATAATAGAAGAATGGCAGAAAATCCCATCTGAATCTACACAAAATCTAGTGGAATCTATAGGGTGTTTTTTATAGAGGTACAAAACTTTAAGTTGCAATAAAACAACGATGGATTATTCGATTGACATGAATTTTATTTATCCGAAAGATAATCTTGTGGCATTACATTTTAAATATGATTTCTGGCATATGACCGCCACGGCTGGTGCGGATGTAGTCCAATCTGGACGTCCAATTTTAGATGACTTTTTCCAACATTTGTGGCCGTATACGGCAATAACACGGCGAATGTTGTCTTCCAAATGGTCAGGCGTTTGTGGCTTTACCGCATAGACCAATGACTTTACATAGCCCCACAGAAAGTAGTCTAGCGGTGTAAAATCACAAGATCTTGGAGGCCAGTTCACAGGTCCAAAACATCAAATTAGGGGGTCACCAAACGTGTCTTTCAATAAATCTATTGTGACACGAGCTGTGTGACATGTTGCGCCGTCTTGTTGAAACCACATCTCCTGTACATCATGGTTATTCAATTCAGGAATGAACAAGTTAGTAATCATGGCTCTATACCTATCAACATTGACTGTAACGTTCCGGCCACCATCGTTTTTGAAAAAGTACGGACAAAACAGTCAGTTTTTCTGGATGTAACGGTGTTTCCACATACACTTGAGGATTACCTTCACTCCAAATGCGGCAGTTTTGTTTGTTGACGTAGCCATTCAACCAGAAGTGCGCTTCATCAAACAAACAACAAACAACGCTTGCACTATTTGCAAGCGTTGTTCAGGCGTGAGTCTATTCATGATGAATTGCCCAACCAAACTGAGAATAAATCACTTGACAACTGTTAAATCGGTCGCCATCTTGAAAAGTAATGTCAACTTAAAGTTCTATACCTCTATAAAAAACACGCTTTATTTCTTAAAATAGCTGTCATGCAATTTAATTAAAAAAAAGAAAACACAGTGTTTAAATGTATAGTACAATATTTGAAAAGACTGAAATGACAACGAATTTATATAAAATGAGGGTGTAAATTTTATTTTGACACTCACAGTATATCATAACACATGTAAAGCTGTTAATAAAAATTAAAATTGATGTTTTTTAAATACTTTTCTAAAGTTTGTAGGTTTTAATCAATTTTGGTAGATTTTTGGAGATATTTTACTAGAATTATAATTTCTTCAGTGACAACACTGATAAGCATTTAAAAAAATTCTAAGTCAAAAATGTCATATACATAAAATACGAGGGCAGTTTTATGATTTATATATACTAAAATTTGCTAATTACTTTTTACTTAAACTTGATGAAACAATACCTTGTTACCACCAAATGCTGCTTATTCCAAATCTCTTCCCAAAAACTTACATCAATTAAACATCACTATGTTAAGCCCTCTATGAAAACATTCTTACGAACCTGTTCTTGTACTACTGTGCGCCAATTTTTCAAATTTTCAGTCAATAAATGATGTAAGACACTTTCATTGTCTTAATACCATTTTGCAGACTTTCTTAATCATTATTGGACACCTCATTATCGATCGATACATTGAAACTCAGCCCCTTCATATTTTCTAGTTGTAAACGGAGGAGCAGACTTTAACAGAGTAGAGTCTTACTCGGCTTTAAAGTAATCTTGTTCTTTATAAACTTGCCACTTTTTACGAAGTCAGCTAATTGTCGTATACATTTTTATATTGAGAAAAAGTGTAATATATTTCTAACGAAAGTACGAGAGCTGTTTAATAATTTCGTACCTTTTGATATTTTTTATATTGTTTGAGTTCTTCCCTAAAGAGATTTTGATTTTCTAAAAAAAGTTTCTGAAATAAAATCATATTGTTCCGTTTTAACCTTTTTAAAACGTTTCAGGTCTTTTTAATTGCGTTAAATAAAATAAATAATATATAGGTGTTGTTTTATTTTACAGTCATTATTTTTTACACTTTATCTTTATACAGAAACTTATTTAATAACCGCTATACACTATACAGTATTAAACTTATTTATCTTGCACTTAATACACCAATTTGTTCAATAGCAATGTGCCCCCTTTTTATAGTAAATCATCTATTTCGAATGTTCTTGTATTTACTACAAATTTCTATTCATCTTCAATATATTCATAAGATGTAAGATCATAATATACAAAAAGAAATCGAATTTGCAACACAGTTAAACACACAAGTCGTAACACTGTTGATAAAACATATAATTATGGCAATAACAGATACATTGAGAGCCTTCACATAAACCAATAGATTAATATCCCACAATAAAGGGAAAAAACGTTATAAGTTTTGTACGCTTTATTTATTTGATATTGTCCATCAGCGCAACAGTGTGACCACTGCAAAACAGTATTGGGGCTATGTTCGGGCGCAATACCATCTAGTTTTTGAGCAACTATACAATTCATGGCGAAACGTTGATCCTTAACTATATATCAGATACCTAAGAATTATTAAAACAATTAATTTTTTGGGTAAACGTGCATCAAACGGCGGTATCATTTGCATTCATTACTTTAAAAATTAAATATTGATTTGAAGCTAAAGTGATCTCATCTAGAGCAGAAAAATCTACTGTTTTACCGGAAGTCACAGTTGTCACAGTTGCACACGTGTGTCATAATACACGAATTTGACTACAAATTGCTATCACATACCGCATAATTACTTAGAACCTTATAGCTATCTCTTGCTTCCAAACTGCTCTCATATAAATTTGTTTAAATTTTTCCTAAAGAAATTAGAAACGCTTATGATTAGTAATCCATCTGAGTAATCTTTCTGTAACTTCATATCTGATCTTAGGTAAGCATAAAATATTACAATTGTATTCTCTATTCTCTATAAAAATTTGTGCTCGAAAATAGCATAAATATTGAAAAATACGAAATAAAATATTATTAATTTTTTTTTTTTTTTTTTTTGTTGTGGGTTAATAAACTTATTTGTCACAGCTTGCCTGGAGAAACTTAATTTAAAAAAAGATTGAAATTCTTCTCGAATACTTAGTAAATATATTACAATAATAGAATCAAACATACCCTTTTATATTATTATCATGTGCTTTCAAAAAGCTCACTTAGTATTCAAAAAGCTAATTCGGATTACTTCGTGTTTTTATTAGTTAATTGGATTATACCGTTCGCACGGCACCTTTTAACAGCTATAATATGAAGTCAATGCAGCGAGCGGCCATTGTTTTGTTTGTTGTCTTTATTTCGTTTATTTTATTTTTTGAACTTGACGGCATACTTTAGACAGGTCAATTTTATAAATTCGAAATGTTAATTCTATACTTAAAACATTTTGATTAAGAGCTAAATCTTTCGATCTAAGTTTTATAAAAATTAGAGATGACACTAATTTTGAAGTAATACAAAGGGTAATTAATTTCATAATCGGGGGTTGCATTACGAATGAGAGAGCGAATGACGAAAAAACGGTGTCGTTCGAACATAGCAATACATATATCGCTTTATAGTGCTTTTTAATACGTTTCGTCAGCTTGCGATTAATTGAAAGTTCGTCTTCATGTACAAAATGTTTTTTTTTGGGGAGACTGGATATATATCCACTCACCTTTAACTCGAACACAGCTAGCCATTAAAAAATTCAGCGAAACACTCTCTGAGATTGATGATGCGCAAGAAGTTAATGTTCATATTTTAATTATTAAAAAAGACCTTAGGTTTTCAAATATAATTTGTTGACTGCAGCTTTAATAAAATGGGCAAACGATACATGTATTACTTATCTCTCCTGTAAAAATCCTTTTTATATTGTTACGAAAATGAAAATGTCTAAAAAGATACATAAATGTGTACATTTAGATCTGTAAACTTTATTATGGAATTTATTCTATTGGTTTGTTTTAAGGCTACGATCACCTGTTAGTGCTGCCAGTACCACAACAAGTCGATTAAGTTATGCAAATTGTTAACGGCAATTTAATGGAATGTTTTGGGTTTTTACTGGATCATTCGAAATTAATGTTAATTTACTACAAAAACCGCATATTGTGCTTAGTCAGTGAGTCATAATAAAACAGTCAAAGAGTAAAGTCGTTCTAAGGCGTTAGTAAAAGTGTTGAGTAATTTGTGTATTAAGTGAAAGTGAAATAGTTGGACACTGTATAAAGATAAATAAGGACTAATAATATAAATATAAACATGCTTTTTTGTTTTATTTAACACAATTTAAAAAAACTCAAACGCTTTAAAAAGGTAAAAACGTAACAATATGTAACAAAATGTGCACTATAAACTGCTTTTCGATTCCAAACTATACTTGAGCATTAGCATGTTAATCCAAATTATTAAATTTTTAAGGAACTTTCAAAGGAAGTGATAACCCTACTGCAAGTTACAAGATTTCGTGTTTCAATTTTATTTCTGCAACTAAGATTAATAAACGATTAATTAGTAATAAAATTAAACGCTTAAAAAAATTATCTTCAAAATTTGGAGATCTAACCAGAAAATTATATTGCAGCTATGGATGTAGTATACCAGCAACTCCGATTTATATTTGTAGTTTTTCTAATGAGTAACAGTATATGCATTGCTTTGGAAATTCTTAAGCTATATTCACAACTGACTCATTTTTCAACTTATTGATATTTCATAAAAAAAAATATTATCTTTCTTTAAAACTTTAGCTAATTCCTAAAGCATTTACTTTCCCCATGCTAACTAATACATTCAAGATAAACACTATCTTTCCTGTTGACTTATTTTCTAATTTTAAGTAACAACTAAACTGATTTTTAATATTACGAGTATTTAGGAAATCGTTTTGAATATTTAAATATTTTCTTAATATTTGTTTTTCAGTAACTCAACACCGTTCCAATAGTCCACAACACTCTAGTTCGGCATCATCGCCTGTTATGTCAAATAGTAGTTCTAGTCCAGCACCACCATCTAGCAGTCCAAGTCCGCAAGAGAGCCCTAAGAATTGTAGTTACATATATCGTGATTGATTGATCACAAATACTAAATCGATGCCATTAATCAAAAATAATACAACAAATACAGCGGCAGATACTGCGACAACAACTGCAACGACAGCAGCAGCAATAGCTAATGAAGCTATAACAACAACTACAACCGCAACATTAATAGATGAAATAGGTAAAACAACAACAATAATGCAATCAACATATAAACAACAACAACAACAACAAAAAGCAAACACTGCCAAAAATATAAACGAAACTGCTAAAAATGCTATTAAAACTACTATTTCAACAGCAGCAGCATCAACAACAAATACTAATAGCACAACTAAAAATAGTAACAAACAAAAACAACAACATCAACAAAAAAGGATTAACGATATAATACCAATGAAAACAAAAATAATAACAACAACAAAAAGACGTAAACATTATAGCAACAGAAAACATAAAACCTCGTTGGCTAAATCCGTTCCTGCCACACCTGTACAAGTAAATCCCTTAACAACGAATCATTTTGTGCCATCCTCACCAGACTTTTACGATAACGAAGTTGACGACGATGATGATGACGATGTCCTTTATATGCCACCCTATTCATATCCCAATTGTTCACTTGACATGCTTAATGGCGACTATGATTATGACCATGAGTTTGCCTATAATCCATCACCAGCATTACAACAACAAACTGAACACCTACAGCCTCACCATGGTGACAACATCGAGAGAGAAGAAGAAGAACATTTTCGTGAAGCTTTAGGTGATAATCATCCTTTAGAGATAACGCAACGTGATAACGATGAAGATTCTTCATCAATGGCAATGATAACACCACCACCACCTTATGATACACCCTACAATAAGCATAAAGTGTTACAACCTTACATTTACAATTCGCAACGCTATCCAACGCATCAACAGGCTGCCTATACAGCACCTAAGGCCCAACGATCCCATCATCATGGCGGCCATACTCGCAAGTATATCTTCAACAATAATCGCGAACAATTCAATATTAGCTCTTCAAATGGCAATTCCAGTTCCAATTCCATACAACAACAGCCTCAATCATCGTCGCTGGGTAGTACTCTTACCAATGCCATAACGCCCACCAAATTGAGTGCAGCAGCAGCTGCCATGTTTGCGGCGCCACAAATGGTGCAATTAAATCGTAAATGGTCGAATTTACATCGTAAACGACGCCGACGTAACAGTAGTTCTGGTGATTCCAAGGAATTGGACAAATTGGTACTACAATCGGTCGATTGGGATGAGAACGATATTTATTGACAGCATCTAGTGGCCATAGCAAGAGTTCAATGGACATCGTTATATAAAATTTAATAATTAGTGAACAAAATTTTTTTAAAACCATTACAAAAACGTAACCAAAAATATTAGGAATAGTTAAGGCAGAGACAGAGTTTACATATGTTCGAACCTGTTTTTAAATAAAAAATAAAGTTTAAAAAACATTGGTGTCATTTGTATAGTGTAAGATCTTATGCTTATATTTTTTTTTTTAATTAATATTTTTTAATAATTTTTTAATATTGTTTTAGAAAAAATTTCTTCTTACAATCATAAACTGATTCTTAAACCTTAAATTGACCCACACCTGTCAGGCTGGAAGCGTTGTCATGTGAATTTTCTATGCTTTAATAGCGACATTTACGCTCGAATGATCACATCATGTTGAGCAGATGTGGGCTTAATACTTTTTCCTTCAACACCCTGTATTTTTTTAAGTTCAAACGTAACGCTTGTTATATATTATAATGTTGTTGTATATTATTATAGGTACACATGTCCTCTCTCGCCAAAACTACTTTGATGCCAATATAACAACAAAATATATATAAAAAAATATATATAATAAAATAATAGCAACAAAACATGTAAATAACAACAAATATTATGATGACAGGTCACTCAATTAGGTCCGTTTGATGTGTAAAAAAACTAAATTTGCAGAACTTGATTTTTTATTCAACATAGTTACCTTCAAAGGCGATACAATGCGTATAGCGATTTTGCAACTTTTTGATACCACTTGTATGCCTTAGCTTCAGCGATTACTTTATCATTGGACTTAAATTTCTTTTCAGCAAGCATTCTCTTGAGATCTGAAAACAGGAAAAAGTTGTTGCGGGTTAAATCTGGAGAATACGGTGGGTGGGTAAGCAATTCGAAGACAAATGCATTCAATTTTGCCATCATTTTAGTCGATTTGTGGCACGATTTGTGAGGCCACCCACTTTGAACAGAGCTTTCGCATACCCAAAAAGTCGTGTAAAATAGTAAATACACTACCATCTGATATCTTTACAATGCCAGTTAGCTCGTGCACCTTCAATTTGCGATCGTTCGTAACCTATTTGTGGATTTTTTTGATATTTTCTAGAACAGCCCCATTTTGGCGTCCACTGCGCTCTGCATCATTTCTGCTGGTACGAAGACGTTTAAATTCAGCAAACCACTTCTCTACTATTTGTCTCGATGGAGCAGAGTTTGGATAATGTTTATCAAGCCATTATTTGGTTTCCACCGTATTCAATAACAAAAGTTGCTTCACACAAAATGCTATAACTCACGAATCGATAGTCAGATTGCTGTTAAATTTTTACACGTATCGTTAAAAATCATATGCACAAAATTCTACTAACGCCATCTAATCTGTCATCCTACGGACTTGTTGAGTGACCTGATACAATATTGCACCCTTTATTTTATTTTTAATATTTATAAAAATAAGTGTTAATCAATGTCCTTTTAACTTTTCTGAGCCTTGATATGATTAGGCATACTAAACGTGTTTTTTTTTTAAATTCTAATTCTGACCTGACTGCACAAATTCTCAATTGGAATCATATCCGGAGATTGTAGAGGCCATTTTTGCTTTGCATTTGTGTTTTGGGTTGAAAATTACTTCTTCAGCAGCAAGACCCATCTTACCCAAACACCTGGCAGATTTTGTATTTTCACCAAACTGGTCTTGGAGGGAGAGGACATGTGTACTTATTTATAATACCATACAACAAAAATACTTACATAGTTCATTTAAACTTAAAAAAATGCAGGCTATTGAAGGAGAAAGAATCAAATCATGTTGCATATCATTGTATATTTTTTGCGCACAGTGGGAATTTAAAATTTTACATTTGCTTACAATTATGGTATCAATTTATAAGCATTAAACACATAGACTACTGTAAACTACGCGACTTCGCAGCTACGAATTTAGTTTGCTGCATTTCCAGCCATAAAAACACCTGATGCTGAAATTGAAATTTGAAAAATTGAAATTGAATAAGCAGCTGTTTCACAAAAAATACTTTTATTAGTATCACTAAAAAATTCGGATTAAATGAAATCATGTGTTTAAAAATCCGTAATATTGCATATAATAAAAACATTCATTTATACAGTATGTAAATTAATTTTGTACTGTTCTTCTCTACTAAAAATGTATTTTCGAGATTTCATTTATTGAACATTTTATTTTATATATATTAGCATCATTAAATTAGCTTATTGTCGCTTGAAAAACTACAAATTAGTCTAATTTAGCGACGGTGGTTGTATAACTGTGATGTTGTTAAAATAATCGTTTTCGTATGTATATGTGTATTGTAATTTTAACAGCTTTCAATCGACAGCCTGCTGTGTTCTATGTGTTTAATTCTATTCAAGATATAATAGTAGATACACACAATTAAGTCCATTTACTCAATCTGTCAAATTTCATTATAGATTTCATAGTGTGCATTCGAGATTTCATCAACCTCAAAATATTTTGCTATTTTGAAATTGCATTGATTCAGATTGCCGTGTCTGTATCGTGATTTCATGTTTTTATGTGTTTAGTAGAGTTGGGTTCTTTAGCTCTTTTAATGAGCTAGTTCGTTCACTTACAACACAAAACATGTGTGTTAAACACACACACAAGATAAGCCTCTCTTTGAACAAAATTAATATTGTTTGAAAATAATCATTCTAATGTAAGATTTCTGGAGTAGTAATATGTCTCCACGTCTGGCCAATATAGTACGGGTTCTTTGTGTTGTCTTAAAAATACATTTAGTGTCAGTACAAACATTTCTCGATGTAAATTTTTGAGTTTACGGTCTTATTTATGATAACTTCTTTACTTCTGAGACCATATAAACAAATGGCCTGACAAATAGTATTTTGTTTCGGGAATTTACCAAATTTTATTTGGCTAATTTTAAAGGCAGTATAAATCTCCTTCCAAGGCAACTAGTTAAAGTCGGCTTTGCAAAACATATTATCATCCATAACAATGCAATCAAATTTAGTAAAGTTTTCTTGCCCTACTTTTGACCATTATTTGTTTATATTCCGACTGGTCCGGTACTTTTTTAACTTTATAAATTTCAAATTATATATATATTTTTTTTTTTACTTTTTGACATTCAATTTTGAATTACCCTTTTTTCGCCGTATGTTTTATCCAAATGTTAGGGTTTCGAATGAAACATTGTACCACGGTTTTTGCCAATTTTTTCCTTTTTCTTCAATTTTCTTGTTTTTTAAGTAGTCAGACTTCTCAAGCCACTGTGCCATAACCAAGCTATTTGCATAAATATGTGTTACAAATTTAACGTGGTAAGTCTTTGCATATGTACACTAGGGCTTTAACCAAATTTATGCCATTACCACGGTGTTATCTGGTATTATATTGCACAAAAAAAAAAACTTCACACACCAAATTCCAAATCAATAAAAAGAAATATTTTATCTTTTTCTATCTTTTAAATTGGGAATAACTTAGTCTGATAAAAGCACAAGAATGGCTCTCGAATTCGAAAAATTTTGGATTTGTTTTTGACCAAGTTATCTCATTACATACAAATTTAAAATTTCAACGCTGTTGGTGCGTTAACCTTGGCGCCAGCGAAAAAGTAAAAACGTTTTTTCTCACAGTTTTTAATTTTCTATTCGACTATACAATGCCAACTTTTATATTTGTTAAAAAGTTATAACACTATTACAAAAGCTTACATACGTTTAGTTAATTTCAGTTTCCTTCATAACATGAACATACTCGTATATATGAAAAAAAGTTTGGAATATGCTCAAAAGTACCACAATGTACACACAAATGATCCAGCATTTGGCAACGTCTATTCACCGATGAATGTAAGTTTATGGTTTTTTGTAGTGATGTTCGGTCAAAAGTTCGGCGAAAATATAATACAGCTTTACAAACAGGGAATATTAACCCAACCGTGAAATATGGATGTGGGTCGATCATGATCTGTGTATGTATGGCTGCAAAGAAGTTGGCAAGCTGAAGTTCTTTGACGGTACTATTGATAAGGCTATGTATGTGGAGATTTTAAAAGATAGCTATCTGCCAATTAGTAAAATTTTAAACCTTGTAGGTGAAAATTCTGTATTGCTTTATTATAATAATCCAAAGCCTACTACTAAGCTGGTAAGAGAATAGCTGCTAAACAATGTCAAAAACAAACTGGAACACCCTCACAATCTGCCGATCTAAGTGTTACAGAGATGTTATAGGATGTTCTGAAGCGTAACCTTAGAAAACCTTATATCATGTCAGTTTTAGATCTGAAGAAGGTTTTAGTGGGTGAGTGGGAAAAAATTACCACCAAAATAACAAAAAAATGGCTTTTGCATGCCGTCCCGATTAGCAGATATTATAAAAACTAAAGAAGGACACACAAAATGTCACCTTTTTTAAATGTCCATTAATTAGATCGTTTGTAATCTTTTGTAAATTTTCCAAAAAACTAAAACTTGAATTTTTTATGTTATTTTTTACATATTTATAAAGTATAAATATTTTTCAAATTATTTTTTCCAATTAAATGTA
This sequence comes from Wohlfahrtia magnifica, assembly GCA_023159175.1. Taxonomy (NCBI): domain Eukaryota; kingdom Metazoa; phylum Arthropoda; class Insecta; order Diptera; family Sarcophagidae; genus Wohlfahrtia; species Wohlfahrtia magnifica. The sequence goes on from JAKWBJ010000061.1 coordinate 961,889, forward strand.
ATATGAACAAATAAAAAATATTGGAACATATTTTATTATTTTTTTATATAAAAAATCAAATTTTTTTGGGGGTATGTACACTTTTGTAGGATTGGGTATGTCTAAATATTTATTTTTATTGCTTAATGGGATGTTTGTTATTGAGAGTACTTTGTGTTATAAAGTAAACATATTCTAATTAATGTAATTTGCCTAATAAAGCTACTGTTGAAAGCGAAATATCCAAGCCTTAAATATAACAACACTTTCTCCAAAGATTTTATGTGCATTGTTTTAACATGCATACCAATTTTAAACAGTTTTTTACTTTTTTTTCTTGTTTTTTTACTTGTTTTTCCATTTGTTTTTATTATCTTTTCAAGTCTGTATTACAAAAATCATATTTTAATTATATTTTTTATTATTATTTTTTTATTTTTTTTTATTGAAAAGTGTTTACTCCAAAACTTTCATTATAAAACTTTCGTAAATAGAAAATAATTTCAAATTTAATATTTTCAAATATGTAAAACCTCAATGACTCAATGTTTTTTAAACCTTATTTTTTAAACTTTTAAAAATACAACTTTTTACTCTATTTAATACTAGATTTTTTTTATATACAAAATATATTTAATCAGCTTATAAATCAATCATAGTGGAATAAAACATAAAAATCTGGGGAAATTAATATTTTTAAATGAAAACACTTTTTTCGCTCATACTCAACAATAGAATATTTATTTAAAAAAGATAAAACAAAAACGCATGATAATATAAATATTAAGCATAAAAAAAAATTTGTTAGGGATTTACAATCGTAAATGAAAACTTATAAAATATTATTATTATACAACTACAGTATAAAATAAAAATAATTTATGAAACATTTTTATTTTATAAAATACAAAACCGAAAATAGCTAAAGAAGGCGTTACAAAAAGTAAATAGAAATACTTTGTTATTAACAAAACTCCATAAAATTTACTATATACACAGAAAGAAAAAAACTTTTGAATAAAATTTAAGAAAACAAAAGACATTAAATGCTAAATAAAATAGAAAAAGACAAGACATGAAATGGAAAATCTTAAAAAAAAACAAATAAAATTATACGCATTTTTAGTAATAATTTATTTTATGCAATTATTATTAATTATTATAAAAACTTACATATATTATATACAGTTTAGAAAACAACAAGCAAACAAACAAATAAACAAAAATTTAGATAAACATACACTGAAACAAAATAAGAGGAAATTTTATGATAAGAACTAAAAAAATTTAAAAAAAACAACTGCAAATCCAAAAAACAAAACTTGTTTCTCTGGTAAATATATATTTAAATTAATTTATAAGTATTTATAATTAAACAAAATAAAAACAAAAATACATTAATAATATTAATAAAACTAAAACTCAATTCTATTAATAAAAAACTAAAAAAATAAATGAAATGCTTAATAATAATAATGTAAGAAAACAACAAACTTTGTAAAAAGAAAAACTTTAAAAATGCTAAGCAAATTAATTATTAATAAAATATTATTTAGTATTTATATACAATAGTTATATAAATTCTTATTTATATATATATATATATACTAATAGTGTTAAGTAAAACACACAAAAACAAAACAAAAACTGTAACTTGTTAATGCTAGGGGATAAAATGATAACTTGAAAACCAAAACAAAACGTTGTAATTAAACTCTGTAAAAAATAATTACTTTATATTATTTACTTCATATACAATACATAAACTATACTATATACACAAAAGAACAACGCCCCCCCCCCCAACACTCTCCTACTCTTAAAAATACTTGTATATAAAAAAAATTCATATGAAAAAAGGTAGTCAAACTCAAATAAAACCAAGTAGCTGTAGTTTTAGACGCGTTTTTTTACTAAAATTTACGATTTTTAAGAAGAAAAATATAGATATAAACCCTTTAAGCCTAAAAGTCATTTACATTTTATATTCTAATTTATAAAAAAAATATCTCCCATGTTCTGTAAATCATAAGTCGTATATAGTTTTGAATTATGTATTTATTATTATCGCCAGCTAGTAGGTTGCTCAATGGTACACAACTCGATCTAAAAGATCTTTTGTGTCCTACATTTTCGAATTACTGTAACATTTATAGAACATTCATTGAAGTGGAGATAGTCGCTCTATTTAATATTCGCAGATTTGACATACATTCTTAACCACAGTTCTATATGGTATGTTAGGATTTCTTAATGTGTTTCTTGATATCCTTTTTAAAAAGAAACTAGACAGACGAACGCATCATGTCGTATGTCCAGAGTGATAACATAGCCTTAAAAATGGGTGTATTGTAATGATGTTTGTTGAACCTTATAAAACAAATTATGCTTAAGCCCACAGAACAGGAAAAAGGATTTGCAAGGTAGACTTGAGAAGCTCGATTACGCCTACGATATCTATTTGCTACTCGTACGTTTGCGGATATGCAAGCTAAGTTCAAACAAGAAGCAGCCTCCACAGTTGGTATAAAGTTCAATGCACACAAAAGCATAAAGTATAAACATTGAAAACATCAAACATTTCCGTATACAAGGTGGTGTATACGGAGATGTTGACAAACATTTATAAATAAATGCGAAAGACTTAAGGCCCAAACATAATATACTTTTACTTACTTAAGTTACTGTCAAACACTCAACGAAAAGTCTGTCAAATACTTAATCAACTTTTTGGTGGCTATAATGAATAGTGTTGTGAGAACATGAAAGTTGTTAAATGAGAGTTCAGTTAAATGGATGATTACCATTATTAGTATCTGAATGAATTTATTTTTTATTAAAACTATAAAAATTTATTTTGTGTAAAAATTTAAGTTTTATCAGATAATAACACAGTTTAAATAAAAATTTAAAAAATCTGCATGCACACGATACGCATGTTCAATCGACGCTGTTTCAGCAACGAATAGAAGCAAGAGCATCCATTGCACACACAAACAGCTGTTTACGTACGTAAAGTGCGATTGGGTTCGCTCAAAACGTAAGTAAATACAACTGAACGAAGATTTGTTCATAAAAACTTGCATATTCTTAATATCATATAATGCAGCATTTCATGCATATTGAAGAAGAGATTTTAAGTTAGATCGTACCTTTTATAGTTTTAAACAAAACAGCACTTCTTAAAGTGTATTTTTGAGTGAATATGAATTAAATCAAATAGAAAAAATAGATTAGAAAATATTTGCATTATTATACAGAGTTGAACCATATATGCAGCACATCCAATACTCCTCTTCAATGCCAACGTTTAGATTCCATCAGAATATATAAGTAGGCATTGCATAACTAAACCCAGAAATTTCATAAAACGTTTATGGTTACACCTTCTGCAGATTACTAGTTAATATATCAGCCATCAGTGTTACTACACATCAATCTCAGTCAATTATCAGCTTTCGTTTATATAAATCTATTATCTGGTGGTGTTTTATGTCAATTTGCTTACACTACGAGCATAATGTGTGAGTTTCTTCGCTAGTTGTAATGGGCCTGTGTTATCGTTTTAGATTTCTTTAACAGCATTGTTGTGTAATTGGATTTCTTCTAGCAATTTACCGATATAAGTATATTGCTTCCATAGCTGTTGATGATAATGTCAAATACTCAGTAGCAATAGTTGATAAGGCTGCTACAACCGATTTGCGATCAAAAGCATTACAAATTAACTACCGTTATTCAACCTGATCAACTCTTTTACAATTTCCGTTCCTTCATGCGATATGAATATTAGGTTGATCAATAAACATTGTGATGACTTCGAAATATATATTTTTGACACAAAAGTTCTATTAAATTTCACTCGACTTCGGTTTACGGCTTATGGGAGTTTAAAAACAAAAATGTATAATTAAATAATTATTTCTTTTGGATTTCGAAGAAAGGCTAAAAATAAAATGTAGTATGAACAAAAACATGTGAAATTCAATATCCAACATATAAAAAATAATCTATCTTCGAATATTACTTTCAAAACTTTCTTGGTTTGTGCAATTTTCTATCTTTCTTAAATTAGACTGAAGTAAATATGAAAGAAACTATATTTTCGAATTGCCGTTGATACCAAACCGTTATATTAATAATATTATCATATAATTGTGCAAAATAATGATAATATTAAAAAAATTTTGAATATTTTAATTAATTTTTAATATCATACGTCATACGTATAGCAGAGTTGCAACGGTAATTGTATTAAATTCCGATAAAATCTAGTGACGAAGTAAAATATATGTCACTTTGTTAAGTACGTAGTATATTCGATATAGCAAATCAGTTCAAATGAAATAAAAACAATGTTATCATTGTCCGCACAGTAATTAAAATTAAGCCAATTCAATGTCATTCTCAAAGGAAGAGACATTTAACTGCATATAAAATAAATTTGTCCGGATAATTTTTTAAACAAATGGGTAAATCTATCGTACTTAACAAACCTCGTTTATATCAAACAAAACTGGTTCTATGAAATTCATTGTAACAAAACTTTACAGCTTCTAATAGTTTTAAATGCTTTTGCCTGCTTTCAGGCGGAAATAAAATTACTTTTTCTTAACATATTTTGCTAATACTACATTTTATTAACAGCAAGCTTGTATGCCTTCATATTCTATTTACACGTAAAATAACGTTTTTTTTTAATTTTATTTGTTATTACTTTTATCTTTTTAGTTAAATTTTGTATACAAATACTATTAATTTATTTATTATTTTTTAAAAATTAAAAAAAATTATAGACTTATAATACCTAATATTTAAGTAGTAATTCTAAAAATTAATATTTTGTTTGATATTGCAATTATTTATTTAAAAAAATATATAAATTATGTGCCATACTTAAAAGAAAAACGATTATACAATATATTCTAAGATAAAAGCTTTTTATTTTTCTCACTTTTACCGTTAAACATATATTTCTAATTTTTTTTAGAAATTTTGCTTGATTTGTTTTATATTCACTTATTTTTGTACATTAAAAAAAATGAAATAACTGATAGTTTAAAATTAAAAAAAAATTAATAAAAACACACAAAAATATGAACACAAAAATATGTTGTTTTTTATTTTTTTAGTGCTTAAAATTTGTAATAATTATTTTTTCTTAATTTTTTATTACAAGTTATTAAAATTTTTAAATTTTCTTTTTTTTCAGTTTGTCTCAATCTATGTATGTATAGATTTTGGTATACATATATTGACTTGGAATTAACAAAATGTAAAAGCTTTCAAAGGAATATTTTTTTCTTTTTTCATTTCTCACTTCGTTAGAATAGTGTTGTCTTCACAAAATAATTTATCTTGCTCTATATATCGCTGTGTCTTTGAAATAAAGAGAAAGTAAATTCCGCGAAATATAGATCTTCAAGATATCGGTGGAAATTCCAGACAATTCAGCTTTTTTCTGGCATATTTAGAACATGTATGACGTTGCCAAGAACTACCTTTAATAGCAGCATAAATGGAATATATTTCTGATTTGCACTTGCATGTGCAGTAAGTGTTTTGCTTTCAATAATATTTAATCAATCGGATACTGAAACTAAAAAAATTAACAATCTTAAAAGCGAATTACAGTAACAGTAAAAATTACAAATATTCCAACTCTTTTATCATCTACAAGATCGAAATTCTTGAGTTAGTCTAAGAGACTCCATGTAATTCCATTTGTTTTTGAGCAGACTTCGCTCTTGATATAATCCAAAACGATGGTGAATACTTGAGATGATAGAACACACCCTTGTTTTAAAGGTCTTCTTGAAATCTATGCATAGTTGATACAGGAAAGTACGCTATCAGATTGACTTTTTTATGAAGAGTAGGATGTTGGTTTGATCTGCGCAGCTTTTGGATCTCTTCATGTATTAGCTATAAGAGGTATCCAAAAAAAGACAAAAATTGTTGAAAATTCGTAATAGTAACGCTGGATCTAGATTCCTAAACCAAGAATGTTGAGATTTGTGGTATAGAATAAATTACTGTTACATTAGTGGGTGATATTATTAAAAATAGAACTATATTGGAGGTAAATGATATCGTTGAATTAATTTAACAACTGTTCAACGCAAAGTTACAAATTCAATTGTGGAAATGATACAACTTAGAGAATAATGTTAAGTTAAAATTTTAAAGGTATACCAAGTCCTTTGAGATATTGTTCAGATATGTTTTACCATCGGGGTTTAGAAAGTCCTTTCTTAAGCAGTCCCCCCACATCGTGATCAAATGTCCCCTTCGTCTGAGTAATATTAACCATGCGTACTATATTTCCATGCCATCGCAGTAAAAAATTTTCCATTTAGCAACTTTAATATTCTGCCTTGCGATAATGTCTACTTTTTTGTACTCTTCATTACGATCACAGCTACGTTTTCTAAGCTGTTAAAGTTGTGAATAAGATTTTTTTCTTAACAGAATGCGAAAATGTACTCGAAACGTAAAATAGGGCTGATTTTATATTGTAACATTATGAGTATTCACATTGTAATAAACTTCACTAATTAATATATCTGCCATTTGGAGCCGGTATTTGTAGGTACCTTTCTACGATTCTAGTGAATCATTATTTTTTATTTGCAGAAAATGAGAAGTGGTTATTGTTGCTCAAGTGTGCATATCTTTTTCGAGCTACTATGTTTCCACGTTCTCTGTGAGACGTTGAAGGTTGTCATATATAGTATATAAAAATAGGAGTTATACTATATATTGAATTTAGAAAAATACTTAAACAATGAGCATATGTATAATAAAACATACAAAACCGTACAAAAATTATCCATATTTAAATTAACCTGTTATTCGTGTTCAATTAACCGATTTAATCGGTATTTGAAAAACGGACGTTTAAAAAGAACATTCAAGAAAACTGTTCGATATCCCTATTATATAATAAGCATACGGAAAAAAATTTTTTTCTTTGAATTTCTATCGGGCTGTAAATTCCGACTGAACTTATGAGCACCTGCTTGATGTATATGTATATTACGTATATGTGAAATTAATTTACCTCTCCACTTGTATTCTTGTTATCTCTTAATGACCTTCCTGATGTATTTTCTGACTATGGTATTCTTATGTACGCGATATTCAATTATTTTATAATTTTGATGAAGTTTCTTGTCGGGCTGTTTTACAACGAAGTATTGATGTTTTTGTTCAGTAGTGTAGAATTAATTTGATGTATCTCAACTTGAAGAAATGCAGGAATATGGTTTTCTTCCTCAGGAGTATAATTCCGTTTGAGTATATGGTTGATTCTTACCCGTTAGAGAGCGTTACATCTATTCTTAATCTAAGTGTGTTATAGGAAACTGTCATTTCTTGATAATGTTAGTATCATAGTAAGACTATGGCAATTTTAGGTTTTTTTAAGAGATGGTCCAGGTATGGTCCACTGATCCTTATATTACAACACAGTTACACATTTCACTTTTTAGGTCGATTTTGGAGTATGGGTTAGTTATTTAGAATTATTATTGTCGATGTCATATCGACCTAATTGAATCCGTGCAGAGACAGTTTTTATTATTATGTTAACGTGTCTTAGGGTGAAATTGTTTTGACAGATTCTCTCGAATGGAGATAGGTTGGGTCAGGTGAAACTTTCTACATTGCAGTAGGGAAAGACAGGTTTGGCATTTCGTTTGCTTGCAACCTTATTGCTGGTGATGTTGATTTTGTGTTTTTACTTCGTACCAACCCGTAGCAACCCGTTTAGATTTTCCCGCCATTATCGTTCTCTTTCGCGGAATTTTACAGGACAAGCTATTCGTTTCCTTTTCGCAGATTATGCAATGATTTCAACCTGCATTATGATTTTATTGATTTTAATTGTGACTTCAGCAATCTTAAAAGTAATTTTCTTTCTAAACTTAATTTGCAAATTTACATGTATATAACTTATTATATACATATGTACATACGGATACATATACAATATACATATATGATCTTGTTGTAGTAATGAGTATGATAACTGTTTTTATGTTCAGCTTGTGACTGAGTTCTTTAGCTGATTCGTGTTCTCGTTGCCATTGTATGCTCTCTCTTATTCGTTCTTATCAGTTCGGACTGTAATGTGTATGTATCTCTACGTCATGAAGACGAACGCTCCGCGGTCGGGTGATGACGAATAAATGAGAGGTCAGGGAGCGCTCGAAAAAGTAACTAACCTGAACCATGAATTACCTTTCAAGTATTTTAACATTTCGAAATGTGTACATTTCCCATCTCGCATGATATACAAAATTCCTATATGCCGTCAACTTTAATGTATAAAAAACATGAAAAATATTCACTTATGATTTATTCTTTTTGTGTGTGTTTATTATCTTATATAATAATTTAAAAGTTAATTTTTTATTTTCTCTTCTTTATTGCAAAAAATCAAATGTGATTTGGTACAAATTTTTATAAATACATAAAAATACAAAAAATATTTATAAAAAAACATAAATAATAACTAAGGCTATAAAGTAGATACATTAATGAGAATTAAAAAAAAATTTGAAAATATTTAAATACGAGTACATATAAAAAAATAACTTTAAATTTTCTAATGCACTCTTACATCTAAATTAGCTTTGTTTCTGTTTTTATACTATTAAAAAACAAAAATATATACTTAAATATAAAAATAAATTAAAAATTATTTTTACACTACAAACAAAATATAAAAAAATTCTTGTTGAAATAAGAAAATTGTATATAAAAAAAAATAACAATAAATTGTAAATAAGAATTGTTTTCTAAAAACCGATAGTCTTAAAAAACTTTTTATATATAAAAAAATAAACAATTCAAACTGTAAATAATGAATAAAACTTAAACTAAGCATTTAAAAATAAATCGGTTTACTTTATAATATTATGAAAAAAATTATAATATTAAATAATAATAATAATGATAGCAAAACTAAAGCAAGTGATGAAAATTATTTAATAAAAAAAACACTTTTAATTATAAAATAAAAAATATTTAATAAAAATTAACATATAAAATATAAATAATACATATATATATATATACATAGAATTAGAACAAGCACATATACTTTATTTTTGAAAACTATTAGATCCATTGAATAACAAAAATTTCCATAAATAATTATTAAAAGAATTAATTTGTATGAAAAGAATAATAATACTTTTGTATAAAACAAATTATAAAAATTAAAAAATTTAAAAGTTATTCACAAGTAGAAATGCTATATAAAAAGTTAAAAATTACAAAAAAAAAACTCATTAAAATATTTAAAGCGTAGAAATATCTAAATTCATACAAAAAATATTTTTTTTTTTCAATATTTTCTTTTTATCAAAAATTATAATTTATCAATGGGTCGAACCGATTTTCAGTTACGTTACCGAACTGCAACTAGAAATTTAAGTTGCCTAATTGGCAATTGAATTCAACAGATTTTTAGCTGCCAGTTGCCATACGTAACACAATTTTCGGCAATTAGCAACGCAACTAAAGTTCAATTGTCATACATAATCGGCCCGCAAATTGCCAAAGATAATACAAATTTATTTTTAATTTATTTCTTATATAAATTCGTTTTTATTATATATTTAAATTTTGTAAATATATCTTAAATATTTGCTTTTCAGTTTTTGTTTTAATAAAAATAAATAATTTCTTATTATCATATTTACAACAAAAATTGTGTTTGCTTTTAGGGTTTTTTAGGTTATAAAAAAGCAATTATTTTCAACTAATTTTTTTGATTCCTTTTCATTTTAATGGTCAACTTCTTATTTTCAACCGCTGATTTGTATTTTCTATTTTAATTATTTAAATTTTAAATTTTTTATTTTCGTATAAAATTTTACACATTTTTTAAAAAACTTTTTTTTATAAAATTTTATACATTTTTTAAAAAACTTTTTTATTTACCTTTTGGTCGTACATATGCTATTGAATTTCAAAACAATACTTTTTTACTAAAAACTTTTAAAGAATTAAAATGTTTATATAGAAATCATTAAATTATGTACACTCATACCTCTTTATGCGGCATTTTGCTATAACGAGCTGCCTGTATTATGTAATACCTTCGCTTTACGGCACAAATTAGCTCATTATACGGCTAAAATCGGGGATACACCGTTTTTAAAAAACGTGTTTGGCAAGCAAATGCAACTCGTCTTACTGCATTTAGATTCATGGCTAACTAAGCTAATTTCTAAGTACTTACTAAAAATATCCTAAATTCTGCTCAGGGTTATTCATCTTTCGATTTCAAGTCTAAAGTTAAATAAAAAACATATAAAGCTATGATTTATTTCATAATAATGACTAGGCCTTGCCATTATGTACGAAATAGAATGCCTCCTTTGGACATAGCTCTCTGAGTTGACAGTAATGGTTCTTCTAGCATTATTTTTAAAAAGACCATTAAGCGCACCAAACAGTCACTTTTTCCGAAAACAATGGCTTTTCCACAATAACTTCAGGGTTCTCTAAGCACCATTTCGAAAAATTTGCTTATTATTGGCTCTTATAGTGAAAAACTTTTCACGTGAAATCTGTTACCTTTTCACGAAATTCTTATCGGGTATTTTAAATTGTTTTTGTTTTTGTGTACAATTTTATAGAATTATGCACTCTTTTTTTACTCATGGGAACAATTCACATTAAAATTTTGTTCGCCTCTTATTCACGATAAGGGTGAAAAATAAGCTCATCGCTGAAAAAAAAAAAAATTAAGTTTGACTACTTTTTAACAACGTAGTAAGTTTTAACCATTTCTACACGTTTTTTGGTTGTTAAACGATCCATATTCATAAGTGGCAATCCTTTCACTAAAAAAATGACACTTTAGATGACAGCTATTCGAAAACACTAAATAGATAATTATATATATATATCATATCATAATAATTGTATTGGTTTCTACATCCTTATCTACTCTAATATTTTACCATGATCACAATTATGTATTGTGTTCTTACCAGATGCTCTGTTCTGTGAAACCGCTTTAACTTGAAATAACTTATAAGAATATGAAAGGACAAGTACCCAACTAAAAGTAGCATCACCCGAACGAACACATCAAGGAACTTAAGTGATATTATTAAACTGTCCTGAGAGCTTAAGTAAAAACACTTTAAAATATCTCAAGAGACCTTACCAAAATAACCCTTAATTTTGGTTAGCGTTTTCTAAAAAATACGCATATAATTTTCATTCTAAATTATTGATTATTGATTTCTACATGATCATCTGGTCCAATATTTTGCCACTATAATCGCCGTAAACTGTGACAGTTTTGGCTGTTATGCGTTATTTTATCACAGTTGTTTTAAATAGTTACAACCTCAAAATAACATTATGTCATTATGTACATATTATATATTTTAGTGGCCAGATTACCAATTGTAACTTAGAGAACAGATTGGATATTATATTTGTACTTACAATTTGACAAAAAAAGTAAAGCCTTTTTATGCCAAAGCTCAAATAATACCTTATATAATTTAGTAAAGTATGTCAAAAACTATAATCTATTAAGTCTTAGCCAAATGACGCAATTCCTATCAGTTCAGCCATTATATACATAAGTACCCAGCTTAGGATCACAGAAAATATTTTTTAGAAAGTTTTAAGCACGATAACTTTTAAAAAATTGAATATTACAAACAATATAATTGCTCGTATTATTAACAAGCGTCTGGTAAATGCATGCGAAGTTGATCTACGGAAGGAATAATACGTCATATGTTTTACGTGAGTACCTGCCATAGGACATTAGCACACAGTGCTCAAAGCACGAGTAAATACACTGCGTTCACCAACGCCCCTACACCTGATATAAAACATGCGGGTACCAAATTCGAAGACTTGTTAATTGGATTTGACTTCCACCTTGGTGGAGTGTCGGAGACTATCCAAATTCCTACCGATCTATGGGTCACGCCACCCATTTAAAAGTTTAACACCACACCGAGCCAAATGATTTCCATTATTTTGGTTTAAGCTCCAACAACCCCGTTGCTCCACCAAGGGAGCCATGCCAATGTCGGGCAGAAACCAAGGTCCAGAAATAAGCCTCGGGTTAGACTTAGTAGCATAAATGCTACTACCAGTTTAAGTCACCAGCGACTCCTTATTGATAGTCAAAGATGAAAAGCCGAAAACAAAAAACTAGAAACATCAACAATATAAAAAACAGCAAACAGAAAAACAATAAACAGGAACAGCACGACAGCCGGAGACGAACTAGAGACGGCAACAGGCTGCAAGGCAACCAAACAACTTAAGCATACTGCCATTGCTAACGAGCTGCAAAACAGAAAAAATACAGCAATATTTGAAGTGGGGGGGGTATTTCAACTAACGTTCCCACTTCTCCTCTTAAATACTGCAAGGGCGAAAGCGCCCAATCTCCCAAGAGTCCGATTGTACCTCCCCCAAAGTGAGTAGTACAAGATATCTAAATTTTTAATGTTATCATAGTCCGGAAATGCAGTCAGAACAAGCCTTCAGTTCTCAGTCCCCATCTCACTCCAGCAATCCGTAGTTTCAGTCAGACAAAAAACAGGAGAAATTCCGTACACAGAAATCATACTCTAATAACGTAAACAGTCTAAGAATTATTATAGAACAGTCGGTGGAATGACGGTAGCATTTATAGAGTTTAAAAAGACGCTTTGGCTTGCAAAGGAACTCCCAAGAAAATAATGAAATAAAATAATAGAACAATGCAAAATGCTGAATTCTCCATCACGAGCATGTTAGTCACCCAATTAATGCCAAAGTGGGGGTTTGACAAGGACGTGTGCTGTCATCAACACTCTTCAATATTCTCCTTGACTGCGTACTACAAAAAACCATCTCCTCAACCAGAAGGTTAATGTGGGGATTAACCAGCAAACGGGAAGATCTTGATAATACATATGATATCGGTCTACTGTCTCACAGTTTCTTTGATATGAAGAAGCTTCGCAAGCAAATCTGAAGATAAACATTTCCAAAACAAAAGTCATGTTTATCAACACTACTAACTCCAGTAGGCTTCAGATAAATAATCAAAACCTGGAAGGTTTGACGTCATTTTGTTTTGATAGAGTGCGGACATTAAGAACAAATATTACTGAAAACCGATCGTTTGCAAGACTACATTCTATGTGCATGCAACTCATCTGCAAAATCTACCCTATTATACGGTTGCGATGTCTATGCAAAATTCAGATCTGGCCAGCCACAATTTCAAACACAATTTTATGGTGAAGAACCAATCAAATATCGATCAATAGCAAGATTCTGAGAAAAAATGTAGTTGAATTAAGAAAACCTGTCGGAAATATCAACAAACCTACAATCGAGTGAAGTCCGCAGATAAGCGTGATCCGGCTTATAGCAAACAATATAAAAAGCACTGTTGTGCAGAATCTGTTTTCGCAAATTCAATACTGCCACTATACGAATTAAAATGATAATAATACTAGATCCCTGTTCAAGAATAGGTAGAGCCAAAGATGTGTATAAATGTTTTGTGACTTATGGATCTGCTATTCCTTTAAAATGATAACTGATAACAAGTTTGTAAAAAAACGACATGAAAACCGATTATTTTAAATTACACTATTTAGAGAAATACATTCAGTGACAATCGGCAAAGATGGTTGATCAGTAACATCGTTAAACAAATAAACTATTTAAATGTCATCTGTACACTTGAAGAAAAATGGATTGAGGGCGATCATTTATAAATAATGTACATAATATGGAAGCCTAGAAGAAAATTTGTGTTCAATTTGTTCTTTAAGCTTTATCTTTTGATATGCATACCTAAGGTTTGCAACAAGCGATGGTTTGATATTAGCGAAGAATTTTCGAAACAAAAATATTTACTAAGTAATCGTAAATAAAAAAACAAATGTTCGCAATAGTGAACTATTCGCAGAGAAGTTTCGAAACTAATTTTGGATGCCAAACTTCTCGCCAAATATTTATAAATTATATTAAAATCTTGTTTTTTTCGAAAATGCAGACAAAGCAACAAGTAAAGAATTTATATCGTTTTTAGCAAAGAGTAACGACAAAAACAGAAGAGGACAAAGGTTTCGTTCACAAACTATTGCCAAGCGATTAAAAATTAATGTTTAGCGATATCAAAATGAAATAGTTAAAAATATAATTAAAAGTATTATTTGGTGGTGTCGCTAAAGTTATTCGCTGTAGATATTGCAAAAGTTTCACTGTAATATCACAGGCAAACCTTCGAGATCGAAAGATTTGCTGCCACAAGCTAAGCGACAGGTGAACTCTATGAGTTCTTTTTCGTTTCGCTTCCAATAGTCGGAACGGAATAGGGACGGAAGTGTGTTAACATAGCAGGAACTGAGTGCAATTACTTAGGAATTTTATAGTCAAGACTTGGAAATATCCCAGTTCAAATAAGTTTATTTGCTTAGCTTTTTTGTTTAATGCCTATATTTAAATATAAAAAAAATTTTTTTTGCTTTGAATTCTGAAGTATTTTGTTATATTCTTTTTTTCGCTATATTTGTAAAATTTTTTAAATAAAAAAAAACATTTTAAATCATAAAATTTGACAAAAAATAAAATAAATAAAAAGATATTTTTCATTAAACACAATATATATTCAAGTGCTTCTTAAACAAATAAATTTAAAAATATATATATAAATATATTATATACATTTAATATAAAATAAATTAATTAGTATTAGTTATTATAAAAATAAGTAGATTTTATGCTTAAAATTAGTATATAAATTAAAAAAAAATACTAATAAAGACCTAAAAAAATAGAAAAAAAAAACTAATAATTACATATAGAAATACAACAAAAAGAAAGAAATCATTAATCGCTTTAGAGTTTTAACAAATTATTATAGAATTAAATAAAAAATAAGTTTAAACAAGAAAATGAGAAAGAAAAGAAAACAGTTTCAAAAAATCATTAAAAAAAACAAGAAAATTGTTAGTAGAGAGCATTTAAAATTTAAAATTAGTATTTAAATACTTAAAAGCTAATTAAAAAAAAACAAAAGTAAAATAAAATTTATTATTAACAAAAATAATAAAAAATACAAATTCCTTATTATAAATTTAACAAATTAGTAATTGAATTATAAAGTAGTCACGTTAAGATTTTACAATTTATTATAAAAAAATAAAAATAAAAACTAAATACATATACACACAATACGAATTGAAATAAAAAAAATAAATTAAATTAAGAAATTTAAAATTTTGTAAATAAACTAATTTTTTTCTAAAACAAATTTAAAACACTGGGTTCTTTTATTTTCCTAAACAAAAATATTTTTCTTTAGTTTTCTTAAGAACAAAACCTTTTCTATGCTATACGTAAATCACCACATGAAAAAAGAAAATTATTTTATATTGAAAAAAACGAAAACAAACTAAATATAAAAGAAATTGTTGTTTAAAACATCCAACATACTTCCAAAAGAAAAAAATTTAACAAATAAAACACAAAAACAAAACAAACTTGTATAAATACTTCTAAAAAATATTTCACATTGAAACCTTTAAAAAACATTAAATTGTAGAAATTTTATTTTAAAAAATATTTATAAATAAAAAGTTTTTATTTGCAAATGTAGTGATAATTTAGCAGTTATTTAATTAATTATAAAATTTATTATAAAATAATCTAAACAAAAAAATTTTAATTCTTAATTATTAAAAAAAAAAAAAACATTATCAACACAAAAAGGGAATAAAAACATCTACAACAGTATCACTCAAACAAAAAAAGGCAAAATAACACAAAATATATTTAAACATAAAACTTTGAATTCTTTTACATTAAAATATAAAAAAAGGAAACAAAAATATTATTAAATAAAGTAATTAATAAAAAATGTAGCAGAATATAAGATCCATACTTTATTTATATAGCAAATGAAATGAACGAAATCAATCATTCAAAGAAAACAAGCAAAAAACAAAAATCACATTCAAAAACCATCATAACAAAAATCAAAGAAAATTTTTCATAGAAATCTAAAAATAATAAGTAAAGCAAAGCAAAGCGGAGACAGAAAATATAAGATAGAAGATACAAATGCGAAGTCAATTTTTCGGCGTTTAAAATATAAAATAAGGTTTTCATTTAGGGACTGAATATATAATTAATTTTTTTGTATTTTCACATTTTCTAATCACACGCATACAATAATTTAAATTTTATTTAAGCAAATGCTACAATGATTCGTATTTTCAAAAATCAATAACTTGTTTACACGTTTGACATCCCAAATGTATTGTTTTTCCATAGACGTAATGATATCAATAGTTGTCATACCATCAACTAGGAACCACTCTTCCATTACTTCAGGATGAGTTTCATTTCAGCTTTCAAGAATTTTTTAAGCACTCCGTTCCATCATAGAACAATTGTCCTTTAAAAGGGTTCCATACTAGAGTACTTTGACCATTTTTCATCGATTTCCACCCTTTGTTTTACCAGACTATGAATTCACACATTATGAGCGGGAGCAGGTACTAGTATCCGTTTAGCGGATTGCCGTTTAAAAGCAGGGCAGATATTAGTACTTGTTTAAAATCACCACTTTTAAGTGACACAAGGGGAAAATAATGTTTTGTATAATGTTCCGCTTATAAATGACAATCTGCATAATATGTTAACATTCTCAATTGATATGTGATGCCATATACTATGTATATAGTATATACTGTTACGTTTTAACCTTTTTGTTTTTGAGCAAATGTATTGGCATTAAAACGAAAATGCCTAAAAAAGATACGCCAACAATTGTACATTTTAACTTTATTATGGCAGTTATTCTATTAGTTTGTATCAGGGCTACGATACAGCATTGCCAGGGTGATGTCTTTATTTGACTGGTGCTACCAATTCAATTTTGGGTATTAAACTTTACATTTGAATTAACGTAGCTGAATAGATTATGCTAAAACATTCGAAACTAATGTCTATTCACTATAAAAGGGCTCAAACCTTCTGCTTCAGTCAAATTAACTTTATACACAATGTCCAACTTTTTTCACATCCACTTAATACATAAATTACTTCACACTTTAACTAACGTCTTAGCACGACTCTACTCTATGACTGTTAAATTATAATTCACTTAACTCAGGCGAATGCCACGCCTAATATATTTCTTTACCATTGGTTTCAAATGTTCTAGTACATTCTACAACCTACTATTCAGTTGCAGTTAATTCGAATTTAAAGATTTAGTACATGTTTGACTCATAGTTGTGTTGGCAGCACTGTTCAAACCGTGGCATATTTAATAGGGTGATCGGATAGATAATTTATCCATTATACTTTTGTAGTATTGACACCAACCAATAGAATAACTTCCACAATATTTAAGTTTACAGCTTTTAAGTAACAAATGTTGGTGTATCTTTCTAACCGAATTAATTTTCGTAAATATGTATAGTATTTATGTATGCATAAATTCCAGTCGTTCCTATAAGGCGCATAGAGCCATAACATAAGAAGTGAATGGAACAGTCACTTCTGCTCAATGATAGTGCTTCAATCTCACTTCAGCTTTTGTTTTGACAGCTTCTGCACATTGTCGTCACGATGTATGCGATGGTCTACCTCTTTTACGGCTACACCGGCGATTTCATTCCAGTAATGCTCTCTGGCAACAGTTAGCCATTCAGTCGCATTATAATTATCATCATATCGACCAGGCTTTATTACAGGACACCGCCACCCATGGGATCTGTTGTGCCACTTCCGATCTATAGTTTGTTCAGCAGATCTGCTAATGAATACCAGCAGATCTGAAACCATAATGGTGGATATGTCACCCATTGAGACCATAAGTCCACCTAAACATTTCGATATAAGCCTATTAAAAACCCCACATTTACACAATATGTGTTCCGCTGCCTCTGATGCCTGTGAGTGCACAGTCCGGCCTGCCATACCTGGGAACATCATTGCGAAGACCAAATTGCGGACTGATCGCCGCCCTAGAGTGGCGATGTTCCCCTTGAGCTTTCCAGTGTTCCAAGCTTCTGGAGATTAATTTGCCAATCCCTGATTAGTGGTGCTGCATAGCAAGGTTCTGGTCCGATATTGGATGTCATGGAAATCTTTCTGACCAATGCATCCGCTATTTCGTTACCATCTATCTCAGTGTTTAGGTACCAAAACAACTGGACCTTATTTCCAAGCGAAAGCTTTTTTGACCAGTCTACTGGTTATTATACGATTCGAGCCAAGTGGCCGTACTGCCAAGTGCCCTTAGCCTTGTGCTCACTCTCCGGGTTGATCTTTGCACATATAGCAATGGCCATGATCTCAACCTGGAACACACATGGCGATCTTCCCGGTGGGATCGGCAAGTCTCGGTTGGGTCCATGAATTTCAACACCGACACAGTCGTTCTTTTCGGAGCTATCAGTATACCAGTTGAGATTAAATTTACTCTAATCGAAGGCACAATTAGACCAACAATCTCGGTCCCGAAATTCAACCGTGAATCTCCTGCCAAAGTACAGACGCATTTCAAGAACCCTTTGCGAAAAACTGCTGCTGAATATGCAGCCACCGTCAACACATAAATGTTAAGCGTTGTCAAACCAATTAAGTCCTCGAAGGCCGCTGTTAGACATGTTCTCATTGCCACAATTATACCGAGGCAGGCGAGTCTCTGTATCCTGCCTAATTTATTCATGGTGGTAGCTTCCTTAGCCTTTCTTCATCAAGACATCGTTGCATAAGAGATATTGGGCAAAATAATAATGGGCCGAAGGAGGAGCGACTTGCCCAGAGGGCTATTATCGCATTATTCTGGACGCCACCAATGTGCGTACTTAACCTCTCTAGAAAAGTTGATGGTAAGAAATACAGTCATAATTCCCATGTACTGGATGTCATCAGCATAACCAATTACACTGACACCCCTATGAGTGGATTCCTCCCCATCAAGAGTCGAACTGATGATCCTATTCCTAAATATGGAACTAATCCAACCTATAATTGTCTTTTTCACCTCTTTTCGTTTTAACGGACATGCAATGGTGTTAAAGGCGCCACGAGTTCCTCTCCTCTCACAGGTTAATGATGTCGTCTTAAACTTTGTTATAGAGCAGGGATGATAGAATGCAGACTTGCCTCACTCTAGTAGTGAGAGTAAATTTATCACTAATGCATCCTTCGTGCAGCTTGCATTATCGTAGAGTGCATGTTTAAAAGATGTTATCCTTGTGAATGTGCTTTTACATACTTGGGTTCTAGATAGCCAAGTGTGAAAAGGTGCTTTCTCAAAGTCTTTAAAAACTAGGTACTGAGGCGACTTCCGTTCTATTAAATATATACAAAATATACAATGTATTTTCTTTGTTATGGCCGACGCATTACACATGATGAAACTTCTTCCAAAAACTTGCGTAAGGTTAATGCTTAGTTCACCATATTTTCTTTCCAACTATGTTTCTACATTATTATTATTATTGTGTCTTGCTCTTGATTTAAGAATTATGAGCTGCCTCTATACTGGACATACCCTTTCTATAATTTGTCTCCGTCGTCAATCCGTCGCCTTAACAAAGACTTCAAGTTTGTTTCCAACCACCTCCAACTACTTTTTTTAAATTAGTATTTTCGTTTTCAAACAATGTATACGCATATATTTAAGTTCCAGATCTTATTTAACTGCTATCGATTTCTTAATTCGATTCTCTTCGTCTTTGAGAGTTTAACCTTCTCCCGTGATCGTACTTTCCAAGTATTAAAATTTTCTAGCACTCTGTACTTTATTCTGTGTTAGCATGAGGGGCTCGTTGGATACTACATTTACTCTCATTTTCTTTGCCTTCAATCAACTTTCCTCCATTCCTTTCCAATATACATTGTGGTGACAATTTTCCATTACCAGTTCTGACAATATTGCAAGACCTGTCATCTTAAGTAGAGATCTAGTAACTTGCCATATTACACTCGTTACACTCGTTTACTAATCCACTTTTTATATTCACTTTTAATTGTAAATATTAGAGCATAAATACATAATTTGCTAATTTATATTATAAACAGTTTGTGACGCTCTTCGACGAATAAACCAAGGTTTTTAGCTTCTATTTGGTCGTGTTCATAAATGCAACAATTATGTGTTGCATAATATGGTTCTTTTGAAAATTTTTATAATGAGCAACAAAAGGCACATTGCATTAAATATTTTGATGACTTTTATTTACACCAAATAAACTTCAAGTAGCAGTTACGATCTTTAAATAGGTGCAATGTTATAACTGTTCGTATTTATAAATGTGATCTACAAACGTTTGCGAGCAGACCCTTCATTATTGCAGCATTTGCAAATTTTATTTTAGTTTTCCGACACGAATTCCAACTTGCTTTCATTTATTTAGAAAAATATAGAGTGGCACAGCACTGAAACTCTTCTATACAAAGTTAGTGTTTAAAAGAAAGCAATGGCAAATGCAAAGAAGGAGTTTTTTTATTTCTTAAGATCGGTATTAAAAACAAATATATATACAAACAAACCTAAATTACAAGTAGATTTAAAAGATAAAAATGCAAAAAAAAAAATATAAAACATTAGTAAAAAGACTGAGCTATGAAAAAAAAAAATAAAAAATATAATAATTAAAAGTATAAAAAAATATGTTATAAAAAAATTTTAAAATAAAATTAAAAGAAATTTAAACTTAAAAATGTAAAAGATTTTACAAATTACAGCAGACATACAACACACTTGACAAGGAAATGATGTAAAATACTTAACACTAAACACAGCCACAGAACTAAAAACAAACAAAAAACAACTCAAAGGACATAGAAATATCAGTAAAGGAAGAAAAAATTATATTATACTTTAATTAATTATATAAACTGCAGTTATATAGTATATTTTAGTTAAAATATATTAATTACAAATGAAATAAATAATTAACTTACATATATACAAAGGAAAGTCATATTTTTAACAACAGTTATATTATAAAAACAAACAAAAATAATTTCTTTTTTAAAACAAACAAAATAAAAAATTCTTGAGAAATATGAAATAAAACTAAAAAATGTTTTAAATATTTACTTAAGCTTCTGCAAAATGAGAAAATAAAAACATATAAGAAAACTGCATTAAACAATATTAAAAAGAGAATAATAAAAACATAGTTTTGTTATAGAAACGAAATAATGAAATAAAATCGGATCCTATCAATAGGATTTTTATAATTATTTGGGTTTTAGTCATGTAAGAAGAAGAAAATTTCATTATTTTGTTTTACTTTTCTATTTAAAAGATATCTACAAAAAAAAAAAAAAAATACAACTAAAAACTGCCTTCTCTTCACCTTGAGTTTATATATGATTATTAAAGCTTTGGTTTTATATTTAAAACAAAAAAAGTATATATTAAATTATTTATATAAAAAAGTAGTAAAAAGAAGCAGAAAAAAATAACAAATTTTAATTTTAAAGAAGTTCCTAAACATAAAAAGTATTCAAATATGTATAAAAATGCATTTAAAATAAAACAGTTTTTATTTATTTGTTTTACTAAACGAAACTGTAAAAGCAACATGGAAATTAAGAAAAACACATCAATAAAGGAACTTCAGACATTTTTATTATTTACATATTTATTTTTTATTTTTAATTAAATGCATAATATTTAAATAATTATAAATTACGCACAATTATATATGCATTACATTAGAAGAAAAATAACAAACATAATAACATTAATTAAGTAACGTTAAACAAATATCAACAATATATTATATTATTATATAACATATTAACAAACAAAAACAAAACAAAAATAAAGTTAAAATGCCACTGAAATACGTAAATAACAGATAATTTTCTATTTCTGTTGAAATTATAATTTCCGTTTCCCACCCTTAACACAACAAACTTAGTGCAGGCCCACATAACTCAACAATCCATACGAAACATCCACATAATACACACAAATATTGTGCTTGGGTGAATACAGGTTATTTGCGACCATTTTTTGTAAACAAACGCTTACAATATTCATGTGTCTAACAGCTGCTTTAATCATATGCCCAGCGAATTCATATGAATTCGCACAGTAAACAATAAGCATAAGCAGGGTTGTATTTTGTGGTATGGCAGCACTTAAATATTATACGAAAATAACATACACTGCAAAAAAAGTTATGGTTTAAAATTAAACTTTAAGGAAAATGTTACGAATTGTATTATAAACACGAAGTTATATAATATCAATACTTATTCTCCTTCTTTTTCCCTTTAAGCTTGTTAAACAATTTTATAGTTTTAACTTTTAACGCCATTACAAAAAAGCAAGAAATTATTAAAAAAATAAGTTCTTTTAAATTCTCACAATAAAAAAATCATCTACTCTTATTACTATTAATTAACTTAATCATACAATCTTTTATATATTAATTAATTAATTAGAAATGAGGAGAGCAGTTACATCCATTACATTATTACTACCTTTGATTATAAATTTAAAACCATACAAAAAATAAAACAATTAAATAATAATTAATAAATGCATCGCAAAAACTCTATAATAATATCGAGTAAAACAGAAATCATTAAAAATAATTAACAAAAACAAAAACAAATAAATACTAAAAACAAAAATACAAAAAACAATGGTTAATAAATTATTATTATAAATTATTATTAATGAACGATTATTATTATATTGTATTATTAACTGAAATATTTAGATGAAATGATGAAATTCTTAAAAAATTATTATAAAAATATATAGAAAAGAAAAACACAACAAAATAAAGTAAAAAATTGAAAAAATGAAATAATGAAAATGAATTAAAAAAACACATGCAACTTACAAGTCAAAAGTAAATAATTAATAACAACAAAAAAACTGAATAAAAATGAATTAAAAATATAGAGAATATTATATTAAAAAATAAAAATAAATTTGAAAATATTTGGTTTTATTTTATACACTGAAGTTCAATTAGACGTGTTTTAACACGTCGCCTAGCCGTATCGTAGCCAAAAAATTCCACAAATAGGTTTATTGAATAATCAGCTATGGTTATCTCAAAAAATTAAAATTCGATTCATAACAACGGTTATGTCTCTTTAAAAACAAATGAGTTACAAAGAGAAAGGTAGGTATTGTTCCTGAAGTATATATGTATATATGTATATTAATACATGTGGTGGCTACAATTTATAACAAACACTAATTTTGTAATTTTCTTTCCAAACTTTTTTGTATTTTATTTCTTTAATTAGAAAAAACGCTATAAAAAAATTATAACTCTAAGGAAATATTTGTTAACAGAAAAATTCTTTCTGTGCAGAAATGGGTCGAGAATCAAGTCTTACGGAAATTTGTTTTCTATAACAGAATAGATATATTTCAATTCAATTACAGAAATTTCTCATAAGATAAAATGTGTACGAAAAAAGGGAATATTGACCAAACCGGTAGGCAATAAAATATAAACACGACGTGGAAAAAATTTCCAGATAACTGATAACACCATTGTTCGAATGTGTCAAAAGGTGCCAATTTCAAATTTCATTAGGATTTGGGAACACATTGAATAGAAACTTGGAATATAGTTGTCTATAAGTATCATTAAAAACAGGTTGATTGAAAACAACCTTTTTGAGCGTACTGCAAGGTACACTCGTTTCGGTCGATTCTTCTTAATTATACTAGAGAGCATTTGAAAAAACCATAAAATTATTGGAATATCTACATACATAGTGTTTACAGACGAATATAAGTTTAAGCGCTTTGTCTTCGATTATGGACTCTATGTTCACCGAAATCGAAATAGAGAACTTAATAAATCAAGAGGCTTACAGAAAAATCGTATTAATCGAAATACTAAATTTTATAGTAGAAGAAATTGGTTCGAGATAACAATCCAAAACACACAGCCAAGGGGGTTAAGAAATTTTTAAATAAAATAAAATTGGCACAATGGGCGACTCAATCGCCAAGCTTGAATCTCATAGAAAATTTGTGGCACGATGTTGATAATTACACAAATTGATAAATGCTGCAGGTCTGTACCATCTATGGGACAAATGCAAACGGCATGGATTTCCAATTGAAAAACGTTATACCCTAATGTCATCCATGCCCCAAAGATAGCTGTTATAAAAAAATTGTTTCCCAACAAAGTATATAAGTCGATAAGTGTTAAAATAATTGAAATCTTGTTAATTTTCGTTAAACTTTAAAATGTAAATATTTGAAAAACCTTTTGTGCTATCTAATGGCGTTATATTTTCTGAAAAGAAATGTTGCACTTTATTGTTCTTAAATTAAATATAAAGAAAGGGCGCTGTTTACCTCTAAAAATGTTGCATTTAAAAGTTTCAAATATTTCTTAATTTATGAATATGTTTTCTGGCAAAAAACAAACGATGTGCAACATTTTATGTCAGAAAAGAAAACGCTTTATATTGTCTACAAAAAAAATTAAATAAATGAATAATAAGTAACCAATAAAATTATTCATAAATGTTTTATTTTATTTTTTTAATAAACTAAATAAAGACAAATGATTTAACGGAGTTCAAAAATGCAAGAAAGCCCGGTCTAATAAACATAAATCAAGTAATATATAAGCACAATTCAATGTCTAGTCAATGTCTTAATGGGCTATTTAAGTTGTGGCCACTGTATATAAAATGTATAATAAAGCGCTATCATGAACATATTTTTCCTTTCTGTCTGCCAACTACCTTCTTCGGTCGGATAAGTGATCCGCTTTTCACAAAGTTTTTATTTAAAGAATCAAATCATTTATGACAGTACTTCACAGAAGGTTGATTATGCTATTCCAACTTCGTAATCTCTTGCTACTTCTTTAAGCAAAGTAAAAAACTGACCTACCTTCAGAGTTTTATAATTGGTGTAATACCACTAAATGATGTTTTCGTAGAAGCAGAAGACTGTCAGTTACTCGAATGGTAGTCAATTCTCTTGCTTTTAAATAAATTCTACCGCTTATTAGTATTTTGAAGTTGCTGCCCTAGTGGGTTTTACGGCGTAAACAGGTTCCTTTTGAATTTGACAATAAATGACTAAGTAAGTAATGACTAGATAAGTACATTACTGCTTATAATGTTGGAATCCTTAACATTTACATTTACCGAAAATATTTAATTAAGCATTTCGCTGTGCGTTTTTTAGAGACTAATTGGTTTGATGTTGTAATTTTGTCCAATGTGTGAGCACATGTGGGTGTGAAAAAAAAAATTAATTTATGCCGCGTAATAGTTTTGACAAGCCTTGCTCTAAAGTTATTTTAAATTTTTCTTTTTAATAATTTTTCAATTCAAAATCAAATGCGTTAACTGTCATTTTAATAAAGACTTTTTTCCAAACTCTGATACAAGTTTATACATCTTTACAATTTTACTGTATCAACACTTTAAGTTGCAACCATGCAAACAGCTGCTTGTCTTTTGGCGTTTTTTACAACAGTTTGCCGAAAAATAAACAATTAAAAAGTGAATGGTTTTAATTATTTGGTTTAAAGTGTGTATAAAAGTAAATTATTTCCAAAATGGATTACGATTTTAAAATGAAAACCCAAAAGGAACGCACTAAAGTTGAAGATCTTTTCAACTATGAAGGCTGTAAAGTGGGACGCGGTACATATGGCCACGTTTACAAGGCAAAATGGAAGGAGACATCAGATGGCAAAGAGTATGCCCTTAAACAAATAGATGGCACAGGACTATCCATGTCTGCCTGCCGTGAAATAGCTCTACTGCGTGAATTAAAACATCAAAATGTTATAACACTGATACGTGTATTTCTATCACACACGGACCGTAAAGTATTTCTATTGATCGATTACGCTGAACATGATTTGTGGCACATCATCAAATTCCACAGAGCAGCTAAGGCGGCCAAAAAGCCAGTAGTGGTACCAAAAGGTATGGTTAAAAGTTTATTATATCAAATTTTAGATGGCATACACTATTTGCATAGTAATTGGGTTTTGCATCGTGATTTGAAACCGGCAAATATATTGGTAATGGGTGATGGACCTGAGCGCGGTAGGGTCAAAATTGCTGATATGGGTTTTGCTCGTCTCTTTAATGCTCCCTTAAAGCCTTTAGCCGATTTAGATCCAGTAGTAGTGACATTCTGGTATCGTGCACCAGAATTACTATTGGGTGCCCGTCATTACACTAAAGCAATAGATATTTGGGCCATTGGCTGTATATTTGCAGAACTATTAACTTCTGAGCCTATATTCCACTGCCGCCAAGAAGATATTAAGACTAGTAACCCCTATCATCATGATCAATTAGATCGTATTTTCAATGTTATGGGTTTTCCTCAAGACAAAGATTGGGAAGATATAAAGAAAATGCCCGAACATCATACTCTTACCAAAGATTTTAAACGTTCCTCATATTCTACCTGTTCATTGGCTAAGTATATGGATCGCCATAAAATTAAACCGGACAGTAAAGCATTTCACTTACTACAAAGACTTTTACTTATGGATCCCAACAAACGTATCACCTCCGAACAGGCCATGCAGGATCCATATTTTCAGGAAGAACCTTTACCTACACAAGACGTCTTTGCTGGGTGTGCTATACCATATCCGAAACGTGAATTTTTAACTGATGACGATCAGGAGGATAAATCGGACACTAAACGGCAACAGCAGCAACAACAGCAGCAACAGCAACAACAACAGCAGCAGCAACAACAGCAACAACAACAGCAGCAACAGCATCAACATGAACCAAATGCAAAACGTGTACGGCTTTCTGGACCCGGTGGACCTCAGCAACCTCAACAAGTCCATCAACAGCAGCAGGACTTTCACCACCAGCAACAACAACAAGTAGCTGCTGCTGCAGCGGCTGCCGCTGCTCAACAACAACAACAACAACAGGCGGCTGCTGCCCAACAAATGATGTTCAATCAACAGCAACAAAATTTTCAACAACGTTTTTGAAGTGATTATGTTGTCTACTTATAAACATTTTTTTCGAATTGTTTTTTTTTTTTCTATCAAATTTTATTTTTAAAGTTAAGCATGAAGGACGAAAAAATCATATTTTCTAAATTCCTTTTGTACAAATAGAAGAATAGTTTCGGGAATTTGGAATAACCATTTGCAAAAGTATCAGCGAATAGATTTAAGGGTAATTTCTAATCGATTGCCTTATTATGTAAGTAAAATTAAAATTCTTCATATCAAAAGAAATTATAGATGAAAAATCAGAAGCACCTCAATAAACTTTATTTAGAAAATTGGAGGTTTCGAAATTGATAGAAACAAAACATCATCTTAATATTAAATTAAATTTAATTAATTATTTTTAATTTTGTTACTTATCTGATTTCTTGCTTTCTGTTGCTTCGAGCAACGTGAAATTTATTGAAAATACTTTTTAAGAGCGCTCGTACTAATTTTGTGAAATAAAACTCTTTTTGTTTTAATTTATTTCATTTATTATTTCACTTATAAATAAATTCTTAAACAATAATCATAAAAAGATTTAACGAGCGAGCATAAGCGAGCGCTTTAAAATGCAAAATTTTTGTTCAGTCGCGTTTGAAGTTTTTGACGCTATTAATTCAAATTCGCAATCTCATATAATTTAAATAGCCGTAAAATATAAAAATGTATGTACGTATGTACATACATTATTCCCTTAAATATATAAAAAACAAGAATTTGGTCTACGCGACATTTGCACGGGGACCGCTATTTTAAGGAGAAAATATAAGGAATAAAAGAAATATGAAATACATAGCATGATCGAAATTAGTACATATGTACGTACATATGTATGTAAATGTATGATAAACACAAATAGAGATCATGTAAATAAAATATGTATATAAAAACAACTTCCGCGGAATTTCGAAAATACACTGTTTATCAAGTTACATATATGTTGACGGCGGCGACATTCCCACTCCCGTAAGCGAGTCAGGGATGCGAGCTTATTCATGGTCATTGCCGACGTTCAAGACTGCTACCTTCGTGACCGGTCGATGTAAAACACCAAACTGCGTCTTTACCGTAACTCTGCGCACCTGGCCATCTGCGGTTGCTACTATGTCTATGACTTTACCTTTAGGCCAATATCTTCTTGGAAGATTTTCATCGGCTATGATAACTATAGCTCCGATCTTTATTGGTGGGACTTCTGCAAACCATTTGCTTCTTCGGGATATTATTGGGGCATACTCCTTTAGCCATCGGCGCCAGAAATGATCAGCGAATGATTGTGTTTTCTGCTCTGCCACTGCTGGCGTATATTTCCGATGCAATTTAGAAACGGTTTGAAGCCATCACAGGAACCTAAAAGAAGATGATTAGGTGTTATGGCTTCGTCGTCTTCATGTTCTACAGACACGAAGGTGAGTGGTCGGTAATTTATAATCAATTCGATCTCGCAAAGTGCGCTTTTTAAAGTTTCATCGTTGAAATTTAGTGTGGGATATAGGCTGTATAAAACGGTTTTAACAGATCTAACGTGCCTTTCCCCACCGGCCATGTGGGGCCCTCCTGGTGGGTTGAAATACCATTTAGTTTTGTCAAACTTTGGAGATATTTCTGAAAAATCAATTTGGTTGACTTCCTGTTTAAAGATTTTTTCTACTGCTTTAAAGTTGGTGCCGTTGTCCGTATATATCTCACGAGGTGTGCCTTGTTTGGCAATAAAGTTTTGAATGCATAAAATACACGAGCTGGTGTCCAAATTATAAGCCACTTCGATATGAATTGCGCTTTTCTCTTTTTCTTCTAACTGTAACTGATAATGGACCGAAATAATCAATGCAAACGAAGGTAAATGGGCGTTGAATAGCTCCTAAACGAGCAACTGGGAGTTGCGCCATTTTTGGGGCCTGTGGTACAGCAGCGGAACTTTTGCATTTTTGACAGGAATTACGCACCTTTTTGTATACGACCCGTAAACGATAAATATAGTATCGGCCTTTAATTTTCTTAATAACTGCTTTATGGAAGTGATGGTGGTAGTCTTCATGGAATGAATATATTATAAGAAATGTTATGTGATGCCCAGCTGGTAATACGATTGCATCTTCGTGATTGTTTAGACGTTTTGCTCTGCTGTTTCATCTTAATATGTCATTGTCGTCCAGATAGACGTTAAGTTTATATAATTGACTTGCTTTTGATACTGTTTTACCATTTTTGAGATCTATAGTCTCTTGAAGAAATTCGCTACGCTGTGCTTCTTTTACAATATATCGCTTGCTGTATCATCTCATAGGTAACCGTAGACTAAAGATCTGGTTGTTTAGAGGCAGTTTTTAATTTATTTATATATAGCAAGAACGTTGCAACTGCTCGGTAGAGTCTTCTCCACATGGAGAAATATTCAAAATTTAGAAAATTGTAATTTTTAAGTTTTCTGTCAACTAACATTACGTGACGTTTCAACTCTTGTGTCCATTTGCCTCAAGTCTTCACGTGTTGGCCATTAGCATGGATCACCGCACAAAAAGGTAGGGCCGTTGAACCATAAGTGTGTATTTTTTTGCACTGTTATTTTTGTGCCGAAATCTGCTGGATTCATTTTAGAGGGTACCCATTACTCGTTGACATTAGAATGTTCTAAAATCTCACCTACTCGGTGCATTACGAACGGTTGAAAGTTTCTTGGATCAATTCGTAGCTATTGCAGAACAGTTTTAGAATCTGACCACCAATATCTTGAGGATATTTGCAAGCGATTGGTCTTTTGCAGTGAATTGGCTAGTCTGACTCCGATTAATGCGGCTTGCAGCTCCATTCGAGGTATTGAGAGTGGTTTAAGTGGTGCTACCTTGCACTTAGCGGCTACTAAAGAAACAGTTATACGATCATCTTGTTGTACTACTAGATAACAAAACAGCAGCTTAAGCGTATTCCCCTGCATCAACAAACGAATGAAGCTGCACATTTTCGGCATCGCATAATAACTGGGAGTAGCATCTTGGAATTTCGACATTAGAGACGAGTTTTATGAACACTTTCCACCATTTATAGAATAGATGCTCGTTTAACGAATCTTACCAACTAATACCAGAGCGCCAGACTTCTTGGAGTAAAATTTTGAGGCCTATAGTGTGACATGACAAGAATCCAAGAGGGTAAAATATTGTCATCAAAATCTGGAGGCATTCCCTCTTAGTAGGCACGACAAATTCGTTAACAACATTTCGGCGCAGACGTGCAAATTTGCAATTATATTTAAAAACATCAGTATCTGGGTCCCAATACATACCTAGAACTTTCTCAGTGGCTCCCCATTGTTTGGCATCTTGAGTGATTTTTGAAGACTCGGATAACTGGGGCTTGAAGGGCTAGGTCTACTGCGACTCCTTCTGTGTCTTCGCTATCGACAAGATCATCCACAAATTGATGGTTCTGGATTGAGTCCACAGCACGAGGAAATTTAGTTTTGAATTCATCAGCATTTGTATCGCACACGTAATGGGCTATTCATGGGGCACAACTTACTCCAAAGGTTAAAGCTTGCATCACATATGTGCTCGGTTGATTATCATCATTGTCCCACCATAGGAATTGCTGAGCTTGCATGTCGCTTTCTCGTACGTTGATCCCGTAGAACATTTCAGCGATATCACCACAAATCGTAAATTTTCCAATTCGGAATGATAACAATATGTCAACTAGTGAATTGAGTAGATCCGGGCCGGTGAGTATAAAATCATTAAGGGATGTTCCATTTGATTTTGCAGCGGCCTCCCAGACTAGTCGCATTTTGTTTAGTTTGTTTGTTATCGTAACTCACTGGCAGTTCTTCCTCACAACTTTTCCACAACAAACCGACCTCATAGCGCCCGTTTATCTTTTTGCATGTCGTTTTTAGCAATTTCATTGCATCACTGCCTGCAGTTGATAATAAGACTGATGAAGTAGGCGACTCCATGTTGAAATAATTTTTTACGCAATCGTGCAGACATCATAGTTTTTCTGACAAGGGAATGTATGTATGTTTAACCTGGGATCTGTCGAACGACTATTGTTGCCACCCTGTAAGGTCCAACAAAAACGAGTCTTTGTAGCTATTGGATGTTGCCAACCTCCTTCTAGTATTTTTGTGTGAACAGCTAATTTCCAATTGTCGGCTCCGATTAAAAGCATAGGTTTAGCGTTATCATACGAGTGTATAGGTAAGTACTTCAAATGTGGATATTTTTTGATAATTCCTTCCATATTTAAGGTTTGGGACGGCAAGTCCAAATGTTCGACCGTATTGACATCACAAAGGACGAACTTTGTGTCATTGAGGACACCAGAAACCTTAAATGAAGTTCTGATAGAGTCGTTTTCATCTCGTGTAGTATCACCTGTCGACTTGAGGCATAAGGGATCGGCCACACCATCGAAGTTCAAACTGTCGAATAAACTTCGCTCTACTAGGGGTGACGTCTAGAAAGGCAAAAGTTTTAATGATGCTATTTTTGGAATGAAAGCAGATTGGAATAATTATGAAGAATGGCTTTTCTTCATTTATGTCATTGTGCGTATTTATTTGTGCACTCCGCTGCGTATTTTCAACTTCATTTGTACTTACAGTTTGATTTGTTGCCTGATTGTCAACTGCTGTACTTTATGTGAGTTGAAGTTACAAGCTGGACAATTTTTCTCTACATGGTTAGTTGCCTTTGTGTGAGTGTTCACCGATGCACCGCTTTTCCCAAAATTAGGTGTGACAACTTTATTAGCCGCTTCAGCCATGCTACATAGCCATACGCTAAACGGTTTGATTATTGGAACGTTCTCGTCCCTTGGCTGCATAGCCCAATTCAATTTGAGTACAGACTATAGGATTACATTGTTGCACATATATTGTGTACATTGAGTGCGAACTCGATCAGTGCTTTTTATTTATCTCTTGGAGAGAGCATATTTCTCGCCTTGCTAATTGCGCGTTCTAAAATATGCTCCAGACGGCCAAAGCACATACGAAGCGTATTAATAATATCCGGTACAAGGGCAGGCAAAAGTAGCTTACTTTTTAATAATTCTCTGGCCTTACCTTTCAAACAATTTTGAAGACGGATTAAATTTTCGGTGTCAGAGAATCCCGCTAGTGCTGTGATGTTCTGGAAGCTATTGATGAAAATAGGCCATTCATATGAATCGCCGCTGATGGACGGCAGTTCACGCGGAATAGTCTTCCTCGCAGTTAGTTGCAAAGGCGTTGGTTCAACTTGGTTACTGTTGAATCTCAACTCACCATTTAAAGTATTGCTTATAGAGGGCCTTAATCCACAACTGGAACTTAATACATGGTTAGAATTCTTGTTGGAAATAATTGTGGAAGAAGGGACATCGTTTCCATATATAAAATTTTATATATTCGTTCCAGAAACTGTTGTTCAATTTTCCTTTCTTCCTCTAATTGCTGCAACTTCAACATCCTTTGCCTCTCCAAACAATCATTACTACTGTCTTGAATACTTTTTGCAGCATTTTGTTTGCTTTGTACCGTTTGCATATTTTGCTGTTGGTAATTGATAGGCGATGTTATTGTTGGTTGCGCTACGTATGTAAATGAATGAGTCTTATTGTCAAAAACTTGCGTAGTTGGACGGACAATAGGTGTTCCTGTAGAAGCCGTAGACATATAATGATGTGGTACTGTATATAGATGCGGATACATAACCATGGCTGTTGGTACTGTGGACCAATTTAGTAATGATACACCTGTTGTTACTGCAGTAGTAATTTGTGGCATTGCTCCTTGAGACGACGGGATTTCATGTATTATACTTGCACAAGATACCACGAGTGGTAGTGCGATTGTTGTTGATGGAACTATTGGTGACGATGATGCGCTCGGTTGAGCCTCAAGACCATTTGCTTGGCCTGGGTTGGCAGCGGCAGAAGGGCTGTTGTCGCAAAATTCGCAGTTCCAGTCGTAATCGGCCACACTACTGTCTACTCCCACGCAAAAGTAGTAAAACCACTTATCGCATTTGTCGCACATAACCATTCGGTCGTCATCCAACTCTGAACACTTTCCACAATTATGCTGAGTTGCATTATTATCCGTCATAATTATAATTTTCACACAAATAAGTATTAAATTTTAAAGAATTGTTGCTTGAAGCAACGTGAAATTCATTGAAAATACTTTTTAAGAGCGCTCGTACTAATTTTGCGAAATAAAACTCTTTTTATTTTAATTTATTTCATTTATTATTTCACTTAAAAATAAATTCTTAAACAATAATCATAAAAAGATTTAACGAGCGAGCGTAAGCGAGCGCTTTAAAATGTAATATTTTCTTCCGTCGCGTTTGAAGTTTTTGACGCTATTAATTCAAATTTGCAATCTCATATAGTTTAAATAGCCGTAAAATATAAAAATGTATGTACGTATGTACATACATTATTCCCTTATATATATAAAAAACAAGAATTTGGTCTACGCGACATTTGCAAGGGGGCCGCTATTTTAAGGAGAAAATATAAGGAATTAAAGAAATATGAAATACATAGCATGATCGAAATTAGTACATACGTACATATGTATGTAAATGTATGATAAGCACAAATAGAGATCATGTAAATAAAATATGTATATTAAAACAATTCCCGCGGAATTTCAAAAGTGCACGTGCTTCAAGTTACATATATGTTGACGGCGGCGACACTTTCCTTTAGAACTTTTGAACGTTTTGAAAATACCCGTTTCCTCTTTGCTAGCTTTGTTCCTTTTAACTTGCTCTCTATCAACAGTCATATATATGTATATTTGACGCTGACAATTTACAATGGCGTGTTTGAACACGCTTAGTAAGTTCTAAAACTGTATCTATCTATCCATAGCCCATCGTGTATTTATTTTCTATCTTGAGCTATGATGAATATTTTTCCCAAAGGAACTTGCTAGCGAGCTAGGAAAATATAGCGAAAAATAATTCCATATTCCACGGGTAAAACGTCTTTCTTTGTCAAGGCAAAAATCTGTCAGCTTACTTCATTAGGAGTATATTGAGCTTCCAAAGTTATTTACATGCAGCACTCTGCGGAAATATTTGATCTTTCATTAAAAGTTATACCACAGTAGTTTGAAGTCCAAATCAGATGATATTTGATTTCACTTAAATTTACCAACATAGTGTGTATGTACGCAATACACAAATTTCCAGTTTGTCTTGCTCTAAGAGTCTTACATGCCGTGATGCTATCAGTAAAGATGGCAAATTTAATAATACCGTAACATGTCGAGCGAATAAGATCTAGACATCTACGTGGGGCGGCGTTTTGAAATGAAGTTATTTTGTTCTTTATTGTTTCTAGTGAGTGCGTTGTAGTTTGTTATGAAAAAGAGATTTATAGCAGACTTTGGTTGAAGGCCAACTCTAATAATAGTTAAACATTTAAATAAATTTGACTTTCTTCTGATTTCATTTATACTCGATTATGTTTTTTTATGTATTTATAAGTATTAAAAATACTCAATTGAAAACTAAAAACCATTAAATAAAACAAAATTAATACATTTTCGTTTAAATACATTCTCATTTAATTCATTTTTAATATTTGAAGGTAATAAATTATATAGCTGTAGACCTTTATAAAACAATGTTTTCTGCCTATGAGTTGACTTCACTCTTTGAATTCGAAAGTCGTCTGCATTTCTTAGCATTAATGGTTGGCTTTCTCCCACGTATTTTATCTGCGCGCATAGGTATTTCGGCGCATCACTCTTCTTCATTTTTCTAACAAACATTAAGGTATTAAACTGTAATCGTTTTTTTACGTTCATCCAATTCAAATTGTAGAGCATTGTATTTACGAGTATATATATATATATATATATATATATATATACTGTTCCACTATATTGTATATATGCTGCACCGAAAGTCAATTGACAAGAATGCAAAAACTTCAAAATAAAGCGATATATATATATATATATATATACCAATCGCACTTTAGTAGAGTGATACTAAAGTGCGATTGGTATATATATATATATATATATATATATTGGTATATATATATATATATATATATATATATATATATATATATATATATATATATATATATATATATATATATATATATATATATATATACCAATCGCACTTTAGTATCACTCTCATCGCTTTATTTTGAAGTTTTTGCATTCTTGTCAATTGACTTTCGGTGCAGCATATATACAATATAGTGGAACAGTATTCGAAGTGTGGTTTTATTATGGTGTTATATATGGTTACTGTTTTTACATGTTTAATCGATGTATGCATTTAAGTTTAATTTTTTGTCAATTATAATGCCCAGGTATTTTATATTCTCTACCTTCGCTATTATAGAATTATTTATTTTAAATACTTCGTCAGAATTCGTATTTTTCTCCATTATTTTTGTTTTTTTCTCATTCAATTTTAATTTATTCATTTTAAGCCACTCATTTATTTTCTGAACATCATATTTCATGCTCTCTTGGCATTCTTCATCACTGTTCGCAACTGTATATATAAGGGTGTCTTCAGCGTACAATACAACTTTACATTTTGGCAGTATTTTTGGCATATAACATAAACAATAGAGCACCCAAAATTGACCCTTGTGGTACTCCGAAATTAATAAGCGCTTCCTCAGACACAGTACTATTTAATCTTGTTGTTTGCGTTCGGTTCTCTAGGTATGATCTAAACCATTCTAGCTCAATCCCTCTTATTCGATACATATACAGTTTCTTTATCATGATATCATTGTCAGTAGTCTCGAAAGCTCTTTTAAAATCTAGAAATATTGCCATCATTCTCATTTCTTTTTCTACGGCTTATAACATAATACGCTTATAACATAATTAACTGTAGTTTCACATGAATGCTTCTTCCGGAAACCTGATTGTTGTCCAGATAATATATCGTTATACTCAATAAACCTCTCAAGCTGTACCTTAACCACTTTTTCCATTATTTTTTCACATGTTTGTAGTGTATTTATAGGTCGAAATTCCTTACATTATTTTGTCTTGGGCACTTTTTCAATCGGTGTTATCATTGATCTTTTCCAATTTTCTGGAAAAACGCCAGTCTCCAATTATGTATTAATGATTCTGAGCAATGCATTGCCTAGTACATCCGAATTATCAAGTATAATTTTATTTGAAACATATTCATAGTCAGGCTTATTCTTCATCTGTTTCACTATGCTCACAAGTTCAGTAATGTTTATCCTACTAAACTTGAATAAATTATTCGGCTCACATGTTACTTGACTAAAATATTGCACTTTATCAATTGACTGTCTTATGCTACTTATACTTTCAATAAAAAATGTATTAAATTTATTTACTATATCACAGTTGTCGCTATATTCTACTCGTATCTGGTCAAATATCACAGACTTAGTTATATTTTCCTTTTTATTAAGTACCAGGGTCTTAATTTGTTTTCACATTTGTCTCTGTGTACACGCGCAGTCAATTTTCTTATTTATGTAATAATTTTTAATATTTTCAATCTGCACTTTATATCGATTTCTAATTGCTTTATAATCAGACCAAGTGTGGCTAGAGTTCTCAATTATAGCTTTTAGATATTTTATTATTTTTCTCTTTTCATTGTTTGCAGTTCTAAGCTATACCATTTATTAACTTTATTATTTGAATGGATCTGTTTTCTAATTGTTACTCTCTGTATTGCACTTTTCAGGCCGCTATCAAATAGATTAACATTTTGATAAAATTTCTTGCATATCTTACGATGTCTTTATCATTGCATTAAGCGTATCCTTATTGTATTTAAATACCTCTATAGTCCTTGTTTCGTTATTCGCGTTGGCCATTCTCTATAAGCATATGGTTATAACCTCATGGTCAGAAATTTTGTTTTCTTTATAGTTTTTTGATGTTATCTTATACTATTAGTTATCACGTAGTCTATTAAAGTGCTTGAATTTTTTGTTACACGAGTGTATTCGTTAACTAATTGCCTAAGGCCATTATCATTAATTATACTTCTAATTCTATTTTTATATAAAAAGTTTTTCTTCCAGTCAATATTAAAGTCTGCGGCAATTAAAATATCACAGTTGTTATCACAGATTTCTTCAATTGTTTGCTCAAATATATCACAGAATTCAGATTCGTTATAGCTGGGTGATCTATATATTGCGCCAATTAAAATATCGTATTTGTCTCATGTAGCCTTGCAATAATATCCAATATTTCAAATCGTCATTTTTATCAGTAATTTTTGTGCTCTTTCAAGTAAAAAATAACTCCACCTGTTCTGGATGACGTGGATAACGAACAGATACTATCATAACCATGTAATGAAATTTCTTTTTCTTCTATATTTTTAGTCAAGTGTGTTTCAGGGTTTTCAGTTAACACAATTACTTCAACCTGATTGCAATTATTATTAAGACCTTGTACTTTTGTATATATTGCACGTATTTCCTTTAATTGTTATATCGTTAAGCCTATATTTCTCATTTTTATCTTTAACTTATTTTTATATACGGGACATACTTTATCATTAGTAAAAGGTTTTTATCCAAACCCATGTTTAATCTACTATTCACACTGCAGCAATTAATGCATTTCATTATTCTTTCCTGACTTTCGCAGTTAACTGTTTTATGCTGACCATGACACTTCAGACATACTTCTTTGTTTTTGCAATCTCTCGCTAAATGATTGTATCCTCTGTATTTCATACATTGAACGATTTCAGTTCCATCATACACTCTACATCTTTCCCAACCAATATTTAATTTTCGGTCTTCCATAATTTTTCTATAGGCTTCATTATCTACTTTTAATTTAACAATAAACATGGTTTTATTACCCCTCTTTGTTTTATACTTCCCTACGTATTTAATATTAGCTGTAGCTAATTTATGATTTTGTTTTCTCAATTTTACTATTATTTCATTTTCCCTATATTCAAATGACATACCGATAATTTTTATATTTAACACATTTGGATTAGGGATTTTTACCTCATACTGTGTAGATATTTTTTTTTTTAATTGCAGTTTTAATCTTTTCCCTTTTCCTCATAATTCTCACTTTGTATAACGATGGCGCCACTCCTTCTGGTTTGTTGCTCGCCGTCACAAATTTTTTTTACTTAAATGATCAAGAATCTAAAAATGCCCATAGTGATGTTGTAAGCTAGACGATTAACAACAAAAGCACATTATTTTCATTATTGCATGTAGGACGATTTCAGAAACCTGTGTTGCCCCCAATATTTCTGACAAAATTCTATGGACTTCTTCTACTTGTTTGTTTGTTTTTTTGTTTTTTATTTAATTTATTTAGCCTTGTGCTATTTAATTGCAATTTAAAATATTAATTTTTTCGAAAATAAGTATCACGATATTTAGTATTATTTATATTAAATTAACACATCGAGAATTATATACAATTAATTCACTCTGAACTTCACTAGATGTATATAATCATTTTTATCGCACGATTGATCTAATGTCTCACAGCGTATTTTATGCAGTATGTATATTTTTTTCTGACACAACCACCTATCTCTAATGTCACTGAAAATTAATGGTCAATCTTTTATCCATTTTTATGTAAAAAGCCGAATACATGACCTTAGTCGGCATAACTTTTGTCATGTATTCGAAATTACTTGATTTTTCAAAAATGTACATATTTGGTGTAAACATTTTATTTTTTATTTTATTAAATTCAAAACAAACATTTCTTCGGTTTGTTTTTGTCGGTATTCAAAGTA
This sequence comes from Wohlfahrtia magnifica, assembly GCA_023159175.1. Classification (NCBI taxonomy): domain Eukaryota; kingdom Metazoa; phylum Arthropoda; class Insecta; order Diptera; family Sarcophagidae; genus Wohlfahrtia; species Wohlfahrtia magnifica. The sequence goes on from JAKWBJ010000061.1 coordinate 1,000,671, forward strand.
ATAGCTTGTGAAAAGCGAACAAAAATTCACGGGAAATTCACGATAGCAATTTTTCCATTGAGAGGAATTAAAATTTCATGGGAGATAGAAGGTTGGCCATGAAAATTATGTTAACGCAAGGCCCGACTACCAATTTCAATACAAACAAGCCAATCGTAAATAATTTTACCCTCGAAATGTGTTCCCATTTTCCAACATCATTGACCCTCCTCCGAACCGTCGGATTTATCTCCTCTACCGAATATGTTTTTTGTTTTGTTGATTTTTAATTTTATTTGATAGAAGTTGTTCGATGTGTATGTCATCGGGGTTAATTTAAACTTTTGGTTTTATCTTCTTATTCTTTTTTGGTGTTTAAGCCATTTTAAAATGTTTATTATTTGGCCAGAGTCACCAGTTTCTTTTCGTCACTCTTGCTGAAACAGAAAAATACACTTTTCTCTTCTCTTCCAGTATTCGTTTGTGCAATTCTATGCATGACAACTTTTGCAGGAGTGTGTTTTCCTTCTAATTTATTTATTTTTTTTCAATTCCACCATTTAATTGTGATAATTTTTGTGTAAAAATTTTACTTTTCATTAAAAAATTTACAATTTACTTTCTTTGTGTTTGTGAACGTTCGACGCAAAATGCTAGCTTGGGAAAATGGAACAAACATTTCATGGGAGATTCACTATGACAATTTTCCCTTCGTGGGAAATAAAAATTTCATGGGAATATAAACTTTTCATGTCATTCATGGTAGGTGTAAACATTATTTGCCTTCGCTAACACTTAATTTTTCTTACAATATATCGTTTATCTTGCCCATTACAAGTTTTTTGGTGCTTTATTGCCTCTATAATGAACCTTATATTAATGAATGAAGCTGTAGCTTTTTTTATTTTTCACCAAAATAGCACTGAATTTAACAGCACGAAAAAAGGTGCTCCAGTTTGATAGTAATGTGTTGTATATGTTCCTGTTGGGAACTCGATGCTATCAGTATATCGTCTATGTAGGCAAATACGAAATTGAGACCTTTTAAAACTTCGATTACGAAATGCTTGGGCTGCTTTACTTAAATCGAACGTCTTATATTGAAACCAGTATAAACAGAAGAGTTTATAATGGCAGTTTTGGATATATCGCATAATTTAACTAGTGTTTGGTGATAAGCTCTTTTTAGGTCTATTGTTGAAAAATGTTTTTGTTGTATAAAATGCTACTGATTATCATTCAAGGCTTGATAGTCTTTGCTTTTCTTACCAAGTGGAAAGGACTAGCCCAGTTGCTTTTCGATGGTCGGGAGATACCGTTTTCTATCAAATAAGCCCCCAAAGTCACCTTAATACGTTTTTCGCCTTAAGTTCACATTGCAGTATTGTTGTTATTTCCGTCGTTTTTGTTGTTGGCCTAGCGATTTGCTGGCAGAACGGATACGTCCGCGTGATTATCTATTAGAAATTTTTGTATTGAGTTCATATTGTTTATTAAAAGAAGTATGCGATTACCGTCTTTGTGTCCGCTCGCTGGACTACAAGGCACCGTGACTTAAGCATATTTTTGTTTTTTTGTCGAAACAGATCCTGAACGATGTTTGTGGTCGTTGTTACAAATATGTTTCTCGAGGCGCTCTAGTCGTTTATCTATTTTGGGTATGCCTGCTGATTGTTTTGACGTCACGACTGACAGTGTTTAAATTCACCAACAGTTATTATTTTGACAGCCAATTCATTCGAATCGGCGTCGAATGCCTATAATACAGCTCTTAACTGTGCTGGTAATCGTTGCAGTAATAAAGTTTTGAGAAAATCCCGGGTAACTTTGTCCGTAGCCAAATGCACTTAATTCATACAAATGCTTTGTTGGCTGTTTATCGTCTAAATCGATATCCGAAAGCAATTTTTGTGTCCTCTTATGCTCACTTTCGCAATAGCTTTCTAATATGAATTTTTTTAAATTGCTGTACTTAACAGAAGATGGAGGATTCAAAATGCCGTCTGAAATTTGAACAAGTACATTGGACTCTATGGCTGCTACCACGGTGTTGTATTGGGATTCGTCCAAATCTCAGCGAGGTCTGACCAAAAGGGTGGAACCTTAATGGTCACTCGATGTAATAATAATCAGTATTATCGTTGGGTTTCGAATTACTCTTGCTGGGAGAAGTGCAGGTGTGGTTGCTGTTAGCCTTCGATGTTTTTGGCTTATCGTTACTTTCGTCTTTCATCGTAAATTTGTAAAATAATACGACAAATAATTACAAATTTGTTTGTCACGTTTATAGGTATTCTTTATAATTTTTTATTTATTTAATTCAAATTTATTGATTTATTTGGAATATTAAAAATTATAAATTACATTTTACAAACTACGTTTTATGTGGCCTGTGCCACACTCATCTTCAATCTTTAGACATAGTCTTAGCAATAGCAAATGCTCCACAGTACTTAATAAGTTGAATTTTCTCTAAATCTGTTACGGTTGAAAGGCAATGTGGATCTTGATCCATTATTATTATAAGCATATAAACCTTCTTAAAGATGTTTAATCTTGGGATCTGTGGTCTTAAAGTAATTGCTGTTATACTGGTCTGCATGTTGCACAAAAATTGGGCTATCACGTCTTGTTCATTTTTTATCGTATGCTGGCAATACCGTAAAGCAGTCAATACTGACACTACAATTTCACAATTATTAATTTGACAAAAGCCCACATTCACTCTAAATCTTCATAATAGTAGCGTTTAAGCATGGCAGGCAGATAGTGTGTTACTGATTCAAGCTATTTTTGCTTTGTGTGTGGTGAATATTTGGTTGGAAAAAAGGATATGCAATACCAGAATTATTAAAATATGCATATTTACATTATTTTGGTTTTGCTGTCAGAAACTTGGACAAACCATGAACACTGGCAATGTTTTCAATAGTTGCGGAACTGTTTTATACAAGTGGTCAAATGGCAAGATCAAGTAGTCAAGAGTCCAGTAATCACCAAACCGATTGTTATTTCTGTTTAGCAAAAGTTGCTGGATTCAATATGAAAATCGGAAATATGGACTGGAGCAACCAAATGTTTTTCCTAAGGATTGGATGGGCTGAATTCGAATCTGTTATTGGTTTCTCTCTATCAAGTCAGATTTTCGAGATACAAAAAAATGTTTTTATTCGTTTTTTACATACATAAATCATTAGTTTATTTAAAAATCAATGAATTGTCAAAAGTGATTGGTGTTATTTGAACGTCGTTTGTATTTTGTTAGTTCGGTTCACGTATTAGAGTCCAGCAATAGTCGCAAAGCATGCTTCTGTCCCAAAATCCTTGATAATTTTTTTCAATTTTCTTTAAATCTTGATGAGCACGCTCCCTTTGTTCGTCGCTCACCGCACCTAGGTTTTTTGGAAAAAAAATCTAAATTCGAATGAAGAAAATGCTTTTTTAATGACATTCGTGCACCTAATTCGTGATAATTTTTCAATAATTCAACAATAATTTGTCTGTTGTTTTCACTCTTACTGTTTCCAAGGAAACTTCACGATGCTTTTGAAAGATTTACAGGCTGCATAAACATTGTGAAGAATTGTCATTATTCAATAGATTTCTGGTCTGAGGGCTAATAAATATGCCTTCTTTGATTTTAGCATATGAAATTTTAGGAACATCCTCTAACAAATATTTAAATCCCGCACCACTTTGTCCAGAGCCTTGACAAAGTTCTTAAAAAGGCTCAATTTTATGTAAAGCGCCGGAAGAATAACGTCTTTTGGATTAATTAATGGTTTATTTGAAAAGTTTTATTTTCCTGGTGAATACTCAGTTATTTTTGGCCACTCTGTTCTGGCGCAATGACTACATGTAGCGCAATAATCCAATAGACAAAGGGAACAATATTTTGTGGAACCTCCTTGCATACCAGTCATCAAACCAATGACCTGAAACAGATTAATTTACAGTTATTTACGATAGTCTATACCATATATACGAAGAAATTTAAATCACACACCTTAAGATCACCATAGATCTTCCATTTATTATCGTTGTATTTGAGTAATGTCATAATTTCAGTCATTGATTCGTAATTTTCCTTTGTATTAATGGCATGAGAAATTGGTATAGGGTTTTCCATAGAGCTATCAATAAATTATCTCCATTTAGTTTTGTCACATGGCTGGTTAATTTTTTGAAATAAATCATCAACATCAATACAGTACAGAATAGTGTTTCTTTTCAAAATATGCAGCCAATTCCAACCTTCTATCCCTATAAATTGTTACTTTTTTCGCAAGATGTTTCCACTGCTGCATGCGTGAAACTAGTAATTCTGCGTCTTGCTTCGTTCAATGTAAATCCCGAATTAAATCATTCAGCTCAGCTTGAGTAACTAAATGGCGTTCATCATCAGCCTTATACAAATTACCACTGCTGGGAAATAATATTTTTGACTCACGGCACTGGGAATGATTCACTAACCGTGTTCATCCGTAGGTTTGCCATCATTGTTTATATTTGTTGTGGCTGTAATTTTGGCGTACTTCAAAAGAAGCTGTTTATTGTGACATCTCCCGTTCCGGTAGAGATGTGGTCTTCATTACATTTTCTTTTGGTCTGTTGTGTGATAGTTCATTTTGTCCTTGTTGTAATTGTTGTTGTCGTTGCAACTCCAGATAAGCGTTCCTCAATTGCTCCAACTGTTGTCCTTTTCTTTATTTAATTATTTATAAAGGAATCAAATTAAAAGAAATATCTTTCGTTCGATCATTGAATCCCATTCACTGACTTTGGGACCCTACCGACTGCGCCAATTTTATATTTATCTTTCTGTTTATTAATAAAAAACAATTAATTTTCCGTTTTTTAATTCTTTATTTTTATTAAAGAAGAAACCCTATTAATTTTTTTACTGTTTCTTCATTGACTAATGATAGAACTAGAACAAAAACTAATTTTCATTTATTTTTATTTTATAAGGTTGGGTAAAATGAGAGTAAATAATAATTTTACTCAATAGGAGGGAAAAATGTACAAAAGTACGGGAACACAAAAAACCAAATATATTACCCAACAACTTATTTGACAATTTTATGAAATTATGAAAATTAAAACCTTTTGATAAGAAAAATACTAAAAAAAAACTCTCCATTGTAATCCTAGCTGTATGCGATGTGGCACCGTCCTGTTGAAACCACATGTTAGTCAAGCCCAAAGCATATAGTTGTGGCGTTAAGAAGTTTTCAATCATATCACAATATCGCTCCCCCATTGACAGTTACCATGACGCCGTTTTCAGTTTCAAAGAAGTATGGTCCAATGATTCCTCCTGACCAAATTGCACACCAGACTCAAAAAAACTTTTTTTTAGGATAAAAACTTAAAAACTTTTCAATTCTCAGAATCAAGAGACAAATGTTCTTACAACATTGTTTCCTAATTTAAAGCTCATATTACATACAATTCTTTGGAACTTTTGCATTAAGTATTTTTAATCTTATATCTATTTTGCTTACACTACATATTATGGAATGTTTATGTCACTTGTGTGTACACATATACACAATTTATCTTTTTTAGTTACTAAGCACAAATTGTTATTGGATAACTACTTAACGTCTTGTTCAAAATTTTTGGGACGATCCTTAAGCACATGATTTTCAATCATTGTTTATTAAATGATAATATTTTCGGTTCTCGCCGTGGTTTGAGTATTTCCTCAATGCTCTTATACTGAAAGAGAACATTAGCAATATCAAAAGCAACGGAGAATTACAATGGAATGGTGAATAAACTGCATACATACATACTCACTTTAACCGTTCATCTACTTCGTGCAAACTGATTTTTTATTTTTAGTAGGAGATAGCGTATGGGAGTAAAGGTAATGAAATCATCAATTGGTGAACTTAAAGTGCATTGCATTCATTTGTTATATAGAGGTGCCACACAATTCATTAGTTCGCACAGGGTCGGTTGGTTCACCTGTAACTATTACAATGGTCAAGTAGTGTCCTCTTACAAAGTTATGAAATTTCCACAAACACTCTAAAAACCGCACAAGGTCGAGAATATCTCAAATCCTGCAGTCTCCATCTCTTCTGATGGTTGATCAGGGGATCTACTAAGGGCATCTACATGGACCATGCGTGATCTCTCCCGGTAAATAAATTCACAGTCGAACTCCAAAATTTTCATGATCCAACGGGCGATACTAGGTACGAGGTCCTTACTGGTCTTCACCTTAGATATCGCAGCACAATCTGTAAAAACACGAAATGGTTTGCCTAGCGAAGAGACCTTCACTCAATACTGGCATCAGTGTGTACCTCATGTTTTGAATTGAAGTCGTAAATCGCTAAAACTGGTTTACTACATAAGACCTTTATAAGTTCCTCAGACGCGTTCTGTTGTTGTTTACCCCAATTAAAATTTTTCTCTTCGGTTTTTCGCGACAGAGTGGTCAAAGATTTTGATGTAATCAAATAATTCTCCACAAATTTTCTAAAGAAACCTGCGATTAAATTCGTAGTGGCCATCGTTAGTTATAAAAGCGGTGTATTGCTTCGAATTTTCATCAATCTCTATCTGATGGTAGCCAATACGAAGGTAAAGGGTGGTGAAGTAATTATTTCCAGCAAGCTGCGCAGTGTTCCTCCATTATAGGCATCGAGTATGGCGTCTTTTTTGTAATACGATTTAGTTGACGATCGTCTACACATAGACGATGCTCTCCGATTTGCTTTTCGACCAGTACAACACCAGATGCATAAGAAGAATTCGAGTGTCGAATTATGTTGTTCTTGAGAAGATCATCAACTATGTTGGCGACAATTTTACGCTTAGAAAAAGCAAGACGATACGGTCAGATGTAAACGGGTTAGTCGGTTGTTAACTGAATCTCCATTTTGGCCAAATTACATTTGCCTAGCTCTGAAGTATTTTCGGCGAAGATGTCAGAATGGTTCTGAAGTACCATATGTAAGTTGTTTTCATCGGTTTCTCCTGTTCGTACCATATTTACCTTTTGCATCCAACAGTTGTTACCTTAGATTACTGTGCGGCTATCTTTTCGACAAAGTACATCACGGCCCAGCAGTAGGTTCTCAGAAAGAAGATCATCTTCAATAAGAAATATTTCGGTTTCAAACAGGTTGGACTCAATTTCTAATGATGTTCTAATTTTTTTCGAAATACTATATTCTTCACCAGCGAAACCCTTTAAAATAAAATTACTGTCAAAACACTCACCAATACTTTCAGCAAACGATTTTCTAATCAAACCAAAATTACTGCCTGAATCGATGTAAGCCACGGTTTCGACGCCGTTTATTTTTGCGTTTTTTACGAGATCAACTGAAACCTCTATAGTCTTATTGTTTATTTTGTTTACGTTCGATTTATGTTTTTCGTTGCAATCAGCTGTGGTTGGGGGCATTTTGTTGAATAATGACCGTAGGCAAAGCAATTGTAGCACTTAAACTTACTCTGTAGTATAGTACTAGGGTGGTCCTCCTTCACTGCAACGGTGTTCAGAACAGTCTTTGCACATGGTGGAATCGATCTTGTTTTATTTTGCACATTCATATCTGTAGTGATGACGTCATTATACTTACAATAATTATCAATGTCACGATATAGTTGGTTACATGATCATTAGATATTTTACGTTTTAAATTCGGCTCATTAATACTATTTACGATGTGTCTAGCTATTGCAGATTCAGGTAGGTTACCCCTACCGCCTAAGGTGTACATTCTAAAGTAGAACTCATGTAGAGTCTCATTTAAACGGCGCCTCATTCGTGACATCGTTATATGGACATCCGCGGCATTGTCCTCATGCGGAAAATCAAATAAAAACTTTTGAGCAAATTGTTGCCACGAAGAGAAGACAACCTGCACTTCTGGTGCGCGATGAATATTAAAGATTGATCGTCCCAGCCGTAAGCTGAATTTACTGATTCATTCGATGTTGGGTCGAAATCCGGCAGAATTGCGATTATTTTTCTTACGCTATTATACGGGTTCGATAAATTTTGGGTAGACGGTGGTAAATTTTGATTGGGTGACTACGAGATATTAGGTGACCCCATCGGCGGCGTTATGTGGTAGTTCGAGGACATTGTATGTATGTGGGTGTATTTGTGTAACATAGCAGGGGGCTGGGGCTGTTGATACATTATTTTGAATTACTCCGGACGAAAAAACGACTGACTAAACCATGACGAAGTCGGAATCTGTTGCGTAGTTGGCTGTATGGTGGTAACGGGTAAAATATTTTCAGTATAACAAGAATAACAACGGCGTTACTTTTATATCTAACTTTGTAGTCAATATAATAAATAAAGCGATATATATATATATATATATATATATATATATATATATATATATATATATATATATATATATAACAACGGCGTTACTTTTATATCTAACTTTGTAGTCAATATAATAAATAAAGCGATATATATATATATATATATATATATATATATAAAGCGATATATATATATATATATATAAAGCGATATATATATATATATATATATATATATATATATATATATATATATCGCTTTATTTATTATATTGACTACAAAGTTAGATATAAAAGTAACGCCGTTGTTATTCTTGTTATACTGAAAATATTTTACCCGTTACCACCATACAGCCAACTACGCAACAGATTCCGACTTCGTCATGGTTTAGTCAGTCGTTTTTTCGTCCGGAGTAATTCAAAATAATGTATCAACAGCCCCAGCCCCCTGCTATGTTACACAAATGCCAATACAATATAATAAATAAAGCGAGATATATATATATATATATATATATATATATATATATATATATATATATATATTTTATATATATATATATATATATATATATATATTTTATATATATATATATATATATATATATATATATATATATATATCTCGCTTTATTTATTATATTGTATTGGTATTTCCAACACCTCCCCTTGTTTTAGTAATATAATACGGGGTCCAAAACGGAGGCTTTTGACTTCTACTTGATCTGCATACTTCCATATTGGAGCTGATGGCAACATTTGGTCCTTTAGGAATTTGAAAGTTTATCATATGTTGACTTGATTGGGAATTTTAAATAATCTGTTGGTTTGCTGGATCCAATTCAGAATGAGGTAGAGGCTGAGTAGACGAATTCTGTACAATCGCTTGAGAATTTGATCTTGCTTTTGAGTCTGTTGGACAGGTTGATGGAGTGCTGGATGTTCAATTTGAGTACTCTGCAATTGCTGATCTGTTGTATTAATATCTGGATTATGTTGTAATTCTTGCTGACTAGTTTCCATTCTCTGAGGTTGATTTATGGTTTCTATAGGATTTAAAGATACTGGCTGCAAGTAAAAATAATCTAATAATTCATATGATGGTGATAAACTTGCTTCGGAGTAATTAGAAAAATCTGGTCTTAGTTGGTTAGTGTGGCCTCTGATAATAGATCGTAAATTTAGAGGATTTTTAAGTTTGACCTCGTACATGACTTTACCAAGTTTCTTTACTATTGTACCAGGAGCCCACTTTTTTCGTTTCGTTTATATATTTTTGCAAAGACTGTCTGCCCGATGCTGTAAGGTCTTGGCTTAGCACCATGTTGATTATTAAATTGAGATTCCATTCGCTGGTCTCGAATAAGTAAGTGTGGTTTTGGCTTTTTAAGTAGGTCTAGGTTTATTCTGATTTTCCTCCCCACGAACAATTCAGATGGAGTCTTTCCGGTTACCTTGTTTGGGGTAGAGCGATAATACTGGAAGAATGTATTTAATTTTTGTAGTGCAGTGCCGGATCCTTCTAATTTTTTCAGTGTTCTTTTCATGGTATCCACAAATCGTTCCGCTTGCCCATTTGATTGCGGGTGGTACGGCGGAGTAAATACGTGTTTAATTCCGTTTTCTAAACAAAATGTAGCAAACATGTGGCCGGAAAATTGAGTGCCATTATCACTTACAATCAGTTCTGGATTACCAAATGCAGATGTAAAATCTTTAAGGCATTCAAATATAACAGATGATGAAATTGATTTTATCTGTTATATTTGGGGCCATTTGGAGTATGAATCCACAATTATAATAAAAATTGTCCACAGGGCCAGCTATGTAAATATGAATTTTTTGCATTGGTCGATGAGCAGTTGGCCAGGATTTTAAAAATGGATTTATATAGTGTTTTTGCTGCTAATGAACATTTCGAACATTCCTGAACATATTTTCTAATGTCCTCATCTATTTGAGGCCAATATAAATAGCTAACATTTTTGTGCGTTCAATACCTTCGTGACCCTTATGTAATTCTCGTAAAATTTTTGTTTTGAAGCATTTGGGTATTATGATCCTTTCTCCATACATCAAACAATCATTAGCTATGCTCAGATTTTCTTTTCGAGAAAAATAACATTTTAAAATTTTATCAATATTTTTAGGCCACTTACCAGATTTTAAATATTTTATCAAATTTTGAAGCTCATCGTCTTTTTCAGTTGCTTCCTTTATCATGTTGAATGTGATGGGTAATGCTTTGGTGGCATCATCAATGACAAGTTTGATGGCTTCTTCTAGTCTTACACAAGTTACTACTGTGTCTTCGTTTGATTTGTGAACGTTGTTAATTAGCCTCGATAAAATATCTGCAGCACCAAAATTATCTGTTTACACATACTGTAGCTCAAAGTCATACGACATTAGTGTTAATGCCCAACGTTAGAGACGGTTTGCTGAATGTGCTTCCTTTCTTATTAGAAAATATGGCCAATAAAGGCTTGTGGTCTGTTTGGAGAATAAATTTTCTACCGTAAATGTACTTGTGAGACTTTAATATAGCAAATACCAATACTAGAGCTTCCTTCTCTATTTGAGAATAATTTTTCTCCGCCGACGTAAGCGCTCTTGAGCAATGGTATATAGCTTTCTCACTTCCATCTGGAAATACGTGACATATATATGCCCCCAAACCTTCATTTAAGGCGTCTGCTGCTACCTTAATTTGTAATCGCGGGTCATAATGGGTTGATAACAATTCCGAGCACTATAGTTGCTTAAAACGTTCAAAAATTTTTTGACACTGCTTTGACCAATTCCATTTTGCGTTTTTCTTCAGAATATTGTCTAACGGGTCTCTGAGTTTGCGCATTTCAGAAAGAAATTTGCTCCCAAATATGACCGCAATTGAGCAACATTTTCTGGTGGGGGTAATTCACGAATTTGCTTGATTTTGTTTTTGTCTGGGGATATGCCCTTGCTATTGATGTGATACGTACAGGACGATTTAAAGAATTGACATTTTTCAAAATTTACTGTCATATTATAATTTTTAAAACGCTCTAAAACTTGTTTAACAACTATTTCATTTGGCTCGAGTGTTTTTGTTGCTACAACCACATCATCCAAGTATGGGTAAGCGCCTTCAACCCCTGAAAGTATGGTTTGTATGACCTGTTGAAAAGCGCCTGATGCTGATTTCACTCCCTGAGCAAGACGATTAAAAGAATAGAGACCACGGTGGGTATTAAAGACCAACAGCTTCTTACTTCTAGTTGCATGTAGGCGTTGCTTAAATCTATAATTGAAAATGATGAGCAGTTATTGAAATTTACAAATATATCTGGCAATGGTAACAGAAAATTGTGTGGCTCAAGCTGTGCGTTGAGTCCTGTTGAATAGTCACCACAGATTCTAAGCATGCCAGATTATTTTTTTACCACGACAATAGGAGCGGCCCACTCTGAATAATTTATTGGGGTGATGATGCCCTCCCGCTCTAATGTATCGAGGGTTTCGTCCAGAGCTTGCTTTACTGCGTATGCAACTTTTCTTTTAGGTCGGTTGGAGTTGCGTTTTGTTTTAATGGCAAGTGTATTTTAAATTTGTTAACGTGGCCAATTTCCTCCCTAAAGACTTCTGGAAATTGCTTACGTAAGTCTGCAGGTGTTAGTATACCTTTAAGATTTATATTGTTACACGATGTATATGTATCTCTTGGTTTATCCCATAGTTGGAATTTATCTATAAGGTCAGACCTTAAAAGATTTAAATCTGCAATTGATGAAACCAATATGTTAGAAATAATATTTGTGTTATTGAAAGATAACGTTGCTTCAAACTCCCACAAAAGGTGTATGCTGTTTGTTGAAGCGTTATGTGGCATTAAACTTGATTTGTGTAATGATGGCTTACCAATTTTAATCCACGTTTGTTTGGAAATTATTGTAACATCTGATCCTGTGTCGTGTTGCAATCTAACACTTACGTTATTGATAAGTAAAGTGACATATTTTCTGTTTTCAATTGAAGCTTTACGCAATTGCACGCATTTAATAAAATTATTATTTTTTTTTTTTTTTTTGTTTTGACGATATTTTTTAGGGAAACATGAGCAAAACCCTTCTTTATGGCCCATTCTATCGCATAGACTGCATTTGTGATTTGTGTATTTGCAGTCTCGAACGAAATGCATCAGGCCATATTGCCAACAAGAGCACCTTGGAACTTGTGTTGTTGTGCTTTCTAACATTTTTGAAGTTTTTACCGCATTAATATTCGTAGGATTGCTATCCTGAACTATGATGTCACGTTTTAGGCTTTCGATACGTTGAATTTATTGTTATTGGTGTTGTTTCTATTTCACCTTCAAGCAAAGTTAAAAGTCGCACTTTTATTTCTCTATCCTTTTCATTCTTTAGCCCATTTACAAAAATCAAACATTTAAATTTGTCAGTAATGCATTTGTTCAGCAAAAAATTTTCACAATGGCGGTTAACAGTACCAGCAAACTTACAATGTCCTCCATTTCACCTCTAACATTTTGCATGCACCTTATCCGTAAACTAAATAAGCTTTCTTTTCTGCCAAATAACTTTTTTAGGATTTTTAATGTTTCTGCAAAAATTACATCTCGAGGCTTTCTTGGTAATAAATAATCCTTGAATTTATTAAAAACTGCAGTACTTACTTTCCTCAACAATAACCTCACTTTTGATGCGTCATCCAGTTCTTGTGCTTCGGTTTCAAAAACGTCTTCATATCTCTCGTACTATGTTGAAAATATTTGCCTTTCTTCTGGTTCATATGTGAACTCCCTAATATTTTTAGATATGATGTCCATTAGAGCCTCTGGTGCGGTGGATGAATTAGTTGCAGGTGATCATGAGTTCGCTGTTGCAGCGGAATTACTGTGTGTCAGTTGAATGAGCATCTCCATCAACCTCTGTTGCTTGTCCATAGACTCTTGTTGACGTACCAAAATTTCGCCCACAACATTGTCCAAAGATCTTGTTGTCATATTTATTGAAATTAATTTTTTTTTTTCACCTCGTCGCCAATTGTTATATCTTTAACCGTTGTTTATTAAATACATATGTTATATTTTTGGCTTCTTTGTAAATATATATATATATATATATATATATATACTTTTAATATATATTAATAGTAAAGTATATATATATCGTATATCGTATATATATATATATATATATATATGTATATATATATAGTATATATATATATATGTATATATATATAGTATATATATATATAGTATATATATATATATATATATATATATATATATATATATATATATACTTTACTATATATACTTTACTATTAATATATATTAAAAGAGTATCGCTTTATTTGTGTCTTGTTCTCTTCAATCGCAAGCTAATAGTGAGTTACAAATGCTTATTATATTTATTATATTGACTATGAAGTTAGATATAAAAGTAACGCCGTTGTTATTTTTTGGTATTGCCAACACAAGCAAATTGCAATCATCTACTTCTCTGCTGGCAAATCGTAAAACTAACACGCCTCGTTTACAAAAATATTTCATATGGTACCCTTGTTTTTCCAGAACAATTGTTCGAAGTAGGTGAATCGTTTCAGAACAAGCTTTCAAAAAAATAAGACTGTTTCGGAACAAGAATTTTGGGTGAATCCAGCTTAAAGGTAGTTAAATCATCAATTAGTGAACTTAAAGTACATTGCATTCATTTGTTATATAGAGGTTGTACAGAATTAATTAGTTCGCACAGGGTTGGTTGGTTCACTCGTAACTGCCACGATGGTCAAGTAGTGTCCTCTTACACCGTTATGAAATTTGCACAAACACTCCAAAAACCTCACACGGTCGAGAATTTCTCAAATCCACTACAGCAGATATCCGAGGTGATCATCTGGTCACACTCGCGATGGTGATATTGTATCGTAACTCCATCCTGTAGGCCAGTTTTCGATAAGCACCGACACCGATCTAGAAACATCCCTTTATACTTAGAATTTTATATGAGGTAGAAATAATCGGATTAATTTTTACTCTAGTGAGACAAAATCGTTTGGGTAATGGCTTAAGGTTAATTTGGAATGGTGAAAGAACTATGTAAATATATATATATATACATATCTATGTATGTAGAAATGTACAGTGGTCAAAAAAACTATTTGACATCTCATATTATTTTCGTAAATCTTCTTAAAATGTTGATATAATGTTACGTTTTTACCTTTTTAAAAACGTGTTTTATGAGTTCGTAGATTTTAGTTAAAATAAAATAAATTTTGTGTTTGGTTTTAATTAAAAAATCCTTTATTCAACACAATTTTGCGCACCACTGCTTGTAATCTTTTTACAGGCAATAACAATTTTTATTCTTAATTACTCTGTGTGTTTACAATCTTGTAAACAACAACAATTACTTGACAGATCTTTCTACTTAAAGATCTTCCAATCCGATCATAGTTATAACTTAGGTTCGATCACAATCTTTTCAACCAGATATTATCCACACTTAACTCTCTTTATTGAGTTAGCTCCAACTAAACTGGTTTTTTACTTCACGATTCACTTCACGAGTTTACTCCTTATAAACTCTCTTCACACCAATAACACTTTCACTGAGTTTACACCAAATAAACTGATTGCTGTTCGCATCGATATATATATATATACTTTACTATATATATATACTTTACTATTAATATATATTAGAAGAGTATCGCTTTATTTGTGTCTTGTTCTCTTCAATCGCAAGCTAATAGTGAGTTACAAATGCTTATTATATTTATTATATTGACTACGAAGTTAGATATAAAAGTAACGCCGTTGTTATTTTTTGGTATTGCCAACACAAGCAAATTGCAATCATCTACTTCTCTGCTGGCAAATCGTAAAACTAACACGCCTCGTTTACAAAAATATTTCATATGGTACCCTTGTTTTTCCAGAACAATTGTTCGAAGTGGGTGAATCGTTTCAGAACAAGCTTACAAAAAAATAAGACTGTTTCGGAACAAGAATTTTGGGTGAATCCAGCTTAAAGGTAGTGAAATCATCAATTAGTGAACTTAAAGTACATTGCATTCATTTGTTATATAGAGGTTGTACAGAATTAATTAGTTCGCACAGGGTTGGTTGGTTCACTCGTAACTGCCACGATGGTCAAGTAGTGTCCTCTTACACCGTTATGAAATTTGCACAAACACTCCAAAAACCTCACACGGTCGAGAATTTCTCAAATCCACTACAGCAGATATCCGAGGTGATCATCTGGTCACACTCGCGATGGTGATATTGTATCGTAACTCCATCCTGTAGGCCAGTTTTCGATAAGCACCGACACCGGTCTAGAAACATCCCTTTATACTTAGACTTTTATATGAGGTAGAAATAATCGGATTAATTTTTACTCTAGTGAGACAAAATCGTTTGGGTAATGGCTTAAGGTTAATTTGGAATGGTGAAAGAACTATGTAAATATATATATATATATATATATATATATATATATATATATATATATATATATACATATCTATGTATGTAGAAATGTACAGTGGTCAAAAAAACTATTTGACATCTCATATTATTTTCGTAAATCTTCTTAAAATGTTGATATAATGTTACGTTTTTACTTTTTTAAAAACGTGTTTTATGAGTTCGTAGATTTTAGTTAAAATAAAATAAATTTTGTGTTTGGTTTTAATTAAAAAATCCTTTATTCAACACAATTTTGCGCACCACTGCTTGTAATCTTTTTACAGACAATAACAATTTTTATTCTTAATTACTCTGTGTGTTTACAATCTTGTAAACAACAACAATTACTTGACAGATCTTTCTACTTAAAGATCTTCCAATCCGATCGTAGTTATAACTTAGGTTCGATCACAATCTTTTCAACCAGATATTATCCACACTTAACTCTCTTTATTGAGTTAGCTCCAACTAAACTGGTTTTTTACTTCACGATTCACTTCACGAGTTTACTCCTTATAAACTCTCTTCACACCAATAACACTTTCACTGAGTTTACACCAAATAAACTGATTGCTGTTCGCATCGATGTGCTTTTTATATGGCTGAGTAAACAACACATCGAAAGCTCTCGAACCTCTCGATATTTCAGGTAGATTCCATTTCTTTCTTTTAATTTCTTTTTAGTTCTTTTGTAGCCATGCGTATGTAAACATCTACCTCTTTCAGCTCTTAGTGTTTGTTGTTGCTTGTTTATTGTCTGTTACTTGTTTTCTTTGCTGCTTAATTAATATTGTTGCCGTGTTATTTTTTATTTTCTTTGTCTCTGCTAATAGTTGCTATTGTAGATTTGGTTATTTATAAACAGCACATATAGTTGTTCTTGTAGCTTTTGTTTATTTATTAAATAGTTTGCCAAGCGCTTTTCATTTTTGTTCTCGGGTCGTAGTGTTTCTGGACCCGATGCTCAACTTCATTTAGTCTCTTGATAACCTTGCAGAGTCCCCTCCGACCAGTATACAATTTAGCGATCATCATTCTTCTAAACCGAAGGCTATAAACTGAAACCATTTTCACCTCACTCGAGCCTTCGATATCTGCAGCCAGAACATAACCAGTCTTTTGTGCTGCACTTACAGCTAGTTTAACATCAGCGTTTCGTAAGCAGTTAACGAAAGCTTCGGTCTTCAGATGATCTACTAGTGGGTGATTTTCCCCTGGATAGGTTAACTGCACCAACCTCTCAACTTCCATTGCAAAGGCTTGAAGTGGCTCATTAGCCTTCTTCGTTCGGCACCTTAACTCTATGCGGTACAAATCGCGTTTGTGCTCATCACCAAATTTTGGCTGTAGCGCCACCAGTAAGCCATTGTAATTGTTTCTGCAGCTGGCTGGCATGGTTTCTAAAATTTCTGCTGCAGCACCTTTTAACGCCAAATTTAATTCTAGAGCCTTTTCTTCGTCGCAACATCCATTTCTACTAGCTACGGTATCGCGAGGATTTTATCTTCTGCCGGAACATTCGGATACATCTAGCACTTGTTGACACTGGAGGCTGTTGACTTTCTCCTCAATTGCTTTCTCTTTGGTGCTTGATATTCTTGCCTCCGCTGCAGCTAGCTTCTTGCTTTCTTCCTCACATATCTCTTGCAGCTTCTCGTTTATCACACCAAACGCTTCTTCAAATTTCTTTGTCAGATGATTCTGGTTTTCGGCCAACAGTTTTTCATTATCAGCTTTAGAAATTTCTTGTGCACTCGCCAGCGCATTAAAGTTTTCCATAAGCTTCTCATTATCAGCTTTAGAAGTTTCTTTTACCTGCGCCAACAGCTTTTCATTATCAGCTTTAGAAATTTCTTGTGCACTCCCCAGAGCATTAATTTTTCCCATAAGCTTTTCATTATCAGCTCTAAAAATTTCTCGTACCTCAGCCAAAAATCTTTGGTGCTGTGCTTCCAACTTTGCCATCATGGCAGCCAGCCACTCTCTATTATTCAATAATTCTTGAGCCTTCATTTTTTTCCTTTTTATTTATTTTATTTTGAAGACTGCAATCCCACTTCTGACACCAATTGTTACGTTTTTACCTTTTTAAAAACGTGTTTTATGAGTTCGTAGATTGTAGTTAAAATAAAATAAATTTTGTATTTGGTTTTAATTAAAAAATCCTTTATTCAACACAGTTTTGCGCACCACTGCTTGTAATCTTTTTACAGGCAATAACAATTTTTATTCTTAATTACTCAGTGTGTTTACAATCTTGTAAACAACAACAATTACTTGACAGATCTTTCTACTTAAAGATCTTCCAACCCGATCGTAGTTATAACTTAGGTTCGATCACAACCTTTTCAACCAGAGGTTATCCACACTTAACTCTCTGTATTGAGTTAGCTCCAACTAAACTGGTTTTTTACTTCACGATTCACTTCACGAGTTTACTCCTTATAAACTCTCTTCACACCAATAACACTTTCACTGAGTTTACACCAAATAAACTGATTGTTGTTCGCATCGATGTGCTTTTTATATGGCTGAGTAAACAGCACATCGAAAGCTCTCGAACCTCTCGATATTTCAGGTAGATTCCATTTCTTTCTTTTAATTTCTTTTTAGTTCTTTTGTAGCCATGCGTATGTAAACATCTACCTCTTTCAGCTCTTAGTGTTTGTTGTTGCTTGTTTATTGTCTGTTACTTGTTTTCTTTGCTGCTTAATTAATATTGTTGCCGTGTTATTTTTTATTTTCTTTGTCTCTGCTAATAGTTGTTATTGTAGATTTGGTTATTTATAAACAGCACACATAGTTGTTCCTGTAGCTTTTGTTTAATTTATTTTAGCGACGTAATAAACGCTGTGATGTCCAACCTTATGTTCGTAAATTTTGCATGCAATCTCAATGTACTTTATTACGTTGTAACTTTTATTTGATTTACAGTTACAAAATTTATAAACATTGTGCATTTTAGAATTATTTGGCCTAGTTAACAAAAAGTACAAAATTCTCAAAGCAAACAAAGTATCCGACAATCATCGTTTTCTTCTTTTCTTTTAGTAACAGGTTTGTTTAAAGTAATATATTTTTACTGTTATTAGTTCCGTTAGAACTTAGGTTTATAATTTAAAACTCTTTTTCTCAATAATGTGCATATGATCGTAAAGACGGGACGCAAAGACAAATAGAACTCTGTCGATATAAGAAATTTAATAATTCATCATTTTAAATTGGGAAAATCTGAAAACGCCGTATGAGAAAAAGTCATAAAATCAAGAACAACGTTCATTATATAACAAGAAAAAAATAAAAAGGAGAAAACTGTGGTAAAGAAGGCTAGAAACGGTCGTCCTTGAAGGCTTACAAAAGGAGATGAGTGACGAATCGTGCGTGAAGTGAGAAAGTATCCCAAAATGAATGCATCTACAACAGCCAAAAGTACCGAGGAGCACATAGACATTTCAGTAACATCCCAAACAAGATGATTAAAAAAATCACGATTTCCATGCTAGATTTGCCAGGAAGAAACCACACATTTCAAAGAAAAATAGGAATATAAGATTACATTTCGTTCAAGAGTACGTGTCTAAGCCTCCTGAGTTCTGGAGGATTTTGCTGATCAAAGCAAATATAACCTTTTTGGCTGTGATAGGAAGGTTGTAGTATATCGGTAACCCAATACATAGTTGAAAAAGATAAATATTGTACCAACTGCAAAACTCAACTGAGGTGGTGTTATGATCTAGGGGTGTATAGCGGCATCAGGTGTGGACAATTTAGCATTTATTAATGGCATTATGGATCATCACAAATGCACTGACCCGTTAAAGCAAAATTTACGACAGACCGCTGAAAAATGTTGACTTTCAGTTCTATCAAGATAATTATCCCAAGCTTTTGGTCATCAATACAGAGCTTAGTCTTTTGTATAATTGCCCAAATATAATAAAAACTGCTACAAACCAAATCAAAACCTCGTTGAATATTTGTAGCGTCACTTGGTGAAAAAACTTAGATCGCTTGACTTTACAAATAAAAATCAGTTGAGAGAAATCCTGCCAGAAGAGTGGAAAGTTTAAGATAAGACTTAAAGGAAAAGTAACTCGTTTTTAAATCAACAACAACTGTTTTATATTTTCAGAATATTGTCCATGTCGAATACTTTTTTTGATTAAATCTTTTTATTAATGTTTTAAACAATGAATTTTTTGCATGTTTTTTTGTGATCTCAATTTTTTTTACTAAATATAGTTGCTTGCTCCTCAATAAAGTTCTTTCTAATTTAGTTTTTTTTTAATTACACGTTATATTGTTTTTTATTGATTACTAAATGAATTTGTAAGCTCGTGTCGAATAGTTTTTGGCCACTGTGTGTACGTTTGCTAACACATTAAAACATTTATGAATTACTTTGCATCATAGGCCTCGGCTATGTATTCAGCCTATTCCACCAATGTAATAATTTTTGTTCTATTTTAATCATACCTATGTATTTGACTCTGGTTGGATTACGTAAAAAATTAATACATATGTATGTATTTAAATAAATAAAGAAAAGAAAATATCAAATACATACATACGAAATTTTTTAGTTATTAAAAATAGAAAATATTCTATTTTTAATTTTAATTTTATTTAAAATAGAAAATATTCTATTTTTAATTACATTTTTTTTTTTATTTTTTTTTTATTTTCAAATACAAATTTTTCTATTTTGTTATTTTTAATTAATATAATATTTTATATATAACGTAAATAATTACCAGGCGCTACCAAAAAATTTCTTTTTTGTAGCATCTGAAATAGTCATATGCTGAAAGGGCCACCGATGACTGCTTCCTAAACTCCCATGTAATGAGACAACCACAAAAACAAAATGTGAGATTTGTGAATGATTTTCTTTCCACGTAGCTTCCACACCAGTCGGCGTCAACGAATCCTACTAGTTTGTCGTTACCTTCATTTAATTACAGTTTAAATCAATACTTCCAGCCAAGTACCGAAGTATATGTTTAAACTTGGTTATATGTTCTCTATGTGGATCATTGTTGCATTGAACCATTGCATATCGAGTGTAAAATGTATGGTGGCGTAGATACATTAATGTTCCAAACAATGACTGAGGTGCTTGTTGGTCTGCTTTTTCACATTCGTTATTACAAGATTTTTCACATTCGTGTTGCGAATATACAGACTTCACGCTCTATTTCCATACCCAAAAAATTACGTATTTGACCGTTGTCGTCGATATCAAACTCTTGAAATATTTTTCTTTATATCAATGACGACAGATTTAACATTATTAACATCGCCCCTTTTAATATGGTTGAGGTGATCTGGGCACAGGTCAACAAGTTGTCTACGTTGCGTCATACGTTTTTGAACAAGTTGAAATGGTGAATTAGGTGGAGTTACGAAGTCTTCATGGAATGTTGACATAGGCAACTGGAACTCGTTTAATAGTATGTCCAAAGGCATTGTAGTACTTGAAAGTGATGTTTCATCTGTTCGTGATCGTAACTGATTTGCCTGAGCTTTCACAATTATGTAACGATCGCCAACTTGGATTATTTCGCCTGAGGTCCAATAACTTTTGTTTCCTTCAAAGTTGTTGTCGTACACCAGGTCTTTTGAAGTAAAAATTATATTTCTCGTACCGTGATTGTTGTATTGCTCCTCTATTTGAATATTGCCTTCCGAAGAAGAAGATGAAGGTTTTAATATAGCATCAAACACTGTTCTCATCTTGCGGCCTATAAAATATCCGGGAGGAGAAAGTTTATTTGGTGAGTTTGGATTGGGCGTCGAACGATAGACTCCCAAAAATGTCTGAAGAGTTTCGGTAGACGTTCCTTCTCTACCGAATTTTTTCAAGGCACGTTTAAGAGTGCCCACGAACCTTCAGCCGGACCATTTGAACTAGGGTGGAATCTAACGATTCTGGTATCCTAAATGGCTCGTTCCTTACACCATTTCTTAAATTTTTCAGAACAGAATTGTTCCGTTATCCGAAATGATTTGTTCCGGATTTCCGAACTGAGAACAGTATTCGTTAAGTAGTTTAAACGTAGAAAATGCTGCCACTAAGTTTGTCTCATATATTGAGAGATACTTAGAGTATGAGTCAATTATCACTAAATAGTATTTAATTTTTACAGGTACAGCATAATCGATATGCACCTGTTCAAGCGGTCGTGAAGTTAAAGGCCAGAAACAAAGATCTGTTTTGACAGAGCTTTTACCAGCAAGTTGGCATTTATTGCAGTTTCTGTTGTATCGCTCAATATCTTTGTCAATAATTGGTCAGTAGACGTGCGCTCCATGTACATAGTTGTTTAAGAATTTTTCGACGGAATGTTTCTGGAACTAGATACGAGTATTAAACAAAATAACACCAACTTGAGAGAGAGATTCTCGACGATTATATAATTTAAAAAAGCTGAATCAAGGTTGTTGGTGTTTGAAGCCCAACCTTCGTTTATATTGTTGATAACATTTTGATATGTAAAATCATTTTTTGGTAGCATGCATAACCATATTATATGAAAGAGAAGGAGCCGAAAAAGCTTCTTTGATGTCATTTTCGATTGAGATTGATGCCACAATGTAGTCATCAGTTGGTTTTTCATGATATTCGATGAGACGCGATAGTACATCAGCATGGCCAAAATTTGTTTGTATATTTGATGTCGAAATCATAGGCTATTAAGCCTAAGGCCAAACGTTGCAAACGATTCGGGGTACACACTGGTATTCTCTTTTTGAAGCCAAAAATGGATAATAGCGAAATTGATGTTCAACTGATTGTGGTATATTCTCATCTCAGCAGTGCACAATTCATTATATTCTTTTTTCATTCTACCAGATTTACCACTCCGTATAATTCTTGGCCTACCTGGCCCTTTAATTGGCTATCGTTTGATATTGTTGTCTTCATCGTCGTCACATTGTCGCCAATTGATTTGTAATCGAAAATTAGTTCGTTTGGTGAAAAACCTGATGATGTATTTTTTGGAGTTGATTGACCATTGTAACCTGTATAATGTTATGTCCCAATCCTTTGGATCTTCAGTAGTAGTTCGTAGATATGACAAGATTGGTTGACTCGTTCAACTTGACCATTAGCACGGGGCGTACGTACAGCATTCTTGATGTGTTGGATACAGTTGACATCGCAATACTGTTCAAAAATTTTCAATGTAAAAGCCGTCCCGCGGTCAGAAATTTTGCATTTCGGTAATCCAAAAATAGCTAGTCAGCTCATTTAAATAGTGGATAACAGGAACAGATTTTGTATTTCGTATGGCTTTGATGACGGCATATGTGGTGAAAGCATCAGAGATAGCTAAGATGTGGGTGTTACCTCTCTTACTCTTAATGAACGGCCAAAGATTATTCACATGTATTTGGCGTAAATGCAGCGGTTCCAGATCACTAATATAAATTTCCTGCTGGCCTTCCACCTTTTGTTTTGTTGTAACAACACTTCACGGAAGCTGCTATATACTCTCATGTATTTTCGTATACGAGGAAACCAAAAATTTTTCTGAATTCGAACCCTTCTGCATCCCTTGGACATGTGCCCTTCCTATGATCCTTTGGGTCAATGGGGAAGGAAAAAACAAAATTTTGTTATTTTCTTTTAAAAGCATAATTTTCGTCCCTATAATGGATACATTCAAGTTTAAGGTTCATATCTTATAATAAAAGGGAAAAATTTTGCGTCTGAAAACCAAAGTTGGGTCAAATTGACCCAAGGAGTGCAGAAGGGTTAAGTTGCATTAGCAATACCCAATTATTAGCGGTGAACATAATCGCAGTCAAATTTGAAAAGCTTCAATAGCCACCTGGCAACTTTCTTTACTAGTTTTGGCTCGGGTGATCGCAGCACAATCAGTCACCACCCGAAACGGTTTGCCCAACAGGTAAATTCGAAATCGTTGTAATGTCTCCACTACTGCAAGTACCCCCAGCTCGTAGCTATGGTATTTTGTCTCCGTATTCAAGCAATGTCTAGTAAAATACATTGCTGGTCGTAATGTGCCATCGTTACTACCCTGTAATAATACACCAGCAAGTCCATGACTACTGGTGTCGGTGTTGACCTGGTGTTTTGTAGTCATATTATACGTTGCCACCACAGGCTTTTTACAAGGGGTTTCGATTAGTGCGCAAAATTATCGATGTTATTACTCATCCCAATGAAAATTATTTTTCTCACTCTTCCGCAGCAAGGCTGTAAATGGTCTTGCTATAATTGAATAATTTTGTGCGAATTTTCTAAAGAAACCATTTACGTCAAGAAATCGACGTACTTCGGCTACATTCTTCGGTTTTAAATGGCGCTTATCTTGTCCTCACCAGTTGTAATACCATTTATCGAAACATTGTTGCCAAATAGCCAGAACTCGAACTTTATTAAAAAGTTTCCTCTTATTTTAATGATTATTGTATTACAATTATGCTCTATATCCGAGTAGAAATGTTTGAATATAAGTATTCCTGCGGTAATTTCTGATATTTGCGTTTGGACAATAGTCTGCATATTACATTGTGATTCCTCAAATTTTATAATGCTTGATAAACATTCGTCTGATAATCTAATTAGGTTTTTCTCTAAATTAACTTTAATGTTAATGTCAAAGATATCATTCTTAGAATCCACAAATATTTCATATGTACTTAAATTGATAGATTTATTTTTTATATTTGGTATTGGCTCAAATATTATTTTTGACAAAATATTTTTCGAATATTGGGGTATTTGGAGGATAAGTATGATGTTATCGTTCTGTAGTGCTACTGCTACCTTGGCATTTGTATAGCTGTCAAAGTCGTTCATTAAGTCTAGTTCTGTTTTTGGGGAAAATGTCTGAGGGAATTATACCCAATTTGCAGGAAAATATTATCTGTCCGTTTTGTCATCTATGTGGTACGTAAGAGTGAAATGTCGTTATTTATTTGGTAGACATTTTCCAAGAACCTAATTTCATCTTCCATATTAATATTTTATTTTGCAGGTAGTCTGTTAGTTTATTTAGATAGTTTCCTATTTGTATCTGTTTTTTATTTATGTGATTAGTAATATTTTGGATTTGTGAAGAGACTACGAGTAAGTCGTTTATTATTGTCAAGCTATTAATTCTGTCTGTTAAGCTTTTCGTTTTCGTGTTGATAATTCAAAGAGTTTCTAATTTCCACTTCGTCCTTTTAGTCCTTTCCGCAAAACGTTAATTAATCCCCGCTTATACCTAAAATGCGGCCTTAAACTTTCTACTTTTTCTTTCAATATAACAAAATTTTTGTGCACACTGTCTAATAACGGTCTATTTAATGTTGTGCTAAAATTTAATGAGAGTATGTTGTTATGTAGCAGTGTTATGGTGTTGTCATAAGTTGTGAGATTTATAAAATGTAATACTTTTTTATAGTGTTCAATGACTTTTGTTTCGTCAGTTTTAATTGGTATGTAACCAATGTTGTTTGTAAAGTCCTGTATGTCGATCGTTTGTGTAGTTGCAGTAGATATCAGGGTTATTAACAGCGGTTGGTAATTCATCTGAAATGATATGTAGTTAGGGTTGATACTTTTTATTCGTTTGATTTGTGCTTTATATAGTATTTTAGTCCTATCTTTTTATCTATTACATGGTCCTCACCTAACTTACTAGTAACTATTTTTCTGTGTTTCCTGTGGTTCTTTCCTCCTCTAATTTCCCTAACATAATTACGAGGGCGGATTGATATTGAAGCTACCTAAGTAGGAAAAAAATTATTTTTTTTCAAAAACCATTCATTTCTCAACATAGTCTCCTTTTAGCTCAATACACTTAGTAAGACGATTTTCCATCTTTCTTATACCATCTGAATAATACGCTTTTGGGAACTCCTCAAAATACGCGTTCGTTTCGGTAATCACTTCTTCGTTTGAGATGAATCTTTTTCCTGCAAGCCATTTTTCAAGTTTGGAAACAAGAAAAAGTCACTAGGGGCTAAATCTGGACTATAAGGTGGATGATCAACCAATTCGAAGTGGATTTCTCGTAATTTTGTCTTGAACTCCAACCATGTTCGTCCGTTAATTTTATAGGCCACTGCGAATTTGTTTTTCTAGTGTATAAAAAACATCGATGTGAAAAATTTCGCGAGGTTTCAGAGGTGTTTCTGTTAGTTTATGAGGTAGTTTTGGTGGTCTTCTGTCGTATTTTTCTAAATTACGTATTTCACAATTATTCATAAATTGTGTTGTTCTTAATTTTAAGTTTGGGTTATAAATTTTAGTCTTTAATTCCTCAAATACCGCTTGAATGCCCCTATGATTTTTATTTAAATGCTCCATATCTATGAGTGTGGTCAATTTGTTTTCATCCTCTATGTCTTCGAGTAATTTAGTGCACCTTATTATTTTAAATTTGTTGTTATTCGAAAAGAGTTCTTCGTAAGTTTCCTTTATCATATCGAAATGATTTTTTAATATTGATATTGAGATGTCTCTATCAAGTTGTTTCACTTTGAATATTTTTTTATTCTTCATTCTAGCTGAACCTGAGTAGATCTTTTTGATAATAATTTGACTTTTGAAAATATTAATAGGATTAGTGGTTTCTTTTAGTTTGGTTGGGTTTGATTCCAATACGTACATGTTGGTGGATGTGGGTTGGATTCTAGATAATGCATCCGCATTGCTGTTTTTTATGCCTTTTTTATATATTTTATTTCATAATCAAACTCAGAAAGTTTGAGCCTCCACCCAACTAGTTTTGAATTAGGCTCCTTAATTAAAAAAGCGAGGTTAATGGCTTACAAAGCATGGAAATATGGCTTTTTTATTTGTATAAATATGGTTCTGAAGCGTTTTTATAGAGCGATTCGACGTCATTAATCCACTTTGGATGGCAAATATCGGGATTCATTATTGAGTTAGTAGCGCCAGTATCTAAGTTCTTTATAGAGGTATAGAACTTTAAGTTGCAATAAAACAACGATGGATTATTCCATTGCCAAGAATTTTATTTATCCGAAAGACAATCTTGTAGCATTACATTTTAAATATGATTTCTGGCATATTACCGCCACGGCTGGCACGGATGTAGTCCAATCTGGACGTCCAATTTTCGATGACTTTTTCCAACATTTGTGGCCGTATATCGGCAATAACGCAGCGAATGTTGTCTTTGAAATGGTCAAGAGTTTGTGGCTTTACCACATAGATCAATGACTTTACATAGCCCCACAGAAAGTAGTCTACCGGTGTTAAATCACAAGATCTTGGGGGCCAATTCACAGGTCCAAAACGTGACATTATGCGGTCACCAAACGTGTCTTTCAATAAATCTATTGTGGCTCGAACTGTGTAACATGTTGCGCCGTCTTGTAAAAATCACATCTCCTGGACATCATGGTTATTCAATTCAGGAATGAAAAAGTTAGTAATCATGGCTCTATACCGATCACCATTGACTGTAAAACCATCGTTTTTGAAAAAGTACGGACCAATGATTCCACCAGCCCATAAAGCGCACCAAACAGTCAGTTTTTCTGGATGTAAAGGTGCTTCCACATACACTTGAGGTTTACCTTCACTCCAAATGCGGCAGTTTTGTTTGTTGACGTAGCCATTCAACCAGAAGTGCGCTTCATCGCTAAACAAAATTCGCTTATGAAAATCGGGAACAACGGTAATCTCGTTTTGGGCCCATTCGACGAATCAAGCTCCTTCCGCAAAATCTTCCATAAAGTGGACGGACACAGATCCAATTCCTGTGCTAGATGGCGGATGGACTTGTGGGCGTTTAAGTTTTTTATTTAAAAAAATTACTTTTTTATTTTTATTTAATTTACAAGTTATAGAGTTGAGTTTCATTACAATAGAAATAAGTTTAGATACATCTTTCTAATAAAACGAATTTATAAAAATGAAATGAGTTTATGTACAACGTGCCACAGAGAAGTTTTCTGATAATATAAAATGCGAGTGCGCAAATTTCTTTTTATCAAGTGACGCTTGTATGTATATATGTAAAAAACTTGCATCTAGATTTTTCCATAAGCTTTTTGCTTGTCAATCATTTCGTCATTCTTTTACAGTGTTGTCAATGTGATCTTAATTACGCGAACGCCACAGACTCATTCGGGTCTTCCTCAATGCTACGCTCTACAGCAGCAATAACTTCTTCTGTACGCACCGTACAGCGTCTCTGGGGATGCGAGTTATCAATAAGAGTAAACGTGGTGCGAAAACGTTCCATGGTTAAGCGAATTAATTGCTCTGATGGACGATTTTGTCGACGATAAAATGGACGTAGTGCGCGATACGTTCTCCGCATAGAACCATTATTTTCGAAATAAACTTGCACTATTTGCAAGCGTTGTTCAGGCGTGAGTCTATTCATGATGAATTGCCAAACCGAACTGTATACCTCTATAAAAAACACTATTATAATTAATTTTATATGTCCTAATTTAGTCTTGACTCTTATATGTCGTAGCCTTCCGAGGCTGATCGATGAAAATTTTCAGAAACTTTACAACTGGGGTTGGTTTCGTGTTGGTTTGTATCCATCGGTTCAGGGGGTGGTTGTGGTTGGTATCCATAGTTTTGGGGTTCGTGTTGTGTTGGGTATTGTCGTGGGTGTCGTAGAAAGTCTTGTGAAAGTTGTTACGGATAGCGTGTCTGCTGTCTTTGTGTATGAGTTCTGTTCTGTTTTCGCGTCTCGAACTTGTTTATTGAACGGCTGAAAATTGTCTATGTTTGTATATGCGTACCCTGCTTCAAATAATATATTCATTGCTTCCTCTAAGGAATCGCGATTACGACATGCTAAAATTGTCTTCATAGGTTCTGGAATTTTAGCTTTAAAAATGTTAAGGGCTGACCTGGAATTATTGCGTGCAGCTAAATTTAAAGCGTCTTGTTCTTGACCAAGTAAGAAAGCGTTTTTGTTATTAAGTCTTCTTAACTTTCCTTTGATTTCTTCATAGAAGTCAACGCTATTAGTTTTAAATGCTGTTACCCTAAGCAAGTCAAAAAGCTCTTCACAACTTAACCTATCTCCAAAGTTATTTTGGAGCACCGTTTTAATTTCTGTCCATGAAATAGCCTGACAATTAATCTCTATTACTTCCCTAGCTTTGTTTTTTAACCTGCTTTTTATGAGATCCGAGAAGAGTGATGTACCCTGTCTATTAAACTAATAAATGTATTAAGGTCTTTTCTATCGCCACTAAATTCAGGGAGACTGTTTAAGTATTTTAATGGTTCAAAAACTATTTGGGCCATATATAAATGAGGGAAGGAAGAGGAAAAAAATGTCTATAAAATTTTTGTCACTAAGTACAATATATATAATTTATTAACTACTATTACACTCGTTTTATTCTTAAAGCTAAGTAAATAAGTTTAAAATTTATGTTTTGTACTTTAAAAAGGTAATACTTTTGATGACTTTTATAATTCCTCCTCTTCTCTTGGCCTTTGACACAAATAACGTTGTGTAGAAGTAGTAGCTAGTGGTGGTGACTGGTACGCAAGTATGTTACTCAAATTTGAAGAACTGTTGAGAACTGCTGAGTTGTTGCAAGCAAGCGTAGGTGTGAATTGTAGATAATAAATCAAATTTGTTCAAGAAGTTTATATTTTTAAGCGAAATCGAAGTAAATCCAATTAAATTTGCTGAGTAATAAAATATATTATCCTCGTTGTTGTACGGGTTGATTAAGATAATCCACAAAAATTTTTTTAATCACAGTTTTTTTAGGCGTAAGAAAATTGCACTGTAATATATTATTTTATAATAATCCAAAGGAAAGTTATCACAATATGTACTTTTTTCTGTAAATCCTGTTTTATAATTTTCACACCAGTTTTTGCTTCCAGTTTAATTTTTAAATTTCTCTTTCTTCTTTTTTTATAACGCATTAAGAATAAATATCCTAATTCCACCGAACAAAAAAAAATATAATCTTAATTACTTTAAGTTGGGCAGGATTTGCGTTATCCTACCGACTGCGCCAAAAATTTTCCGAACGGTTTTAAAAAGGAAGAAAAAGCACAAAGCTTTAAATCTTTTTAAATGCTTTTATTTTTGAATCCATCTTATGACTGGCTTAAAATTAAATTTTACAGTATTACTTATAACTGTTAAATTGCTAACTTCGCACATCCGTGTAAAAAAAGTAATAGTGTATTTTGATATTTAAATAAAATAAAAAAGATATTAAGAAAAATAAAAATGTATTTTGATATTTGGTTCAGACATAATTCACGGTATTCTTAATTTTAGTTATCCAGTTAAATTTATAGTTTTTTATTTTTATTGTTAAACAATTTATTTACATAAAAAACTCGTGTAAACATTTTTACTGTATCGTATTAGGGTGGTTACAATTATTTATATTATATTAAGGGGTTTTACTATAACACTTTATCCCTATAAGTTTGAATTAAGAGGTGTAGTGAATCTTGCCCAATAGGGATAATTTTATTAAGTATATGAGGGATATATGATTGCATACTTTTTTCTAAAATTCTTGAACTCTTTCAGTTCCTTGGACTAACGTTGTTAGTTGATACTCAAGCGTACTAACATCTCTCTTGTCAGCAAAATATAGAGTTAGGCAGCGAGATTACTTTCCCAATTTAATAGTCTATTGTAGAATTCTAATATAGGGTCTGCACTGCCAACAATCTTGTTCCTAATTATACTTAAAATTCCAAAATATTTAGGGGTTCCTTTTAAGTGCTTATAAACCTTAGGAATACGCTCGACAGATTTCTTTCAACAACTATATTCGCCCGGTTGACCGGCTTACTCTCTCAAAGACCTAACCACGTCCGGTACCCTGTCTAGGTCAGCTAACTGTGCTCCATGTTCGGGATCAATAATTTGGTCCTAGTCGATTTAAGGATTGTTATTATTTGCAGTAACCTGTTCTCGAATAGCTTCAATAATTATTCTACGAATTTGTATATCTAATTCCCGCATATTAAATGTAACCTGATTTTCTGGTACAGAAACAGAGGGTAGTGCAGGAGGTGTAATTAAATTATAGGGATTTGACATTTTATCTATTCTGTAATAAGATTAAGTTAAGTTTTTGCTCTATTTAAAATTTTTTATAATTATTTCATTTAAAAACGGATATGTTTTTGTTGTTAATGGTGTTTTAACCAATTTCAACAAATTCTTATTTTAACAAATTCTTCTTTTATCTTTTTGCTTTTAAATTTTAATTTAAAAAAAGAGAAACAAATATATATTTATTTTCTTAATTTAAAATAATATTTTTTATTTTTACCGTTGGAGTGTCCTTTGGGAATCGCAACAGTTTTCACCTTTTTTTAGATTTCCTATAAGCACAATTTTAATTTTCAACTTTTCTGATGTTTTCAAACTTTATTTTTACTACTGGGCGTTCCGTAGGAATCGCAACAGTCCTTTTTTATTTTTAATATGCTTTTTAAATTTTATTTTCGTTATTTTCTTTAGGGTGTGTTGCTTAATTAATTCCTTCTTAATTTTAATTTCTTAAATTTATTATCATATATCTGATTATTAAATTTCTTTTTAATTTTGGCACTTGGTTTTATTTAAAATTTTCTTTTCATTTTTTTTTTATAATTTTAAACACTATCCTTTTTTTAACTTAAATTATACTAAATGAATCAATTTTAAGTATTTGCTTACATTACAAATGCGAATACGTGGGTTGTCCTTTCCATTATTTCCATTGTATAGTTGATATGATAACAATTTTTTCTCTTTCTTCGAAATGTTCTTCCTTCTTATATAGTTGATGAGATACTGATAATATTTTCTCCTTCTTTAAGTTGTTCCTTCTTCTTAGTCAATATTACTATGCTGGTGGAGCGGCTGTTACTACTTTACCGTCCCGTTTACAGCTTATAGCAGTTGCTAAGTGGCCTCTCTTCACACACTTTCAATTTTTTATACTGACTTCGGAAAATATCCTTATTGTCCGGCAGGTTCCGATTGGACCGACAGTTTTTTCTTTAAGGATTTTATTTTATAATCCTTTATTCTTCTTGTTCGGAATTTTTTTTATATTTCATTTTTAACTATCTGTTGGTACCTACTCGGAAAAAACAACTTTATACCAAGGTCCAAAGTTGCCTTTTCTATTTTGAGTCTTCATTGGAACTGAAATTGAAAAAATACAATTTTTTATTAAATTAGTTAATTATGCTTACTTAACTTATTTATCGCAGACACAACTCAGCAATATTTTTATTAAAATATAATTGAAACATTTTTAAATAGAATTAATAGAGAGTGCAACGACTTTTGTTTCAATTAATTGCTTACTTTAAAATGATTTTATTCTTAACATACATATGTACGTGTTGATTAACTATAAATGTCGCAATCTTGTTTTGTTCGCTTAGTGACGAACTTTCTGTTATATGAAAAATACGTCTTTGGTAAAAATGAAACACCCTAATGTGTATATCCAGTCAGCATTACAATAACTTTATATTTCTTTTATTACACGTTTGAATTCCAGTGGGCTTTGACTTCCGATTGTTTTTAAAGAAATTAACTTTTTCTAAAAAGATAAAAAGCACTTTGTCTGCTAACAATAACACAGAGCATAAAAAATATCTTCGAAGTAATACTATTTTTCTGGTAGGTGCTGTCGATTATAGCAAGAATTTGTATTTAAATTTACGAAACACCTCCAAAATCTTGAGTAACGGGTAAAAATCTCAGCGGATTTGGAAAGAAGAGGAATAGGATTTCTAAATTTATATGTATTCTCACCAAATTTTCGTTTAAATAATAATAATAAACAACATTTTATGTAAAACATTTAATTTTCGTTTATTTTTTCTTGAATAGTTTTATACTAAAGATGTATAAATAGTATGTATTTTACATTTTCCATAATAATTCTCTTATCTATTGTATTTATATAAAGACTATAATAATATTTTATATGTGTACTCCTATAATACAACTAAAGCGCTACAAAATAATTATTGTAAAATAATAATTAAACTTTAAAATTAATTTAAATATAAATTAAAAATATTCGTACATAAATTATAAGCTAAATATGTGTTAAAATCACATATTAAAATTGTTCTTTTACAAGTTATTTACCTTTTTTAATTTGATTATTTATTACACAATATCAAACCATATTTAAAGTTTTTAATACAATTTATTTCTTTTATATTAATAAATATTTTTTAAGAAGTCTTGAAGCTTACGAATACGTTTTTTAATTATACTTGTATATGTTTATTTTTTATATAAAACTATACTACATATTTCTAATTGTGTACAATATGCGCACATTGATTTTTTTTAATTAAAAAATGTTTGTTTTCTTTTTATGATTTAGCATAAAATTATAAATATTAAGAAAATTTGTA
Organism: Wohlfahrtia magnifica; assembly: GCA_023159175.1. Classification (NCBI taxonomy): domain Eukaryota; kingdom Metazoa; phylum Arthropoda; class Insecta; order Diptera; family Sarcophagidae; genus Wohlfahrtia; species Wohlfahrtia magnifica. Next base: position 1,033,835 of record JAKWBJ010000061.1, read on the forward strand.
AAAAAAACTTAATTTTAATAAATCAAAAAAAATATTGCAAATCATATGTATATAAATTTGTTTTTATTTTAGTTAAAGAGGAAAACAAAATCTAGGTGGCTTAATAGAAATGCTACATGCATTTATGTATACATATGTATATTTAAGATTGATTTAAATTTTTATATAAAAAATTTGTATGAAAATAAATAATTTTTTAACAGCCATTCTCTTTTTTAAGAACATGCAAAACCTATTGTTGGAATAATAAAACTTTTCATTTGAATCCAACAATAGACAAAATCAAAAGTAAAATAAGTCCGATAAAGATTTAAACGTTACCAATTACATTATGTAATTAGTAACAAAATCAATTGTCAATTATGTAATTATTAATTGATAATTATTATTAATTACCAATTATGTAACTCCCATATACATATGTATGTAATTAGTAATTGGCGATTACTATTATCAATTATCTGTAATTTGACTGATTACGGGTTCAGTTAGCGATAAATATATAAGAGATTGGTAATTATTTATTAAATTTTTTTGAAAAGTATTAGGAATTATTTTTAAAATTACCGGCTACTATAATAAAAAAATTTGGTAAATGTGATATACTAACTACAATTACTGGATAATGTAAAAAATATTAATTTATTGTAATTTTAATTGGTAATTGGGAGATGGATGTCAATTATAAAATGTTATTGGATTTCTAATTGATAAAATTCAACTACAGATTGCATTTACATATTAATAGTTTACATTTTTTAATCACGCGGTACATGTACAGTAGAATTCTGGTAAATCCAAACCTTTTATTTACAAAAAAGTTGCATAATTTTATTTAAATGACCGTAAATTTTCATTTGCTCTTAATTTCAAAGGTACTTTGGGCTAAAAAAAAATTGCTTTATTTAAAATCAGTTTAACTGAAACGGATTTTATTTACCGACGAGGAAACAAAATGAAACGTAGGCTTTTTTCACTCTTACTACATGCAAAAATCAAAATTATTAAGACGGCCGTAAGATCCCTACAGAGTGTACAAAAATCATCGAAAATTATTCATGAATGTGAGTCTCTACTTCAGACGAGATAACGAAACATTCAACGATTACACTTAGAAACGTTGCATAAATAAACCCACTTGCCTCTAGACGAACAAAATTTGCTTTATTTACCGATCTGTGTTACATTAGACATTTTTAGAGTGCTGAGTTCGTAGAAACTAAACGATTCTCATAGGTTTCAAGCTCTTTTTGATAATCCTGCTGTAATCTTCTATTTTTGCTTAACCGAACTGGACGATCAGAAGTACTTTTTATAAAACTTGCTGTTTTAACTTAACAGAATTCCACTGCAATGTATTGGTCAAAGCCGAAGCTTAACTCGTAACGTAATTTTTATAGTAAGCCATTTTAGCTCTTAGCCCATGGTTGGCGAGTTGTAGTCGTTTTTCTACAAATTTGTAATAGATTGAAACATTTTGTTTGTATTGCTTTTTCATAAATGCCGAAATACGATAAGAAATTCATAAGCTATGATAGGAGTCAACACCTTTTGAATTTAGAAAATAATAAAGTTCGTATTTTAAAATAAGAATGAAAAATTTAAATGTCAATCCTTAATTTGTTTGGTGTAGTTGTATTTCGAAACTTTTGTAAACAATTAGACATTAAGCAATATTGTTTCTTTTAATCAATTAAAAAATTCTTAAATGACTACGCCAAACTCGATAGGGATAATTGTTACCCTTGTGCTTACATTAAATATACATAAAAAATTTTATCATTTCATTTCACAAAATAAGCTGTAAATAACAATATATTTGATATTTATACAAATTCGGTTTAAAAGGCTTTACGTAAGTAAAAAGATAAGTTGTTTAAGTATTTTTGAGCTAGGCTGAAATAAAAAGATCACTACATATAACATATTTTATCAACAAATGTTTCAAATTTAAAGTTTTAATTTAACAAAATTTTTAATGAATAGTAAAGGCCAAATGAAATGGTTTACAGGGTCTTTTTATAAAAACATATCAAATATTTTACATAAAAAGCCTCTTTATTTAGTTTACAACAAATACATTATTAAATTATTATATAGTTTTTTAGGCAAAGTAATTTCTTATAAGTTTTATTAGCTTTTTTAAATGAAAACTTTATATATATATATATATTTTTTTTGTTCTTATAATTTAATTTTATAAGCATAACAAACACATAATAGAATATTATTATTAAATATTGAATATTTAGTCTTATACGGTTGCCGTAATTTTTATTCATGTTCCATTTTTAAGGAATTAAAACAGCAAAACTTAATGCAACCGCAAAAGTTATAAGTTTGAATTTAATTTTAATTTCTTAATAGTTTTTACAATTACTAAAATATGCAGAGTATAAATTGGTTTTTCAGCTGGGATATGTTACTATTTTTTTTTCTTTTTCAATTTATTCATATAAAATCTAGTTTTTTTAACAACTTTTCGCTTTTAAGTTAGTTTTATTTTAATAATAGAAAAAATTATAGTAAAAAACAAAAAATATCACAATTAGAAGAACAACTTAGAAAAGAGAAAAATTAAAAATAACGCCTGAAAATTAAATCCCAAAATGCGTGTTAAAGGTAATGTGTAACTTCAAATTAAAATTTGAATGCATAAGCATAACTTAATCATATTCAGCGCAGCCGTTGTATACAGAGCTATAAAAGATTGCAATCGATCTAATTCCAATCACATAATTTTGCGTTAATGATTGCTAATCTTTTACCAATTTGAATTTATAAAATCGAATATGATTGCATCGATTTGTGTGCTTTACTTTAATTGCAATCGAATTTAGTAATTTTAATAAAATTATATCAGAACCAAACGAAACTGTTTCCTCTAGAAATAAAAGTGACTGGTAATTTTGAATTGCTATAATGTGAAAAAATTTAGAAGTATTAAAAATTGCAGTTAAATTCTAAAATAGTCTTGAAATCAAAGAATAAAATCAGTTTGATTGAAATTACTTTGATTTCTATGTCAATTATTGCAACATTTTACAGCTCTGGTTGCACATAGATATCTTTATAAAAGATTAATGAACATCTGTTTTCTGGCTTTAAACACAATAAGTAGTTTAACACTGCTTTTTACAATCTCTTTGTAAAGATAAAATACTATAAACTTTCTTGTGGATTGTATTCGCCTTAAAGATAGCAATATTTATTGCTTATAGCTTTTGAGCAAATTCAAAAAATTGTTGAACCAAAAATTAACGCCCATGTGCTGAAACTCACACAGCGCAAAAAAATTGCGATTATGATTTGTAGTTAGAACTTTGGTGTGCTGAAAATTGAAATCACAAAAAAATTTGATATTTCAATTCGCTAGCGAAGAATGAAGTGACTCTTAGGTGAACTTGCGTTTTTATTTATTCTCTTAAAAAACCTTATTTTATTAATTTTAATAAAAAAATAAATTTGTATTTATTCTCAAACAAAAAAAGAAGTGTTACCAGACTTTAAAAATTGTCATGTTAAACAAATAACGCGATCACCAGCCCATTAAAACATTAGATTTGCGATTTGAAACTCACGTCATTGAAAAATTTTGCGCTTTTCAGCACATAGGCGTTAAGTAAAGTCCAGAATAATGACACCTGCAGTCAGATGATGCCTGACTTCCAAAATATCAGTTACTTTGTATAAGAACAAAGTATAGCGTTTTATAATGCTACAGTACAAAATACTTTTTGAAACGTCGCAAAAAAATTTTAATAACTTAGTAAAATATCAATCGCGGCATTAGTTTCACAACTGATGCCTTTAATTTTTAACAAAGTTAGGTTTATTTTATTTGCTGTTTTTAATGCGCAAATATTTTCTACTGCAACTCTTTGATAAATTAACAGCCTGGCCCAGGATATCGAAAGAAAATTTATTCGAACGAAAGGCAGTCACTCTCTTTCGTAATAGCAGCCCACTATCTTACGATTTATCGTTCACTTGGCTTTACGTTTTTAACGTAATCCAAATAAATAACTGTATTGCTATGTCTCAATTCCACAAATAAATCACCAATATTAAAAAACGCGCTTAAATGTTGAAATAGTACAATGAAAAATTTAACTTTGGTATCACTGGAACGTGACAGTAAAAAATGTAAACAAACTAAAATACAGTGTAAAAAACTCTCATTCGTACAACTTTGAAAATTTATTTGTCCTGAATTATTTAAAAAAATTTTGATTAAGACACCCTATTATATTTGTTGTATTTAATAACGCCTTTTATTCTTTAAATCGCATATAAAATACTATTTTCAATTATTTATTTTTATTAAAAAATGGTTTTTGAAAATGTGTATTAGTACTATTTTTTCATACTGTAAATAAATTAATAAACAAAAGAACAAAAGAAAAAAATATAAAATTTATGAAAACAATTTCTACTTATTCTATACGATGGTGACTGCAAACTGAAGCCTTTACAGGGACCAAATACCTAGCGCCGAAGCCAGCTACATGAAAAAGCATTTCAGAGCGCTCCAGTGTGCATTTCATAATGCAAATGACAATGACAAACAAATGTATTTTGACATTTGTGCTCGTACAAACATACGAAAAATATAGTGAGCCGCAATTTTGTATTGAAATGCTTACATGTCGTTCGCATTCATTTTTTTACAACTAGAGAGTAGTAGTGGTGGCCACAAATCAGCTGTTTTTCGTTCGAAATGATAACGTTCGACATCGTGGGCCAGGCTGTAAAATTATAGAAAAAGGGGCTTCTAGCACCATCATCTACATTTTATTACGTCAGATACAGCCAAAATAAACAGCGTATATGATTGTATTGTTTCACAACGTTGCATTTGTACACATCAAAATACCGCAGTAGAAATGTATACAAATTTTGTATTGATACGTTTTGGAAGTTATTCTATCATTGCTAACTGATAACTAAACTATTTTAATAATTTTATCCGGCGAAACGTACAAAACATTAATACACCTTTTTTACCGTAGCCGGTCAAATAAACGTTCTTTATTTTTCATTATTCAATATATGAAATATATATGAAAGGCGAAATAAACAAATTGATATCAAATATTATATTATTCAGTAAAAAGTCATTTCGCCTAATACCATATTTCATAAAGATCGGTAATTTGATCGGCCGTGGTAGAAATAGGTATTACCAGTCAAATAAGCGTTTATGATATGTTTACTGTTGAAACACATCTTCACTACAAAAATGATTAGCTAAATATGTGGCTAAGAGCAAAACTTGAAAGCGGCTGTACCAAACCTGCTAATATTTTTTTGATTTCTCAAAGTTCAAGGAATATTTTAATAAAGAAAAAAATTTTTTATTCGTTCGACAGATGGAACTCAAAAACTGTTGCATCGATTTCCATAATACTTAGTACATATAGTCATGTGAAAAATAATACAGACAGTTATATCAAAATAGTCCAAAATCGAATTCCGTTTTTATATACAAACATTTATCAAAAAGATCTTTAAATTGTTTGCTTGAATATTGACGACTTAAAGGATATTCGACAAACAAATTGTGCATCATTTCTCAGTTGTAATACATTTTCCCCTTAAGCTTTTAAGGAAAATCACAACGTGTCCCTATTATTTTTCACATGACTATATACCCTAAGGATCGTAATTAGGTTTTAACAGCTACCGCATCGATTTTGAGAATAGTTTGATTTTGTCCTCTACGAAGCCTAATAAGTGTTTCTGTGAAGTTTGTGGATTACTAAATAGATGGCCGGGTATGTTCTGTAAACCGAAAAGGAATGAAATTGGAATCGATTGAAACTTCAAATTGCTATAATTTTGAAGTCTGACAAGATTTTGATATATTTTTGTATTAATTTTCTTAATTACCTTAAAATTAACTTCTTTAATTTGCAATACTTTACCATAATTGTAGCAATTAAGTTGTAATTGTTTGTAAAAATTTATTAGATTTTAATTTCGTTAGATTTCGTTTGTTACTGTGTAGAACGGATATTGTTGAAGAATAGATGACGCGAGTCAAAAAGAGCGATAAACTCAATTTTGCCAAAACTTTGAACACATTTTTTACAGATCAACCAATAACACATATATAGATAGGACAAACATTCTCTATGAAGGAACTAGATACTGTTTGTTTTTAATGAAAAATTCAAGTAAGACTTTAAGAACTTCAAATATGTTCGAAAACAGAGAAGAACAATCGCAGTAGTGGTCGGAAACTATCAACACTATCGATAGTAGGCGATAGTTTTTTAGAAACCATCGACAGTCTGTTGACCACTTGCTGTACGATTCAATTTCACAAATTCATGCGTTTGGTGACTATTTAATTTTAATGTAACGATGTGTATATTTATAAAAATGTGGATTTTATTTCATTTGTAGTAAAACATATTAATAAAATAACAAAATTAACAAAAAAAAAAAAAATTTAAAAGTATCCTCTTCAAATAACAATGAATGAACAAGTGGAAACTTTATGCAGCCGATAAGTGCAGTTACAATGGAAAAGCGACTCCTTTGGAAAGCTCAATAAAACAATTTTCTAAAAAAGGCAAAATATATTGCTAAAAAACAACAGTAATCTAAACTCACAAACAAACTCAATAATGAAAAATTGTTTTCATTTACAAAACCCCTAATGCCGTTATCTTCAATGAGAGAATTTTAGATATAAAAGAGCCTAGATAATGTACAAATATCATAACAGTTTTCGTTAGCTGGATCTGTATAACTGTGTTCCGATATCAACAAAATTAATTTAGTCGTTCACACATCATTGACTCATAAATATACTGAATAATAATAATTCTCATATGACCTAATTTGTCGGTTTTCCTCCTATTTTAAACTCCTTCATTTGCATATTTACGATCCTCGGCTTGGTCTGCTTCTTTTATTTAAATTATCAGTACAATTGTGCTAAAAGTTCTTTCAGATTCCACTGAAGTTCGCGGTATACAAAAATATATAGTATCGAAAACTATCTATAGTATTTGAAACTATCGATGGTGAAACGATATTCAAAAACTATCGATAATTTCCGACTACTAAATTGCAGTCTATTTTAGGCTAAGCAAATCTTCGGCATATTTTTTAAATATTATTTTACTTTTTCCAAAATAACATCTTAGTTTTGAAATATGTCTACACTTTTGTAAATTTAATACGCATTTAAAGATTTAAAGCGAAAACACAATGTAAAATAAAATAAAATGTTTAAATCATATACAACAACAGCAGCATCTAAAATCTGCGCTGGAAAGAAATAATTTATAAAATTTTTAAATATTTAACATGTAAAATTTTGTTTTTAATTTAATGCTAAAATACACAAAAACACATACAATAGATTTGATGTTGAGATAGCAGATAAGCTTCACAAAGAAATGTACAAATATAGTAAATGCCTTTAAATATCATATTGTGCTTTCAAATTTCGATTAAAATAAATGAAGTTTACAACAAAGATTTTATTTTGGAAATATGTATGTATCGTACAGATTTATTTCATTAATTATATGGCGAGACAAATAACGAAAAAACGAAAATAAATAAATAATACAGAAAAGAGTTTATATAAAAACATATAAAACTAAAGTAATTAATTCAGTTTAAATTAATTACATCTTATGGACAAAAAATTAACAGATCTGTTTCCAAAAAACAAAGTGATAAAGTAGAAAAAACAAAAAAAAAATTACAAAGAAGGAATAAAAAAAATTATAATACAACAAATAAATACACATAGAAATGAAAAAAAGAAGATAGAAAACCTAGGGAAATACATAGATGACCTATAAGTATGTATAATCGTAATAAATGAGAAGTAAAGAATTTGAATAAATTTTAACTAAAACTTAATATAATAAATGAGTAAATTCTTTTTTTTTTCTTGTTATTATTTTAAATCATCTACATGGTAGTGTTTAAAGTATAAAGTAATAATTTTAATCCTTTCTCTCTCGTTGCTTCAAAACAACAATATTAGCATAAAAATGTACATATGTATTCAAATTTATGAGATCCTCAAAGAATATATGTATGTATCATGTATGGTTTGTTTGTTTATGCCTTCATCTACATATTTTTTTTTGTTTTTTTTTTTATAATTTGCACTTAATTTTTGTTTTTTGGGATGAGGAGCAGTATTTGTTTATTCAGTGTTGTATTACATACTACACACTCTATATGCACGATGATATTCTTTTAAAGCTAATACTAACTTTTACTTAAAGCTTTTTTCTTTCTTTGTACTAGGATATCGTAGAAAGGATTATGGCTAATGGATTGTGTTAAACGTTTAATCCATTCCTGTTGTTCTTCTTCGGTAGCAGCAGACATACGATAAACGGTATGTTTGCCCTCAACCACCTGTAAAATTATTTGGAAAAATATTAGAAATAAATAAAAAAAAAACATTATTTTAAAATAGTTAAACATACCTTGCCTTCGGAATCAGTCTTACATGCTTTAATAATATCTGCTCCACCAGTAGCAAATAGTTCAAAACAATTGGGTTTACTGCGATCATGTATTTCGCGAACCTGTAAGCAAAAATATAAATAATAATATTAAATAAAAAAAATAATAATCTCGAAAATGAAATGATTTTGATCATCGTAACCACAACTCAGGACACACTTCTTCTCGATATCTACACCACATAATTTACGGGGAAATCTGATTTGACACCTAAATGAGTCAAGCTATTTAAAGTTTAAACTGCACGTGATTTAAAGTAATGCCACAGTTGCAATACAACTAATTAACCTTATGGACAATGGTGTGTTGGATCAGTAAAATTAAATATCAAAATTTTGACTATTAATGTATATGAGGGCAATCCTTGTATCGATTATTAAACACTTCAAACACAATTAATTCGAAATGTCTTCTCAACTATATTTAATCACTGGCACAATTTGGACCAGGCCGCTGGAGGAATGAAATTGCAGTTGCAGCAACTAAAAGGACATCATTCGAGTTTCTTTCGTTGCAATATTAAATATAAATAACTAAATGTCATCGGCAGAGGAACGAAAAATATTATTACTTCGACTATTGTTTTATTCGTACACAAACTTGCGTCGATTAATGATTTAAGTTTGTCACGGAAGGTCTTCTCAACTGAATTCATTTATGGGCACATCTTATTATATCAGGAATTTTAAGTAATGAAACTGCAGATGAGTGAGTAACTAATAAGTAGTCATCGAATGTGACTTGCGTAATTAGACCTCAAATTGCTTTGTTTGTGTTGTCCCATTAGCCTCTTTACGGCACAATTACTGGGCACGGTATGATTACGCATACATATGCTTTTCCTGCATTATAACTTTTTAAGAAGTTGTTTAGATAAGATTGCGTACGAAGCGAAGCAACACCTATAGGAAGAAGTAAGGACTGCGTTCATCACATAGTTCTAAAAATCTGCTGAATCAATCATCATAAAAACATTATTATGACCGTGTATTTATTAAATTAATAAATTAACATATATTTTAATATACGTTGATGATATTTTAGTCGTAAGTCAAAGGCAAGCAAATATTGAAGATGTTCAAGAATTATTGTCATCTAAGTTTGACTTTAATTGTTTTGGGCAAAGCGAGTCATTATTTAAGAATGGAAATTTTTCAACATCAACATTAAAATTTTTTTATTCGTCAGTAAAACTACTTTACAAATCTTTTGAAAGAATTTGTTTTGGAAAATGCAAAAATCTCACAATATCCCTTGGACCCAGGGGTATGGTAAAACGAAATCAGAACAACTTTTAGATAATTCACAATATCAAAAACTAATAGGGTCTTTGTTGTACAAGATCTGATATTGCAGTTAGCGCTTCCATACTTAGTAGAAAGATTAAAAGTTCTACCCAAGAGGATTGGTCAGAATTAAAAAGAGTACTAAAATATTTAAAAGGACCTGAAAAATATTATTTGCAGTTAAGCAATAGGTCAAACGAAACTTTAATAGGTTATACGTTATCGCCAACGAAAGCAAAATTAATCTCACTTTCTGATACATGCAAAAAAGCCATTTGGATAAAACGGCAATTAAGCAATATGTATATTTCACAAAGCGATCCAATTGCTATTTATGACGATAACCAAAAGAAAAAAAAACTAAGATTCAGAGCCAAACACATCGACACGAAGGTTCATTTTGTGAAGGAGCTTATAGACAAAGGAGACATATTATACTCAATACCTTTTAGCTGGCCTGAATTCTAGTTTGGAGGATTTGCTTCTTGAAACACCAAAAGTACATTTATATTTATGTATGCTTAAGTTTTCAGGTAAGGCTTTTTTTGCGTACAAACAACTTTGAACAATTCAATATTAGAGCTATATTTCTCCCTGTTGGGATTCTTGCCATGCCACTGATTTTGTTACCTTTTTTTGCCAGACCCTTCAAGTAATCTCCTAGTCGTCCGTAAACGTAACTCTAGAAATTTTTTGTGGCCAATTTTTAGTTCCCTAGCTATATTTGTATATGTCCACTAAGAGTGGTTTTGAAAAGGTTTCAGAATGTTTTTTCGTACTCCAATTCCCTTGCCGTTTTGAATCGAATAAAAGCTTCTAGTGAAAAATTATATATGTGAAATGTTCTTACATTTGTCTTAAAACCTTTTTGAACAAAAAAGTTGTTACAAAAATAGTCATAGTCAGGACTGTCAGGAGATGTATTTCACTGACGAATTTATAATCAAAACTTATATAAAAATATTTTATGGCTATCAAAATAGGCCATATGGTCTTTAAGTGAACTCCTGTATTTACCGGCAACGTACGTACCACGACAAAATCTAACTTAACATTGAGAAGTCTGTATTAATTATAATAATATGAACGAAATGCTCGTAATTACATACAATCTTAAAAAAATAACTACAAGCTTAGCTTAAATATCTTCCTTCGCTTACTTACCGATATATTTTCTAATGGTATTATCCCTCTAGGTTCCTTATCTGTTGTATATTCGAAGTAATATAAACAATTGTCGTTTAATATAAACCATCTACGTTTCCACGATTTATATCTATAAGACGATATTAGGAATTATTGAAAATGAAATAGAAAATTTTATTTTAAAAATTACCTGCCACCCTGTTTCCATAGCCAACCCTCTTTATCGGGATTAAAAAAGGTGTGCATTAAATCGTTACCATCATCTTGGGGTATTTTAAAGGGCTCTGTACGTATTGATTCGTATAGGGATTCCAATAGAGTACGAGGCAAATCACCACCGTTATTGATGCCACGATTCATTGAAATGAATTGTTCAACAGTGGGTTTGTCTTTAACCTGGAAAAATAATAAAGGAACGTTTTAATAGTAATTATTTCATTTTTGAAAAACCATTTCCAATACAATTTTTTGAATTTTCAGTTTTATACATACATACATATGTACATACATATGGAAGTATGCGAAGGTAAATTGAATTTTTGACTGATTGTTTGTATAGAAATAAAAACCATTTCATATTATGATTTATTAATTTATCTTTTGCACTTTTTTCGTCAAACGCTAAACAAACATTCCTTTCATTTATTTTTTGTTTTCTCTTTCTTTTTTATTTCAGAAAAACAAACAGATACAAAAATTAATATTTCAAGCAGTTGCCAAGAAATATTTAGAAATTCCTAAATGCACATCAGCCAGACAGACATACAATTTGTATATGTCTGGCTAAGCAAAGTGAAAAGAATAAAACAAAAGTAACTGACTAGACGCGACAAATATTTAAATAATAAAAATTATACAAAAAAAGATTTTTAAAATTAAAATATTTGATAAGATTTTTATTGTTAGTTTTTCTTTTTTTTATAAAAATATGCATGTCACACTGCAACTGATTTGACTTGGGGAAAAAATGCAGATTTTTAACGAATAATCTAATGTTCTTAAAGAGCTTCATAAAGTTAAAGTTGAGGGTAGAGAAAATTTCACAATACACCAAAATATGGGAAGTTAAAAATAATACTAATTAATTTTTGTTGGCACAATAATTGTAATTTGTAATGTAAGAAGTTTTTAATTATTTTGTATAATGACACTGATATTGCAAATACCGCTTACATTTACCAGATTCTAAATATTGAAAAGACCTTGACCTCAAAGAGGGTTCTGGAAAGACAGATGATGAAAACCAATCGTTTCACCTAACGGAGGAGCTCTTTCTTCTAGTCGTTTGACCGAAAACTTCTATATGCCACCAAAGTATTTCGCACCCAGAAAGTGAATATGGTTTCTCTCAGTTTAGAACAATCAGTGGCACAAAAGATAAAAGATTTTTTCTTTCTTCTCTATGTTATGATAACTACAATGATAGCAATCGCGTAGCATGCAAGATGCGGATTTCGACAACATAAAAATTATCCAGTCATATTAGTCAAACTGTCCACAATCACTCTCACACTAGGGTAACACTTGGATAAGCCAGGATACAATTAACAACTACAGCTATCCTTATACCAGCATTAATGTGGTAAATATGACCACAAAGCACCTTATCGAGGCCACCAGTTACAATCAGAATATCTGTTCTAGTTTTCTAATGAAATCTCAGTTAGTTTGTCGCACCTACAATGGCAAACAACTCTGCCTAAAGAATACTATGTAGGTCAGATAGCTTAAAAAACTTTTTAATGTAGACATCACCATCTTTTCTATTGAAATTATCTGCATATTCGCAGAGAGCACCAGGTGATCTGAGATCAATCATTCTAGGGTATAAGAAACCCCCAACTAAAGTAGAATCCTGATATAAAATAATCCAAAAAACCGAGAACGTAATTTACTGTATCGATCATCGCAATTTAGCCCAAGAGTCTGTAGCCCTACTAGCCGATTGCCTCACGAAATGCCGATTGCATTCCATTTTGTATATGTCAGTTGAGAGCCAGTGCAATATAAGAGTGCCTACGTGGGTGTCTACAAGAGAGTGCCGATAATTATGATGGTTGCAAGGCTCACATTTATTAAAATCACGATCTATTTGTTGTTGTTCAAGATCAGATACAACGAGATTGAATATGCAATTTCGAAAAGGGCACATGTCCGAATATTTAAAGTTTACAGGACATGAAAATGAGATGTGCCCTTTTCGAAATTTATGATATCAAGTATACAAAACTTAACGAAAAAAAACCATATTAATTTGCAGAACATTTTATTTTAGGTATCAAAAAATGAAAGGCAATACTTCTACCAAAAATAAATAAGATACTTTTATCAAAAATCTTCGTCAGGAAGCTCTTTTTCATTGGTAGTAGGCCATTGCAATATTTCATCTAAAAATTCTGTAAATTCTGCCGGTATATATTGCTTGAGTTTTACAATATCTGATAATTAATAGGTACTTTCAGATAATTAATAGGTACTTTGTTTCTATAAGCTCAATAAGGAAGAAGAAAAAATAACGGTTTTGCGCGTTAAACAAAAAAAAGCAATGCTGGATTGCATTTTTTGTACTCTTTGTTTAAACAATAATTTCGAAAAGGGCACTTCTCTTAGACTTGTAAACTTTCTACCATAACGTCTAAAGTAGAAAGAATGCTAGGGATGTCCGCTTCTCAAACATAGTAGGTGCAGGGAAGCATTTGGGATTCATTGATACGAAAAAGCGCATTTGCCAAAATGTGCGAAATGTGCCCTTTTCGAAATTGCATATTCAATTAGTTTTGAAACCGCTTTTTTGCTTTTTATTAGATATCAATAGTTTTATTAGAAAATATATCCTGGCTCAATTTGACTGGAAGCCACTGTACATAAATAACAAATTATTTTACTTAACTAAGAAACAATACGATACCTCGACAATCCAAGTCATATAGATGCAAAATCAACATACACTACATATCGATTTAAAACCCTACACATGTATTTGGTGTTATTGAAACCTTACCCTTAGATGTTTATGAACGTGTAGAGTTGTTTAAAAGAATGCTCGAAATTTAAAATTCAATAAATAAATACAAAACTAATATAAATAAATCCTTCCTCAAAAATAGAATTCACATTTTTTAGCTCCCAGTTTTTATTATTTTTAAATTTAAGGCAGGTCGTTAATGACAAACGTGAAACACGAAAATTTAAAACAAGAGTAAATTAATTGTTAAGTATTCTATAGAAACTATCTCTTGATTAAAAAAAAAAAAAAATATTTGAGATACAAGAAAATACCAAAAAGTCACAGCAAAACGCAAATTTTAGACAAGTTTCTCTAAGTATGTGGCTATAGTACTATTGGCAATTTAATCCATTTAGATATTTTATAAAAACCATTTTAGGAGAATATAAGGGAGAAGGCAAGAGTTGGAAGATCTATTAGATGGTGCGAATAATATAACGAGTGCTCATTTAATGACAAATTTTCTTTTCATTTCGTTTTACGAAAACGAAGAAGAAAATAAAAAACTCAAATAGAGACGAAAATAAATAATATTGGCACACGCTCCTTGGCGACTGATTTGCTTTAATTTCATTTTCTTTTTTGAGAAAACATATAAAAATATTTAAAAATGCAAAAAAAAAAAAAATTAAAAAGAAGCAAATGAATTAGCGAAATTGCAAAACAAATTTTACATTTATAAATACCTATACATGTGCTACACCATTTCTAAACTAATTTAGAAATGTTTGTTTTAATTGGACCTGCATATGTGCAAAAACCAACGAATTCAGATTGAAGTTAATTTTGTTTGAATTAAAATACATATATATTTTTACATTTCAGGGTAGCAGCAAACTACAAGTACTCCTGTGAGGAGCATAGATCAATGCAATATAATTGGATCCAATCATACCGGTACTCCTGATATATTAACAAACGTCATTGATATCAGCGGTCTTGAGATTGTTAGCTATTAAGAAAGAATCATAATTTATTTAATTCAAAATTTTTATCAGTAATTATTGTTTTCTTTTACTCTTGAAATAAAATTGGAAATAGTTAATAATAGAAATTGTCTAATCGAGGCTGGTGTGAAAAAGAACTAAATAGCTTGTTCAACAAAAAGTTTTTTAATATTGCTTTTAGAATTACTTACCATAGGCTGTGGGTTTCCCTAACTTCATAGTTATTAAAAAATCTATCCTTTGTTTTCAAGATAAAGCACACCAAATTTGAAATGTCTAAATTTGTTATGGTCAGAACATTCTTAAAACAAAGATACTTTCAAGTATCGCCGTTTTTTTAATTCCAAACTAGTTAGTGAATAGATTGAGAATTCACCTTATTTTGAATATAACCCACAATAAATTTGAAAATTAAGTTAAAGTTACTTATTATCCACCGTCCCTTTTAGTACAAAATTATCTTTAAAACAGATGTAGAATAATACACAAATACTTTTTTTCACTTTTCTCCCTTCAAAATCCCAATACGAGTATGATACTCGTTGAAATGTAAAATAATAATTTCTCTATAAGTGGATATTTTTCGCTTCGATATTAGACCGCTATCTTGTATTGAAATGAGATCTAGTTTGAATCTCGCTATTGAAATCCTCCACATAGAAGATAATTATTAATTGTTGTATAGCGAAAACCATTTCCTTCGAACTATATATAGGTTGTCATTAAGATAACTCTCTCGTAATTGAAGAAATCCCTTCTTTATCCGATATAGGGTTATTATTATTTACCTTCACTTCTTTATTGGATCCCCTGGTGGTTCCGAAATATTTAAATAATCGCTATAACTAAAATTAGCATTTTGCAACCAAAATTTCCTACTTTTATTTTTGTGTAAATAGGCTAAGGTGTTCTGAAATAGGTTTTGACACTATTCCTATTAACTTTGGTTGTGTTAGTGTGATTTATTAAAAAATATAAAATATAATTAAATTCTATTGAACATCTCTCTTCAATATCACTCGTTTTGTTAAATCATACAAATGAAAATTAAACTGAACAAATTTAGTTTGCAACCTACCGTTTTGCTTTTTTTAGGTTTTTAGTTCTTAAGGGATATATGTGTGAATTAACTGTAAATTACAACAGCTTCAATATTCTTGAATAGAATATAAAAACAAGAAGAAAAAGTGTATATGACAGAATATAAAACAAATAATATTATTTCCCTCTTTCTTACCGATGGATTATGCAACGATGTATTCAACATAATGATGGCAAAACTTAAAACATAACAGGTATCCGTGTTAGTGAATATATCGGGATTCAATTGACAGTAACGTTGAGCAAAACATTCCATCATTCGATCAATCTTTTGAGCTTCACCAGGTAAACGAAATGACCATAAAAATTGTCTATAAATGGTTGAGAGATTTAAAAAAGAAACAAAATTCATTTGATTAATTTGTAAGCAAAAACGGATAAGGATGGGGTGAATAGAATAAAGAAACTATACCTTAAAGCTTGTACCAGTATTAAATTTGTAAAATCATGTAAAGCCACAAAAGCTTTGAGGACATCTTTGTTGAAATCATTATTTTCACCTAAGTAGTCACCTGAAAATAAAGTTCAGCGATTAGTTTATTGAAAGGGAAATAAAGAAAATAAAATATAAAAATATGTAAATTAAGTTATAAATTTTAAAATGGTACGGTGATACAAAAAATAGGATGCATTATTGGGCGTATGCATTAACTGCAATTTTTTTAATAACAAATTGATATTTATTTCAAGATAAAGGTATGAAGGATTCCATATCTCAACATCACATCTAATCCTACAGAAACAGCAACCAATTAATGTACTACTCTACTATGCGTTCTATATCTATATCTTTATCTATAAAAGAAACTGGATTCAGCATAGTTGAAAGCTGCGAAATAGACCACAACTTCGTAAGATGTCTTGAAAAATTATGTGAAAAGTAGAACTATTTCTTACTTTTGTAAGCTGATAAGAAACAAAATAATTTGCGCTTAAAAACACGTAACACATTGTTACGAAAATAAAAATGCCTAAATTTTGGTATACATCTTTGGTAATAATGTGTCACTCTGTCAATCCCGTACTTATTTGCGTTATCTGTCAGCACTACCAATTCGACCGTCTTTACGTTACATTTGATTAACAAATATAAAATAGAGGATATGAGACACTTCCGGAACTTTCCAAACTGTAGGCAATTAGGTATATAGAGGCTGCTTTACCTACATGTCAGTTAGTTATCGTTTTGCTGTCGTAAGATAAAGACATGTTTAAACGGAAATAAAAGTGTTGTATAAGCGAATATTAAGTTGTTGTAAACTATATAAAGTTATTATATAGTAAATAAAAGTATAACTGTAACAGCAACAAAGTGGTGTTAATTTTATTTTAACGCAATTTAAACGAACTCAAACGTTTTAAAAAGGTTAAAACGTAACAATATGATCGAAATTCAAAAAAGCGTTGAATGCTTAGAACTTTTTTTTGCAAGGAAGACATATACCATACACATATGATTTCGATAATCCAAATAGTTTTATTTTTATGGTTCGTAATGGATTGTGGTAGTAGGATGAATTTGATTTTGTCTTCAAAATTGGAGCATCAAATTCTCTGCATATACAGCCGCTTGAGTATTCTGAAGTGATCATCGCATTTTTCAGTCTATAAAGCTTTAAAAATTTGGTATCATTTTTCAATCTGAAGTCTATGCTGTCGAATAATCGTGTGTGGCTATTAAGACTTTTATGTAAATGATATATGGAAGTGTGAAAGAGCTGGAACGATTTCGGAAGAATAGATGGGACTGGAAGATGTAAGCAATGGAGAAGAAAACATAGAGACACTATACACAGTAGGAAAAAGTGACACTACTGGCTAACGGCGCATATAAATACTGCGTGATCCTTAGCTGTGTATTACTTCTTCAGTAAATACTTTTGTGAAAGTCGCCAAGACAGAAGAGGAGTCGTTACAGTAACGTTTGTGTGAGTGCTATGCTCTACGAGGGCAACGGATCAACCATTCTTATGATATATTTATTGTGGTATCTCAAGGATATCCACTTTGTTCACTTTGACATATTTTATCTTAAAAAAAA
This sequence comes from Wohlfahrtia magnifica, assembly GCA_023159175.1. Lineage (NCBI taxonomy): Eukaryota > Metazoa > Arthropoda > Insecta > Diptera > Sarcophagidae > Wohlfahrtia > Wohlfahrtia magnifica. Next base: position 1,051,874 of record JAKWBJ010000061.1, read on the forward strand.
TCATTTAAATTTTGTATAACATGTGCTAATTGTTATATTTTGTGTAAATTGTTTCTCGCATTGCTTTAAATATTTTATATTTAATTTTAATTTTAGTTTTACTTTTTGTATATATTGTATGTATGTATGGCCTTGTCGTTTTGTTTTGTTCATTCATTTGTTTTATTTCATTTGCCAAGAATTGTATGAAAAGATGAATTGTTTATAAATATTTTATTTTAATTTATTTACGAGTAATTCTTTTATTTTGTATCGCATTTTATAAAATACGAGTAAGTGGATGGATACAAATTGTATAGACATACGATATACGGTAGCGAATAGCAGCACTTTGTCTACACAAAGGGTTTGCAACGTTTCTTTTTTTTTTGTATTATTGGTTTTCATATATTTTAATTAAAAATGTTTTGTTTTGTTTTTTTCAATTTTCATTTAGAATTTATAAAAAAACAAATATCGGATTTAATTGAAATAATAAACTATTAAGTAAATAACACAATATGAAATAAAATATATTGAAAATGAAATACATTACAGTGAGATTGAAGCACTTACCAATTGCTGTTTTATTAAGGCCTTCACCTTTATAGAGAAAATGTGCAACATCTTGTGGATCATGTCGTAATAAACGATTTTCTACTAAATATTCAATGCCTGTAAAAAAATATAGAGAAAACAATTAAAGAAAATGAGATAAATACATATATAAATAAAAAAAATTAATTAATAAAGATAAAAAACAATTAAAAAAGCAGAATAGAAATAATTTTTATAAGAAACCAAATTGATAATACCATGACTTTTTGTGCTACCAGAGCAGTAATAATATTTAAATCTTAGCTGATAGTTTTGCATAAATGAAATGTTCCTGAAATTTACTTTCAGTTTTTGTTGCAATCTATGTAATATTGGGCGTAGAACTTAAAAATGCGGGTTTACGTTTTTAATAAAAATAACTGTCACGTTTTTTGCTTCGGCAATTTCGAAGCACTGAATAACACTGAATATGTACCATCAATTTTTAAATGCGAAAATTGGTAATTTTGACACGGAAGAAAAAGACCACCCAGATAAGCAAAAAAGTCGAAAATGGTGAATTGGAAAATTGTCGCCAAACTCAAAAAGAATTTGTATAATAATTACTACTCAAGCAACGATTTTAAATTTCGATTTAGATTTATCCCAAAACATTAATTTAGTCCGTTTATGATTAAAAACGAGTCCATTACGACAATTTATAGCGTACTCACCGAATGAAAGCCAAGGTAGAATACGCATGGCGTTATCACACATTTTTTATTGCCTTTGCGTAGACCAGTGATACTCATTAATATTACTCAGGTTACGAAGTTGTTTGGTTGTTTATTTATTCTCTTCGTAAAGGGGCTGTAAGGGTTTCTAAAAGAAAAATAATACCTACCAGATATTTTCTTCCAATGTACTAAAATCAACTTTATCATCAACCTTTATTACATAGTCTTCGAATTAAAATATCATACTATATTTATTGATATTGCTTTTATAATTCCTGGAAAACTATTTTTGTTTTATTTTCCTATCACAAACTTAAGAAATTGTAAAAAATTAACAATATGCTACAAGATCTTGTACAAAAAAAAAAAAAAAAAAAAAAAAAAAAAAAAAAAACGGCAACCATAACTACAACAAAAAACTCGTGTGTAAGACACAAATTTTATTCAGTCGCTTTTTTTCTTTAAACGGAGTAGGAGTGTAGCGCAATATTACGCGTTTATTTTCAAGAGCTTTTGAAGAGAGCAAAAATTTTGTTTGTTACACTGAGAAGTATTGATAGAAAGCTACATAATTTTATGCATGAATACGCTTTGTAAGAACACCTATTTCTTTACAGGATTTTAATTTCAGTATATTCTCTCATTTTAAGTGTTTCGCTCTTTGTGAGCATCACTGGCGTAGACCAACCCCAGCATTGCCAAATGTGCAAATTTATCTGTATTTTGCAGTTTTTCCAGGCATTGAACAGTTTTGAAGTTGTTCGTTTAAAAAATACGATTTTCTGTAAATTATGCAGATTTTGCTGTTTTTACCATTTTGATTTTTTACTTTCAATTTTGTCATTTTAATTACATAAAATTTCGAAAGCTAAAATATCACCCTATTTGCTTAATATAACTGTGGTAAGATTCACTCGTATAGTTTTTAATGCAACAATGCAACTGATCGCAAAGAAAGAGATAATTCACACAGTATGTGATAATCACATTTAAGTCTAAGAAAGTTCTGTTTTCAGCGAAGTTGTTTTAAAAATATATATTTTTTTCAAATTACTGGGGAGATCGATTATTCCTTTTTTTCAAAAACCGGTTTTTGAATAATTCGAAAAGTAGAAATTTAAAAAAATTAGTTTTCGGTTATTCAAATAACCGGTTAACCGGCTCTTTTACTTAAATAAAATTGTTCTTAAATCTTGAAGCACAGATCTGGACCACATCGTTTTAAAAATAAGTAGATGCTGACGGAGAGTTTAAAGTTAAAGTGGCAATCAATGCTAACAATAATTCTAACAAAGCTCATAAAAACTATGCCAAAACGGTGTGCGGAGGCCATGAAAAACAAAGTTTATTACACAAAGAACTGAAAGTTGCTTAAGTTTCGAACAGCTACTCAAGAAGCTAATTTCGTTATTGTTTTGTATTACTTGGTAAAGAATAGAATTAAAAGTTTGTTATTACGTGACTACGATAACAAATAATGTTTTACTTAATTTCAAGGGCTGAAGGTTTAAAAATATCGGCCACACTAAAAAAGCGCTCTAACAATGCTACGATTTTCATTATCTGACCGCACCTGGATGAAGTTTGACAAATGTTAAATTTCCATCACTGAGTAACGCTGAACAGCGTTATAGCTTTTATAAACCTCATATGATAATGAATGTTGTAACATTATTTATATCCCTACTGAGTATTGTATAGAACTAATATACGTCATTAGCTTGAAATTGTAAAAAAATCAAAAAAATTTTACCCCCATATTCCAAAAAATATTTTCGATTTATAAAACATAATTTGTATGAACATTTGTTTTATAAACCCTTTATAAATTGAAAATAAATTTTATGAATATGGGGGTCAATGTTTTATGCTTCATATGTACATCTATAGTTTTTGACACACCACTTACTTGTACCCTATATTGAGCAACTGTTCTATTTAAAATTAAAATTTCTGTACGTGTAGACACTGCAGAAAATTACAGTTTTACTTTAGAGAGCAAACAAAAGTTTGTACAATTTAAAAAAAATTAGATTTCAAAATTCTATTGTGTACTCCATTTAGTATATTAAAATGCTTATTTTTTAGCATTTTATTTATCACTTACGCAAAAAAAAACATAAATGATAAATCAATCAAGTGCAAAAACATGCCAGTGTTGATAACGACCCTGTTTCATAAATCTACTTGTACTAAAACAGCAATAAGAACCAAATAAAATTTAAATAAAACTAATGATGGTTAAAATTGATAATTGTTTGTTGCTTTTGTCGTTGACATTTGCAAATAATTATACCATAAGTGTGTACGAATAATAAGAAACATCAGCACCAGCCAACACTCATCGCAAAAGAGATAAGAACTTTTTTGTTTTGAATTGATAGCAACAACATGATTACTATTCTTTTCATTACACATATGTACATATATATGTATGTATGTATGTGTACAATATTAAAAGATAAAAAAGTAATCGTAAACATACAAGAATGTACGCCATCCCAAAAAGCATTTGGAATATCGTTTTTAATAAAGTCCTCGAAATGATTCACACTAATGATTAAAACGAGTTTAATTTCAATTTCAAATGCAATAACAAATTAAATGCTTAAATTCAATATGAATGTTCAAAAGACGATAGAACACTTTTTTTAAAGCGCCTAGTTTTATTGTCGAGGTAAAGGTTGTTTTACTCAGAAAATACTCCAAAAAGACTCTTAAGCAATTAAAAATATGACTTGAAAACAAGTCGAAAATTAATCACAAATGAAGTGAAATAAGACAAATAAACGACTAGGAAGCGATTCAGAAAAAAACTATAAATACTACTAAAAAAGGGTCGAAAATGAATCTAAACTAACAACGGAAAAGACTCATAAATAATTCATCAAGAAGTGTCGCCGGTAGCGACAATTTTCTACCGACAAAAGTATATTTTTGATCAAAAAATGAGTGCATATTCTAGCTTTTTAATGGCACAGAAGACTCAACAAAGACTTGAATTTGAATAAAATTTAAAAAAATGCCTGCTGGGAAAATACATGCACACGTGTTTGTATTTTTGTAAATGCTTGTATGTATATATTATAGTAGTAAAGTAGATGAGTGTAGATTGTATCCAAAAGAGTATTTGCTACCTTTATAGAGGAGCGCCATACATGAGAATTTTTTTGTTTGTTTTTAACGTTAACAATACAAGAGACAGTGGGGTAGGTACACACACATAAATATATACAAGTAAATAGAAGGTACGTATACATAATTGTTCAAACAAAACGTAAACACAGAGAAGAAGCAAAATAATGAGAGTAAGAGTGGGGAGTTCTTCAAATGTAAATAATTCTTTTTTATTGCGAAAAAAGAATAACTGGATGTGTTGTTGTTTTTTTTATTTGATATTTGTATGTAGTAGTAAAAACTACATAGTATTGTGTAGAGACAGCAGCAACAACAACAACAGGCACAAAACAAAATATCAAATAAATATATTGGAGCAAATAAACAACACTTCTTGTATAGATTGACGTTTATTGTCGTTGTTGTTGGTGCTTTTGCTGCCAAATATGCATGTTTTTATGTTCGTTTGATGATTGCTATTTGTTTTGTTGGTGTGTTTGTTAAAAGACAATGAAACTGACATTTTATATGCTATCTGCACAACAACGAAAAAGTTGTTTCGTTAATAATTTCAAAAGTTTTTGGTTGATTAGTAATGGTTTTTTGTATTGATTCTCTGGTTATTTATTTGCAATGATTATTATTTTTTAGCACCAAACCAATAATTTCAAAGTAATTTTGTTTCCTTTGGCTTCACTTTTTTATATTTTGGTTATTTGTTAGTGAGTATAGTTATGCGTTTTTATTTCGTTCTGTCGGTTTAGTTTAATTTCCGTTACATTTTTAGCGCAAATTATTACTCTTGTTATTAACATATAATGATGTTTACAATACATATTTAAAATATTCTTATAATTTCTGTTGTTGTTGTTGTGTAATAACATCGATTGACAAATTATATGTATATGCGTGCTACTTTAAACTGACGTGCCCTTATTTTATTTGGCGTTTATTTTCAGGTCTCCCTATAATTTTTCTTAGTGTTTACTGTTGGTGGTAGACTTTACATACATATATAAAACACGTAAAGTTAACACAACAACTAGTTAGCAATCTTAGCAAACCCACCCTATTTGTTCTTTTTAAAAAAATTTCCCAAAAAAATAGAAAAAATTTCCTTTATAATGAAAACTTTTTATTTTTACCAGCATTTCAATTCTTTTGATTCGTTTTGGTTGATTTAAAGACCCATTGAACATATAATTGTTGGCTAAAAAGATTTATGTTTTCAACGTTTTCTTTTATTTTAATTTTATTTCATTCATTCATTATTGGAGTAATTCGGTAGAAAATTAAATATGTTGGTATCTGCATAATTTATTGTGGCACCAGTTTTTTACTCAAATTTAATTAAAAAATTAGCTACATATTTCAACATTAATCAGCTGTTGTTACTAATGCTATAGTGTTGCCATTTAATTGAATGTAAGAAACAATTCCTATCGCTTTAATATAGACATATGCTGAGAGCAAGGTCGTGCTGCAAAAAAAAAAGAAAACAATTCTAAAAGTAGGTATCTACAATTAAAAATGTTAATTGACGAAAAGTTCAGTTTTAAATCTTTTGTATAAATAAAAATAAATGTGTGTTTATATGTACAGTCGGACACTGACGTTTTTTTCTTATAGATAATTCCTCTAAACGTAACAAATATAATAAATATGTAGATTTTTAGGAGTGTTACATATACTTCAGAAATGTATCTTTATAAACAATAAAAAAGAGCATATGATCCAACAGTAACTGTAAGTATAATAGGACAAGGCAAAGTTTAATTTCTAAAAATCAATTAATTGACCAATCCGTAATAACTTGCATATTCTTAATTATTTAGCACAGTCTGTAAGTCTCTTAGAATAGATTTTGGCATACTGACGGCTCTATGGAGTTTCACATTGCTAATAATGTCACATTAAGGGTGCCGATGTTGTAGTTATTAAATCCAATTTCTCCCAAAGCCCTGATATTACTCCTCAGAGATGATCAATTACGGATCGACTAAAGATTTGTGACACCTGATGTGTGCTGAACATCGTCATCTTGATAGAATTAACGGTTGTTTTTAATTTTTAATTGCATTTTCTTTTCGAATATTGAAATTGAGCATTCTGCCATCTTGTCCACACCAGTACTCGAGATACAGGCCCAAATACTTGTGTTTTATAGATAGCTACAAGACTGATTTCATTTCCTTTAAATTTTGCAGTATCCCTTCATATATCTGGAAGGAAATAAAGGCTATATCCATTTTAAAAATTCCAACTGGGCGGTGCTACGCCCATACAAAGTATCTATGTCTTCAAAAATACAGGAAATAGTAAGTCTCTAAATTTATTTTTAATAGCTTTGTATTCAACACAAGTCAGTCAAAAAGTGGGTTGAATCGGATAAGTAGGCATGGTACCTTCCCATATAAAATAAATATTGTCTTTTGTATAATTTGAGTTCGGTTAAAGTGAAAGTTATTGAATTTGGTCTAAATGACTTCACAGTAGAGCTGCAAAACAATCGATAGTACTATCTATAGTTTTGTTTTTGGCTGACCATAGATAGTTTTTTTTCACTATCGTCAAATTCTAAGATAAGTACGGAGGCTACTACATGTAGTCAAGGTCACACTTTCAAAAAAAAATTTCGCGCAGGTTGTTAGCTGTCTGTAAACTTTTATAGTTACATAGAGACACAGTTTAACAATTTTTTAAATTTCTATATATTAAACTCAAACTATGAATTGTAACTAAAATATGTTCGTACATATGACTTTGCATTTGACCCAAGCAAATTAATTATCGTTTCGTCAGACCATAGCATGTTGTTCTAACTATTACGGTGCAGATTTTGCTTCCGTTTGCTGAAAAACGATACATTTCAAGGACTCTTACCCATAAGTCTAGCTTATATAAGGTTTTTTCTTAATGTGCGATTTGAAACAGGCGAATAAGTTCATTTTTGTGGCTTTCTGATGACTTGAAGAGATTAATCTTTGAAGTACGAATTAAAAGTTTGCCAAAACTGACAGTTGTTCTACGCTTTCTTATTGTAGTCTCTGCAGTTTTCTTTCACTGGATCTTATTAATTACTTTAGTTTTGGAGCACTTCATGATCTGAACAATTTTCGCTATATATCAGGATTACTCTTGCATCAAAAATCTTCAATACATCAAATTTTATGACATACTGAAAAAAATGAAGTGTTCCTATTATTTGTTTCAACACTGAATATTTATTATTATTCTTTCCCTTTAACTTAAATTCTTTTGTTGCCACAAGTAGCACTTAAAAGAATCTGATAGTATCGATAGTTTTTTTTTTGCAAATTATCGAAACTATCGAGTGAGCCGCTATCGATACTTTTGCAGCTCTACTTCACAGTTAAAAAATGGGTGGAATTGGATCATAACAATTATTGTTGCCTTCACCCGGTGGCTCTATTATCACAGGCACTGAGAGTCTCAGAAATATTGTTTCAGCCGCGTGATGGTTATAGTTCAGACTAAAGCCGCATAAGCAACTATTTTAGACTCCGTGTAAAGCTGCATTGGAACAAATGCTATCAATGGTGCAACTAAACTTTATATAGCGCTCAACAGTGATTAAAAATATGGTTATACTACTAAAGATAGTGTAGCCCTTAGTTGCTAATCTGATGTCTTTTGTGATAAAAGATTTGGTGGTATTGGCAGATTTATTGCAAATTGTTAATAGCGTTACACTCTATGTTCATCACGAACAATATATATCTACTATGTCAGATTAGCCATCTGCGCTGCAGCCGAATGTCAGGTTTACAACTCCTCTATCTCTGATCTTACATAGAAAACTATTAATGTTACAGAAACCTACTGCAGTCAGTCAAGAAATTCTTCGAAAACAATTCCCTATAGTTTGCGAGGGAATGATCTGTAATCTTAATTATATAAAAGATTTAATACTTTTAAAGATTTCATACTTTATAAAACAAACCTTTTTTTAAGCAATAAGCAAAATTCTACGAGATTTATTGCAATAATTAGATTTAATTTTTTTAATTATCCCGCATACTAAAAACTTTTTATCTATTATTTCAACACAATCGCTCCAGACAGATTTGTACTTGACATTTAAAGTAATTGTCGTGCTCTTTACCTAAGGGTTCTTTCCACATTTTACAAATGCCAGTAGAGAGGGAGAACAACTAACCAAAGTAATAAACATCACAATCAAATTTAAAACAATTTTGACACATGCCTTTACACACACCCATATATAAAGATTTCTTTTGAACGTAAATTAGAAGATATAGAAAGAGAGAGAAAAGGAATTTGAAAAATGAACCCGTAACTAAAAAACAATAAACGCTATAACAGATAAACACGTTTAGTGTACGAGTAATGTACGAAGGAGTGGCAACACTTCTACCAAACAGCTATTACCAACCATCACAACCAACAACACGAGTTTTTTCATTTTTTTTTTAATGTCAACGAACTGTCAAAATTTGTCAAAAAGATCTTTTTTTGTTGTTTATCATTTTATTAACATACTTACTTGAGTGTGAATTATAGACAGATTTCTTATTTTCTTAAAAAAATAGAGTATACAAATGTATGGGTGCATTGAAGTTTTATTCTTCATTTTATTCAGGCAATATTTTCATTTAAATATTCTTGATGATTTCTTTAATAACAGAGGGAGAGAGAGAAAGGGTTTGAATGTTGATGGGAATGCACACTTATTAAGTTATTAAATGACTTTAAAAAATTTTGATTTTTATACATGAAAGAAAAAAAAATATTACAAATTATTTTAAGAAGTAGAAAAGACCACCCCTTTATTAAATCAATCATAATTTCAATTATGAGCAGGAAATCATTACAATGAGCTTTATAAGTTTTCTAACAAAACTGAAAGTTTTAAAGGTTTTTGAAAATATCCAAAGAGTACGCAATACCTTTTTTGTCTTACTGTTCTTTGTCTATCGCTTTGAAAACAGTGAAAGTTTGGTAATTGTACCGAAAGGTAACAAACATAGTATCAGCCTATATACCTGCCAGACCTGTTATGGTAGGTTACACTGAAAATGCTAAAATAAAATTGTTCCGAAAAACACAATAATTCTGTGGCCTTCCTGTTCTCCATACTTAGTACATCATATTTTTTCTTGTGGGGTTATTGTAACAGAAAGTGCATTAATCAGAACCATAAAATTTAAATTATTAAAAACAGTTAATTCAATCAATAACTGAAGCGATTTCGACATCAAATCTATAGGCAGTTATGAGTAGCTTTTTGTTAAGATATCACCGCGTGAAAATTAATTAATAAAATAAAACTGTCTATCAAATTAAATTAAAATCAGTCTTTCACATTAATTAAAATAATATTTGAGTTGGTTTTTTGAAATATTGGCAGAAGTAGCTAAGGTGATTGATGTTTTCATATCCATCGACATATTAGCAAATGAAATGAAGAGGGCGTGTGTCAGAAAACATAGTTCAATAAGGGTTGTAAGATGAACGTAAGCAATGACATGATGACAAAACTTTTTGCATAACCTGTGTGGAAGTGAAAGAAAATGCAGATCATGTGTTATATCACTTTGATCATGTTTCAATAGCACGGGTATTGAGCAAGAAGAATTGGCAACAGGTTACTACTCTTGGAATAACTTTGGTAATGATAGTGTGAAGATGAAATGAATGATTGCATCACATCTGCTCTAGCGAAATAACAGAAGAAGTAATACCTAAAATGACAGGCTGTTGGGTGCGGTATTGACAATAAACGAGGTTAAAGTCAGTAAATTTCCGACATACTAAAGGAGGAATTATGACCTATGCAAAGTTTCATACTTTGCTCCTAAGCATAGAAAACTATACGAATGTAAAAAGCAATAGATCGAACAGCTTCTATGATTGAGATTCTCATCGTAACTTTTTTTCAGAAGTCACATTCCGTGTTTTATACACAAAACTAAAGGTCTCATTTTGTAAATCAGAAGCTCATTAACATTTGTACGAAATTTTTTATTTATTTATATCTCCAATTTTTCTGATAAGAAGTACTTTATGAGAGTAAATACAATTCACAAGTATCCGACCACTGCATCATTGACCTTTTTGTGCAGCTTATGACATGGCGCACAGCGCGTCGATCCCTTAGAGCAAATAGGCAAATATAGAAGGAGTCGTCGTAGATAAATGAAATTACGTACATATATGCAAAATTTTAACAAAATAGGGCGATGGACACGCTTACAGCCTACATATACTCGTACTGAAAACAAAAAAACTGTCTTAAGGTATATATTTTTAATTAAAGTTTTTTGATAAAACAAAGGATTTCTGTAGCAAAAAGTTGCGTTAATTACTGATATATATAAATAAATTTTATATAACAACAAGATTTCAACGCATGACATTTTCTGGATTTAAAAAAATTAAAAATATGTTGCGATCTGACAAAAATTCGATGTTGTACTGGAAATTTTGAATTTGAATAATAAATTTAATTATTTCTGGGTTAATATATTATATATAAAATGATAATCCAAGTTATTTATAATTTTTTTATTTGCCTCAAGCTACTTAAAATTAGTAAATTACTCATTTTTAAAATTGCACAATTTTTTAAGTTATTGGACAAAGTTGGTTCTAATTTTTTTATTTGATAGAACATATATAGTTTTAAAAACCGAAGTAAAAAAATATCTATTATATATATATATATATATATATATATATATATATATATATAATAGATATTATTATAGATATTATTATATAGTAAATTACTCATTTTTAAAATTGCACAATTTTTTAAGTTATTGGACAAAGTTGGTTCTAATTTTTTTATTTGATAGAACATATTATATAGTTTTAAAAACCGAAGTAAAAAAATATCTATTTTATATATATATATATATATATATATATATATATATATATATATATATATATATATATATATATATATATATATATATATACCCTTTATTATATTTTTATTTTTTTGCTAATTTGAAGAACGCACTTATATAAATAAAAAGTTCAAATTTACCAAACTTTGAAGGTATATTAAATATATATATATATATATATATATATATATATATTATATATATATATATATATATATATATATATATATATATATTATATATATATATATATATATATATATATATATATATATATATTAATATACCTTCAAAGTTTGGTAAATTTGAACTTTTTATTTATATAAGTGCGTTCTTCAAATTAGCAAAAAAATAAAAATATAATAAAGGGTCCGCCAAATATATATATATATATATATTTTTTTTTTGAAAATGCTATAAAAAAACTACTGAATATTTTCTCAAATTTCTTTTTTTATTTGAAAGTACAATCCTTCCGGTTAATGGAAAATAAATTCAAAATTCAAATGGCTGCCTCAGCTAGCCATACACGATCGGTCCAATTTTTTAACACATTATCGATTGTGTGCAGCTGTATTTCACCAATGGATTCACGAATATTGTCCTTTAAAGCGTCAATTGTCTCAGGCTTGTTGGCGTATCCCCACAAATAATAGTCCAATGGTGTCAAATCGCAGCTCCGAGGTGGCCAAACGACATCAGCTCTGCGGCTGATAATGCGATCTTCAAAAACAGGGCGCAAAACATCGGGTGTAGCTTCGGCTGTGTGGCACGTAGCGCCGTACTGTTGAAACCAAATGTTGCTAATATCCTCCTCTTCAATTTTTGTGAACAAAAATTCGTTCAACATAGCCCGATAACGATCGCCATTGACTGTAATGGTCACTCCTTGCTCATTTTCGAAGAAAAATGGCGCAATTATGCCTCTGGGCCAAATCCGCACCAAACAGTGACTCAGCTTTCCAATGTAAGCGTGCGGGTTTTCTGTGCCCCAAATGCGAAAATTTTGCTGATTTTTTTTTGGCAAAATCGGCATCTTCTGTAAGTCGATCGCAGGCCCACTTAGCGAAGCGTATACACAACCAAATTCGTTCAGCGGAAGGATAAAACTAATTATCTATCAAATCAGACATGAGTTAAGTGTTACCATTCACGAAATAAGCACTAGTTGAAAAAAAAAACGTTAGATGGCGGCCCCTTTACGATATTGTTAAGTAATTAAAAACCAAATAATTAACAAATATAGTTTTTATTATTTTTCTGAAGCACATAAAATCACTTTTTTACATCCAATTATGTTTTACACGGCCTTTGTTACACGGTTTTGTAATATAACGATCTATAAAAAAAACTTGATTCCGTTTTTGCACGATTTTAGTAAAATAACACGGTCTAGAAAAAATCTGATTCTTTTTTACCAGATTTTATTTGATTTACCAAGGTTTGAAAACCTTTTTGATTGAAATTTCACAAAAATATTATTTTATTAACTGTAATTTTAGAACTACATTGGCGGTTTTTAAAATTTTGTTTATAAACTTTTGATTATTTTTAATTTGTTTTATTTTGCTTTAAGAATTGACTTATGTGCCTTTTGTTCATTATTTTGTTGTTTTCTTGTACGAGTTTTCAGTTTCTAGGCTGTGACAATTTTATACATACATATGTATATTATTACTTTGCGATCTGAATTGGTTTTTGTTTTTACAAAATAAACTGTGCATTAAATGCATATACAAATTTAATTCGGTTTTTACGAGTATAAAAACTCTCATAAAAGTTATATTTTTTAAAGAATCATTTGGTTTGAAGTACATATTTTATAAAGGGTTTAAGAAGTTGGACCCCCCATTCCCTTCTTTTTTATGTAATTCATGTTTGTTTAAAAGTTTTTTTACACACGGTTTTTACTGAAATGTTTTAACCGTGTAAAAACAGCAATGTTTGGATTTTTTATTATAAATTAGTTGAGTTTGTTAGCACCCTCTTGCGACAATGTAGAAGAGTAGCCGAACAAAAAAATTTCTGTATTATTTATTCAGAAAAATTATATATTTTATCTAAATCCGTAATAAGTGATTTTCTGATTTTGTGCGACGGCATCGTTAAATAATATTTCTCTTGAAATGAGAAAGGAGGAGATTAAGCAGTAGCTTCAAGGAAGCTGTGCTACATGCTATACAAGCGACGAAAAGTTACGAGCAGTGAAGGAAAAATTTTGCTGCAGCAATTATAAATTGGTTGTTTTTGTCGGGCTTTGTCAAAGCATTAGTCTATACTAACTTATCATTTTGGACGAGCTGAAGGTGAACATTTAACCCTACAAAAATTGTAAAATTTGATGCCTATTATGACATTAAACTTAAGTATGAATCTGCAACAATTAAAAACCGTTGCTGTTTTTTATTTAAATTTCTTTTCTATCGCTTTGATCAGGTTAACCTCTATTTTAATGTTTAATTTAATGCTCACGACGTACGTATTAAAACAATCATTTTCGCCAAAGTGTTTTGTTACTTTTTTAACTCACTTTACGTAAAAGCTTTATGATAATATGGCTTCTCTCCCCTATTTTATTGGTGCGATTCATTTTACTCCTTTTCTTTGATTCCCCCTCCTGTTGTGATGTTTATGCTGAAATTCCGTAATGATGTGTGAAGTGTTTTCCCATTTACGAGTACGATTATAATCGTAATTGTCGTTGATTTAATTTTTCGCATGCGTGTGGTATTTACATTCATTTAAATTTCTTTCGTTTTTTTTTTACTACGATTTATTAATTTTATGCCGCAACTACGAGTGTTACAACTGGAAAAGAGAGATGGGGAAAGAAAAGCAACCTTTGGGGAGAAACATATAAAATCCTTTTTACCTTTCATTCAACAACACATGATGCACTCAATTAATTTGTGGCTTTTACGCAAATTATTATTAAAAAATTAAATTCTGCAATATATCGTCAGGAGGGGGTATATGTAAAACAGCATGTTTTCTCATAAACGTGTGGTAAAATAATAAAACAAAATTATTAATTTAAGCTAATTATTGTGTAATTTATCAGTGATATATTTATATTTTTCATCATTACTATGAATTTTATAAAGCGTGTCACGCAGTGTTGAAATTTTAAGTACGTGTAGGAAGTGTGGTGATGTTTTTATTAAAACGGTAATTTAATTCAGGAGGTTTTAATTATCTATTAAAATAGAAATTTAACGCTTTATGAGGAATGTAACTTAATTAACTGTTTAAATAGTTTTTGATGTGATGTAACTCGAAAGGATATTTATTATTAAAACTTTGACCTTTTAGGAATTGAAGAAATTCAATTTGTATGATTTGTATGATTCTTACTGAGTGATCGGAACAGTAGTATAAAAGATAATACTTTATTGAGTGCACAACATTAAAATGCGGTATACACAACGGATGGCGTGCCTTTTACACATGGTTTTTGCTTTTAATGACTTAAATTGCACCTTGGAGAGATTGGGTGATTTTTTAGCTAATTTCATAAAACACTGTTTTTGGCAGCCCAGCTATTTTCGTGTAACATGCTAGTGTCAAACATGTTCAGTTTGGTCTATAATTTAAGCATGAATAGACTTACAAACGAAGAACGCTTGCAGATTATTGAATTTTATTATCCAAATTCACCCTTTTTTTCGGAAAATTGTGTTCAGCGACGAAGTTCATTACTGGTTGAATGGATAAGTGAACAAGCAAAATTGCCGTATTTGGTCTGAAAAAGTAATGCAAGAACTGCCAATGTATTCCGAAAAATGCACTGTTTTGTGGGGATTATGTGCCGGCATGAACGTTACTGTGAATGGCGAGCGCTACCGTGCGATGATTACAAATTTTCGGACTGTGCTGATATGTGGTTTTAACGAGACGTTGCCACATGCCACACATCATGCGAAAAAATTGCCCAATTGAGAGGCGAGTTCAATTGGACCCGGTCAATTGGTCACCTAGATCGTGCGATTAAATGCTTTCAAACTATTTTTTGTGGAGCTATGTTAAGGTTCATGTCTATAGGGGCAAGCCAGCATCGCTTGACGCCCTGGAACCCAATATTGATTTGTGAGATACCGGCCGATATATTGGAGAAAGTAAGACAAAATTGGGTGCAGCGTATGAACCACTTGAGGGGTAGCCGCGGTCAACATTCACATGAAATGATCTTTAAACGTTGAATTATATAGATCGTTCTATCGACTCAAATAATTTGGTGGCGTATAAATTTTAATTTTTTAACATTTGTAAGTCGCATTTTAATAATTCGGTGGTAAATAAATATTGGAGCAAATTTTCTTTAAAAAAATTATGGAAGAGGTTATGGCAACATTATTATTAATGGATGAAGAGTTGTGAAAAAATCAGAAGGAAATTTTCAATTTTTTATTTAATTCATTTATGTATTTTATTTTACCTTACTTTAAATTAAAATTTAAAAAAAAAGTTAAAAAAAAACATTCTATGACACCATTTTCTCTTAGCATTTCTAATTCGAACATGAAATCGGTAATATTGAATTCTGTTACACCAAAATAATTTTTTGCCGCTTCTAATTCTGATTCTAACAACAATCAGATTCTGTAGCACCCCTGATTATGTTTTAAATTCTGCCAAGTCATGACTTTTTTGAATTATCTCTCAATTTAAATTTATTGCGGCATTTAGATCTCAATTAAGTTTATTATCGCTTAAGCAATTTTTGGAAGAAACCAATTACTTCACAATTGCACAAAAGTAGCTAAAGCTATTAAAGTGTTTAATCCTGAACTTTCAGAGTTTAAAAATAGAACCGGGTGAGAGAAATCCCCATGTTCCTTCATGGAATGTTATGGGATTAATATATATATCCTGAGCACAACACATGTAACATGCATTGCTCATAGACTGCACCGCTTATGCGAACGTATAGGAATCAATATCAAAATGTGAGCAAAGTTATGGCAAATGTAAAGAAATATGTTTTGAAAACTCCAGAGTTGAAATTTAAAAGAAATGTATCCAGACCGTCCATTGCCGCTTGAACCAGTTATATCTCATTGGGAAACTTGGCTTGCGGTCATCAATTACAGATCTTAGAAGTCATAAACGCATTAAGTAGTGCGGAGTCTCGATACATTCAAAAACTTAACAATTTTAAAAACATTACTTACCCTTTTTCGGGTCCATATTGAATTTTTTACGACCAATGGACATTTGTTTATCTTTATTGGAATGTTTACAGTCTTCGGGCACATCAAGTGCTTCCATTTCGGAAACCACTTCACATAATTCATCTTTGATTTGCTAAAAATATAAAAAAATAACAATAAAAATGAATAATGCAAATGTAAATATAAATACATATAAAAATTAATTTTTTTGTATAATTATTTCGTAAATTTAATACACTTGTATGTCTTCCTCTTTTAAATAAACTTGTAAAGCTATAGCTCTCAACTGATATCAATTATAGATTTACGGAAGTTAAAATTATTCAATAAAAATTAATTTTAAAAAATAAACCAGGTTTTTAGTAAGTCAAAATTCAACATTAACTGGCATATTTTTAAAATTCCATGGTACTGAATAAAAAAAAAAAAACGTAAAATTCGAAAATACATTGCATTTCTTTCATTTTAAAGTTCATTCAAGTTTATTGGACTGAAACGCATAAAAAAATAATTAAACACACCAAAAATATGTACAAAATTTGCAAATTAAATGATTAAACACAATAAAGAATAAATTTGATTAAAAAACCTATTATTAAAAAAATTAAAACAAAAACAAAAACAAAATTAAAACAAAGTCTTTGACAGCATAAGACTTTAGAGAAGATAATTAAATTAAAAAAACGACAACAAAAAATGGCATAAAAATTTTTTTTATAAACAGTGAATTAAAACATTATTATTATTAAGCAAACAAAAAAATACTTTGTTTAATCAGTGGTATGTACCAGGACACCACATGGCCCACACATTAAGTTTAATTAATATAAGCGATTTATGTTTTTTTCTTAAATTCTCTGGCTTTTTAATTCACACAAAAATTTCTGGGCGGCTGATCAAAACAATACATTTTTAAATGACTTATTATTCCACAGTCTGCAGATGTAATTACAATGAAAGCGACAAAGCGACTAATTGTCATAGTAATTGGATAGTAAAAGGCAAAACAACAAATGTCGGTAATACCGGGTGTTTGTTTTAGAACTATAAAACCTTACGTTAGCAACACTTTTTTAACTGGCGACCATTTTGTCAGCTGTCAAGTGATTTGTGTTCAAATTTAGAAATGCGTATCGCGACCTACGTCCATTCTACGGTTAACATAATCGCCAATCAGAGCAATTAGCATCCACAGAGACGTCGTACAGTGCGTACAGAAAAAGTTATTGCTGCTGTAGAGCGTAGCGTAGAGGAAGACCCGAATCAGTCTATTCGCCGATATAGAGCCATGATTACTTACTTTTTCGTTCAACAATTGAACAACAATGATGTGCAGGAGCTGTAGTTTCAACAAGACGGTACAACATGTCACACAGCTCATGCCACAACTAATTTACACAACGGCACAACGATTGGTATCCGCATAGTTTCACATTTCGGACTCGTGAATTGGCTTCCAAGACCGTGCGATTTAACGCTGCTAGACTATTTTCTGTGGGTATATGTGGAAGTCGCTAGTCTATACCACTTGGATTATAATATTTGCCGATATACGGCCACAAATGTTGGAAAAAGTCTTCGAAAATTTGACCTCCAGATTAGACTACGTCCGAGACAGCCGTAGCGGTCATATATTTGAAGTCATATTTAAATTATAATGCCATAAGATTATCTTTCGAATAAAGTAAATTTCATGTCAATTAAAAAAAAATTCATCTTTGTTTTACCATTTTAAAATTCTATACCCCTATAAAAAGCACCCTTTTCATTATAACATTTTTTTCATTAAATCAAAATTGAATTATTTTTTTTCCATTTCTGTTCTCAAGGGTATCGTAGCGTGCGTGAGTAGTTAAAAGATACTACATTCAGACAGTGAAGCCGTATATTGCAACTTGGATGTGTTTTGTTGTATAGGCTCTAAGGGCGTTGTAGATTCAATTCAATTCTCACTAGAGTTAACCAAAAATTTAGTTTTTAAACAAATCGGTGAAAATGCTGCAATTTTCTTAAGCTAAATTCAATACTAATAGTTCCCAATGTGCTATAGCGTTTTAAGACGCCTCATAAGGACTTTAATAACTATTGGTTTTGTATTTTAGAAATTAGATCTCTATAAATTAGTTTTTAAGAAGAAGAGACTGCCTGGTACGAAGAAGAACCAGGCTAAATTAGTTAAAAGTATAATTTTAAGACTTTAATACAAATTTTATGTTAGCTCACGTTATAGTGAGGCTTCAATTTGATGAAATTGCAAAAAAGGTGGATACATTTCAGTAAATTTTGAAAGTCAGGGGCTTAGTGAGCTACACTTTCTGTACCTTCTGTTTGTTTAAAATTCTTTATAGAAAAATTGAGTCTATTAAAAGAAGGCTGATTTCTGAAAAAGAAAAAATGTTCTGCCCTCTAGGGTTCAAGAATTAAAATCGTCCAAAGTAGAAAAAAATACTTCCATAGAGTACTAACTAACTCATGGGAAGGCTTGAAACACCTTGGTATACTCGGCAATTAAAAATCTTAGGAAAATATTTGACAGCACGTCCTGTATGATTAGCAACTTCAGTCGAACAATTTCGATTAAAGACTGCAAGACTAGACCGTTTGTTACTAGCTGCCGAGTCTTACCTACATCAAATGTGTAACTTGTAAACTTAACAAAAAACCTAAGCCGACTTTTAGGACACAAACATTACTATATCTTAATATAAGCTGATTTCTTCACAAAGCCACGTTTCTACAGAGTGTTGCCTAAATGAATAAAGCCAACATTATATAAATCAGCGCTAAAAATATTTGCTGCTTCTAAGTTAGAAATTACAATTTGACGAAAGTTTTAATAATCAAGTGCTGAATATCTATCGTAAAAGTAAAATAACCATAGCATATTGAGTTAATAAGATTCCAAGCAAACTGATAATTTTATAACACTGGTCGACAAAAAACACAAACTGTTCCCGCCTTTAAATAAAACTATATGAAATATAATGATTTTGATGCGCTGAATTCAATCGGACTCAAATTTTTTGTATGGGCGTGGCAAATTTTTCGCTCAAAATATGGTAGTTATGTCAACATATTTCATCATAACTTGAAAACAACTTGACCGATTTTGATGCAAGTACCACCAAACATTTAGGAATAGTTTTCCTATAAATCACCTGAAGTTGCCGCGGGACTCTTACGAAAAATCGGCTGTTTACAAAGTTTATGCTGTAACTAGAAAAACAGCTGCGCAGTGCGTTGCTCGTTATCGATTTGATAATTTTGATGTTGAAGATGAACCTCGCACTGGTTGACCAATCACTAAAAAAATGACTGTGAAGAATTTAATGACTAAATTTCTATTTGCGATTTACTGCTAAAAAGGATCCACATCAAACAATTTCTGAAGCGAGTTATTACTGGCTATAAAAAGTGAATTACATACAACAATCATTTGCAAAAAAATCATGGTCGAAGCACAGTGAAGCTTCGCCGATGATGAATCTGGTGTGATTGAAAGGCAATTGTTCATTATGAGCTTTTACAACCTAGTCAAACTATTGATTCTGATCTCTACTGTTAACAATTAAAGAGATTGAAGCAAGAAATTTTAATTAAAATGACTAGAATTGATCAACAGATAAGGTGTTATGTACCATCATACCACACACATCTTTGATGGCCCGGCAGAAACTGAGAGAGCTTGGTTGGGAAGTTTTGATGCATAAACTATATAGCCAAAATCTTGACCATTGAAGTTATCATTTGTTGCGAACAAATTATGTAGATAGAGGCATGCAAAACTCAATAGGATCAGTTTTTCGCCCAGAAGTTCTAACCTGACAGTATAATGCCAAAAGAATATCGATTAGAACAGCACATATTTGGTTTAATAAAGCTCGTTTCAAATATAAAGGAAATTGTTAAATTTTTGGTCAAATTTTTAATCGAACTTAATCGAGCACCCACAAAATAAATGTTAATTGATGCAATAAATAAATTTTGTATTGTTTTTTCTTTATAACTAACCTGCTTATTGTCGCTTAAAAAGTTAGAAATTAGCCTAAATTTGTTTTTGTCTAGCCTTGTAGCCCTGATGGCGTTAAAATAATTGTCTTTTTATAAACGTGTGTATGCTAATTTTGATAGCTTGCAGTCAGTAGTTTGCTGTGGTGAATGTGTTTAATGCTATTTATGTTGCAAATCAATCGTTGTGCTAAAGAACTCAAGCGACATTGATTACAACCAGTTGCAATAAAAATTCACAGTATCAGTTGACATTAATGGCTATTAATGACTCAATTATAAAAAAAAATACATTAAAAAAATAAAAAAATCAATCAATAGCATTTTAATTTTTTATTTTATAGCTTTTTTCTTAGTAATTGGCATTAAATTATTAAATTTTCGGAAGCTTGTAATTTTTTTTCAACATTGACGTTTTTTTTAATACAAAATAAAAAAAAACCGGAAAATATCAATTGTCAGTTATTGTGGGTTATTTTTTTTTGAAATTGTTATTTTCTTATTTTAAAATATATACATAAATTTTTTTTAATTTATATATGCAAATCTAAAGTAAAAAACGATCAAGAACTGCTTTTTAATTTAAGCTGCAAGTATTACAATATTTTTACATATACATATTTTTTTATTTTTTAGTTTAATTTTTTTTCCATTTATATTTTCTCATTGCAACTTGAGTGGCTTCTTGACGGTGAATTATGTTTTTTTTCGATTTGTTTGTTTCATATTTTAAATCAACCATGATCTAGATTTGTATACTTTTTTACATAAGTGTAATTTATTTTTTTTTTCTCTTTGATACAAAACATTTTAATCATACGCTTACACAACAACAAAAAAATCGCTTTAAAAAATCTTTTTAAAGACTTCGTCTTTGTCAATTTGACAGTTTTATTTTCCTTTTTCTTCTTCTTTTTTTGTAACAGAAACCCCAGTAGGAAGCCGAAGCACAACTGTGCTCTGTTTTTTCTTTTTGGTCTTTTTGTAATTTTTATGGTGACATATTTTTTTCTCTTTTTTCTGGTAATTTTATACAATAATTTTTATATGACTTCTATAATTGAAGTTGCCTCTTCTTTATTTTCATTTTCCAATTACATACGAAATATATGCAAACGCAAAATATGACGTTCAGTTCATTCCACAAGGAAATTAAAGAAAAAAATAAAGTGAATCAATCGTATGCTAGCGCTTCGAATCTGTTAACGGTTTCGTATTGAATTTCCTGTGGTAAAAATTTTAATATTTCAAATGTAAATGTGATTAAAGAAATCAAACCATAGACATCAAAGCCACAAAAGAACATTTTCGCTTACACTCACAGAGTACATGGTCGCTTTAAAACTGCTAAACTTGCGAGTAAAATTTTTGTACGAAAATTTTTGTTTTTTTGGCCATTCACTGCAAAATAACAACCGCTTTATTGCTTTATATGAAGGCAGTGTAATAATTTCGTAACTTTATGTATTAACTTTCAATGCAGTCATCAATGAAATTAAAGAAAGATTTGATGATTAGTATAGGGTTTCTGTACAATAAATTTTAGATTTTTTGGTTCACTGAGTTTTATTGTAGTCTAACCAGCAAAAATTTTACTTGAACGCACACATCGCTTTTTGTATGGATAATTAGATATGAAGAAAAAACTATCAGCGCGGTAGGTTCTACAAAGGCAAAATTCGATCATAAGCGCAAACCTATTTGCTTCACAATATTGATAGTCGAAGTTCGGGTGCAATTCGAGTGTTTGTTACAGTTTTGTAACCGTCAACGAAACATGAATCCATTAACAAACATCAACAGACAAAAATTATCTCGTGAACCAAAGAAGGCTAAAGTAATAAGCGGGTAAACAAATTCACAGTCACAGTTTTTACTTTAAATACACGCGATGTCATCGTCACAAGGTCAATGTCGATTTGAAATTTGTATCAAATTATCGTAAGTGAAAAATTTCATTGATGAGATACTAACGTCGTTGACTGTTATAAGTCGATTACATGTTAAACAATGAATGATTTTGTGTACTACTCTAACCCCCCGTTAACGAATAGAATACTAATAATTCTCGATAATATTGGCTGTTAGGACTCACTAATACAAGAACGCCAAAAAGACAAAATTAACTTCTGTCATCTTTGAAAATTTGGAGAATTGCACTTAAAAGTTATGTATGTCCAAGGAAAGTTAATTACCAGTCATCGATATTTCACCATTGTCAACGATTGTCATAATGATGCATAATGACGTTCGCCACTGGCTTATTTACATTAAATTTAAAGCAAAAACAACAAGCCGTGAGTAAATAAAGAAGTGATGTTTTATTAAATTAGTGCACGCATATAGTCACTACTCCTTAAAACCATGTATTGGGCAACGAACCATAGTTTTTTATTCAGAATACTCTTTAGAATTTGCGTTTTTTGATTGATTTTAATTAAAGAGATACAATCTTTACCCAAACGGTCATAAAATATAAACGCTGAACTTTACACACTGACTATTTTCGGGTCAAATCAAGTGAATTTAAATCCAAAAGTCGATAATCCTAAAAAACTATATTCGATCAAATACAGAGTATTAAGCAGTTGTTTTCTTTTATTACAATAATATGGCGTAAGCATGATGAAAAAGGTAGATCTAAATAATCGCTCAGAAGATCTAGTGCCAGATGTGATTGAGTAACATGAAGCTCTATCCGAAATAATGTTAACGCATACATCTAATGTTTCAAATGGATTTTCGTAAATGTTAAGAATATTTTGGTGCTTAAAAGTTGCTTTGGAGCTCGGTTTTAATGAAGAAAAAATTTAAAGGTTTTACGTCATGATATTGAACCTCAGTTATCGTTTTATATAAATAATTAACATTTTGGTTAAAAAAAGAAACACGTCATTTTGACACTACTCAGAATTTATTTTTGTTTTCTAAACTGAAGAGACAAAGCAAAGAGAAAATACGAGATGTTTAGTTGAACAACTTTTATTACTTTGAAAAAGACAAATAGGTGGTTATTTTTTCTTTTAAATAAATCATAATTATTATGAAATATTATTGCCGTTTGAGTATGGTGGAAATGACAGGAAACGTAAAAATACATTTAAATCCTTTTAAAAATTTTATATTAAATTGCAATTAAATTTATGGATTTACTTACAAATGCCATCAAGATTTTAAAGTAATGATCTTTCGTGCTTAATTACAGGAATAACTGGTACCTTGGCAACTTTGTGTTTAACTATTCTTATAATCTTGTCATTTTTAAAAGAACATGAAGTTGTCAGCATTAAACAGTGGTGTAACAACATTCTTGCAATAACTGTTTTGCCATACTTTCGCGTTTATTTTATTTTTTTGTGTCGGAAAAGTGTTATTATGCAATAGACTAACGTTATTAAGGCAATTATTTGTATGTATCTCAATAGTTTAAAACTTTCTTTAACTTAATTGTTATATACATATGATGCTGAGAGCAACCAGATAAAGTTAAAAAGCTTTAACTGTTTTACGAGTATTTTTAATGAATTCGCCGTAAAACACTCAGTATTGCTACTTATTACCACTTTAAACAACGCCACGATGTAATCAATAAAACTTATCATTAAGCTGATGATGATCAAACGTTATCATCATTAATTATTATTACTGGTGCGGTTTAATGATAGATAATAAAATGTGGCGCTACATGTCTCTCCCTTTTTTATTTTTCTTAATCAATTATTCTAATTTGATGATAGAACGTAGAAAAATGCTTGAAACAGGTTTTTGATTAAACAATACAACAAAAATATTAAAATAACTAATGACGTTTTAATAAAAAAGTGAAGAAGAAATAAAAGCAGTTGGGCTACTACAACTATTTGGTGTTGAATGAATACCTAAGAGTAAAGCAGTTTAACTGAATATGTAGAAGCCATATCAATGAGTTACTATTTTAACACATACTATATACATAAAACAATTCAAAAAGGCGCTTATTTAGATGATACCAGGTTATGAGATATATTAACCCATTGGTCGATGGGAGAAAAAATGGTAAGGATAAAAAGCCAGTTGATCAGTTTTTAGTAACAAGCTAAATTAACTGTACAGGGCGATAGGACCGCGCATTTTGATCTCCAATTATTTCAAACCTTTTAGTCATAGGAATTAATGTAATATGAAAAGAAGACTATACACGATTTATAAGCAAAACATTGCTCAAAGTTGCGAAATTGTAGTCTGTCTGTAGAGACTTAGTTTTCTACCAAAGACTCCGAGATGCCCCAGGACCTTAGATACTTTAGGTGATTGGGTGTATAATTTCGCGAAATTAACGTGCCAGATGTGGTTTAGACTTAAAGTTACATTGAAGGTAATGCTGCCTATGGTATATGGAAGTTATAATAATGATAAAGCGATGGTACAATCACCATTTTATTGCAACCACAACTTGCATATGCTGATGAATGTTGCCTAGCTCTGACTACAGAAATTTCATTAATAATTAAAAATAGAATCGGGTGCAGCTCATTGACTGAGAGAAGTCCACATGTTCTTTCATGGAACGTTATGGGAATTAATATATATATGTAGGAGACTATTAATGGTGTTTTCTTTGTCAAAAGATATGATATCAAGTGATGCATTATTCCTGGTATCTGATCAGATCTTTAAGGTTCTTATTTTCTAGTTTAAAGAAAAAGGAAACTGCTTTTTTCACATGCCGGCACACAGAGACTTCTACTTATGCAGTGCATTGTGCTGGCACGGGGCATAGAGGGACTAATGTTTAAGGAATTTAATTATCGTTAGTGCCCGGAAAAGCTTTTGCGAGAAGATCTTTCCACATACGAAAAGAGCGGCTAAAGGACGATTTCTATCTATAATGCGTTGTGCGTCTCTTTAGACAATCAACTATATAGACATTCGCTATGCGAGAAAATGATTACTGCGTGAAAATATATGATTATTACGTATCAATACGTTACTTCGTCAGAGTGCATTCCGTTATAGTATCGGTAGAACAAAACATGGCGCATTTCGACGATGCTTTAACGAACCAATAGAGTTGGATACACTATCGTCATTAACGATCAAATTTGCTCGGACCATACATATATGTGATAAGTCTTGTAAATATTAAGATCAGATGTAGTGATGTATTTCTTACACCATTTCAAAAAACTGATACCCTTGAATGCTTCGTTTGGCACTCGAAATATGAGATCGTTCTACCCACCGTCACTGTGAATACATATGCCCACAACATGAAGAGCATTTGACTCCTCAATATTCACATTATTTATAGTTAAGAGTGACTTTACACCACTACGTGTATGTGTCAAAATACAATATTGGGTGTTGAGCGCATTCAAATCGACCACGTTTAAACTACCCCACTCGGAGATTTTCTTTAGGTTGTTTGTGATTGTGACACTCATACTCTGTATTTTCGTCGCAATCTCTAAGATGCTCGGTCTGCGATCAAAAAAATATTCAGCATAAATAATTCAAACTGAATAATTAAAAGAAAATTTTTACCAAATAATTTGAAAAGAGATATATTAAAATATGATGATGGTTTTAATAGCAGGTTTAACAGAAAACTGTTATCACACATAAAATAAACTTGACATCTCTTACGGCGGAAAAGTCACTTCATCTAACAGGAAACCATGAACAAAACGAAATCTTTATATATCATTCTTGCTTAGGAGTATCCGAATATAAGACCCTCCGAAATTTTTTACTTTGCTTTAACACAAGTATCAAAACTTAATCTGTATATATTCCCAAACCCTTTGAGCTTTGAGTAATATAGGCTATATAACTCTAAATTAAGTTTTTTCTCTTCTGGAATTAATAAAAAGTTGTCTATAGATTTCTTTTAAAAATTATCCGCCGCTATTTAAAGGGTTAAATTGCTCTTTAAAAAGAAATGTCGTTCTTCAAAATAATTTGAATTATAACACGCAGTTAATTTTTTATTACAAAAAAAGAGTTTTGCTTCCTCATATTTGAATGAGGGGACACATCATATGTAATTAATATGGGGAATTCATATCATATATGAATTAGGATAGCTGGACCGGTTTTAAATGCTTAACTATAAAAATATCATTTCAAAATAGATTTATATCGTTTTTTTTGTCTCTTTTATTTCTTTTATTACTGAAACTTGTGTTGATACTTTTTAAAAGGGCTACGAGCTAATTAAAGGAAACACTTTTTTATTTGCTGCCTTGTGGCCTTTTTTTGGGTTTGAAGTCATAATTCTCTAGGCCTATGATGGCTTTTTGGCCTTGTTGGCTGTCATAAGTAATTAAGAACAGTTTTTATGCTTCTTTTATTTCAAAGATTTTTTATTCAAAAAAAAAAAAAAAAAAAAAAAAAAAAAAAAAAAAAACAATATCATGTACGAGTTGTGTTTTTATGTTAAATTATGTAATTTAAAAATAATTCTTCAATGTTATATTTAAAGAAACGAATAATAATTTGTCATTGAAAAATTGTTAATTTTTTATAGAATTTGTTTTTTAAATCTTTTTAGGGATTTTTTATTTGTTGTAATTTGTTATTCGTTACTTCAATAAAAGACAATCAAAATCTTGAAATATTTCATGAGCTCATCAATGCTGTCACTAATTGTTGTTGTTTTAATGCCATTATTTATCCGTCATTCATTCTATTTTTAGAATAATAACAAATGCATTCATTTATTTTTTTAATAAAAAAAATTAAATTTATATTCATCATAAATAATCAAAGCATGATGCACAAATAAGAAGTTCATTTGACAACTCTAACGTACACAAGTGCTGCCAATTAAAATTTATAACAACAAATGAAGCAAAAAGTTTAAAGGGATAACTATAATATTTTATTGCCAAAAATTAACGAAAATTCTGTCAACTATTTGAAGACTTTTAAGTTTAAAATGCAATTTAGTGTTTACAATTTATGAATATTTTAGGGTCCACCCCCTGGTTTTTTTTTTATTGTTTTACAAATGATATTTAAGCAACTGTTTTCTTAAGTAAAGTACGGTCATCTTAATTGCTTACTTATACAAATGAAACTGAGCAAAGCTTGACAGAAAAATTATTCATAACAGTTTTATAATTTTATAATTGCATGTATTGAAGACATTGCTAATATATTACACGTATAAGGGGATGTTTTGTATTTCAAGCGCAGTAACTTATCTATTGTTGGCCTTTGGTAAAATTTTTATTAAGCTGTTGTCATTATTTGCTTTTGATAGCCATTGATAGTAGTAAATTCTATTAATTTTAACGAAAATGGAATAAATAAATTATGTGTGCTGATTGACTACTCATCATTATTAGAATAATTTTTTTATTCGAAAAAGCCAACATCGCACTACCATTTCATTGATTTGTGGAGTCACTTTGTGATTTTAGGTTTAAGTCGCTCAAAAGACTTCCATGTGTCAGAAATAATAGATGAAGTTCATCCAAAGCTATTGAACGATCAGGCATTTTTCCGGGTACATTATGTCTCGCATAAAGCTATCCGCGACCATTAGCTTGTTTGACGATGCTAAGGCACAAACAGAACGATCGCAATACACAAGATCGCAAACCAAAGAACAGTCAAACTAGTGGATTCCTTAGAATGAACGTGAAACAAAGGCTAAGATAGATCTGCAGAACGATTTCGGGATGGGACACTGGCGGTGTCCTCACATTGATTAGTTTGAAAAAGGTAACACGATTTCAAGAGAACTTTATTAAGAACTTATAGCACTTCATTAATAAAATAAAAATTACACATATCGTCCCCACGTTCTATAATTCGAACATTAAATTTAACGCAATTTTATCTTTTCTTTTTCGAGTTAAGACATAGAACATTTTTTGATATACCACTCCTCATTATATAACAAATAGAAAGGAAAAGCAATGATTTAAGTTATTCGAAAAAAATTCTCTGGTACGATAAGGGCTAAAACGTTATATTTTGCAAATTTAGCTCCTTGCAAAACAAACCGAAAAAGATATCGTCTATCTAAAAATCGTGGTATTACCGGACTACACTTGTATTACCAACTTGCATGATAGTGTCAAATTTTCTTTTTAATTTGTACTTTTTTGTAATGTCAACTTAAAAAAAGGCTGATTTAAAGAAAATCACGTGACAACATTGTTGTGTTGTGTTGACAATGAAAATTAATGAGTGTTTATATCTTACAACTAGTGTTGCCAATTAAATTAAAATAACATACACTACTTACTACTTACCCTATTCGTTATTAGAGCATTCGTATAGCATCTATTACGATTATTACGATTGCGTTCGATAACAATACGACAATCATCACACAAATCGCCGATATTATTATTTAGAAAAAGGCCAGCTTTTATATTACGCGGTGAATTTACCGTTGTATTTCCAACATGCTTAACACGATTACTTTTCTTAAACTTCGAAGGCAACGTATAATAGAAATTCTCTTTTTCCGCAGATGATGATGATGAATCCTGCTGTACAGTACTTTGTTGATAATTACGTTCATTTTCATTTTGTGAAGTGGAATTGTCATCGATAAATTTAATATCACTGGAATCCAATATCAATGGAGATGATTCGTTAAGTAGAGAGGTAGGTAGTGTGGAAGTATTTAGTTCGGAACATTCATCTAAAACACAGCCTAAGCTATTGGAACGCACCGTCTTTTCCAAAGATTTTGGCCGTTTGCCTATGATCTCACCCTTTTCATTGAGTAGCAGTTCTACTGGGCGGGATACAATGAGTGTTTGAGTGGTGGTGGTGGTTAGTGAGTGTTGGAATTCGGTTATCTTTTTAATAACATGAGTGGCTGCAGAGGCGGCAGTTGGTGTATTCGGCATATTAGGTGTTGTGGGCGATGCATTGACATTCGATAAACCCAGACTCCCTGAATCCGAGGAATCTAAACGCACTATCTCCACATTTTTTCTAACCTCCGTTTCATACACTGAGCAAGAGTTAATCGTGGGTACAACATTGTCATAAGGCGAGGGAGGTGCTTCTAACAAAGGCGTGGTGTTTGTAGAGTTGCTAGTAGTACATGTTGCTATGTTGCTATGGGGTTTTGAGGAAGGTGTTTTGGCCGGTGAACAGGTGGTGGGTGTGGCCGAATCAGGTGTTATAGTATTACTAGTAGTATTAGGCGAAGAGGGTGGAGTCAGAGATCTTGATTTTGGTGGCAAGATCGTGCAGCAGCATCTGGCGCAAATATTTGATTTTAATTTGCTGCGTTCACTGTCCAGCAGATTGTCTGTGGAATTGGTAGTGATAGGCGAATTAGCAATATACTGTTGATCTTTACCGTTTTTAGGGCCTATGTAGAACGTACTTGTGGGTAAATCTATACAACTGCGTTGATATTGCTTGTCAACACCATATAACGAAGAAGATTTCTTGTTTTTCGGCTGTCTTCTTAGAGAGGAAAACCAATTTGATATTGAGGGTCGTTTTTGTTGCAAAGAAGCCATAATAGTGTTGTTGTTTTTTTTTTAGTTAAAAGTTTATATATACACTTTACTTATTTGTTTAAAAAAAATTGTTTTTTATAGTTAAAAGAGTTGGTTTTTAAGTTTTTGTCAAAGTATTTTTTTATAATATTTCTGTAATTTCAAAAGAATAAATTTTAGGAAATTGTAAAGCAATAATACTCGTATGCTGAACACAAAACAAACAATTTCGTAAATAGTGGAATAACATCATCATCAAGATGATAACCAAACTTTATCACTTCCCGTATCAAACTAAACATTAGTTGTTCTTTTCCTTTGTTTAAAACTTGTTGTTGTCGTTGTTGTTTCTACGAAATTTTCTTTTGACCATAAAATGTTGCCCTTGGGAAATTTTCTTACAATTTCTTCTTCATTTCTCTTTTATCGTTCTCACCAAAAATCTCCTAAGAGTCACAGCAGTAATTGTTATTTAAAAGTGTTTTCTGTTTTTAAAGTTGGAAAATCACACGAAACAAAGAAAAAAACAAAAATCTGACCATTAAATTAGATTTGTTAGTCCCTTGTCTCGACGTCTACCAACAATAAAAAACACGAAACACCGAAAGAAAAACAGAATAAACAAGTTACGCTAATGTGTATTGTTATCTTTACACACACACACACACACACACACACAAAGTTTTTGGCGGGCTAAGCGAGCTTGAATACTCCATACTCGCTTACACACACACTCGTATAAATTAAACAGATTGCTTAAGGAGTTTCTTGTGAGACAACGGCAACACTAACCGCAACTGTTTTTTAATAACACCAATGAAATAAAAATTAAATAAAAACATCGTTTTACTTCCGTTAACAATAACTGACGAAAAAATACAATAACATACAAAAACTGGCAGCCCTTATAACAATTAAGATAAAAATGTAAATAAACCATAAAATTAATAATAGAGGCGTTGCTGCTATCAATGACAAATCGAAATAGACGAGTTTTAAGATCAAGATCACTGTGTCTAATTTACAAGTATGTTGTTCAAAAATGATACTCTGGGTTATAAACATAAATAACAACAGGTAAGAAAGAACCAAAAACAAAAGACAGCATTAAGTTCTAATTATGACAAGCGCCAGATGAAATTAGGTCCAGTATACAGAAAATACTTTTAAAAGGACATATAGTGGTGGAAGAAATAATAAGGACACACCAACAAATTAATTTTTTTTCGTCAGACCATAGCACGTTGTTCTACGTATTACGATGCAGGTGTTGCTTGGCATACTCCAAGCTAATATTCCGTTTGTTGAGAAGAGATAGTTTTTATTTAATTAACCATCAATACTTCAAATTTGTGATATATTACTGAAAAAAGAAAGTGTCACTATTATTTCTTCCATCATTGTACTAAGAACTAAAAAGCTATCAGAGAATCTTGACTATTCATAATGGCGACAACCAAGCTCATTATGCGGAGCCTCAATGGAGTCAAAATACAGCCAAGTATTTAATTCGAATAGCAACATACATACGTATGTAATCCAACGCCTACACTGCCAAAACAAAAGGTGTTTTCTTTTCAGCAAAAATGTTGCCTAATCAAAAGTTAACAATATAAAAATGTTAGTATCTGCTTGGTTTTATAAATGTCAGGGCAAAATATGTAATACTTTTATACTAGTCTTTGGGCAATAATAACTTTTCAGTTATATTTCCTTGTTTTTTTATTACTATATTGTCTATAAACCAAATTTTATGAGCATAATAATAATTTTATTAGGAGTTAGAGTACTCATTAATTGTTTAAAATCAGTGAGAAATCAATTAAATTTAATTGAATTCGAAAATTCAAATACAAAAAAGACTCAAATATTAAATTTCAAAAAATTTTAATTTGTCATAAAAATTAACTGTTTTTATACAGAAGAATTCGGGTATAACAAATTCGTTATAAAAAAGTTCACTATATTCACCATACACAAAATTGCTCATCGACAAAAAAAAAAACATCTGACCAATTTGCGACATGCAAAAGAAGTTGGAGTCTGTATAAGCACAGACATACAGAGAGAGTTTTCAAATAAACATTGCAAAAATAAAAATTATGCAAATCAACGCCAGTGCGACCACAAGAATTCAGATTGAAAATAAAAATTTTGAGTTTTGGCTTTTTGCTATCTGGACTATATATTTATGGCGTTCTTAATAATTCAGTGCTGATATTCGGAACAGATTGAGACTTTTGATAGACTGAACCTCTATGGCGATCTTTAACTCTTGTGTAGTCTTCGATTTGTCTGGATTAAAGTCGTAAAATCCAGCAGTTAAAAATACCAATACCTTTTAAGCATTTATCAACCGCTATTAACAGCACGTTCTGAAGATATTCTGGCAAAACATAATATCCAACCATTCCTTATGACAAAGATCACAGCAACTTCCAATAATAAAGATATTATGCAAAAGAAAGGAAGATGGATTTGGCACTCTTTTGATAAACCCAAATGATGATAGAATAGAAAGCCAAAGAATTAGAAGATCAATCTGCACTTAAAAAAAGGTGCTTCTAACATCACCCCATGGAACCAGATAAAAGCATTAGCTTTAGATAGGTACAACTACAAGGACTTTGTTATGGCGTTATGATACCCTATGAATCGTTAAATATTGTTTTCAGATAGCTTAGGCGTGTTGTAATATTGCGATTTTTAGATAAAGTAGTATAAAGCTCTGTTTAGAAGATTGTCATATTTAACAATATTGTGAATTTACAATTTTTGTCCTCCAATATTGTTAGACTGTCAGATGCCTGAATATTTAACATCTGACAACAACATCATTGTCAAAAAAAAACATTGGCCAGATTTTTTGACAAATGTCTCTTAATCATGCGCACTGATAGCAATTTTTCATTGTCTGGTAATTGTCAGAAAATTGCCAAGTCTGACAATACTGTTGGATCTGACAATCGCCTGAACAGAGCTTAAGTTCACATTCAGCTTTTATTAAAGATAAAATAAAAGTAATTTCAGAACAAATTCATTGGAAGATACAGAGAAATATACTCGCAATTTGTATGGAGATTCAATGCGAAATCAGTAGAAGAACGAAAAACTATTCGCTATAAGCAGAGTCCGTTATAGCCGATGTTCATTATAAGCATGTTCGATTGTATAATAAACTTCTCTATACACATTATTTCATTTCTTTTAAATTCTTATTCTATTTTCTTTCCAAGAACAATTAAATTATTAATTACATGTAGTACATACGAGTATAATTTTAAAATAAAGTTTATATTTCCTTTTACAAACTAAATGTTATAAAGATTGTAATGATTTCATAAAATTAAATAAAAATTTAGAAGGTTGTTAAAAAACAAAATATATATACATTTAAGTAATTATTTAATTATACTCGTATAGTATTAGTCATGTTAAGAACATTCTTTTAAAACATTTTCAAGTTTTCAGTTACACATGACTTGCTCTGAAACTTCTATACAAGATTTTTTTTTTAGCAAAATTTATGCTGAATTTTTTTAATATTTAATTAATTGCTTCAGTGATTTTATTCCCTCTTAACAATATACATACATATACGTTCTTTTAACAACAAACAAAAAAAAAAAACTTTCTAAAATTTTTTAATAACCCCAATTAAGAATGTAAAGTAATAATTCTTTATATTTATTGTAATAAAAGAACCGGTAACCACATTTTAGAATATTCAAAATAATTACACTCAATTTTTTTATTATTAATCAATTTTTTGTTTTGTTTTTAAATTAAAATGCAGTTTTAAGAAAAACAAACGTGTCTGGCATTAAATATTCAAAATGCATAATTTCAAAATAATTTTTTTTATATGGAAATTTAAACCCATAAGTTAAAATTATTGGTCAACGATTTTGTAATAATAATTATTGATGAACGTAAGGTTATAAGAAAATTATGTTAAAAATATATTTTTTATAAAAGTAATAAAAAATATTTTAAATGGGTGGTCAAATTGTTTTTATAAGTGGCGTTTATAAGAAATTCAAACAAATTTTTTCCAGTAAAAATCAATAACCATTCTTTAAATTTTCCTACATTCTTTTTATAAATTCAAATTACTATTAATAGGGTGGAGTTATTTTCTTTATAAATAGAATCGCTGTCTTTTCAAATTATTTTTACCATAAAAGTTTAAATATGACCATACTCAAGGTGGAATGCATTTGAAGAAATAAATGTGACTCAACATAATAAAAGAAAGTATATATACTTAGAAAGAAGCAACCCAATAGGAAAGCAAAATTTTGTCGTGTAAAGCTTGATACTCTGTTTACATACCCCGAAAAATAGGATTTTTTATATAAAAGATTAATAAAAATGCTCCAATTATTTTTTATTTGTTCATATTATATTTAAATAGAAATATATTATATTTAACAGAATGAATTAGGCCAATTTTGTTGTTGTTTTTGGGTGTAGTTTTTCCCATTCCTCCATTAAAGCCTTCTTCAGAGCTGAAACTGATGTGATATTACATTTTCTAAGGTTACGTTTCAGAGCATCCCATAAATGCTCTAAACATAGAGATCGGAGATTGTGAAGGATGTTCCAGTTTGTTTCTAACATTGTTTAGCAGCCATTCTCGTACCAGCTTCGAAGTATGCTTTGAATCATTATCTTGAACCAATATAGAATTTTCACCGAGGTCTTAAATTTAACAACTTGGCAAATAGCTATCCTTTAAAATCTCTACATACATAGCCTTATTCGTAGTGCCGTCAATTAACATCAGCTTGCCAACTTCATCTGCGCCCATAGATCCTGAGACCATGATCATGCTCTCTTGTTACAAATTTTTTGAGTTAATGAACACTTTTCCAGTAACAAATGTTACAAATTCGTAACAATTTTTAGCTACTGAACAAATCAATTGTTTATTTGAGATAGCATATGATTTTTGTTTACCAAAGTAAAACAATGCATACTTTAAAAAAATTAAAGAAAGAACGAAAGATTAAAAATGTTGTAACTGTGGCTGTTTAATTTCCGATGACTTCGTGTACACACGGTATATTGTGTTACAACTATGAAGGGTTAAACCCTTTAGGTAGAGTTTACCTCATTTTGCTTATCTTTAAAACTTCACCACCAGTCGTGGCATAGAAACAAAGCCCCCATGTGACTGTTTAGTGAGAAGTCATAAACAAAAACACTGTTTCAAATTCGTAAAGGCGCTGGACAGAGTGCTTATATAGCATGTTGACTAACTTCAATAAGATATATATATAATGCTCTTGGACTTCTCATCAGAATAAGATGCCACTAAAGAAAGAAATTTAGCTGCAATGCTTAGGACAATGTATTTGCTCCAATAGATATTGAAAAGATGTGCTTTTTTACAAAAAAAAAAGTGTTAATAATCGGGATCAAGTCTTTTGATAAGAGCAATGAATCAATAGAGTGATAACATTTTAGCATATTATTTCTTCGAAATAACGGCTTTGAAAATAGAATTCCATTTCATCTTAGGTAGGAATGTAGATAAGTAGTTTAAATAGTTTGGATATCGATTAAGTGAGATATTTATTGCACTGTTAACAAAAAGATAACGATATTTTAAAAACGTGCCAGCTATAAAACATTAAACACAATAACACCAGCAAGCAGCTGACAGCAAGATAACGAATATAGAATACATATACTTTAAGCACATAGCCTACGGCAGGCTACACGACAACACGGCTACAATTTCCGTTGGCATTGTTTGTAGTTATGTAACCAGATACTTAAATAAATGGGAAATGACAACTAAATCCAACAAAATTTGACGTTTTGATAAATAATTTTTTTCTTTTTAATTAACAATTATTATAATTTTTGTATTTTTAATAGATAAAACCCAGCGTGTTTTGCTGCCACTATCTTTATTATTTTCTATAACTACTATCTTAGTTATAATTTTTTACACTTTTTCCAGAAAGACACTGTCAAAATTATTGGCAATCTTACGCCTACTTATTCAATTCCGCTTACAAAGTCATTTAGACTAAATTCAAAAACTTCTACATTTGCCATTTTCAAGATATGCAAAAGTCAATATTTACTTTGTATGGGAGTTACCATAGTCACTTATCCAATTCCGCCTATTTTTGGCCTGATAATTTGTATTAATCACAAAGCTATTTGGACTAAAATTAGAGACTTTTACTATTACCATTTTGAAAATTTAGACAAATAATTATTTACGTCGTATGGGCATGGCACTACTTGTTGGAATTTTTGAAATTTATATAGCCTATAGTTCCTTCCAAGATACAGGGAATACTGTAGAAATTATAAGACAATCGGTTTAGCCGTTTAGATGCCTATAAGGCATACACAAATAAGCATACATACATACATAATTTTTATATATAAGATTATTATAACGCAAGAACTTTTCGTTTTCGTAGCCGAACAAAATATTAAATTGACTACAGCAGCAAAAGTAGTCGCGTAGCCATGTAGATATATTGCTGTCAAAATAATCTTAAATGTATTTATTTTATTATTTGTAGTTTTTAGTCGGTACCCTGCCGTTTTTAGTTTTTAGTCGGTACGGCAGTACAGCAAAATTTGCTGCTCAACTTAGACCAGCCTAAGTTCTGTTTTCTTGAGCATGACAACAAATGCTATTGGCAGCATTCCTTGTTTGATGCA
The DNA here is from genome assembly GCA_023159175.1 of Wohlfahrtia magnifica. NCBI lineage: Eukaryota > Metazoa > Arthropoda > Insecta > Diptera > Sarcophagidae > Wohlfahrtia > Wohlfahrtia magnifica. Next base: position 1,088,479 of record JAKWBJ010000061.1, read on the forward strand.
TTCGTTTATGTATTAATCAATTCCCTTTGTGATTAGTGAACTACAAAGGTAGTTATTTGCCTGAATTAGGTTCTTAAATTAGTCTTTTAAAGCGTTCTATTTTTGCAGTAGAATTTTAAATTGACTAAAAAAGAAAACTACAAATTAATGTCCCTTTCTTATTGAACCGCAAAACTCCTTAAACCGCTTTGGCTTCTATTTTCTTTCCAGCTCAAATAGATATTAATCCCTACATAAGAGGCTTAAATGTTTACTTTTCAAATCAAAATAAGCAATTTGTTATAACATTTAATTTAATAAACGGTCTCATGGGATTGCCATTAATATCCCGTTTTTCTACAATACTCTGCTATGCGTATAATAAATGATTTACTTTCATTGGTTATGCTTTTATGTCTATCTGTTATCTTATTTTCTAAATACAGTTTAAACGAGACAAAATTAATTGTAACCACTGATTTCATATGTTTTCTTTCTTGTTGTTTGTTTTATGTTTTAACCGAGTTAATGCATTTGACAGACTCTAATGAAATGTGAGCGCATATACTTGCATGGGATTTTGTATTTGCAAAAGCTGAATGAGATATTGTCACCAGAATTTAAAAAAAAAAGAAAGTGAAAGTCAACTAAACAGCTTTAGCCCTCATAAATAAAATGTAAAGTAAACTAATAGGTGGTGTATTATAAGGTAACTTGTACATATGTGTTATTACAACATTGATATATGGTATGATTGTATAAACAGCCGTTGATTGAATTACAAATTGGGAGTCTTAAACAAAATTGTATTAAAACGGAGAAATTTTTATAAATTTCCTTGAAGTATTTAATATATAGTAATGAGGATTCTAATACCAATATAATATTTGTTTGTCAAATATTTGCTCATTGTAACCGTAGCTTTACGAACATCAGCATATGGCATATATATTGAGTACAATAATTGCTTAATTACTCAAATTTTCTTAAAGAATATAAGTTTACTTAACTTTTATATATTTATCCATATATATTTTTTATTTTTCATTCCTGTTTATATTTTAAGGTTTATTTATTTATTTATTCATTTTTTAAATCATTTTCAATTGTTATTTTTCTTTCAATTCATTCATTAACTGAAAAGCAGGTAAACATTATTATAATCGTTTTTAAAATCTTTATAATTTCTATTTTAATACTTTTTATTATTATTGTTTTCAATATACCGAAAATAACAAAAATTCATTAAACAAATAACAACAATAACAAATACCAAGTGCTCATATTTGTTTTATCCTAATATTTTTTCATTTGTATTGTTAACTTGACGTGCGAATCAAGGGTAAATGTGCTATTGTAGGTGCAAACGAAGTTTACAATGACAAACGACAAAAATTATATTATTTAAGAACGAATTTAAGGAAGATTTATTTTTTAATTGAAATGTTTACAAAAAAATTTCTTATTAATGCCGATTTTTTTTTTTTTAATGAAAATCGAGAAAAGTAAATTTCGCGTACTTATTAAATTTTATTGTTCACTTAAAAAATATCGTAACCCTCAATTTTAATGGTTGAAAAGTAGTTAACTGGGTTACAACGTACCCATTGTTAGTTGGAATTATACCTGATCATCCGAAAATATTATCGTTAAAATGTATGAAATCTTTCTAAAAGATGTGACAGACAGAGGCATTTTATGAAAATATTTGGACATAAAAATAATATCCGAGTGAATGGTGTCGTGATTGAAGAGAGTCAACTATAACCTCAAACAAATGACTTCTTCAAATTAGTACTCGAAGAATTGTTGGCGATGTTTAATTAGAATTCGAACGGGTTTTTAGACCAATTTGTAACTGTGGAAGACATATGGATCAATAACAGACTAGTCCAAGCAGTAGTTTTTTTTTATTAAAAGGGCTCAAAAATTACCTTATCTTGCGAAGAGGACGAAGAAAACCATCCCGTCAAAACACGCGAAATGTACAGGTGTGTAGTTACCATAATGAAAATCCATATATTGAGCTGCTACTACCTCATCCAGCATAATCCCAAATTAAAATCTTTGTAACTATTTCTTTTTCCGAAATTTGAACAAATACCTGGATTATGTGGGATTTGGGTCGAACGAAAAGGTTAGTGAAACCTTTGTGTCTTTTGAGGCTCGGAGATATATTATTTAGAGTGAAAGAAAGAAAAAAAGATTGCCGAAATGGATATCTTTAAACCAAAAAGTCACGGAATTATCAAATTATCGGGAATAGTTTTGCGTATGATTAATTATTAATTAAAATGTTTATTATTGAAAAAGTGTTCTTTCAAATGCGGAATGTGAATTTTAGGTACATGACAAGCAAATCTATAATTTATGTCTATGGCGATATATGTATTCTTAAATACCAGACGGAATGGGCTGAAGTTGAGCATTTTTAAAACATAAAAATCTGACAAATCTGGCCAAAACTGTGCTGAAAAGATCAAAACATCTCGAAAGTTGATAGTAATAATTAACACTAAAAAAAACTATTAACAGAAATCGATAAAAAATAATATCTCCACGGAACTATACAAATCTGCTGCCAGCATGCTTACGCAGGTTTTAAGGCCACTTTTTACTGAAATATGAAATTCGGAAATCGTTCCGCGTGGTTGGAGACAGAGCTTAGTTCAAATTTTTAGTTTTTTGTCAGCTTTCCACTTCATAGATTACAATATCATATGGTTGGTGCTGCAAAGCGAGGGAGTCCCAGAAAAAATCATCAACGAGAGTTGTACATTGCGAGAACTTTAGCGACCCTTTCCTCACACTAGACGGAGTCAAACAAGGATATCTGTTGTCCCTCCTCCTGTTTACAGTCACACTTGATTGCATCCTGACATTGGTTGCTGCTAGAAAGCGAGAAATAACTTAGAGAATCAACCACCATCTCGAGGACTTCCACTATGCCGACGACATAGTGCTACTCACTTCCAACAGCGGACACATGTATATCAGATTAGCGGTAGTTGTCCTGCAAATAAACGTCCCGAAAGCTACATGCTCTATTAAATGACCTTTCACGGTGATAAGGATCGCTTTGCTTTCGCCAGCTTCCGCAACATCTGCCGCTTAAACGAGTTATCGCCTCAAAACGTCTACAACGCATGTGTCAAGACTATGCTGTTCTCTAGCTCCAAAACTTGGCTGGTCAATGCAGATATTAAGCGGACGCTACAAGTATTTTGTAATAAAATATTTGTAAATAAAGTCTATGTTCCTGATGGAATATGACTTAAATAATAATAAAAAATCCGTTTATTATTCCCTACTATTCCGTTTATGAGACGGTGCGACAAAAAAGAACAAAGTTAATATCTTTCTTTTTAGCCGCTATCGAGTAGAACAAGGATATGTTTTTGGAATTTTCTAAACATCGCCAAAATCTCACATCAATTTCCAACGTATTTCTAAACTCTAAGTTTTATTTTATTCATAAATTAATATAATTCTTTAATTAATTCATAGAAACTACAGTTCCTATATAAAATAGTGCACAATAGTGGATGAAAAATGAGTTTGATTGGAAAATACACCCAGATCCTTCAAGGCTACATTAACGTCATATACATATCGACATATATATTTAAAACGGGTGTTTTTCTTCTTTCCAAATACGAAAATAAACTTAAAATCGGGTAATATTCAGCTAAGTTATTAGCTTATAAGTTAATAAAGGTCTCCCGTAACTCGAGATTTTGGAGATGCTTCGAAAATTTCAAAAACATCTCATTATCCACTCGATAGCGCCTATCAGAAAAGTAGTATCACTTGCCAGGTATTTTTTTCTCACCGTGTTATCTACATATATTAAAAAAAGAAAAATAAACACAAAATTAAACACAAATTTATTGAGTTCTTTTTTTTATTTTTTTTTTTAATTTTCCATTTAAAAAATTATATACTATCCCCTATAATTTTAAATCAACACCCACTTGATATTTTTGGGTAAAAAAGTCTATTCCAACTATTTTTCTTTTTTGTTATTAAAATAAAACTTTTTCGTTACTGTTAGTGCCATAAATTGTGGCCCAATATTATACGTTTTTCTGTTTTAGATTTTGTCTTATATTACCAACAGTTTATTATGAAGATGCCTGCCACATATTCCTGAAACACACGTTTTACTCAAGTTAAGAATCATAATTTCTAAAGCACATATAAGGAATGCCTGCCTATTCAACCTACTTAAAGCAGACCATAAATTATAAAACTAAATTGGATACAGTTTCTTTTTAGTAAAAAAAAAGATATATAAATGCAAAAAGAGAAAAAAAAATTTCAACAAATTGATTTTGAATATACAAATCCCGAAAAAAGAAATTAAAAAAGCGGGATTACACTGTTTATTTCTTTGCTATATTTCGTGGTCTACTTCACACGCTGCCTACTGTGGAGTATTTTTCGCTGCTCTTTTTGAAATCGTATAAGTAGGAGCAGGCGTTGTGTATGACTTAAGGAAGTAGTGAGTGAGCGTATCAATTGTCAAAAACATACAGTTTCTCTTGGTTTTTCAGTTTTAATTTTAGACTTTTTTTGGTAAATGCCAGATTGCCTGCATGTCTGTCTGTTTGTCCGCTTAACGGCTGCCTTTTTTCTTTTGTCAGCTTTGAAGCGGCAAAGTCAGTTGGTGAATTTATGAGGGGGAAACAGCAGTCATTGCTTGTTGAAAACGGATACATGGCAATGCATATACAGAACTATTTACAAACACAAAAATCACTTTTAGCATTTAAAAATAATATATTTTTAGAACATTTTTATACACATTAAAATGCATTTTCAATTGGTTTTTGTTTAAATTTTTTTTCGCTTTCTTCTGTCTTCCTATTAAAGTGTTTTTTCATAAGTAGTATGTATTGCATGACCTTTGGGGGGATATAATCCCCATCATATAAAATGTTTTGAATTTCTTTAAAATACTTTTTATTATTTTTTGTAGATTTTATATAAAAATAAGTGTTAAAATATAAATAGAATTTGATTTATTGATTGAAAGGGATTTTATAACTCTTAACAGATTTCATTATTAAGTTAATTCAGTAAAGCTCTTGTGGGAGTTAAAGAGATTTGAAAGCTTTTATTATGAAAATGTAATAGCTGCTTTAATTATCCGATATATTTGAATTCGTTTATGGGAAATAAGCTGATAAATGGTAAAATATTTTTGGATAAAAAAACGACAAATTCTTAAGAAATAAATTTTACTTCTATACTCACTACATAGGTAGCAAAAAGGAAAAAAGAATACTTTCGTAAATGGTTTCACGCTTATCTAAGCGTCAAGTTGAATTTTACGCCAATGATGTTAAAATCACATATGGTCTCTTACAATAAACCCACACGAACAGAAACGTTAAAGTGGGTGTTAGTGGGTCTTAATATGAAATGACTCAAACAAAATTAGATATGTTAGCTTATAAGTGTAAATGAACGTATTTCGTAACCATCCTTTGATAGGACCTTTCTTTTCTCTTTAATTGAAGGATCTTTTTAGTCACCTAAAGCCACCTATGTGTTTGGTTTGGCCGGGACGTTAACATTAAAACATTTGACATTAGAAAGTGTTGCAGGATTCAGGAAGAATGTAGCATTCTTTACTATAGAGAGGACTAAGTCTCTTCTTTGGTTTGCTTCTTGCGGGCATAATTACCAGGCACTGTATGTTCTGTCGCATGTCAGTCATGGCTACTGTGGGAGCTGTTAGGATGAGAAGGAAAGGAAGTCAGTACAGCACCTTCTCTGCGATTGCCAGGATGATGTTACTGTCTAAGTTGATTGACTTCGTCAAGGGTACCACAGTTAGATCGCGTGGGTGGATTTTGAGTGGAGATCTTTGGGACTCTCCCATGTTTGGCCCTTCGGCCTCTTCTATAAGTCTGTCCTATAAATGTGTTGGCCTTTGACTAATCATTCAAGCTTGACCCTTTTGCATTAGCGTAAACATTGGAGGAGTTTGGAGAACGTGATTGTAAACGATTTGTAAGACATTGAAGATATTCTATTTGTGTATCAATAAGAATAGAACTACGCAACTCGTAGCTACTTTTATTAAGCACTGTGATTTAAATATCTACACGAAGACAATAAGTCTCTTTTATTAATAACTTTTGAAATAACTGCAAAGTATAGATGCATTTTTAATTCTCGTACTATTTATGCACTTTTTCATTTGAAGAATTGGTTAATTTTTGCACTTACATTATCTCTCTCTTTCTTATTATGATCTGAAATATTCCAATTTCCCATTTTTTAAACGTACAATCAATATATAATCAATACATTTCGACCAAAATATGCCTTCCTCTACTATTACTTTCCTTGTGTTCTCTTATCCCGTTTCCTTTTCAGAGATGATTTTGATTCTTAGGCCCTATATTTTTATTTTTATACTTTTATTTTTACATTTTTGAACTGTAGAAATAAATTATTTGTGGTAATGCCGAATTTTTTGGGAAACCTTTATTGGGCGGTATCCAAACCAATCTACTTAAGGACCGATTTTAATCCATGTCCCTATGTTTCGCCCATTACATACAAATAATCAAATTATAGCAGCCATTCGGCAATCTACAAAGTTATCGAGAGTATAATTAACCACCACCGTGTGAAGTGTTTAGGGTCCAACAATTTATTGGTTAGCTACTGGCGTTGCTCTCCGAAAGGTGGAATAGATTCAATCAAGAATTCGGTAAGAGCAGGGTAGTAGCCCTGGATATTTTCAAGCCGTTTGACAGAATTTGGCACGAGGCGTTCATATCCAAACTTATTGCTTTTGGTGTCGGTAGTCACATCTCTCGATTCATATTGAGCTTTCTCAGTAATCGCACTATAAGAGTGGTTATAGATGGGATCTCTTCCGACGAGTTCAGGTTTAATTCAGGGGTATCGCAAGGCTATTATCTACTCTTTTCCATGTGGCAGCTACATTTGCCATTCATATTCTTTTGATCGTAAGCCAAGCCCCTTGGAGATTGTAGCTAAAAGAATAAATATGAACGACATACTCACAAGTGATCTTTAGAAAACCTCTGAGCGAGATCGTGCGCACAAGACCCAAATTTTCTTTTCTGACACACAGACGTAGTGTTGTGTTGTCATCTGTGACCATGGGTAATGTAGATATTAACGAGTCAGATGCTCTTGATGGTTTTGGCATGAGAATTCATTGTGAACGTTTACAGATTTTGAGTGTCGAAAGAGGCATTCAAGTGTCACGGTTTCTTAAGACAGTGTAAGAAATACTTTGGCCTATATGATCTTCTTAATATTTACATGGCATATATCCGACCTAAAATGGAATACAACTCTCATGCATGGGGCGGTGGCGCAAAGTCTATTTTAAAGCTCCTTGACCGCGTACAGAAAAGGGTGAAAGTGTTTATTGATAACAGCAGGTTAGCACCGACGCAATATGTTTTATTGTTCTATCGGTGCTATAACGAAGTGTGCATGGATGGAAATTAAGGGAATTTTTTTTTCTAATTTCTCTCATTTCGTAAAAAATTTTGAGATTGGATTCAAAATGTTTGTTAATTATTAAATAATAAATCGTAGCGATTTGAAAACTTAAAACGGCTTCCATAAAGATATATAATTTTTTTAATTACGATATTGTTATAGTTAATGAGTGATATGTATACCAAATTTATCTTCAAAGTTGTTAAACTTTGTGTTCTTTTTATTTCAAATGTGACCTAAATGAACACTTCTAATGACAGTCAGCCAGATAATGTTTTTTAGAGTGTCATAGATCTCAGAAGAAATTTAATATATCTTGCGGCCTATGCTAATGTGAATTAAAATACAAAATATAATTAAGTTGGCAACACATTCCAAAGAGTTTATATTACACGCTTTTTTCCGATTTACTAAACACTTGGAGCTGTTTCCCCTAGATGAGACCATTTCTCAAATATTTTAAATCATAAATATTTGCATCTAAACAAATTGTTTGGAATTCTTTACCAAAGAAAAAATAAAAAATAATAATAATAATTAGTTTATGTATAGTATATGAAGAATTAAATAAATATATAAAGAAATCAAGGTTAAAAAATAAATAAATAAATAATAATTACCCAATGAAATCACGAGCCAAATAGAAAAAAAATTGGAAAATTCAAAACGTGCTAAATAAAAATAAATATTTATTTTAAAGAAAATAAACAAACATACATATATTTCGTTTTTTTTCCTAGGCTCTTAAGCAAAATCAAATAGTACTAATTGATTTAAATTTTGTGTTAAATATACAAAATATTTATTTTATTCTAAACGAGAAAAAGTAAATAAAATATCAATGACCATACAAAACTTATAAACATATTTCTAAGGAAAAAAGAGCCATCTATAGCAGAAGTATTTAAATCTCTATTCGATTATACGACATTAAGAAATTCTTTATCTTTAACGTAAATGGCAAAGAAATTTAAATGGCAAAACCATAACTTACGCTTCCCTAATTCCTTTTTCCCAAAAACACATTAAAAACATTTACTTGAGTTTTTTTTTAATAGATTTTTTGCATTTCTTCCACACGATTGCATTTCCATTTTTCTTCAATCTTCACTTTTTTGTTGTGGCCACAAGGTATGCCGTTCCATACAACAATTAACCCAAATCTTTAAATGGATTTTCGAGTAGGAAAAATATCGTATATTGAGAACAACAATTAAAAACAGCAAAACAAAAACAAAACATAAAAAACGAAGAAACATGTTAATAGTCCCTTACACTTAAAGGTAAAAAGAAAAAGAAAAACAAACAACTTAAATAAATCGCAAAAAAAAAATAAAAAAAAACCGAACCAACCTATTAACCATAAATGTTGCGAAATTATGTTAATGCACATGAATATGCATAAAAATGCGATTACGATTATGACAGAAAATAATATTTGCATGGCTTCATTTCGCACCCATCAAATGCAACCCTTTCTTACGTTCTTAAGTATAAGAAATGTTAGAAAAAATTAAGAGCAAAAAAGTATGCAGGAAAGCGAATTGTTTATGCTCCTACACCAGATTTCGAGCACAACACATTTGCACCAACATGCCCATGCAGTGAAATGCAATTTTTAACTATTGGTTGCATGAGTGAGGATAGCAAAACGATAGCATTTAATAGCGAACGAAATTTCTAAGTGAATTTATAAAACTGTTTCAAATTTGTTCGATGTCACAGATACGGAGGTATCCCAAGGTACAGTCTTTTAAGCGTTAACTGTCAATACAAACGAAATAGATTTTTATCACATTATTCAAGGGACAACTACTTACAGTAAAAACTGAATAAGTCACTAAAATCGCCGAAGCACGAATTTAACAAAATTCTCTCCGAAATCGCCCGTCAAATACTACTATTCAAAAATATTTGGTATTTTGAGGCTTTAAAATGAAGTACGCTAGCACTTGTACAGACAAATGTTGTTTATGAATGAAAATGATATTTCCCTGAAGGAAACCCACGACTCAAAATAATCCAGAATTTCTGTCAACGAAACACCGGCAAAACTTTACCAAAAAACCGTTTTGCAAGCTTATGAGAAGCAACTTAATCATACCTTTTTTCAAATCAGCCGTGGAGGATTCAATATCGTTTTACTAGACTAAAACGCCACAAATGAGATTTCGAAACAATCTGCCAGCTTCTATTGCTCTAGAAAAATTGTCGTTTTGCAGATCTAAAACGAATCCTCTGAATTATAATTGTGGACCTTTGGATCAAGGGTCGTGCTGTGATAAATTTTCTAATGCCCGAGATGCATACAATTTTTGTGGTTTAGAGCGTAAAGGACAAAGGCGGATATTTCGAATGAAACTATGGTTTTTATATATGACATACATATGTATATCAAAATATACATTAGGGCTAAGGAGCTAATATAAGTCTTTATACGATAGGGACCCTGACACCAAAAATGACGAACTTGAAGCTGGTCGAGATGTGCAGATAGACCCTTAAACGCATAAACATTTGTGTTACTCTGCTTTGGCTTCTTGGACACTGTAATTTTGAGGAAGCCGACCTACTGGCTAGTAGGGCACCCCAACGAAAGATATGGCTTTTGTTTTTGAAAACAGTGGAAAAAGTAGATGGAAAGGAACAACTGCTTGCTCCACTTCTAGGAAAACTATGATACTGATGAAACTTATAAGGAGAAATATTTCCTAGTACTTGGCGCTACTGGCGCCATTGGGAATACATGCTAGCTTTTTCAGAATATCCAGCTGTTGAGAGGTCAACATTGCAAAATAGAAGCAGGATTAACATATTGGGTCCTTAAAATTTTGCGAAACTTAGTAAATATAATTCCCAAATAGAATTGTGCAGTTTCTCAACACTCTGGCTGGCGAGCGAAGTTCCCCCCTCCCCCCTTTCTCACCAATGCGATTTTATGTTTATGTTAAGATGGTGTAGGGTATTAGCAATAACATTTATACTTGTGCTTGCATTAAATAAGAATTACAAATACTATTGTCACTGTGGCAAACATTATCAACAACAATAACATCAAGACTCTAAAGAAAAAAAGAAATCGAGAACACTGTAGCAAAGCTATAGATTTTCACCACCCATTCAAGTGGAAAAGAAATAAAAATCAGGACAAATTTATTGTTGAACGGTATAGTACGAGTATTTAGAAAATATTTATAGAAAAAAAGGTAAAAAAAGAAAACTTTTCTTAAGATTAACTTCAGGTATTCTAAATTAAAAGGCACAAGAAAAGTTTTTGCAACAACGGAAATTCTAACGTAAGTTTTACTTTTTTTCTAAAATTCTTCATTCATAAATTCTAATATGTAGTTCTAAACACGAGTTTTGGAGATATTAAAAAAAAAAAATCAATAATAATTTTTTGTGACATAATTGCTTAAGTTCCTAATATTTAATTAAATTGCTGCATTGCTTTATTATATGTTACAAAGCAAGGTGGGTGGTACCAATAGCAGACCATTAACAACAGCCTTGACTTTGATGGTAATGCGTTAAACGGTCCAGTTTGTCGTTTGACAATTGTGACACAAATATTGGTCTGTTAGTCCATACTAAGGTCTTGATATAGTTCCACAGGCATTAATTGTGAGTTGTAAACTGCTGAGATGAACTAGTCTGCAAATTTTTCCGTGCAACTTGAAGCAATGCGTCGTTTTGTTGAGGCACAGCTAGGAAATATTAATAAGAGGTAGCTCGTTACCGATTACCATTGGCAATAATGGTGTCACCTTGACTGAAACATGGGTGGAATTTTGCAATTATTTTCTTATTTTGACGGTTATTTGATATATTATATTACCCTTAACAAGGCAGTACTCTAATAATCCTAAAATATTTAGTAAACTAAATATCTTGTCTTTTAGTAAACTAAATACCTTATTCAATACTCACAAATGGATGGGCAACAGGTAGAAAGGAGTGTTCCCACACTAGCAAGATCATCAAAACTTCGGTCAAAGTAAACCCAAGAAATCGAGACAGTCCTTGGAAAGAGATCTGATCGCCGTTTGCTGTCAAAAAAGATATAGATGTCAGTCGTCGGAACATGATTTATAGCCATTACTTCGGCCTGAAATACGCCGCAAGGATCTGGGAACCGAAAGACACATTGAGGTTAAGTCTTTCTGAAAAAATTACACTGCCAACCCTGTTCTCAGCCGAAAACTTAGTCGTTACGATTTGGGACAATAGTATCGAATCCCCTATTCTTAGCCAGGCTAGAGATATGATCCGAGGGAATACCGTGCAGTGTAACAGGGCTTGCAGTCTCACAAAAGATTCATCTTACTTGATTCATCTCAGAATGTTTAGCGACGAATTGAAAATCTCGAAGACTTTAAGCCTAACTTTTATTCTACAGGCTATGGTTTTAGCTGTAAATGTTATCTTATTACGCGGTAATAATACTCTGTCCAAGTATAAGAAGTGTCAGAGACAATATAACAATATAAAAATGAAAAAGGCGTTTTGAAAAGGAAGAGCATTGCAATTGAGAATTGTGGTAATTGCTATAATAAACAATTTTATAAACGCATTGTTTTGTAAGGCAAGCAAGAATCATAAATTTATTTAAAATCTTACAAGCTTTGCGCTTTTGTGTTTAATATTTTGCTTTTATCAAAGTCTAAAAAACTGCAGCCTTGTACAACAAAGAAATTCAGTTTAACTTGATAAAAATTGTTTTTTATTTTTCTCCCCCCAACTCTAACAAACTTCCTGCCTTTAAAACAAAACACTAAGATGGCGGTATCTTATGTCGAAATACAAGTATTTGAATTGGAATTAAAAAAAATATATATAATAAAATAAAATAAAAAACAAAAAACGATAAAACAAATTATATATGCAAACTAAAATATAATTTGTAAAGGTCTTATCAGGCATTTATTAAAATATACTCGTAAAAAGCAACACAAATGAATAAATACAATGAAAAACTAAATATGTAAATCATTTTTTAAGGGCATTCTTTTAACGTTATAATAAATGAAGCTCAACCAAAAATCACACATTTTTTTAAATAAAATTCCATTAAATAATTTGTCACTTTTGCTTATTAATTTAACCATAAAACATTATGATGTTCACACGCAATTTAAACAAGATTTTTTTGTTATATTTTTAGCTTTTTTTCAGAAACTATTAAAAAAAAAAAAAACCAGAGAAATTTCTATGTATTCATGGATGGTGAGTGATGGTGATGGTGGTGGTGGCTGATAGTGATGACGGCGACTGTGATTGTTTGTTACTTTGTTGGCTTGTTAAAGTGGCGTATAAATTTCGAAAACAATAACACAATAACTGACGTGGTGTGTTTGTTACAGACGAAAATGTTTGTTTATGATGTGTGTGTACAAGAGACAATCTCTAGTAATGGTCGTTTGTTTTTGTTCACAAATTGACACATTAACAAATAAATTAATATAGAGAACATGTTATGATTGACAAATAAGTATTTATTATTGTTATTAAATTAACGAATATAAAAATAAAATTATAATATAAGAACAAAAATAATTTAAGAACAATACTAGCATTCTTTTAAAAAATTATTAAAACAAATCCTTTTTATTCAAATAGAAATCTTTAGAAAAGTGTTTCTTTAATTCAATTTCTTCCTTTAAAAATATCACTCTTCTCTGTATTATAGATATTAACTTCAACATTATTTTCACGCCATTAAAGAATAAAGTTTTATCTAAAAAGAATATTAAGAACACGGGTAACTCTTTTAAAACTTGGTTTTGAGAGTAATACTCTTCCGGGTTATTACGAAGTAAAAATGGAAAAATCTTTATACAAGACGAAGAAGAAAAAATTCATAGAATTTTGAAACTTGCTTTATAAATCGATTGACGCATGATGTTTTCTCCATTTTTTTTTTTTTCATATTAATGTAAGTCAAATAAAAAATGTATGAAGCTTGTTTTCTCATTAGTATTATATATTGTGTCAAAACTTTTTCAATTCCCGGAGCTCTTCTGATAAGTATTTTTACGTGAATTCATAAGATGCTGTTCTATATTATTTCTTCACAATTCTAGGCGTTGGTTTACTTTTTTGGAAATGAGACATCCTTTCTATGCAATAGTAATTATTCACTGTACGACCTTATAGTAAAAAGTTCTGATGCACTTCGCCAATTTCGGAAAACAGACAGGAGCATTTTATGTTAAACTAACTAAAACCAAGCCCGGCATGCTTCGCTACTCCTATTTAAATTATTATCTTAATTATCATTTTTTACCCTTTTAACATATTCTACCTCCTTCTGGCTCAACTCCAAACATTAAAGATTGCTTTTAGTTCTTTCCAGAAGGACACTGTAAAAGGTTCAAGATAATTGGTTTTGATTTTTAGCTGCATACAGGTTCATTTCTATATACATAAGATATATTTTATCCGGTGGGTTTTGTGTAATACCCTTGTATTTTGTACAGATAGAAGATGCCACGCTTACTTATTCAATCTCGCCCACTTTTTGACTAATAACGTGTACTCCACACAGTCGTTTGAATCACATTTAGAAATTTCTACTATTACCTTTTTCAAGACATACAAAAATTAATGTTTAGTACGGATAGATGATACCACGCCCACTTATCCATTATTTGACTGATGAATTGTAATGACTACGAAGTCATTCAAACCAAATTCAGAAACAACCACTTCTCAAGATATACAAAAATCAATTTTTAGTTTGTATAGGAGATACCATGCCTACTTGTCCGATTCCGCACGTTTTTAAACTCTTGATTTGTTTTAACTACGAAATAATTTTGACTGTTTGAATAATTTAACCGTTTTTAAAATATAAAAATCCTCATTTACTTTATATGAAAGGTACCACGTCCATTTATCTGATACAACCCACTTCTGAAAGTATAGTGCCACCATTCTGAAATTATAGACAAATAAACATGTACTTTTTATATATCTAGGCCTTTAGTTCCTTCCAGACATATAGAGAGTTATTGTAAAAATCTGTTCAGCCCTTTAAATGTCTTTAGAGTCCAAACAAAATCTTCAAACACACATTAAATTTTCATTTAAAATTATTGTAGTTTATTGGATATATTGATATGAACAAAAACTAAAACCAGAGTAAAAAAATGCTTGACTATTTTTAATACATTTGTAATTGCTTAACTAAACTTAAAGAAAATTATACAGCAGAAGTGAAAAACAAAAGATAAAATTTTTGCTTTGCTCCAATTTTTGCCTGCAAATTAAATAACTGTGTTGCTGAATGCTTACTGAAAACTTTAATAAATAATAAGCAAAAGCAAAAAAGTGAAATAGTAAATAACTTGCTTAGTCAGCAAAGTAACCATTTTATCATTTATTTACTATTTCACCATTTATTTACTATTTCACTTTTATGCTTTTGCTTTTTACTTTCGCTTATTATCTATTAAAGTTTTTAGTAAGCATTTTAGGCTAATATAGTTAAAGGTCTAATCAATTGAACAGGAGTGTACGTGGGTAATTTGAAGAGTAACACGTTCGGTTGAAGTAAATTATGCCGAGAACTGTACGAGTCTCTAACTGTCAAAATTTTCAATATCAACTCCTCACTTGTTTTCCAATTAACAATTTTGTAATATTTGGCACATGAACAGTAACTTTCTTTACATGTGAGTGCCTCACACTGAGAGGTTGTTTACACGTAGTGAGTGAGTGCATCATTATAATTTAGGTTTTTTTTTGGCTGCAAAAAGATGGGCTCATATTCAATTGGATACAAATGAAAAATATTTCAGCCATATGCATAAGATTAGATAGGGTTAAGCGAAAAAATAGGGTCAGATTAAAACAAATATAAAGTAGAGAAGGATATATAGAATTGAATTTTGTTTTACTGCTCTAATAAGATCTCATTAAACAGTTTATCTGGTATAATCACTGAAAAAGCTAGAAGTAGTGTATTAAATGCAATGGAAGTACCACGATTAAATCCACACCAAAAAAAAAAAAAAAAAAAAAAAAAAAAAACGAATAGACTGTTTTTAACATTCTTAAATTTTCTTACAAACTTTTTTACTTGTCGTGTTATATAAGGGTTACTTGTACAACAAAATTTGCTGTAGTCAAAGTAATGAAAAGTGTTTTTTAATTTTTTTTTTTGTTTTTGCAAATTTTGCTACCACCACATAATGGTTTTAGTGAAAAAACAAAAATGCCATAAAATTTATCTAGAAAAATGTACTTTTTTCTTCTTAATTCTTTGTGTAATTTTTGTCACCCAGAGTCAGACGTAGACAGAGGACAAAGAGCTGTAGAAAGACAGGCAAAAGTAATATTTAGTAATACACATACACATATGTATATATCATATATATATATGGATATGGTTAGCATGTGGACATAAAATATTTTCTCAATTACCCTAAAAATATCTGGAAGACACCATGTGTTAGATATGAATTTTTAAAAAATGTCTTCATATGCATATGCATGCTGGTGTATCAGTGAGTATACTATCTAACGTTACTAAAACAAAAAGTAGAAAAATTGTACAAAATGTTTATAAGAAAAAGTATCTCTAGCAATGCGAAGAATCCTATTTTAATATCACAGCATACGATATTTAATAAATTTCCATATTTATAGACGAAGAAAATATAAAAAAGTATTAATAGAAATATACGTTTTATGACAAAATTATATTTCGTTAAATAAATATTCAATTTTCCCATATGGTTTTAAACGAAACAAAAAAGAAAAACGCACATAAAAGTAATTTTCAAAAATATAAACAGAAACAGAAAAAAACACACGACTTTTTCAGAACAAAGAATCTCGAAATGAAAAAAATCGACATTTAAAAAATAAAACCAAATGATGTCTCTTTCAACCATCACCCGGCCAATGTCATCTGATTTCATTTATGTTTTGTTCTTCTTGTGTATATTTTCACCTTTAGGTTGGCGGTTGATAGCGATCATCAAGTTGAAATTGTTTTATCAAAATCAAATGTTTAAATGAGGACCATTTATAGATGAATAAGTACTACGGCAACAAACTTAAATGTCGAATTCGGTACGAACCAATCCCGAAAAAGTCGCTGATTAATGTGGTTTTTGGGGTGGAAACATTATCGGTCTTAGGTCTTATCAAATATATTGTGCGAGAGTCTGAAGCCCATGGTCGTATCAGTGTGGTTTTAGTAGCGCGATTCAGTAACTTTTTTTGAGGATAATCGCATTGTTTTTAACAGTAGACGACAAAATTGTCGATTTCGCTATTCAGTAACTTTTATTTACAATATTCGCTATAGGTATTGTCAGCTGTTATCTCAAGCTAACGTGAAAAATTGGTGTTGCGTATTTAATCGAAAAATCGATCGTCAGTGATTTGATCTCACCAATCTGCTTCGCGCAAAGTTCTCCTTAGTCGCAGATCTATGCGAATAAGTCACAAACTACAGTAGCCCTCAAAGCCATCGTCCAAATTCAGTCTGATTTATGCGTCACAGTCATGAAAAATTTGATATATCGCAATGCCCCGGTAAACATTTGCACGCTGCTATAATCCGCACATAATGGCATTGATAGACCTTTCAAAGGAATACAAAATTTCGTTGTTATCCCCCTCACACTTTGTTTAATTACAATTTGAAGAGAAGAAGCGCATAATGAAAGACCCTTTACTAGTATTTATGGCTGCACGCCTGTCTGTCTTTGCGGCATTTAAATTTGTTTTAATGTTGTTTTTTTTTTGAATGTCATCTTTATGTCATTTGTTTCTATTAATACTCCACTAAACACAATGTTTTTTCCTTCATTTTTTCTTTTTTTCTCTTTGAACCATAAACGTTGGAAAATTCTATTTTAAATTTTAATATTTTGTATTTTTCTTCTTTCAGCACATATGTTTTTTTGTTTATTTTAATATGTAACATGATTTTTTTCTTCATTAATGATTTGTTTGTTATATTTTTAAACAAAACAAAACAAAAAAAAAAATTGTCTTTTAAAGATTTGATGCGAAAAATCTTTAGTGATAAATTATTTTTAGGAGATGATTTATTTTTTATGGAACAGAAAAACTCACACTAAAAATGGTCCTTCGAGCATATGAAAAGATATGATGAACTATTTTAAACATACAGCAGGGAGCAAAAGTAAACGGTACTTTAAAAATGTAATTGAAAAATTTTGTAGGAATATAACTATTACACCCGCCATACATCATTATTCTATTTACTTAGTTGAATGCCTTGTCGGGAGAAAAACAAAGTTTACTTAACATACCATACCCGGTCATTTAACCGGTAATGCCTATTTCTATCGCTGCCGGTCTAATGATCGGTCTTTATGAAATTTGATATTAGGAAATCATTTAATATTTATTTATTTTCTCCTGCTTCTGTATTTTATATAAAATACGAAATAGGTACAAATGTATTCATTGTTTGGTTTAGTGTTAAACTCCATAGGTAGTGTTACATATATTTAAAAAAAAAATCCCTGTAGCATCCTTAATCATAGACTTTTCTAATCTCCTGGCCCTCGGCTATGTCAACATAACACACTACATACTATTACAGGAAGACAAACAAGCTCCCTTGATTTGGTTTGCTGTGGCGACGTTTGCGCGTCCATTGAGGTGTAAGCCAATGGTATCAATCAGTGCGTATTAACATGCGGGTATTGGAGTATGAGTGAGACTAGTAACCCAGAAAACTACTATCCAACAGCAGTTTTTTCGGCACTCTCCAAAGTTATGAAGAGTACGATTAATCACCATCTTGTATTTAGAGCTCAACAATTTTTTGAGCGATCAAAAGTACAGTTTCCGTAGGAGTCACTCTACTGGTGATCTGCTGGCATTACTCTCCGAAAAGTGGAATAAGTCCATTTGGATTTGGTGAAAGTAAGGTTGTGGTCATGGATGTTTGCAAGGCGTTTAATAGACAGTCATTTCTCCCGATTTATATCCAGCATCAATATAGTGGTTGGAGGGGTCCTCATCCGATAAGTCAAGATTAATTCAAGGACAGCAAGACTTTGTTCTTCATTTCTAATATTTTTTAACGACTTACATACATCTTCTTACTTCCAGTCCTATCTACTCTTTCGCGGAAATATTTACCATTAATATTCTTCTGATCGTAGGCCGAGCCTCTTGGAGGTTGGGTAAAAAAGGCGGAATATGAACAACGCGCTCACAGACGACATGGCGAAAATCAACGAGTCGGGTGGTGTGAACAGGGTCGATTTTAATGATCGCTAGACCCAATGTTGTTTTCTAACACAGAGACGTAGCATTGTGGTGTCATTTGTGATCATGGTAATGTACTTATTGAGGAGTCAGATGCCCTTGATATTCTAGGTTTATTTTGATGTTCGTTGAACCGATCACATACTTCGAGTCTGCCTCTGTTTCTAAATACGGTGTAAGAAATACTTCACCCAAACTGATGTTCTTAATAATTACAAAACCTATATCCGAAATAAGATGGAATTCAATTCTTATGTATGGGCTGGTGCTTCAAAGTCTATTTTGAAGTAAAAAAAAAATAATTCTTAATAACCACATGTTCTTGATTATCCGGAGAATCGCACAACCCCTTATAGAGAGCTCGTATTTCAATCGCACTGTTCGTTTGCGGAACAATCTTCGCGTAAAA
The DNA here is from genome assembly GCA_023159175.1 of Wohlfahrtia magnifica. Lineage (NCBI taxonomy): Eukaryota > Metazoa > Arthropoda > Insecta > Diptera > Sarcophagidae > Wohlfahrtia > Wohlfahrtia magnifica. Next base: position 1,107,632 of record JAKWBJ010000061.1, read on the forward strand.
GTCGTCCCAGCCATTTAAGACATGAGTAAATTTAAATCAAACGTCCGTAAACACTACTCCCACTCTTTCCTCCTTCCCACAATCTATTTTTCTAGTACCAGCTCAATGTACTGCAGGAGTAGGGTCAACTTCTGAGTACTAGTCTTAAGTAAAAAAATCATGTCGGACATTTAAGCCGTATGATACAGAAATGTTAGAATTTTAGAATGTTATAGATTATTATTTCTTATTTGAAAAATTTGGACAATAGAGCCAAGAATTTGTTAAAAAATGAAACTTTTTTTTAAATCTTTACAGCTTGCAGTAGCATCTGATGTTTAGGTTAGCTTAGGTCGATAGGAGAATCCAGACGTAATGTCTCAAGTCATGAATGTCATAAGCCGCAATAGGCTTGTAGTAAGCTAGTATACTATGGATTAACCAAAAGAACTTTAATTCATCGAAAAACGATGACCCGTTATCATTTGAGAATTCAGTCTCTACAACGTGCACTAGTTCTTGAGCGTTCTTCAATAAAAGTTATTAAACTCTCTGACGTGAATCTGGTATACGAATTTGCAGTCGATTTAATGGTTTACAGCAATTTTTAATCGATATTAAACATTTTTTTAAATATATTTTTCGAATTTTGTTGATTTTACAGGTTGTGTGATTTATCAAAAAATATAGGTGTGATATTAGCATATGAAATTATTCCATTAAAAAAAATACCTTTAAAATTGAATAAAAATTCCAAACAGATTTCAAATTTATATATGCAATGCTGTCAATTGAATTTAAAATAAATATTAAAAAACAAAATAAAATTAAAATTATTTTAAAATTTTACATTTTAATTCATTTATTTTAAATGTTCATATAAACAAAATTAACTATATATGTATAAAGATTTAACTCTAAATTGCCAATTTTTCTTTAATACCATAAAATTGCCATAAATGGCATTTAAAATGGAATTTGAAAATATCTCTAAATAAAACGGTATATTTAGTTATAAAATTTTTTTTATAAAATTTTGTTTTTCTAATAACCGCAAAGGTCAGTCATCTATGAAAGCTTTTATGTTTATATTCGTTTTTTGTTGTTGTTGTTGTTTAAGAATATAATTCGCATTCAAGTATGAACAAAAACAAAAAAAAACTTTAAAAACAGCCTCCAAAAGTATGTCAGAGTGTATTGTTATTTCAAAATAAAATAAAAATAAGCGCTAAATATGTAAATTGTGCAAAAATAAAAAATGAGAAATTCATCATATTTTTATTTTTAAGTTAAAAAAGCAAAAAACAAACTAAGCAAAATGAAATAAAAAAATAGAAAAATGTATTTTTCTGTTGAGAAATTAAAATTTATAATAAAATTGTTTTTTTTTTCCTACAAATTTTACATATTAATCTTTCTTTAGAGAAATGACGTAACGTAAACTTTTGAGAAATTCCAAAATAAATCAAATATTTGAATCAGTTGCTGTAGTTTTTGTATTTATTGAATCTTTAAATTCGAAATTTTATAACAAAATAAAAATATTATAACAAATTTTAAAACGAAACAAATAAAATATGTATGTATGTTACATTAAAACAATGCATGAACTAAAACTATTTACTACACAAATTGACAAAGCCAGTGCTTAGGGGTGACCCTTATTAACTATCGACTAACTCAAGGCAAGTAAAAAGGAGTAACGCAAAAAACACCTCTACGGGAAGATTTTTGTTCTACTCCTAAAATAAAAGTTTAAACCATGTTTACTGGCAAGTCGACCATAAAGGAATATGTTGCACGAATATTTCAATTCCCTTTATTTCGCTACTAAATATTGTGTTGTTGTACTGTAGAACAGTGAAAATCAAACCTAATGAATCAATAAGCCCAACTGTTATTAACGAGCCTTTATCCTTCTCACCCAGCAGCTCAAAATTAGTCTTTAAAGAAACAGGAAATCTACATATTATGTGGTTTATAAAGACTAACCTAACTACTACCTATGCAACGGTAATTCCAAATTGTTACCACTTTTGCTATGGTGTGATCAGATAATAAGAACCATATTGATGATATTGCTCTGATCGGTCGAGATGAGCCACATGTTCACCTATAGACACAGAATATTGTTTAGGGATACTAAAGTTACAAAAGATCGCTTCTGATCGGCTAGCCGAGGTACCGACAAATCCTTATGGCCCATTAGATTAATATTCCGCAAAAGAGCATGAGTTCAAAAGAATAAGTTGAGACTTTCAAACGTCGTACTGGATATTTGCAGCCTTAAAAAATAGGACAAAAATACAAACGACAAAAATGTTTTAACATATTTTTAAAATGTCAAAACATATTTACCATACAAGCGTCGATGGCATCATTGAAGAAGACTATTTTGACTTCTACCTGGGTCGTGCAGACTGCAGTTGGAAGAGAAGGCTGAAGAGTCCTGCAGGATTTCAACGCTGATTTGGCTCGGCTATGATCTGAGACGTACTCTATCGCTCATTGGCCCTGTTAGAAGGGAAGTGTCCAGATTTGTGGCTGTGCTTACTAGGAACTGGGCTATTGGAAACCATGCTCACTATCGCACCTGTAGGTAGTCGAAGGAAAAGAGACGGTCGAGTGTTGATCCACATGATATCCTCAGAATCTCAACATGACAGAGTGGGTGCGAGGTATCCCCGACATAGTACGGATTTTGAGTGCTTATGGCAATTCTCAAAGCGACGTCATTATCTAACTGCAGCCATGTTTTGGTGTGATATCCTTACGATAGGGCCACTGAGTGGCATTTCTATGAACAAAGGGTCAAGGCATCGTCCGCAGTTTACCCAGATACAATCTCAGAAGCTTATCAGAAGCTTAACTTAACCATTTCTTGTTCTAATTATTAACCGGCTTATAGGACTTCAACGAAGCAAGCCTAAATTCGAAATAATTTACAGCACTCTCATCTAAGTCCTCTAGATTACAAGTTGTAGATCGTTTAAGTGAACAAGGTTTGCCGCAAGATATCACAACTCTGATTCTAAGAGGTTGATGCAGCTATTCGCTGATGCGACTTAAGGCATGCGCAAGAGCCAAATATAGGCATTTTGAATGTCATTTAGCTTATATTGTATACAATTTATATCAATAAATAAATAAAAAAATAGTTCATAAACATTAATTATTTGAATTTAATAGTCTAAGATAGCATCAACAGTATTTATGTTTCTAGTAACTAAATAGCAGGGAGAGAAGATAAAGTAAATTATTAAAAAAACCAGTGTAGTTGAATGCTCCTTTTGTTATTTGCAAAACATTATGGTTTCAATAAACAACTCATTGGATTTTCATGGTCACAACATAAAGAACTTATGCAGGTCGCATTGGAGTGCGTTATACCTACTTTTATCTCCTCGTTTCAACCTCTAAAAGGTTTAAGCATTAAGAAGCATAAGAAATACAGTAGCCGATACAATAACAAAATTTATTCTCAATCCTCCTCTCTCAAGCACTAAAAATATTATTGTCGACATAAAACGCAGCAATTTTCTATTCTAGTTGAAATGCCAAAAAAAACAACTACAAGCCTCGACGAACCTCAAAAAATAATGCTTATAGGTCAACAGTAGAGGATGGAGACCTACGGAAATTGCCATACTGTCTGTGGCTAAGCAGATTGTCTAATTTTGTTTACAGTACATTTAGGCTGTAGCTTACAGGGTTCTTAGTCTTAATCTCTTTAGAGAATAGCAAATGATAGATTATCACAGTATGAACCAATGAAAACTTTGGCTAATTGATGCACAAGTTACAGTTATAAGGTGCTAGAATTGGATGAAGGAATCAAACATAAATCAGAAACATATAAGCAAAGAGACAAGAGTAAACAATTTTCTATAATGACAATGCTCTGCCGCACGTTGTACGACCAAGCTAAAAACTATTTGAAAAACACAAGACGATAGATATTGCCCGAACCGCCTCCTAATCCAGATGCTGTGCTTTTTACCATTCTAATACGTTTTACTCGTATTCGAGTTTGAAAGCTCTTGCAGTAATACTTGTATGTCAACCAGAATGGAGATTGGTTTGAAATTTCTGCCTTTAAAATCTATTAGACGATATTTAGCATTTGAAAAATTTAAATATTGAAGATTTATTTAATCAATTTAAACTTTTTAAAATGATTTGATTTTAGGCTTTTCTCCCTTTTTCCCCATACCCCTCTTCAAAACATGTAATATGTAAATTAAAAAGTTCTTTTAGGCTTTTTATAACTGCGTAAATTAAAGTTTTATAATGTGGATCAACAATAAAAAATAAGTGCTGCCTTTAGACTCAGAGTTGAAATTCAGTTTTGTTTCAAATTCTATGCAAATTTTATTTTCTCATATACATTTTAAAGTTCAAAATATAAACGAATTGCCTGACTGCCATCTAAAATGAATAAAAAAGTTTTTTTTTTTTTATATACAACAAATAATAAATTTCTTCACCATTTTTGGAAATGTGTATTACGATTTTACGATATTTCGTTCACTTTACACACGTAATATTGTGTATGAATAAAAGGGGGAACTGGTTGGCTTGTTCGCTGACTGACTGGTTGACTGTTTGGTTAGCTCATTGAAATTCTATGATATCCCAAGTAATTTGATAATATTTTTAGAATTTTTGTTGCTTTCAAATTTAATATGAGTAGCTGGCGGAATGTAGACAAAAGCAACAACAACTACAAAAACAGCAACAGTTAAATTTGTCACATATTCTAAAAGGCTGGGCTAAGGTGTACACATGCTACTTTGCATAGAGCATATTTTAGAATGCAACTATATGAGGCTTGTTTAAAAAATAATGGTTTATTCGTTACTGGGTGAGAAAATTTAGAAAAGAACGAGTTCCACAAATTGTATAAAATGCTAACAGCAGCATACGGTAAGCTTATTACGAGAAAAGTAAAAATAAATATTTACTAGTATATCAGCTGTTCCTACACTCATCTAAGGTCAAGGAGATGCCATTGACAATCGCACTCTGAATGCCTCCGTATGTTACGTCAACAGTTGACGGAAACATTAAAAAAGTATGGACGAAGTGTACACGAAGTGACGAATCATAATCAAAAGAGTTTCTAACAACATAGGCATCTAATTTAGGCAGTTTGTGAATTTCTTTTAATGTTACAGTCATAAGACATATTTAAGTGGTCAGTTTTTCGATTGCATGATTTTGTAGAGAACGTGAAAACCAAAGCCTAATCGTAAAAATAAAAGAGTTTAGCGTGCTAAAACCACATCAAGTTTAATTACTATCTATAAATGTATCGGTTACGAATGGCAAACAAACTTCGGTTGCGTTGTCAACCGCTAACAGAAATTTTTAGTCACTTATATGCAACTGAAATAGAATTTTAGTATCCAGTTGTCATACATAACACAATTTTCGGCAATTGGCAATGCAACTAAAGTTCGGTTGCCATCCATAATCGACCCATAAAGCTTTGCTTCTTTCTGTTTTCTTTGATTATCGTAGATAATTAAATCTTCAAGAGTTCTTATTCCAAAGAGTATTACAATGAAATTGTACTTCGTTTTGGATGAGTTACAGATGCATGTGATTACGCATGCTTGCAAGAATGCTGTGGTTTCGGGTGTCTGTGCGTAGGATCAGAATTTTCTCTGATAGTCAGGTCGCTATCAGAGCCATGGTGTCGCCTTATAGCAACTCGAATTTAGTTCGACGCTGTAAGGAGGAGATGAAACTCCTCAGTAGCGGATGTGCCATTTCCGTGATTTGGATGTCTGAACACAGGGATATCCTTGAAAACAAAATGGCCGATGAACTAACTAGGAGGGAATCGATGGATGTGGAACGTATCAACTCCTTCCTGTCTGCTGTTCTATGACTGTAGTCAAGGGAGAAAACTACAGTTTATTCCGTGAGGGGCACAGAATAGGTCGAGTTCTACCTCCTCTATGGTCTTCGTATGGTAGTGGGGGGACACTGAAACTACTGAGAACCTCCGCCACACTATTGGATGATCGAAACGCACGTGGGGAAAACTTCACTGCAGAAACAATCCAAAAGGAAGACAATATTTCACTTTCTCTGTAAATGTCCAGGTCTGGCAGGCAGGCAATGGAGGTACTTCGGTGTACCTTTCTTCATTGGTTTGATGCAGCACTCAAACCTATTTTTTCTAAGACAAAATACTCAAACCGACCAAAATTACAGGACCTTTGGTGGTTACTAACGGCGAATAAAAGTAATTTGAAAAAAAACCTTGCAAGGCATATAATGTCAGAGATTCTTTAACGCAATAAAATTTGGAATAATTTGGTAGACGAGTGTACCAAAGTGTGGACAACTTTGGAAGTCTTAAAAGGGCGTATCATATATCAAACTCTTTTTGTATTTCTGATTAATATTACTACGTATACGCTAAGGAAAAGGGAATATCGGCCACATACACTCAGCAAGATCTTTGTGGTCTATACACGAATGAGGTAGAGTTAAAACTTTGCTGATATTTGACGAGCATGGCATGACACTGCTTGCTAGACCAATTACTGGGTACTACATGTACGAATGATTAAACGCAAGAAACGCTCCGCAGAGACTCTACAATGCTTTAGATATTCTCTATTTTATAAACGGCTCAGGGTGGATGTAATCCACTTTCCCTTTCGTCTTCCTTTAAGGTGGTTCATTTCCTGTAGCCGTGACTTGGTTTCGAAACGGTACTCTGTTGCTAATGGTAGTTGATAATGTCTTGGTTAACTACCTAACCTACCTACCAGGTGCATGGTTCTAACTTGGTTGTGGAATTTCATTTTAACCACTGCTACAAATAATAACAAAAGTTGTTTTTAAAAGGTCACACGGTCTAAGCCAATTATAACTTTGATGTTGTATATAAAATTAGAAAAATTATTTATGAATTTTGCTAGAAACAGAGTACTGGCTCGATAGGGATTTGTATTCCTACCAATGGTGCCTTAAATAAATGTGGACACGATTATAGTGAACTTTTCTCACATATTTTTCTGCATTCTTTAATACATTTTCATTGACATTAAATTGTGTGGTTCTCTCGAGTTAATTATAATCGCGTTCGGCTGCAGTTCTCAATCCACGAGAAAGAATAGGCCACTGCAGTAACAGTAAAGAGTTAAATTGCATCTTGGCTACCACACTGCAACCACCACATTTGCTTAACTTGGCCGTTTGCCATTTTCAAATTAATAAATAAATTGTGGGGCAGTAATTTCAATATTTAAAGTTCATATCAAAGTATTCACCAAATTTTTTTTTTTACCAAACCTCGTATATGTATGTGAATATTTGAAAATATTTGTTTTGTATTTAATTACCTTTTACATTGGAAATATTTTTTTTTTATAGCCAAAGTAAATCGGTGTGACTCATTTAAAATTCAATGGTTTTATAGCATTTTTTGCTGTTGCCGTTGTTGTTGAAAAGATTAACATTTTTTGTGTAACAATTTCTAGTAGTTAATATTGTTGTTGTTATTGTAGCCAAATATGTAATAGTATTACTTTAAAAAAATATATCAAATTTATTTAAGGCAATGAGAAAATACAATTTTTGTTAAAATTTGTTTGAAGTTTCTTTTACTAAACATCATAATGATGATCATCATGAAACATCATAAAACATGTCAACATGTTTTGCATATTAAAACCCTAAAAACATGAAAAGTGGAATTTGTAGAAAAAGAGTTCCCAAATAAAATACTCCCACACTTTTTATTCAATTTAAATGGTAACCACCCCTCTCTTTCCTTAATACAAACTGAATGTTATTTCTTAATATACCAGCACAGTTGTTTTAAAATGGTAGTAAAATTGATTTGTCATTACGTATCTTTTACTGTTTTACCTAAAAATAATCAACATGTCAATATCTCATGTTTATAGTACATATGTATTTGACTACTGCTTATTTTTTGTTTACATTTTGTTGTAGTTGTTACTTTTGACTTTTTCATCTTTTGTTTTTTCTCTTGACAAATTTACCACTGCTATGGGCCTGTAATACAAGTGATGACACATTAAAATACACTTTAAGAAAAAGTCCATACAATTATTAGAAGGCTTTTAAAGAATTGACATATTAAGAGTATATTAAGAAATAATTGGAGATTGGAGACATGTTCTTAAAAAATATTAAATTATTTGGCAACTTAGTTATTAAAATTAAAATGAGTTATGTTCTTTATAGTTCGTAGAAAAACTAAAATGAGGAGGGAGAAGAAAGGAGTGTAGTATTTATTGAATTTGCATTTTTTTACATAAACAAACTTACAAAGATCCTGTTTTACGTACGAATAGTGCGGCTTAATAACGGTTTATGCTTATAATGCATAGTACAATTCACTGGTAAATCGACCACCAACGATTATGCTCCAATTTCAACGTGTTAGAAATGGATGGTTTAAGAAATGCTGATTTTAACTCGAAAGATAACGATCGCCGAGGTCAACAAAAAAAGTTAGAAGATGATAATTGATGAAGCATAAATAGATGATGATTATACAAGAAAAGAAAAAATAAAGAAAAAAAAATATTGGAATCCACTCAAGCGCTAATTTCAAAACGTTTGCAAGCAGCATGATTCATACAAAAGCATGGTAGTAGAGTACCACACGAGTAAAAGTCGACTGAATGTCCGCAATTCTGTTTGAAAGCCAAAAATTATTACTGGCGATAAAAAATAGTTCCATTACGTCAACCCAAACGGTAAAAAATCGTATATGAAGTAAGGATACCCAACCACAAACAACGCTAAGGCCGAAAATCCACAACGCCGAATATCTATACTCAGTACTTTTGGAAACTGCTACAATACAATCGGGCCAGACAATCACAAGAGACTTGAAACGAATACAATTGATTCGTTTGTAGCAAATTCTCGTCAACGAAAAATGCTCACAATATTTAAAAAAAAAAATGTGATTCGTTTTATTCACTCGCTTGTAGCTCAGACCTTACCCCGACGACATACTTTTTGTTTCGATCTGTATAGAACATTCTCATTGGAATACGCTTCATTTCAGAACAGAGTAGCATATATAGGCTTGACTGGTTCTTAGCCTCAACAAATGAGCATTTATTTTAAAGCGGAGTCCATTGTTGCCATAAAGATGTGACAACGTCATAGCTAACCTTGGCTAATGCTTTGAATAAATTTAGTACAGTAGTAAATTTAGTACAACCGTCTCAAATTTACCAAAAACAGCAAATTTTTAAGTTGTTTTAACATATTTTTAGGTTTCCCCCTTTGTTGCCCGTAATTTCTTTCAGTGTATTCTTTTTACTCTGTACGCTTTCCTTGAGGTTTTTTATGGTGATTCTTTGTTTTATGATTTGATTTCGTTGCAAGTTTTATGTTGTTCTCATTTAATGTTTTTTTTTTATGTTTTTTTACTTTAATTTTATTATAGAGGTTTCTTCTGGTGATTTTAGCCTTTTTCTTGTCTAAGTCTGGTAATTTACATTTTGTTCTTTTTATAAAAAAAAAAAAAAAAAAAAAAAAAAAAAAAAAAAAAAAACGTAAAACTTCTGTGGTTATATCTAGGAATGTTACTTTGTTTCACTTTTTGTTTCCACCACTGTGGTTACTATTGTTTTTAGTACTAAAGAGGGGAAAAACTAAATAACTACACTAAAGTAAAACGACGTCGTCTTAAAAGGGATTTTTATGTTGCTCGGAAATGTGTATGTCTGTTGAAGTGTGGGAGAGGAGAGAGATTATATGATAGTGTTTCTGTCTACTCAATTAGAATAATACGGTTAAGCAAGGTGTGAAGTTAACACCAGATATTAACAACAAAAGGGTTGGTGTATTTCAGTTTTAAAAAGGAGGTTATTAACGATATTAAAATTAGTAATATAATATTTTAATATGAAATAATGTGAATATAAAATTAAAATAAAACGAGTTTGTATATCTAACGTAAATATCATATTTTTACGAGCTTAGGAGAATAATAAAAACGTAATATGTAATGCCTTTTTAATGGAATATTCATGTAAAATACGTAATATATTTTCTAAATTAAATTTAATTAAAATCGTTACATTGTCTGCCTGGTGTTGCTTTGTAAAAAATTTTAATAATTATAATCTGTTTTTAACTTGAATAAATTTATCATAAATTATCTATGTTTAAAATTTTTAATTAATAATTTTCTATGCTATGCTTACATCACATGTCTATGGCAATTCACACAAAAATAATAATTTATTGTAACTGTTGACTAATAAACCATTAAAAAAACATAAATCGCTTAAATAAACACTATTAATGCGTGTTAGAACAATTAATTTAATGGCTGTCAGACACGTTTCAAATTCAAACATCACAGGATATACAATTTAAGTGGTGGATGAAATATATTTACACAAAAACTAAAAAAAAAAAATCAGATGTGCGAGCGAGCATGTGTATGGACGAAACAGAAAGTGAAAACAGAAGTTTATTAAACTTTAAGAAAAGAAATGGCAAAAAAAAACAAAGAGACAATAAAAACAAGCTATTCTGCCTAGACATTTACTATTAAAAACAAACAAACCAAGAAGGAAAGTTTAATAGTTTTTGTCTTGGGGGTGTAAAAGATGTTTAAAATCTGGATAAGGACATGCGCTAAGAGTACAAAAACTTGATATTTCTGTTATACAATGGTTTTAATAGAAAACGTAATTTTAGCAAAAAATAATATATAGAGACACATTGTTTTTATTAGATTTTGTTCGCAAAAAGGAAGTTGAGAAAAAAGGTCATTGTTTTCTTTAATAAAAATAAGGGCAAAAGCTTATTAACACTCTTACTTATACCATTTGTAGTTATACTTTTTTTTAAATTTTTTTAGGATATGGGGTATGGTTAGGCCCTTTTAAAAAAATTCCTTTTATAAATTGAAGAAAATTCTATTAAATGTTTATTATAAAACGGACATTTTCCTTTTCATTTTCCTTTATAAGCAATTGCGTGCTTAAAATTTATATACATTTTTTCATAATTTTGAAAGGAAAACGGACATAAAGTGCTAAATATAATAAAAACACTATTGTCTAGGGACATGCACTTTAATATGATTGCCATAAAATATATCATATGACATATACACGTATTCTAATAATAATAAATGCAGGGTAAAGCAACCTTTAATGCTAAACGAATATTTATAAGGTGTGCTTCAAAATGATAAGGTCACCTTAATATTTGCTCAATTCATCCAAACTATAAAATGTTATGTATGGTCTCCTTATTCAAAAAAATTCTACGTGCAAATAAGTGAATAATAAGCCGGTAATAAAATCTTTTACAATTTTCATGAAAAAAAATTTTTAAATTGCGTTACCAACTCAATAACATATATTTATAAAATATAAATTAAATAAAAAAAACTATAGTATTGGGTTGACAGCTACGATAATAGTCCAAATTCCAGTACACACTAATATAAAACATTTTAACAAATTGCGTTGCCAACCCAACATAATAACGTCTGTTTAGATGGTCTAAAAATAAATTTGTGCCATATTTGATTAAAAAAAATGTTAAATTATTCAAACCCTTAAAGATGAAAATACTACTAAACTGCATGGTTTAACACGAATCACAAGCTTTCCAACCGGATAATCATTTCTCTATTATAGTGTTGCCAATACTATCCATTATTTTATTGGCTCCTTTCAGTTACATTAATAAGTTGAGTTCAGGCTTAAAAGATAACTTTATCGTCGCCTAGATACAACTAGATGAGAAAACACTTAAAAAGTAAAAGCACATGATCATAAAAAGATCAAAGTAATTGTTCTGTATTGCATTGCCAACACTAACATATATTTATAAAATATTATATTATATGTTATATTATATTCCAAGTTTCATATTTTCTTTGAACAAATAAGCCTTTTAACCTTTAGACAATGACTCTTTTTCTAAGGAATAAGGTCAAAACAATACCTACTTTAAGTATATGTATAACATTTGATTAAATAATCCTGAAAAAGTACTCGAAAAGCAAAAACACATGATCTAAGAAATAACATGTTGTTTTTTTTTTTATTGCGTTGCCAACACAATAGCATACTTTTTTAAGGGAAAAGGTCAAGTATATTAAAACTATATAAAACCCGTTCTACTCAAATTTTGTTTGGAAAGGTCTATTAAAAAATTCTGTCATAAAGAGATTTGCAATAAAGGCGGACATCAAAAGGTCAAAAAAGTCGGCAGTTTTAAACAATGCCCTGTATAGGAAAAAAGCCTTTGATATTAAAATATTTTACACAATTTAAGAAAAAATGAATAAAAGCCTTTAACAATAACATGTTTAATCTAAGAAATTGTTGAAGCATGTACTTATAAAAAATAAAAAAAAGTGTTTTTTAAGAGAGATACTTTAAGATTTCCTTTGCAAATTTTACTTGTTATAAATTTCATTGTGCTTAAGGTTTGTTCTTCTCTCTATTTGTTGGGGACGTAATTTTATGAAAGAAAACCCTTAATATTTTTGTTTTTATTACGAATAAAGTCGAATTTAAGCAAAAAAAAAGTGACAAAAGCAACCATTTTAGCAGATGGTTTCATATGTTTTCCATTAAAGCTAATTATATTATTTTGAACATTTTCTATATTCTGATCTCTTTTAGTCGTCTCCCACAAGTCCTAAGTAAATATTTATTATTAATTTATGGTTATTTTGCTATTTCTATTAGATACACATATAGAAAAATAAGGGTAAAAAGGGACATAGAACAATTTAATTGCAGTGTTTGTCAACTTTTTTTGAAAAATAAATTCAAATTATTTTAATAATGGCGGGTTACACCCAATACAGATGATGTTGTCATTTTTATAGCGCATAGTAACTGTGTAGTAAAACGGCTAACAAACCAATAGATATGATTTTTAAAATAGGTAATGAACTTTTTTAAAAGTGATCTTTAATTATCTTTAAAAAGGAAAACAATACTACTTTATAATAATACGAACGATTAAAATAATTTGTGTGCTTTCATTTGCAACATAACTGATGCCAATAATTGCTGTTTTACACACACACATATATACACAAATGACAAAGAATGACGATATAATACGCTAGAAATTGCTTAAAAGTTAACGACCTTTTCTTTTTCAATTCAGTGTTTGTTTTGTTATTTAGTATTTTTTTGCATTGCCAACTATCTTTTAATAAATAGTGTGTGACTGTTACACATTCTCCAATTTAAGGCATTGTCGTACATATACTAGCTGTACGTTGTTTTTTCATTGTATTCATACAAGTTGATTCATGACGTCTATGAGTAATAAATGACATTTCCAAACACACATATGTACATATACATATGTATGTATGATTTAATGTGTGTTGCTGTTGTTTGTGCCTTTTAAACTAACCACACTATAGATCACAATTACACACCATAAATGAAATATGTGGCTTCTATTATTATTGTAACACAACAACTAGATATTACTACAACTTCTTCCATTAGTATTCTTCTCAGTTACTGCGCTGCATTAAATGGACCATTTGTTTTTAAGGAAGAGAGTTGATCAAGCATAGAAAATTAAAGGCAGAATGACAGAGAAAATGGGAGGGGTAAATAAAATGTAAACATTTTTTGTTATAGTTTAAAAAAATTACTAGACAATTGTAGGCATACACACATACTCGCGCACACACAGTAGTGTAGACGAGAGTAAAAGGGCAAATATAAGTTAAACGCCGATTAGACGATCCAGTGCGGCTTGTCAGCAAGGCTCTTGTAATGGCATGTTTGTCGCGTTTCTCAAATTCGCAAGCACGAGCTGGTTGGCTTGCCATCAAGCCGCGCTGTATCGTCTAATTGCCACTTTAAAAAATAGAATTTGTGAAGAAAGAGGGAGATAAAATATTGTAAAGTTATTTTTGTTTACTATTTTTAACTACAAGCCAATTGCACACAACCACACTTACACACACACACACCAGACTTGCACATGAATGATAGCAAATAAGCATCAAGTAAAACAAACAATATCACTGAAATGGTAATATGTAGGCTTTTTTGTATTTTCTTTTTTTTTTTGATTTTTAACTACAAGATAATTGCACATACACATGAATTCACAAGAGGCGAAGCGAAAGAGTGTACAATTAGTTGTGAGGAGGGTGAGGTTATACAATTGTTTTTAAATGGCATTTAGTACTAAAAGAAACAACAACAATCGTGTAATATTTTTCTTCAATTGTTATTATTTTTGGCACAGGCTTGTATGTGTGTGTGTAGGCCTATATTTTTATCATTGTCCGTACGCTACATAAGTTTACAACGTAAAATCAATGAAATTGATGATGATGTTTTTTAAGACGATGACAGTTCAATTGTCATAGGTCAGTTTGTTATTGATCGTACATCATAAATTTTATTAATTTTAATGGCTTTTTGGCAGAAAAAATTTACAAAGTATAGTATTTAACCTTTCCGATATTTTTTTTAATAATAATAAATTTAATTTAAAGGCTAAAAGAATCAATAATTTAATTATTTGAAAATAAACAATTCAATCAATTTCAATCAAATAAAAGTTATTACACACAACTGCATTCTTCTACTCTCCTTTAAAAAAATTTCCTTTTTCGACTCCACTGATGAATAGAAAGCCCTTTCAATGAGACAATTTTAACTGGGTTTAATACAGACGACACTAAGTTATCGGTAAGATTAGAGAGCGGATTCAACAAAAGGTAAAGGGTGTCTCAGTTAGTTGAGTTTTAAACGATTTGTTTGAAAATTAGTTTGTAAAGAATTGCAGTTTGTTGTTTAACCGGTTTCTGATAGCTTTTACATTCGTTGCCACAGTGAGACCGTACTCTTAACACAATCGTAATAGCTTTTAAAGGTTGTTTCAGATATTTATCACTCTAGTGGAACTTTAAAATAAATTAAAAAACACGTCCAAATAAATAAGTATTAAAGAAGAAGCATTCCTTTGTGCTTCAAATCAACAACATTTTACATTTTTACTGCATTAGTCATAGTAATAAGAAAATAAATACAAACTGGTGTACATGCCCAAGCATTTTTGTATGATTTGCATGTCAAAATCACAATATGAATTAAAGGAAAAACAAGTAGAAAAATAATAAAATTATTTATGATATGCAGCTCTGTAGCACAATAGCTCTGGCAATATTAGCTAGCAGCTCTACAAATAGTAATAAAGAGAGATGACGCAGTCGAAAAGGGAAAAATATGTAAAAAAAAATATACAAATGATGACTTTTATTATGGCTTCTACTACTACAGACTGCAGTAATAATATTTGATATGCTTGTAGAAAATACGCTTAAATGAACTTCATAGCACGTTGTTTTGCCTGCTATCATATCAAAAATATCTCGATTCCTATTTATTTCTTTGATTTATATTTTTTAATATTTCTTTTAACTTTTTGTATTTTTTTTTTTTTTCATTAGAAAATAAGTCTTTAATATTTACAAGCGATACGTTTATTTTCTTTCAATAGGCATAAAGCGCTTCTGATTTCCCTCAATAATATGCATGAGATTTTATAAAAAAAAAAATATATTTCTTGTTAATTTCTAATTCTACCATATCGTAAGTAATTGATCTTTTAATGAACTTTTCTCGCTCATTCAGTCGCTTGTTAGTTCATGGGTTTGTTAGTTTAGCGTAACGTAAAAACCATAACTAATGGAGAAAATATATCATTTGTTAATAATATTTTTACAAAATGAATAATTTATTTCTTTAAATTAAAATTAAAGTAAAACTAGAAAGTTGTTAAAAACGGATATGGATCACTTTAGCTTGAGCGGATCAAAATCATATTTTTGCAATCTGTTAGGCTTCTGAACTTTTGAACGGTTCTACAGTCAGGTAGCATATTAGGCAGTGGAATGTTCTTCAATAGATATAACTTATATGTACGTAGAATAATATAAGAGCTCTTAATGTGATATGTCTTAAGAAGAAGAATACACTTATCTTTGCCGAGACGAAGAAGAACAAGAGAAGACCTATCAGTTGAAAGCATTAAAATATATACTTTAACTTTATGAACCGACTTTATGAAGTTTATAGGTATTACCGTTGTTTACTAAGCTCAGTAAATGTAGAAATTACAGAACAGTATTTCATGAGGGAGCATTTATCATATCGCAATTGATTCTGGTCGATCTGTTCTCGAAAGAAAATGCCTACATACATGTATAGCTCAGGCAAAAGCTCGATCGAGAACATTGGATAAACATAAGCACTTATTTCCGACATAGATTGGTTGGTCGGTTCAAGTGGCCGCTTACGAGCGTCACGAGCGTCAAGTAACATCTCGAAAGCCTTATATCATCAAGCGTTACAGTCAGTCAGATTGACCTAAATATTAAGCTGAATAAAAAGCACGGCAACACAACCCAATTATAAATTAGACACGGTACCTACAGACAGTACCTTCACCATTTTCGATTGGTCGAGATATATTAGAGTGTCTTTCAAGACTTGTTCGATATCCCGGCAGAAAATACTTCATGACTAGGATGACGTCTGTAATAGTCTGGTTTCGCACGTTGTTTTTGATTATGTCAACTCGTTAGAAAAACGACATTTTATACGAATAATTATCTACTTATTCCAAGTCCTCGAAAATGTTACGGAAAACGGCTAGAAACTGGCTGATTATATTAAAGTTTGAAACTCAGATGTAGACTCTGGTTAAACTGATTGTCCGTTTCAAGGGCTGTAATACAAAGTATCGCAATAGAGCTAAAGACTTGATGATTAAACGTGTTTATGCGGAGCACCCTTCCAACCTCACAAAACGATAGAAATTTAACTAATAAAGTATTAAAAGATATGTGACGGGTCTGAAATAGCAAGAATATAGAAAACGTACACAACCGGTACAGACATCTTTAAAAAATAAGCCAATTTTATTTTTCGTAAAATATATATAGCAACCTTCGTATGTTGAAGTTTAGACACTGTAAATTTATTTCTATTAATTATTGAACATAATTACTATTCACCCTAATTACGATTATCGGGCCTGAGTCTTGTTTTTTGTGCTAGATTAAAGAAAAGAAACCGTAATAAGGGTGATTAACACTGTAAATTTAATTTTTTTTACAAACGATTGCTTTAACTCACTTCAGTTGGCGATTGCTTTAATTCATTTCACTGCTACAAATATGCAGTGTGAGTTTCACAGATACTCTATTTAAAGAGTTGAACCTAAAAGCATTATGTTGCCATACAGGGAGACACATTTTCTATGCGTAAATACTATTTATAAAAAAGAGCGCCAATTTTTAATTTATTTATGAGGCATGCAACAAGTGTTATTTTATTTTAGAAAAGGAGAAGAAACATTTTAAACTGCAATTCTCCCCTATTATTTTCTTTTTAATCATTGTAACAACACCAACACAAGTTTTTATTCTTGCAAAAATTGAGTGGCTCCTCATTATTTGGCCCTTTGGTGTACGAATATATATATAAATAAATGCAACAACAATTTCCTGTGTTTAAACAATTGTGAAAATATTTCTGTAATCATCGTCATTGCTATAATGACGTACATACAATAACATGCTACACTAAATGACGTTGAAGAGTTGCCAGTACAGCTTATAAAATAAAAACAAACAAATACTTGTCTGTTTCTTTTTGCGCTTCTCTTAATACAATTGGTAAGTAGAATGGAAGAAATGTAAAGAGGCATGTGAAGCAGTGGAGTTATTGTTGTTGTTACACTGTTGCATGTTTTGTATTGTCTTATTATCGTTGTTGATGTTGTTTATTTCTTTCTATTTTTAAATTTTTTTTTGCATAATTTAATGTCTAAATATGCATGCTCGCTCAGTCATTTAGTTAGTCAGCCAGCCATCCAGCTGGAGTTTTCAGTCTTTAGAGAATCATTTGCTCTATTGCTCCCTCTGCTTGTTTATTTATTCAACTCAAATAAACACTATGTTGTCTATAACGTAATTGTTGTTGCTACTCTTTATGATTAGTGAGGTGAGTGTAATGTAAACTCTTGTTCAAGTGCAATGTCATTGAGAGGGACGTTTGTTGTTGTTATTATTTTTAACTCACCATTAAAAGAAGAAGATAAAGAGCAATGTTTACACACTTTTAGGTCTTCCAAATGAAGTGGCAGCTTATTTAATAAACGCTGTTTTTTACAATGAAATTAATATATTTTTT
Source organism: Wohlfahrtia magnifica (assembly GCA_023159175.1). Lineage (NCBI taxonomy): Eukaryota > Metazoa > Arthropoda > Insecta > Diptera > Sarcophagidae > Wohlfahrtia > Wohlfahrtia magnifica. Next base: position 1,125,847 of record JAKWBJ010000061.1, read on the forward strand.
TAAATTAAAATACTAATTATACTACATAGTTATGTACTTAAATATACGCCAAAAGTGTTAATGTTAAATATTTTTTTTGCTTTTTTCTTTGTTTTAATTGTTAACATTGTGCATAAATACTGCATTTTTACAGCTTCACTGACCTCGAGTGAGGCACTAAAGGGAAGGCTATGGCATAAAAACATGAAAATAAAATACGTTATTAACATTAAATATATTATTTAATATTTTATAATGTTCATATTTTAGTGATTTTAAAAATAAAAAATAAAAACAATTATAAGTTGTAATTTTTTAGCACTTCTAACCATTATTTTATATTCACCATTTGCTACTATTTTTCTTAGTTTATTGGCAGCACTCAAAGAAATAATGTAAAAAATTCAATATTTTTAATAGATACAATAAAATAAAAAAAAATAATTAAACAATTTCGACTAATGTTTTTCAATTTAAGTTAAAAAACTGCATGAAAAACGAGTCTATTGAGTCTATAATATAAAAATGCGCGATCTCTTCTAAAGGGTGTTCCAACCATAATGCACGATGTTAATTGCGAGTTACACCTTAACGTCAAGTTTTTTACCCAATTGAATTTAACATTTCTTTGTTTCAGTGTTTGACAAATTCAATCATGGAGAGATATATAATTGAGCAGCGTGTTAAGATTATTGAAACCTGTTACGGAAATGGGCATTCAAATCAAAATGCAATTTGTGCTCTTCATGATTTTTTTGATCAGCATAATCGACCAAATGTGTCCAAGGTCGGAAGAGTTGTGCGCAATTTTCAGCAAGATCGGTCTGTAGGAAATGTAGAAAGAGCCGAGAACTTCACATGGTGAATGGTGTTCGCTATCGCGAGTTGATAACGTATCTCTTGTGACCAGAAATTTAGGATATGGACCTGGACGATATGTGGTTTTAAGAGGATAGTGCCACTTGCTACACAGCCAACGCAATAATGTCTCTTCTGCATCGAAAACGAAATACGTACTTTGCGTATGAGGCTAAACTAGACGAGATGGAGTGCGAAATATAATATCAAGTAACTAGCGAATAGGATGATGCAAAATAAATTTAAATAGTTTGGTCACGTAGCAAGAATGCCAGAAAACAGCTTGCGTTAACGAGTTTTGGAAGAAAGAACTACTGAGACACATAGCGGAGGAAGAAAAACAAAATCATACAGTTAAAAATATAATAAAAGGACGAAACATCGAGTCTAGAACACTCAAGACAGCCGTACAGAACAGAGTTAATTGGAGAAGTCTTTGCAAAAATCTCTGCACTGCAAGGTAGAAAGAGATCCGGAATAAGTATGATAACGCTTAGCCACACGTTGCAAAACAATTTAAAGCTATTAAGGTTGAACAATTTTACTTCCAACGCTTTATAGTCTAGAACTTGTTCCGTTAGAGTAGCATTTGTTTTACTTTCACTGATACCTGGTGGGTTTTTTTTATTAAAAGGTTTTCGTAGTTTATTTACAACAAAAGTGATTAAAATGTACGTATTGGGAGTAAAAAATAATTCGGTCCACTTTTTTAACTCAAACAAGACAAATTTAGCAAATTTGTCAAAATAAAATTTAATAAAGCATTTTTTTCTCTGCCTCTAAGTCAATGTCTGAATCATGTCTCAGAAAAACTTCTCGTTTTTGAAGCAATCCAACTATGAGGTCGATTTTATATTTCTTCAAAAGAAGTGATTCAGTGACATGTCAAAAGATGTTGTACTCGTTGAAACAGCCAATAGTCAAAAGAAGCATTGTTTGCAGAAAACGGCGACATTTGATCATTTCTAACAATTGTGTGGCATTTTTTGCGACGTGAGGCCGAGCGTTTCATGCAAAAGAAATATTTAATCGTGCTTGTCTTTATATTTCGGCAGTTTTTCTCATAATGCACGGTTTAAACAGACTGCAATTACGTCTGTCTCGATCACCGGGTATTAGCAGCTCATAGTACACAATTCCGCTTTGCTCACACCCAGAGTCCAAAATTGTATTATAAATACTAAAACAACGTTATTGTACTAACAAATAAAGCGTTGAAGCGTTATAGAACCCAATAAAAAGCAATTAAACTTGGTGGTCTGGTTTTTTTTATCTCGGGTTTTTGACAACCCTGCTTAAGAGCGATGTATGTAAAATGGGCTTATGGTAGTTGTTTTTGGCCTTCAAAAAAACACAAAATTTACCTAAAATTCAGCATTTTTAAGTTATATACCTAATAAATTATACTAAAAAATTATTTTGATTCCTATTTTAAATGAACGTTCACTAATGAAAAAAAAATATTAAAAAGAGTAAGAAACTTACACACATACAGTCATGTGAAAAAATAATAATGACACTAACATATATCAAAATAGTTAAACACACGTCTCTGTTTTAATATTCAAATATTTATCAAAAAGCTCTTGTAAATTATCTGCTGGAATTTCAACGATGTATAGAACCGTTATTTGAGCAAAAAAATGTTGCACCGTTTCTCATGTGTATCTCTTTTCCTTTTAAGCTCTTAAGAAAAAACACAATGTGTTCCTATTATTTTTCATATATTACTATATGTACATACGTATATCATGTTGGATATACAGTTGAAATATTGGTGAGCTAAAAGTAACGCCAATTTAATTTAATCACAAGATTACGTAAAAGTGAAATTCTCAACTAAAATATTATATTTTTAGAAAAGCATTAAATATAATTTTAATTAAGTTCATAGCGTATAACTTATAATTTTATTTGTTTTTTATTTTAACATTTTGTACTAAAACTATTTCGAGCAATTAGCAGCTATCAACCATGGAAAAAGCAAAGAAAAATAAAAACACAACTTAAGCAAATATTTACTATGAAGATCAATATAATTAAGGTTTAGCTAATTTTTTTTTACTTTTTTTAATATCTGATATTTTATCTATTAAAAGCTCTTGGCAAATCAACAATGACTAATGCCATTAAAAAAAACAAAAGTAAAATGTATTTAATTTACTCATCAAATATTTTATAATATAATATATAAATTTCCAAAGAAAACAATTTAAAAAGAGTGCCTTCAATTTTTTATAGATAATGACTTGAAATACCTTACGCGAGACATTAAAACAATAAAAACGTAAACAGGTATAGAAACAAAATAGAAAAAAAAATCTTAAGTAAACAATAAAAATGCGCAATTTATTAATGAATATTATTTCAATACACAAATATTAAGAAAAAAAAAGCAAAGATACTTTGTAAATAATATATTACAATTAATTTTATTAAATAGGCATCAAATTGAACAATTAACACACTTTATACTACTTTAAAAAAGGTGATATGGCAATACTTTTCGTTTAAACAAGAAATAAAGCTAAAAAGGTAAACCAGACGAGTATGTAATGACACAATGTAAACAATTGAGCTATTAAACACAAGTGTGGTGAACTTACGGTCTTTTAGGATCATAACAAGAAAAGGTGGCCATTGTTTTTAAAATTTAAGAAAATTGATTTCAAATTTCAAGCCAGTTAGTATTTCCAGATCAATAACTATTAAGGCGACAATGCTGCACCCACTAACTGTTGTCTATTACTGGACTAATATTGAATTTTGAACAAGATGTGTCTATTCAAAGCAGACAGTCTATAGTAAGGCGAATTTTATGAGCTAATTAATTTAATTTAAATTAAAAGCGTTTACCGGTAAATATTGCTACGAAAATAAAAGTACCTCAAAAGAAAATACACCACATCAGGGACTGTATTAAGTCAGTGGTTTAACGTGAGTACCTGCCCTAGGACGTTACCTCACGGTGCCAAAGCACGAGTGAATACAATGCGTCCACCAACGCCCCCACCTATGATTAAAATCACCAGTGAGTACCAATTTAAAGCCATGTATTTGGACATGACCTCACACCTTGGTAAGGTGCCGGAGACTATCTAAACTCCTACCGATCTATGGGTCACGGCACCCGGTTAAAAATGTAACTCCACACCGAGCCAGCATAGCTCTCCCCGCGATTTGGGTCTAAACCACAGCCACCACGTTGCTCCCACAAGGGGGCCTCACCATAGTCGGGCAGGAACCGAAATTTCTGGGGCTCCCGACACCCGTGGCACCAGAATTAAGCCTCCGGTCAGGCCTCGTAGCATAAATGCTACTACCAGTTTAAGTCCCAAACAACTTCGGACTGGTGACCAAGATGGTATCAACAACAAACAAGAAACACTCAAACAACACAACAATAAACGGAGCCACCCTCACGGGAGAACTCAAAGTGACATCGTGCGCCACGGACACAATACACAACAACAAGAACACAACCAGTCAAATGCTGACCAGTACAAACACACAACACCCAAAACTGCAGCCACAAATCAAGCCGCAAACAGCAAACAGCAGACAATCACAGCAAGCAGCATAACACATCAAAACCGTCAGCACCCCAGCGGGACGCCAAGCTAGAAAAAGGCTAGCCAGGAGACCGCTAAGATGGTGATGCAGGTTCAACCTCCGCTAAAAGTGCCGTCCTTCTACGCCTAAACACCTCAAGGGCAAAAACGCCCAACCTACCATAAGTACGATCGTCCAACAATACCCTACTGAAATCCCACACCCCCGCAGTATGAGTAATACCCATACTATCTAAATCCCTAACGTCATCATAGTCCGGGCACGAAGTCAGTACATGCCTCCAGTCCTCAGTTCCCCTCCCACACCGACAGTCCGCTGATTCAGTCTGGCCAATTCGATGCAAAAATGCATTGAAAGAGCCATGTCCCGTCAGTATGAACCCCAGACTCAAGCCAAAGCCAAAGTCAGGGTGTTCCCGTACGAACGTAACGTCCGGAATAAATCCATAAGTCACCCTTCCCTTGTCGCTGTTCGTCCATCTCGTCTGCCACCTATCTACGAGGCACCCCTGCAAAAGGGCCTTATACCTATCTCTCCCAATCTCGAGCTCCGAAACAGAAAGCCAGTCGTTCGTCCCAAGTGGCAGTCCCCTCTTGACCCTGAAAGCAATGCTACGACGCACCACTTCCAAGTCAAGCGGAGGTACACCAACAAGGACCTGCAAAGCATCGGTAGAGACCGTCCGACACACCGGAACACATGCCAAGAGTGCAATTCTCTGACACGTGAGAATCTTACTCTGTCCAACAACAGACATGACCGTCTTATACCACACCGACGCGCCATACGCCGCACAAGCGACGAAAAGCCCATCGTATATGATACGGACGGCACGCCTGCTGAGTCCCCAATCACTCCTCAATATGCGCCTAACCTTTCCAACGATAGCTGCCAGCTTATGCCTGACATGGGTGAGATGAGCCTGGAAGCTCATACGCTCCCCAACAACTATTCCGAGGTACCTGACCTGAGTCACATAGCGAATGCTGTTGTCACCAATTCTAATGAGTGGAGGTCGCCCGGTTGACAATATGCCCTTAAGCAACATCATCACGGTCTTATCCACTGCGACGTCCACACCAACCCCTACACCCCACTCACAAGCAATGCGAATGGCCTGGGCACCCCTTCTCTCCAGCTCAGCACGAGACCGGCCTTCGATCAGGATGAGCAAGTCATCCGCATACGCACACAGTTTGAATGTCAGCCCGAGCTGCCTCAACAGAGTATCCATCATGAGATTCCAAATGAATGGACCACAGATGGACCCCTGCGGACAACCCCGAACAACCTCCATCCAAACTGTTTCAAAGGATCCAACAACACACGCTTTTCTACCCTCGAAATAGCTGCTCCAAATGCCCATCTCACGACAGCCAACCTCCGATAGCCTTCGTAAGACCTTGTCCCACGAAAGATAATCGAAAGCTCCCTTAAAATCGATGAAAAGCCCAAGCACATACTTCGCAGATGATTGTTCGACAGAACTCTTCACATGCATCCAAGCATCTTCGACGCATTTGCCTTCCCTAAAACCAAACTGGTAGCATGAAGGGCCCTCGCTGTAGCATTCCTTGAGTCTGTACACCATAACTCTTTCCAGCACTTTTCCAAATACTGGCAAGAGGCTGATGCCCCGATAAGAGCGAGGATTACTCCTCACTCTATCAGGCGACTTAAGGAGTACCACAACACGAGCACATTTCCATGCCTTCGGGAAGTAGCCCTCATTAATGCACCTACCGTACACCGCCTCCAGGTATTCAGGGATGGCCTTCCAGATGTTCTTACACATCTCTCCGGTCAACTCATCCAAACCTGGGGACTTCCTGCTTCTCACCCGACAAAAACAGTCATCTAATTCCGACCTCACCAAGTTTGGAGGGTCAGCAACCTCCACCGGTGGGGGAGGATAGTTGCCTGGCTCCGCCCTTGGAAAGAAGACCCCCAGCAATGCGTCCGTGCAGTCCCTCCATGAAGACAACACGGTGTCGCCAACATGGAGGCATCCTATGTCCACCTGACTCTTTCTACCCCTGCAGATACGGTAAACCCTACCCCAGGGGTCATCCCTATTGTCCTGTACAAATCTCCTCCACTCGTCCTCCTTAACTGTTACAATCATGTCCTTGTACGTCTTAAGGCTGCCAAGATATTCAGTCCTACGCTGAGCTAGATCTTCAGCATTGGTACGCCTACCCCTCTGGAAACGTCTCCGGAGGTGTCGAACGCGCCGCCGCATCGTCTCCAACTCAGGGGTCCACCATTTGACCCTCTTGGGCTTCGCATAAATAGCTCGGCCCAACAGTGCATCATTTACCGCAGATGCCGTCCGGACAATCTTGTCAACCTGGTCGTCAATCGTTAGTAGCCTAAAGTCTTCAATTGGCACCGATGACAATGCCTCCCTAAAACAGTACCGATAATGGTCCCAATCAACGTCACGCGTTCGCCATCGTAAAACGCCACCAGTCTCCCTAGTCCGTTGTGGACAAGTAACCCTAATCTCGATGAGATTATGGTCACTTATCCCCCAATCGTCACAAACTCTCCAACTAAAGTCCAAAGCAGTAATTGCCGCCCCATTCGCAGCTGTCACGTCAATGTCACTGACGCCCATTGGCCCATCGAAAGTATATAGCTCACTCGGCTCATTCAAAACGCTCAAATCTCTCGAGAGCAACCATTCACTAAGCACTCCTCCTCGTATGAGGTTCGGATGTCCAGACCCAAGTCTGGAAATCTTACTGAACCACATACGAGAGGAGGCGTTCGCATCTAGGCCGAGGATAACAGGAATACTACTCGCCGCGAGTAGTACCGTATCCATATACCCTAGATAGGGTTCCAATGAAACGCCAGGCCTACAGTAGATGCTAGCCAGAAACATCTCCCCAAACCACCCTTTTACCCTAACACACACCCCAAGCTGGCTATCAACTGATTTCGTACAGTCCACGTCGCTGTCCCTAACTATAATCGCGGCCTTTCCCACACCGTCAGTAAATACGCGAAACCCCCCCCGGAATCCCCCTAACATCACCATTCGCGAAATACGGCTCCTGGATCAGGGCAAAGCTAGCGTCCAGCTGACACATAGCTTGCCCTAGCTCGCACGTCACCGCCTTCGAGCGCTGACAATTCAGCTGCAAAAGGCGCAACTCCATTAGTGTCTGGCGTTCGCCCTGGCAACCATAGCCGAGTACGTGGGGCACGCAAACGACAGCATACTATGGTCCGCTGGCAGGCCCCTCATCTCACAGTTGCGGCACCTCACCGGGTTAACACAACGTGAGGCCAGATGCCCCATCGTCCCGCACGTCCTGCACACATCCTGCCCCATCCTGCACTCACGCTGCAGGTGGTCAAAGCCGAGGCAGCGGTAGCAGTGCGGGATCGCATCCTGTTGCCGCAACCTGAAGCTAAACCACTTCACGTAGACCCTACCGACATCCAGGAGCGCGTTCGCAGCACGCTCACTGCACTCCAAAACAACGCTGACCTGTCCGGCAGGGTCAGACCTCCAGGGACTGGTAACCAGACGAACGCTCCTCTTGAACACCTCGTAGCTCATTCGCTCCTTCAGGTTCATCTCGAACAACTCGGACATAAACCCATCAGGAGTGATTACCGCATGCACTCCGGCAACCACCACCCTTGGACCAAGCTTGTCGCTGACCGTCACCTCCAGGCCGACCTCCTCAAACTTTTTGTTCGAGGCAATCCTCGACCTCTCCGCCACCGAAGGTGTGCGAATGACCGCACCGCTAGTCCTTTTCAGCGGCCGCATCTCGTGCACTCTGACACCAAGGGTAGGTCCGACTTGTTCGACGACCTTACTCACTACCTCCTTGGACGTTACGCCCTTCTTCTTGTCGCGAACGACCACCGACCAGGTTTCCACAGGCTTGGGTGTAGGCCTGGGAACCATGACACCCTGTGCCCTAACCACCGCAGCAACCGTTGGGGCCTGAGCAACAGGCCTAGCAGCGGGAGCTGGCACTGTGGTCACAGACTGAACCGGCCTGGGAGACTGGAGGATGTCCAGCCTACCCCTCAACCGCTCGTTGTCCACCAGCAGTTTCATCACCAGCTCCTCATACCCACTAGCCTGACTCATGAGTCTGCCCATCGTCTCCGCACTAAGGTTCTCACCGAACAGCACCTCACGGAAACTGTCGGTGACAACCTTAACGTCGGCCACCGTAACACCCCCATCACACATGGAAAAGGCAGCAGCCGAAGCCACAGCCCTTTTACGCTGCCTACTTTCCCTGCCAACAGATGGCAACGGGGGAAACGCCGCAGCAAAACCACCACCAACCGCAGAGCTATCAGAGATAGCAGCAGCAGCACCAGCATCTGACGTGGTACATGCGCCAGAAACAGCAGCACCACCAGCAACACCACCAACTGCACCACCAGCAGCACCACCAACAACACCACCACCAGCACCACCACCAGCACCACCACGAGCAGCAGTACCAATAGCAGAACCGCGACCAGCACCACTCTTAACACCATCAACAGCAGCAGCAGCAGCAGCAGCATCAGCGACAGGAGCAGACTTAAACCGCTTGGTGGTCGCCTTACCACCACTCGCCTTTACCTCAGCTTCCGACCCCGAACTGCTCAGCTCGCTCTCCGTATGACGGAGACGAGACTTCGCAGGTGGAGGGGGTCCCATCACCTCATCAGTGACTGCCCCAGACGCAGCGTCAGAGGCATCACCCTTCGCCGTCTTGCGAGGTTTCCCCGCAGGAGGCATAATATAAAATTCAAATTTAAAGAATCCAACGACTCACCAGATTCAATAATAAACACAGCCAAACAGGAAGTCAAAAATCGTAGCCAAGTCCGTCACCAATTCCAAATAAACACGCCCGAAACCGAAATACAACTCGAAAATCAATGTCCAATAAACACGCCGAACCGTCAACAAAACACACTCTGGTAGCACCAAAACCCACCGCACGAGTATGGTAACTCCACTCCGTTAGTCCTATCTAACCTCACTTCTTCAAATTGCTACTGACCTTGAAGTCAAAAACTGAGACACCACAGAAATTACCCCTGGGAGTCTCAACTTTATAACAACAATTCTTCACAATTGTATCACTCACACTTGTAAACACTTAGTTTTCACACACGAACCGTTTGTAACAAACTTAAATTCTCCGCTTTGATAAAAACACGTCTTTACACTCCGACAGCCAAACTAGAAGTGATCTACACTGCTACATTAAGTCAGTGGTTTAACGTGAGTACCTGCCCTAGGACGTTACCTCACGGTGCCAAAGCACGAGTGAATACAATGCGTCCACCAACGCCCCCACCTATGATTAAAATCACCAGTGAGTACCAATTTAAAGCCATGTTATTTGGACATGACCTCACACCTTGGTAAGGTGCCGGAGACTATCTAAACTCCTACCGATCTATGGGTCACGGCACCCGGTTAAAAATGTAACTCCACACCGAGACAGCATAGCTCTCCCCGCGATTTGGGTCTAAACCACAGCCACCACGTTGCTCCCACAAGGGGGCCTCACCATAGTCGGGCAGGAACCGAAATTCCTGGGGCTCCCGACACCCGTGGCACCAGAATTAAGCCTCCGGTCAGGCCTCGTAGCATAAATGCTACTACCAGTTTAAGTCCCAAACAACTTCGGACTGGTGACCAAGATGGTATCAACAACAAACAAGAAACACTCAAACAACACAACAATAAACGGAGCCACCCTCACGGGAGAACTCAAAGTGACATCGTGCGCCACGGACACAATACACAACAACAAGAACACAACCAGTCAAATGCTGACCAGTACAAACACACAACACCCAAAACTGCAGCCACAAATCAAGCCGCAAACAGCAGGTCGGAAACAGCAAACAGCAGACAATCACAGCAAGCAGCATAACACATCAAAACCGTCAGCACCCCAGCGGGACGCCAAGCTAGAAAAAGGCTAGCCAGGAGACCGCTAAGATGGTGATGCAGGTTCAACCTCCGCTAAAAGTGCCGTCCTTCTACGCCTAAACACCTCAAGGGCAAAAACGCCCAACCTACCATAAGTACGATCGTCCAACAATACCCTACTGAAATCCCACACCCCCGCAGTATGAGTAATACCCATACTATCTAAATCCCTAACGTCATCATAGTCCGGGCACGAAGTCAGTACATGCCTCCAGTCCTCAGTTCCCCTCCCACACCGACAGTCCGCTGATTCAGTCTGGCCAATTCGATGCAAAAATGCATTGAAAGAGCCATGTCCCGTCAGTATGAACCCCAGACTCAAGCCAAAGCCAAAGTCAGGGTGTTCCCGTACGAACGTAACGTCCGGAATAAATCCATAAGTCACCCTTCCCTTGTCGCTGTTCGTCCATCTCGTCTGCCACCTATCTACGAGGCACCCCTGCAAAAGGGCCTTATACCTTATACTGTATTGTGGGATTTCTGTCTATTGGTTGTGTAAAATTTAATTATGTGTTATCCTGGTATTGCCGTACTGATTTGTGTATTTGATTGTATTGCCGTGCTGATTTGTGTATTTGATTGTATTGCCGTGCTGATTTATGTAATTGGCGACATTGCCAATTCGACCATCTTTGGGCAACACAATCGCGCATGTCTGCAATTAACGGATATAAAATAGAGGATATGAGAATTTCCGGAACTTTCCAAACTGTAGGCAATTAGGTATATAAGGAGGCTGCTTTACCCACGTCAAGTAGTTAAAGTAAGAAAATAAAAACTGTAGAACAACAACATAGTGGTGTTTATTTTTATTTTGACGCAATTTAAAATAACTCAAACGTTTTAAAAAGGTTTAAACGTAACAATAATGTTCAGAGCTTTCAATATTATACTGAAGAAGACTCAATCAAGAAAAATGTACTATTTTATTAAGACAATGCACGGGTGCACAAGTGTTTAGACAATATGGCAAAAAACCATGTTACCTCATTCAGCATACTTTCCAAATCTAATTTTAGAAAATGGCGGAATGGTAAAAATATATGTTTTTTCTTTTTCTGTTATATTTAGCTAGGGGAAAGCATAATTTTAAATTAGAACCTCGGAGTACTCTGTCCTATTTATTTTTCAGTCTCTGCGCCAAATGTTGTGAAATCAGTGCTGTATACAATTTTTATAAATTTTTATCCAGCGTAATAGGTGTGCAGCTAGACCTATCGTCGATAAACTGATCAGCAACTATCAAAGTGAATTTGTGCTAAGAAAATCCACTACGGGCCAAATTTACACATTCCTTCAAATTCTGGAGAAAACCCAAGAGGAATATACCGATATATACCATCTATTCATTTGGTAGTCATATACGGAGAAAACTGTATAAGGCTGTGTTTGAGGTCTGTATACCTGCCGAGCTTGTACGACTGTGTACGATGACGCTTACGGATGTAAAGTCCTCAGTGAAGATAAGCAAGGACCTATCTTAACTGTTTAAAACCAAACGAAGATTTAGACAGGAAGTATGAGATTCTGCAACGAATACTATTTACAACAACAGCCACATGATTTTCGCATATGCTGATGATTTCTACATAAGGTGCTTGAATTAACAAGAAGTCACAGCAGTATTTTCTATAATTGAAAAAAAAGTTATCTTAAGCGGGTTGGGTGACGAATGAGAACAAGACGAAATATTTGGTCACCACGAACAAACAGAGCAGGCGCCGTCGACCATCAGTATGTACAAATAATTTTAACTTTGAATTTAATTTTAACTACAAGAAGTCACATTCGTATTCTACAAAATTGAAAGCGGGTTCAGCGCTGAATGAGGACAAAACGAAATTAATAATCGTCATGGCAAACAAAACATGCGCCTTGGACCAACATTAGGTGCAAATAACTTTAACTTTTAAATCGTGAAATAACTTAGATTATCTCGGTTCCACCATGAACAAAGAAAATGTCTGCCCAGAGATTTAGAAGGAAAATATTGCTTGCTAATAGATGTATTTCTGACTTAGTAAGCATTTGCGAGATAAAATCATGAGAAGAAAAAAACTCTACATATACTAGACATTAATTTTACCAGTTTTGCTATACGGCGCATAAATATATGTTGCGATTCTGGGAGTTTTCGAAAGAAAAATTCTCCGCAAAATATACATACATATAGACATATAGTCTTCACGAGTATCGACACAGTGTGAATCCTGGGCTGTATACACTATATACCAACATTGGCGCGATTAGCTGCATTAGAGTGCAACAGTTGCGTTGGCTGGGACATGCCGCAGGGCATGGGCGAAAAATTTCTCAGCTCAAAAGGTCTTCGATACGGAACATGAAGAACAAAGTTGATGACATTCTTTAAAAACTTAGTAAAACTTTAAAAACTTAATAGAAAAAGAAATTCACAAGATTGGAGACCTTGGTCTTCCATATGATTGGCTGCTGATCAACTGAGGTTGTAAATAGCCATATAAATAACATAAAATTCAAGTTTCTAGTCTTTTCATTAAATCTGAAACGAATTAACAAGTCGTCGCTTTACCTTGTTGTAACAATTCAGCACTGGGCTAAAGTACTATTGCAGGGTAAAATATTAAAGTGATCTGAGAAGCGTAGAGCGTGCGAAATTTTAATAAAAAGGAAAATATAATTTTTATTAAAATCGATTTGTTTTTTCTTAATATTCTTTAGAAAGCCAAATTAATACTAAAAAATGGCTTTTTCAAGTATTAATTAAAAATTTTCTTTAATTAACGTTTTTAACAGCATTCTTTTATAATGAAAACTACTAAAAACCCATTTTAGGAATAATTTAAATGTCTATGAATTTTAAGACCTATAAAAGTAGAAAACGTTTTACAATGAACTTAATTTTTTTAATTATTTTTAATTCTTTATAGAAATTTACATCACTCAATAGAAAAAAAAACAAAAAAATTCCCATTATAAAACAATAATTTAAAAGCCAGACAAACTATCTATAAAAATATTCGTTAAACAGATAGAAATGAGTAGCAGCCTCATATGTTAAGAATTTATATTTTTCCCCATTTAAAAAAAAAAAAAAAATATTTTTTTGTTTTATACAACTGTCACTAAGTGTGATGAATATGTACGACAAACGACGGATATGGTCATTAAGACAGGGGGATAAAAATGATTTTAATTAAAAGCAAACATTAACAGAAAAATTAAAAAAATAATCAAATTTCTGTGGTGTTAATACGTCTTGTATACTCTGCTTAATAAAGTTAAAAAGTTTGTTTTTTGCTTTTACAACAACAAAAAAGAAAAAGTTTAATTTATGGTCTGCCTTTTAGCTTTTTATGACAGCATTTAAAAAGCAAAGAAGAAAGAATTCCAAGTGGTTGGCAACTACAATAAGAAAAGCAACACAAATAATTTTAAAAAAATGTCTCTCTGTTCTATATATACAAATAACAATAACAACAAACATTTTTTAAATTATCTTTGCACATGCATTGCACCATGTGCAATTTTATTTTTAAAATAAAAAAAAAAAAAATATTGAAAAAATACAAAAGCGAACGAAAAAAAATTATTTAATTACTGCCGTTCTAAAGATCCCCTTAGATTTAAGAGTAAAAAGAGTTAAAGAAGAATAAACTGGTAGTAGCGTATGTTTATTAATAGCAAAGCAAAGAAAAAACAACACAATGGTAACCCCTTTAATTCTTACTGTTAAATATCCTATACATACTTAATTAGTTGAAGTTTATTCCCCTCAACCATAAATTTTAATTACTCACTAACTCGCACTCTATCTCTATCTCCCACACGCAAACAAACACACACAGACACACACTCAAAATGTATTTAAATGTTTTGTTTTTTATTTAAAACGTGTGTTTATTTTAAGCTAAAATAATTTGTTTTTTACTTTCCTCCCTTACCTAACATAATAACACTACCCCTTTTACACAAATTCTCTTTCTTTATAACATAATTGGCTAAAGAATACGCGAAAACCAAAAACAGCTGAAAAATATATGTATGTGTCGTGTGAAGTGAAACATGAAACTTTAATTGTTACTAATTGTTTACCTTTTTTACCTTGTGTATGATGGTGAATACAACACAACATCTCTTAAAGGTGGGAGTCCAACATGCTTCAATGGCAACCCTTATCAAAAGATATATTAATTTACCACCCCACTTATTAATGTAAATTTAACAACCCGCCAGTGGAAATTTTTATTACGGGATTTTCTTTTATTGTTTTTTAACGATCAAGGTGCCACACTCACTTCCGGCTAAGTTTACAGGAAAATAAGGGAAATTAAATGAAAGGAAAGCATTTCAACATCTGATAATATGAAATGAAAAAAGAAAACATTTACAAATGATTTAAAATTTAAAGATACAGTTTGTAATTCATTTACTCCTTTGCATGTTTTTAAATATTTGCATATTTAAAACATTAATATTTAGGACCACTACTAAATAAATGCATAAAAGGAAAAGTATGTTTAGGATTTAACTTTTGGTCGGAAATATGGTTTGGATTATAGAGAGTATAGTGCATGCAAAACGCTGAACTATGTCAACGTATTAAATTTTTTAGAAATTAGAGTTTAAATAGAGAAACTAAAGGCAAATTGATTTTTCAATTAAACATACATATGTATTTCTTAGCAAAAAGCGCTTTTGCAAACTTGTTGCATTTACTCCATTGGTTTACTCATTTTGTTTCGTCCAGATAACTAAAGGGTTCGCCATCTAACGTTTTTTTTTTCTCAACTAGTGCTTATTTCGTGAATGGTAACACTTAGCTCATGTCTGATTTGACAGATAATTAGTTTTATCCTTCCGCTCAACGAATATGGTTGTGTATACGCTTGAACAACGCTGGGAATCTGGGCCTGCGATCGACTTACAGAAGATGCCAAATTTGCCCAAAAAAAATCATCTTTTCAGTGTGTAAAAAAGCGATATTGTCGCATTTGGGGCACAGAAAACCCGCACGCATACATTGAAAAGCCGATACACACAAGACGAGTCACTGTTTGGTGCGGATTTAGGTCCAGAGGCATAATTGGGTCATTTTTCTTCGAAAATTAGCAAGGAGTGGCCGTTACAGTCAATGGCGATCGTTATCGGGCCATGTTGAACGAATTTTTGTTCACAAAACTTGAAGAGGAGGATATTAGCAACATTTGGTTTCAACAGGACGGCGCTACGTGCCACACAGCCGAAGCTACACTCGATGTTTTCCGCCCTGTTTTTGAAGATCGCATTATCAGCCGCAGAGCTGATGTCGTTTGGCCACCTCGGAGCTACGATTTGACACCATTGGACTATTATTTGTGGGGTTACGCCAACAAGCCTGAGACAATTGACGCTTTAAAGGACAATATTCGTGAAGCCATTGGTGAAATACAGCTGCACACAATCGATAATGTGCTTAAAAATTGGACCGATCGTGTGTGCTATTGCATGGCCAGCCGAGGCAGCCTTTTGAATGAAATTATTTTCCATTATTAATCGGGAGGATTGTACTTACAAATAAAAAAAGAAATTTGAGAAAATATTCGTAGTTTTTTTTTATAGCATTTTCAAAAAAAAAAAAAAATTATTTGGCGGACCCTTTATATTTTTCAAAGACCTCGAAATAGGCATTTGTTGCAATGACCCAGCGCTATTTCTTAAAATTGATAATAACAGTAGTCGGACCGAACAAGATATTGAGTTTATATGCCATTTTCATACAATTTTGCCTCAGTGAATGGAAATGTTTGATTCCTTACATTTCCATGATGAAACAGCACCTTTCATAGGCTGAACAATTGCGTTTTCTTGTTGTTTTAAATTAAAATAATATTCACCTGTACGCATTTTACTCATTTCAAGCTAATCGATGTAATTGACACAGCGAGCATCGCACAACTGTTGCCCAGAACTTATTGAGCTATAGACTCAACCTTAAGACGTTTTTGGTATACTTTAAACAGAACAAAATTATTGCTCATCACATAAGAAAAAACCGTATAATTTACACCTAAACGTCGCTAAACACACCCTTGAAATGAAATGTTGCGTCATTCGTCAAGCGAAAAGCTCTCTCATATCCAAATACTAATGTAAAATATAATTTACACAGTCGGTAGATATGCTTATTTCACTGTTATTCCTTTCCATTTTATCAACTAAAACGGACACGTGACAACTTTTGTGTGCTAAGTTCGAACAATTAATAGGATGTTTAAGATATTTAATTCCCTTTCACAAAATTTGTGTTGAAAATACTCTAATGGGTAAGCTATGTATGTTGTACATGCCCGGTGGCGTACTTGAACGACATTGGCACCATATTTTCATCGATGAATATTCTTCACAAAATCAGTATTACATCGAAATTTGTATAAAATTATGGTAAATGAAAAAAAAAACATTGATAGATCCTAGCGGCAATGGCACAAACAAAGGGAATTATGTATGACAACTTCATTGTAATATTACCGTACTAAAGTAACCTAAAATTTAGCGACATTGTCTGTTATGGGTCGACTATATGCTGAACGATGCAGAATTTTGTCTGCTACACCACTCCTTAAACGAATAAAGCTCTAAGAATTCTTGATGATATTGTCTATAAGCACTCATTAATAAATCGACGCCTGCAAGACAAAATCGACTTCTGTCATCTATGAAATTTTGGACAATTATTTTAAAAAGTCTTGTATGACACCAAAGAAAATTTACTATCAGTCATCGATGATTTATCATCGTCAGTGTTTATCACGATGATTTACTATGACGTTTACCACTGGGTGATTTCGACGACTTAAATAAAATGTCGAAAAACTGATTTTCGAGAAAAAGATTGTACCAAATTCTAAGTAAACAACTTATATTTTGCTAAACTACAAAACTACGTTGTACGTCGATCGGTTTAAGGATAAATTTTGGCGAGCGTTATTAACATTCTCCTAAAAAAACCGTTTTCATAAAAATAGTATTACATTACCTTGAACCCAAATAAATAACGTTATGTGCTCGAATATTTGTCTTTTAAAATACGCACCTATAAATGAATAAAATAAGAAAAATCTTTTTTTACATTATATTATAAATTCTTTTGTTTGAAATAAAAAAAATAAAACTTTTAAGACTCCAATACTTTTCTTATTACAGCAGCCAAATACAAACTTGTACTAAGACTTGAAGAAAAAAAAACTTGACAGAATATGACTCAACATTTTTCTAATGCAGCTGAATACCATTTAATTTGTGAATGAATTTTTATTTTAAATTATTTTATTGTTAAAAATTTTTCAACAATTTATTAGGTTGGTTTTGTTAAGCTACCTTTCAATATGCAAATTTTACAATGGAGAACAAATAACAGGAAAACTTTAATTGAAATAGACAATGGCAACACTAACAGCAAGAGTTAAAGAAGAGAAAAGTGAAGTTGACACACACAAAATGCGACAAATTCAAATGCACAGTTGGCTGGCTGGCTGGGCATAGGTCAAATACAAATTTGGTAATGCTCTTTCGTATACAGAGAAGTAGAATAATTAGTATTAACAACAGCAGGATTGGCAAATACGAGGTTTGTTAAAGAAAGCTAAGATGATCTATAGTCGATTTTTTATTTCAATTTGATTACTCGCTTCGTACATTAATTCACAATTTTAACACTAGAATAGTATTCTTTGTTTGTTACAGACATAAAAGTTAGCAACGATTTAATGTTTTCGCAATTATGTGCTGTGAAATCAAATGTTTTTTAAATCAATTTTTGTCTAAATGACAAAAACTATTTCCTTATTGCCTA
This sequence comes from Wohlfahrtia magnifica, assembly GCA_023159175.1. NCBI lineage: Eukaryota > Metazoa > Arthropoda > Insecta > Diptera > Sarcophagidae > Wohlfahrtia > Wohlfahrtia magnifica. Next base: position 1,144,050 of record JAKWBJ010000061.1, read on the forward strand.
GAAGTTTGTTTTGACTACCCCGTACTCGTAAGTCAACAACTTACGAAAACGTTACAATAAGAAGGCGTTAACATCGTTCATTCATCACAGATTGTAATTCTTTCGGAAATTTTGAACATGCAAAGTTTGTGTAGCAATTGCAGAATAAATGGGACTTAGATAGAGAGAGAACATTCAGGAGTTTGGGATTATAATGCCTTTCAGGCTTTCAGATGATTATAGAATGACTTAGGAGGAGTTGTATACTATTTTATGGCAGTTACTATTTAACGCAGTTACAGGAATTTATGTATTCGTCAAACGTAAAATCTGCAATTTTGTGTTCATGCGACCTTATGTGCACATAGGCCCATTACAATTGCGGACAGTTTGACAAAGGATGGGTTGCGGCTGGGATATCCTGTGAATTGGGCTCGCTTGTATAACTTAAGAACTACGCAAATTTTAGGCTTTACCAAGATGTGATAACGTGATTGTTTTTTTCCAATTTAATTAAATAAAGCTCCCACTGCAAAGCTAGAAATTATACTAATTTATTTCATGGGACGAAGTTTCATGGAGCCAAAGGATCAACTTGATGTTATTCTCGCTCTTCTTTGTGTCAGATCCGCAGTATATCTACTTCAAATTTGGATGTGACCAGAATCATGCAATATTGCAAGGGCTTTTGGATTCGAGTGGACTTCTAGCTTCTTCAAATACGTCTCAGCGTACCTCACGATTTGCTCTCTAATCATGTAGCTTTAATTCTCAGTAGCAATATTTTATTTTAGTGCCCTATAACTTTACTCCGTAGCACCATATATGACCGGTTGATTTGAAACTCATGTCGATGTGATGGGTCTCTCACTTAATGATTATTGTCGTACATATCGTGATACAAAGAAAATCGTTCAACTGCAGCATTGGATCACCTCCAATTTCTATTCTGCAAATACTCATGTATGTAAAATTTTAAAGCTCTTTCTCATATAAGCGAGTAGTTAGTTTTCGTCATTGGCTTGTAATTTATCATCTGCACTTTTTACTATCGTTTTCTCTTTTTAATTGCCATTTTGCACTATATCAACTGCCTATTGTCCCTCTATTGAGTCTATATTTTTTATTCTCTTTTCAGAAAACGCAATTGGACGACTGGTTTTTTTGGTTGTGCGTACACCTTAATTTTGTTCATGAAATCATACGAGAATTAGTACGAAAAGTTTGCCATGATTGTAAAAGCCCACAAACAGTCGGGGATTGTCAGAGTACTATTGAAGGAGTTATTGACGACTTGGGATCTCGGTGACACGTGTAATGCAATACTCGTCTGCAACTTTTAATTTCTAAAAAGAATATTTGTCTATTGATTATTGTTTAGATAAAACCAATGATTATTCCAACCTGCTTGAAATTATTATCCAGCTGTATTCGTCGATTATTACAACTTATTGTAGAGGGTCCGCAAAATAAAATTTTTTTTGAAAATGCTATAAAAAAACTACTGAATATTTTCTAAAATCTCTTTTTTTATTTGAATAAACAATCCTTCCGGTTAATAATGGAAAATAATTTCATTCAAATGGCTGCCTCGGCTGGCCATGCAGTAGCACACACGATCGGTCCAATTTTTAAACACATCAAAGCGTCAATTGTCTCTGGCTTGTTGGCGTAATACTTATCTTTGACGGCACCCCACAAATAATCGTCCAACGGTGTCAAATCGCAGCTCCGAGGCCAAACGACATCTGCTCTGCGGCTGATAATGCGATCTTCAAAACATCGAGTGTAGCTTCGGCTGTGTGGCACGTAGCGCCGTCCTGTTGAAACCAAATGTTGCTAATATCCTCCTCTTCAATTTTTGTGAACAAAAATTCGTTTAACATGGCCCGATAACGATCGCCATTGACTGTAACGGCCACTCCTTGCTCATTTTTGAAGAAAAATTGCCCAATTGTGCCTCTGGATCAAAATCCGCACCAAAGAGTGACTCGTCTTGGGTGTATCGGCTTTTCAATGTATGCGTGCGGGTTTTCTGTGCCCCAAATGCGACAATATTGCTTGTTTACATACCCGCCAAAATCAAAATGAGCTTCATCTGAAAAGATGATTTTTTTTTGGCAAATTCGGCATCTTCTGTAAGTTGATCGCAGGCCCACTTTGCGAAGCGAAAACGCATTGGACACAACCATATTCGTTCAGCGGAAGGATAAAACTAATTATCTGTCAATTCAGACATGAGCTAATTGTTACCATTCACGAAATAAGCACTAGTTGAAAAAAAAACGTTAGATGGCAGACCCTTTATTAGGTTGCCACGTGGTCATCCGGTTAAAAAGGAAAAATATTACTTACAGAAATGCGCAGTTTGTGAGAAGTGTTACAAAAGAAGGCATCAGGAATTTTGTAAATTTTGATGACCTGTGTTTGAAGAAAATATCCCAGTTCACAAATTGTTGTTAATAAAAACAACAAAGCAATTATGTCTAAAAAAAAATGCAAAAGAGGTGTTTTTCTAAAGAACCTTCTGGCTTAACCAAAAAGTTTTTATGAGAAATGTTGTGAGAGTAAGAAAATACTTTGGCCTTCTTATTATGAATTTCAGTGAGTTAACTTTAAATGGTACCTCAATTTTTGTCCAAACCTCGTATAGTACGACTAGTGTGTGTATAAGCAGTAGTTTTTGTGCATTTGTTTTCGTGTTTATTACGTTGCTATTGCCTTTGCCATTGTTTAAGGTGATGTTGACATTAGCAGTTTACATTCAAATGTTAATTTTTGGTCTCTATTTAATGTCGCGTTTTTCTCTCTGTGTATATCCATTAGAGCGGCGGTATATAATTTATGAATTGACACCATTACACTCCCAGTATTTTTTTATAGTTTTTGTTGTGCTGTTTCTTTATCTCAATTAACAAAAAAAATTTGCACTTTTCATACGAGTATTTCACACATTTGTTGGCTGCTTTTCGCAGGGCTTCATATAGAACTTGACTCACAAAATCTACTCTAACACATAGAGGAACGAAAAACGTAAACGCTTTACTTTTTTAGAATTTTTCATTACAAAACCCAGTTATACTACATGACTTGGAAATTTGAGCAGCACTTCTCAATACCCCTGAATCTATGCTTGCAAGTAAAACAAGTACAAGTGGCCACTTGAAAAAAAAAATGCCTCGAAACGGTGTTAGAATTTTAACGCACTTGTATGAAATTAATAAAACTACAACGACGACATCGTCAAACGCTGTGAGGATGGGCTTAAAAAAAAAATAAAAATTTGTAACATTTACGGTCATTAAATAATTTATGAAAATGATGACAGAAACAAAAAACGAAAATAAACGAAATGATAATGACGAAGTTTTTAAAAAGAAACGCAGTGAAAGAAACGTACAACCTCGATAGATTAAACTGATAAGGTTTAGTCAAATAGAAATGAAAACTATAAAAAACTGGTTGTCTTAATTCACTTTATTTCATCTCAGACTATACAACAGAATATTAAAAATGTTAAATGTAAAATTTTTTTGTATATACAAGGGTGACATATTGTCTCAAACTGAAGCAAAAACAAAAACAAACATCAGTACGCTTGTGTGATTTATGCATATGAGTTAGTGCCATATTCGTCGCATATAGAAGGTTATTGTGATCTTATGCATTACATTAGCCCAGCTTATGTGTGGCTGCTGTACTGGTTATTGATGGTTCTTTTCTTAGCGATAAGGATATTCACCACCTAGTCGGAATGCCATTTTCCTCTTGCAGAATACTGATTCAATGACACTTGTCAAGCATGAACCGTCTTGCTTCTTATCGTGGCAGATCTGGCCCCCTAGCTCGATCGGAATCTATTGTAAGGATGCCGCCACATATGCTACGCATTTTGTAAGCTACTACCAGTGGGCGCATGCGAGGTGACTTAGTCTGCCTTTCAATGGGTAATGTAAAACTCCTACAAGAGGTTGAGGAAGAGAATGAAATTCTAAGGCATTATCTGTTTTAGTGTCCATTGTTCGAATATTAAACTGTTTTCCTTAACAGTACCTTTCTGCGTCTGATTGGTCCATTTCGGGCTCGAACACGGATATGTAGGCCCAGCTAGATACTATATACAACTGATTTTGGGCATGACAGAGCCATCAATAAGTGGAGCTAAGTGAGCTGGACAGGTGTCTAAAAACGCGTAGGAATTCTCTAACTTTTTCAGCTTATATGAAACAGTAAACCTACCATCGTGACAACGAGGATCATCTGATCATCATCACACTGAAAAGGTCACAACTATTTTAATTTATAGGTTGTGCTAAGAGGAGGACTTTAAGTGACTGGAGCACCAGCGGGCTTGCTGTAAGTGATGATATATTTGTCATATGTGCGACATATGAATCATCGGTGTGATACAAGATAGTCAAGACTGTTTTAGGTCGACAGAGAGCTCTAACCTGCAGCACAGTTTTGACACCTTTTATTGGTTTAGCATACCTTGACTTGGAGGTTATACCACGTGGTATTATATAACAAACCAAAAAAGGAATACACTTTTATAGTATAATTTTCTAAATGTTTTTCATCAGACACGTTGGACGAATAAAGGTAAAGTAAAAGCGTTGTAACTTGTCGTTCTCTTTGTGTTTTGTATGTCCTTTTCTTTGTTTTGTGTGAATATCCTTTTTTTGTTTTCTAATCCCAAACTAATAGAGGTGTAACTACTAACAGTGGACTAACCGTGCAACTAATAAAGAATGATAGAAATATTTAAGAGGTTTCTAATCGAGAGGGAGAAGCCCATGCCGAAATGGAAGGCATTGTTGTATTATACTTTGTCTTGAGCACCTTCAGGAGTGCTGGCATGGCTATATTTAGTTATTCAAGCGTACTTTTTAGGAATATAAGTTTCTATGGAAGAATAGAATATAATCGATATTAAAAACCTTTTCTTGTTCAACATGTCAAGCTTCTATTGATGTTTTTAATTTCATTTAATTTTTTATATTTTTCTCGTGGCATTAATGTTTTACACAAAGCATTTTCCAACAGTTTCCTTTAAAATAAAATTTAAATTAAAAATTAGTTTTTATTAATACAGTCCGTTTGTAACATTTTGTTTACGAGACTAACAACCAATTTGCGGTGCTTACGATGTCATATTCTGGTAGTGCCATGCATATCGCATATCGAAAATAAAAGGCAATCTCCGCATCATCTTCAATTACACCAATTGTAACAAATACTCGGTTTACATAAATTTAAAATTAAAAACCACAAAAAAAAATAAATAAATAAATAAAAATAAATTTGCAAACACATAATAAATACGAATTCGTCTACCGTATATATTATCCATTATTTAAGTTGCTTTCCACATGAATTGATTGTTGCACGTTGCATACACATTTTTACTTGTACACATTGAGGTTTGTTCAAAAAATGCTCATAAATATTAACGACTTGTGTTTTTGAAACTATTTCATTGTGCCAAGGATTAGCATAACTACCGTTTAAGTACTCGTTCCGATTTACTCAAATGGGTTACAGATAAGGAGAAGTTATGGGTATATGGTTATAACATCTAAACCAAATTCCAAGCGCTGTATTAAAAGAGACTAGACTGTAAAAAGCACTTTTATTTTCATAAAATGTCAATTTCACTGTTTAGTGCATTACAAGTTCGTAAGACCAAAAAGGAGAATTGTCCAGATTATTTTACCGTTATAAATATGCACCTTTTCAGTTGTCATTTCATGTAATTGATTTCTAATCCATTGATGATGCCATGTTACCTGTGTTAAAGCACGATTTAAGGCTTTTTTTGTAGGTATTACGACTTGCCACTTTCCTGTGTGGTTTAAACAACACATGATATGCAACCATATGATTACGAATAATGGATCTTATCGTGAAATAAATACGTGAAATATATTCCCTTTTGAAAAAATTCTGATCGGGAATTTTAAATAGTTTTTGCCTATTTTGTAGAATTTTTTATTCTTACGTAAAAATTTTGTTCGCCTATTATTCACGATAAGGGTGAATATGATTGCAACATTACATGTGAGTGCCAATTGCAAGCCATGAATTTATAAAATCTCCCTCTGGGCTGGGGTGGAAACCTATCTAGCTCTTTAGCTTTTCTTTAAGTAATAATCATCGATTGAAATACAATTCCACACAGAACACAAGCTCCCGCTGCTATTTGGGTATAAACCATAGCTATCTCATAGTACGTCTAGGAACTTCATCGTAGTCAGGCAGATAATAAGCCTCTCTTCATATACCTGATGGCCTGTATGTGTTTATGGATCATCGATATAGTCTGGGATAGTATGGGAATAAGCCAATTTATAAAAGTCTAAAAAAGCTTTAAAGTAGCTCACTTTATCCGTTCCCCAAATAACTTACGCCACCCATTCCTGTCCAGAAATTGGACACAACTCTACATTATGAACCACTGCTTTAAAGTTTATTTAAAGCTTTTCAATTGTGTACCATTATTGGTCAAAGCAGTATTCTAAGTGGATATTCAACTTAATTGGTTCGTTAGAACTTCGTTGTAATAAGGCTGATGATTCACTGTTCCTTCGTCACTTAAACTGATGACATTGTAAGTGAAGTCATTACCGAAGTCAAACATTTTGCAAAGTTTGAGTTTCGCGTTCACACAACACATATGATTTTTGTGGATTGGCAGTGCGCAGTTCGCATGTGTCCAAAAACACAACGTGGTCTTTCCTTCATCCCACAATATAAATTAAAACCACGATTAGAATGCACTGCATTGAAAAGAGTCATACTCTGAGTACTGGGCTATTAAAAAAATTTGCCACGAGATAAAAATTGCTTCGCTATAGAACTTACAGGCTTATCAGGAATTAGATATTTTCCAAAAAAAAAATCTTTTTTTCTTTTGTAACAAACCTCGTACACACACTATACAATCGTACTAATTTTCAAAAGTTTTGTGTAAAATTTTCATTTTTAGATAGGTACGAGTATATTGTAAGTATTTTTAGGTGAATATTTACAATTTTGTATGGTACACTCGTAAACACGCTGACACATACATACACACAATACTGTGACAATTACAATAAATATTTTACCATAAAATATTCACATTCGTATTCGAATTTAAATTCAAATTCAACTCCAATTCTTTAAGTCTTTACATTTTACCACTCCTTGAAATACAAACAATTTAAGCAGCGAAAGGCAGAGAAAGAGTCTTCTAACAAAAAGAGCATAAATTAAAGAACAAAACAGGAATACGACAGAAGAGAAAAACGAAACAACAATAGAGACTTACTATTAGACAAAAATGACAACAACAAAAACAACAAAGAAAAACTTATAAAATACAACGTTTACGATTGTAATTGTGACTATATTAGTAGTAGCCATGCATTAAATAAATTTTTGTTGTTATTTACGCTAAGAACCCACAATTGTTATTGTTATTGTGTTTACAGTGTTGCATTTGAAAAAAAGAATGTATATGAAGTGTACCATGTATTTCCAACAAAATGACAAATAAAAAAAACTACATTTCTTAGCATACAGTAGCCAAGAAAATGTAAAAAGCAATTGATTTATTCTTCTTTTATTCTTTTTGCAAGAGCCTTAAACAAAAAACATTAAAACTTTAATTTACCTTTTCTACTCCATTTATTTCTTCTTTACGCCTACTATCTACATCAGTGCCTAAAAGCACTTTACTAGATTATTAGGCAGCCTCTGGCCCTTTAATTGCAAATAAAAAGAGTTTTTTCTTATTTTGGCACCACTTGTATGAAGTTTTACAAGCAAACAAAAAAAGGATAAATTGCAAAGGTAAGTAAGTCATTAGATAAAATTGGTTTATGGTAATTTCCTTTTGGTTATTTTAGTTATTGAGTTAAACAAAATAAATGGGTTTTTTAAAAGCTTTGGCATTACTGAGCACATAATAAAAGTTGCTTAGAGATAATTTGTTTTAAGTATCTCTGCATTTAGGAGAGTTACACATTTGCAAAATTTATGCAAATTAAAAGCCAAATAACAATAATTGAAGTAAAATGCATTATAATAAATTTGACTTTACACTAAGGGATTTCTAAAAAAAACAGAATTTTATTATTAAATTCGTGATAAGTATTACCCCTGCAATATGACAAATAGTTGAAACATACAATATACATAAGTATTTTAAATAGAAAGTCTTAAAAGAAAAAAATTATATTATTTTCAAACAACAATTATTAGTTAGTTTTAAGCAAATTTACAATTTTTATAATAGAAAGAGTAGACAACACTATTAAAAGCTATAAATTTCAGTCTTGAGTAAACGACACAGCTTTATGTTTTAAAATATAAGTTTTACCTAATGGCGTACTTGAGCTACATTGTCACTATGATATTTTCATCGATGAATGATCGTCATAAAATCGGTATCAAGTCGAAATTTCTATGAAATTATCGTAAATGAAATAACTCATTTATGAATCCTTGTGACAATGACGCAAAAAAAAATGAGTTATGTATGACAACTTCATTGCATATTTAGCGACATTGTCTGTTATGAGTCGACTAAATACAGAACGATGCGAGATTTTGTCTGCTACACCTCCTAGTTAATGGAAAAAGCATAAAGCACTAATATATCTCGATGATATTGTCTGTTATGACTAACTAATAAACTAATGCATGCAAGACAAAATCAACTTCTGTCATCTATGAAAATTTTGACAAATACTTTAAAATAGCCATATATGACACTGATGAAATTCGTCGTCAGTCAGAGATGATTTACCATCGTTAACGCTTGTCTCTATCATTCACTATGGCGTTCGCCACCGGTTATTCACTAGTTCCTCAAATTAATGGCAATTCGAATAAAAGCATTTTTATTTTTCTTTCGAGACCAGTGCTCAGGGAATTACCCCTATTGATGCAGTGCATTGTGCTGAAACTAGGAAAATAGGTTGTGGTAAGGAGAAAAGAGGAGTTGTGTTTATGGACGTTCGACTTGAATTTACTCATGTCGTAGGTGGCAGGGAAGACTTCCGCTGGATGATTGTTTCACAAATGAATAATTATCTGTTTTTGATGAGCTAGTGCAATCAGGCCAGACGAACACAAGGCACCCCTCTAAACGTAATTGATTGGTTTACAGCGATCATTGTTCGAAAAACGACCAATTTATGCGAAAAATATAAAATGAAGCCACTCTGATACATGTTGAAAAATCAGTTAAAAATTGTTTCAAAAAGTTTTGCCTTATTGTCATTCGGTTACCTTATGTTTCGATCGATGCACTCTCTGGAATACGCCTCACTTCAGAACATGGTATTCAAAATTGTCTTGATTCGTTCTTGGAGTCAAAAATTGGCGCGAAAGATGGCTAAAGGTTTTAGTTTACGATGGCTTTGAAATTGTAACACTCGTGATCGAACAACTTCGATCGTTATTTTGACATTTTGTAATTTAAATTAACATTATTCGATACGAGAGCTTATTTTAACACGAGTAAAAAGTATTGGTCACTGTTTTTTTTTAAATTCCATTTTTTTCTCATTCTTATTTATAACTTAACAGTCTATTTCACAATTTTTTATTAACACAACTATCAGCACTGTCATAGCAAATAATCTCAACATTAAAGGTGATTGGCAACTCCATTCCGAGTCTACTGTGTGTATACAAATTCTTAAAAACTAAAATATTTTCCGTATAATAAAATAAATTTATTTTTATAAAATATATATTTATTTTTTTTATGCACATAAGGTTTCATATCGTTTACAACCACAAGCCACAGGTTGTAAAGAATTTTTATAAACAAAACCAAAAAAGTGAAAGAGAGAGCGGGAGAGAAAAAATTACCATTTTTGAGGTTAAAATTTAATCGTCAAGGGGAAATATTAACTTTTTTTTACAATCTTATGCGGTGATTAATACTTCAAAAAATGTTAATAAAAAGTATAAATAACAATACAACACTTGTATTTACTTAATAACGCCGGAATTATTAAACATTGTTAAATAGATTTTTATCATTAACTCCGGCCAATAAGCCAGACTAGACAACAACAGCAATATGAAGTCTAAAAGAGTATTCATTACAATAACAAATATAGCAAGAGAATAATAAAACAACAATCATAAATAATAATAATAAACAACTCTGTCTGGTAGTTAATATATATGTATTGGTGTCTACTAATAATTATCATACAACGTTTCTTTACATCTATGTTTTGTCTACGACACAAAGGTCAATGAGAGAGGAAGAGAGCAAGAGACAACACCTAAAAAATATACAATATTTATCACTGCAAAAAACAAAAACAAAAACAACAATAAAAAAGAAAAAAGAACAAGAATTTTTAAAGAGAAATAAATGCAAATTTAAAAAGTTAAAAAAATGTTTTGTTTGTTTTCTTTTTTCTCAATCAGAAACTTTTTTAATAAGAAAAGGAATTTCATAAAATTAAAAATCAACAAGACTGCTTTCCTTCAAAAAACAAAAAAATAAATAAAATTATTACGAATATTGTTTGTTTTGTGTTTCAATTTAAATATTTAAAAATATTTTTATACCTACAAAAAATAATAGTCTTGTTTTGTGCAAAATGTTAAATAAAAATAAAGAATAAGAAGAAGAATAAGAACGTGTCTATAAGGATTTCAGTGGAATATTTTAGAGAATGTCAAAAAGAGATAGTATGACTCGGATAGGAAGAAAAAGTTGCATTGCACTTGTTGTTATTGTCTTTGTTGTCTCATCTTATTTCAAATAATTAATATTTTTATTATTTTTATTAATATTTTTATTGTTTGTATTTAATTTTATTTCGAAACATTTTGCACAAAACAAAACATTGATAGTGTTTTACGAAGGTAGTTTGCTAAGTAAGTTAAAAGATACATACATGTAGACGAATAACTTGTAAGTATAAATGGAATATTATTGTCGAAAAGTATTTTTGTGTCCGATCTCTCTTTAGAACAGTTAAGCTTAAATGTGTTGCTCTGCATTGTGAAATTTTGCACATGCCTAAGGCTTATGCGACACCTTTAAGAGAAAACTAGGTTTTGCGTTGTTGCTCTTACATATGTATGTATATTCATATGTACATACATAAATTGGTCTCCAAAATTCAAAATAAAAAATTTTTAATCGGTAATTTCTGCTTAGTACTGGAGCATATTTATTGACTACCATTAAAATTGTTAACAATTCCCGACGAGATTTGAAATATTGGGTTATCCATTTAGTGGTTTCAAAATCGCCGGTCTGACAAGGCTTTCAATTGTAAAATATCTGTCATCTTAAGTGTCATTCATTTAATGAAAAGTTTACAATGACTCGCGGAATGACCGAAGAAAGCGTAAAAATAGTCAAACGTGATCACTATATTTAGTTTTTCGAACGAACATTTTTTGAGTGATGAAGGCTATTACGTTAACAAGGTGGTTACATTAACAAGCAAAATTGACGCATACAGGGCTAGGAGAACCCAGAAGTGACTAAGAAAAAGCCTTTACATCTGGAAAATTGACTGTTAGGTGCACATTATGGTCTGGAGGTGTCATTTGGCCGTATTTTATCAAAAATGACACTCGAAAAACCGTCAATTTAGAGCTCTATTTCCGTATGATAACCGACTTGTACTTGGCCTGCAATTAATGATTATGAACTGGATGATATGTGCCACAAGCCACAACACGACTTTGCCTTACTTGCATAAATAATTTTCAGTTTGCTTAATTTCGCGGTTTGGCGACGTCAATTGGTTGCCAAGATTATGCAATTTGACACAGTTACGCGTATAACCCCCTAACGTTGGAACATTTGAAAACTAGTTATCGCCAAAATGTACAAAAATGTGTCTGAAAACTACTTCGAAAGGATCTTGTGCTGCAATCAATCCGTATGTGGCAAGTTCCAAGTATTTCAAACTAAAGTTTAAATACGATTTCCGACTATCCATCTCGACAAAGAAATATTGGGTATTATAAAATGTTTTTGAAAATCATTTGGGTGCGACTGTAATGTAAGTTCGTGGTACTTTTTTTTTAATATTGCTGTAAAAGAGAGTTCTGCTACGCTGTGGTAAACTGTAGGTTTTTAGCATTACAATTATGGAATAACATTTTCGCTTTCTCATTAAAAAATAGTCCCAATTTGAAAAAAAAACCTTGCAAGGCATATAATTTCAGAGATTCTTTAACGCCATAAAAATTAGAATAATTTGGTAGACGAGTGTACCAAAGTGTGGATAACTTTGGAAGTCTTAAAAGGGCGTATCATATATCAAAATCTTTTTGTATTTCTGATTAATATTACTACGTATACGCTAAGGAAAAGGGAATATCGGCCACATACACTCAGCAAGATCTTTAAGGTCTATACACGAATGAGGTAGAGTTAAAACTTTGCTGATATTTGACGAGCATGGCATGACACTGCTTGCTAGAACAATTACTGGGCACTACATGTACGAATGATTAAACGCAAGAAGCGCTCCGCAGAACTCTACAATGCTTTAGAAATGGAAGGATGTTGCAGATGTAGCTCCAGAAAGTCATGTAAAATGTTGAATCATTGCTATACATTGACTATCTGTTGTTCAGGTCATAATTGAAGCCATTTTTGGTGGTTTTGTTTTATATATTCCAATAGAAAATACTTTAAATGAAAATTTTGCACCCAGGAGCTTATATTTTCTTTTATCGAAAATAAATTTATGGCTGAACCCAATTTTATAGGCATTACACCGCATTGGGTGAATTTCTCTAGACTCAGATAAGCGAAGAGGTTTGTTTCATTATTTCCTGTTACCGGACATTATGTCCAAGATACATTACCATATCTCAGAAAATGTTTGAACTAATCAGTATAGATTCTACACAATTTGCGTTGACATCTAAACACGTACTATTTCAGCTCATACAATAAAGTTTCTAGGAAAGCTATAGTAAATATCTCCAAAGGAGCATTTGCACTACCACACAAAAAAAAACTGCCTTTGTTCGAAGCCTCAATTTCATGCGGTGAACATATAAAGCTGCAGAAAAGATTCGTTAGATTGTGGGTTCTTATGGCACCAATTAATCAATATAACGGAATTTTACATGTTTCTCTTTTTCTTACATTTTACTGAACAGACAACCTTCGTAAAATAACACTTGTTTAAATAAAACTTAATATTTATAAAATTTTATTTATAAAACGATTGTATTTTATTCGTTTTTTTTTTCGCTATTATTTACGTCATTGATTGAAATGCACAACGTGCAGGATATTTCACTTTATTTTTTTTTCTTCTGTTGTTGTTTTATTTCTTTTTATATATCCTGGGGTTGAAGATGCACGAGTTGGTTGAGGTTCTTTTTTTGTTTTGTTTATTTATTTGTTAAATGAAGTGGTTTTTGTTCGTAAATCCTTTAGTATTAAAGCAAAGTCTTGATAATGATGATGGCGTTTATAATATAGTTGCATGGAGTTGAGTTTGGGCTCTTTGTCTCGTTATTTATTATAAAACGACTAGACCAGCTAGTAAAGGAAATCCATTGAAAAATGTGACCATTTGTAGCTGAATTACACTTGTAGTGATAAGAACTATTTTAGCAATTTATAACACTTTTTTAGGTGATTATAACACTTTAAAGACACACTGGATTTCATTTTCTTATTCAAAATTTGAAATGTTTAATTTTCTTTTTAATTTTTATAAGCTTGGCGGTAACCAGCCGCTTATTTTTATTTGTTTTTTTTTTTCAAACACTTTCTTTAACGAACGGTCGCTCTTTATAAGTTGAGGTTTTTAAGGAGTTAAAGTTCACCGTTTTTATGTCAAACCGTAAATACAAGAGGCAGCAAAAACAACAATGGCGTTTAAACAAATACAATAACAAATAATTTAAAAAAGAAATTACTCAGACACTTTTATTTGATAAGAATTTTACAAAGTTATGAACTTTATCAGCTTAAATAAATAATAAAAACAACAAATTTATGCAAAATCCACTTAAGAACACTTGTGTTATTAATTTATATTTTATTTATTTATATATATACTATACATTTTTTTTAATTTTTGCACTCCGTATATAAATCTTTTTTATTATTTTTTTTCTTTCACACACATTTAGTATTTATTTAAACAATTACGTTATTTGCCTCTTTTTTTTCTGCACTAAATAAATAATAACTTTTTTGCTTGTTTTGTTTATTATTATTATTTTAGTAAAAATTCAAATCGCGACCGTCCGTTACGTCGTCATCGTTTAAAGATTTACGAACTCAAACTAAACAAACCGCTAAAAATGTCCAACTAAACTTACGATATTTGTTGTGCTATTTTACGTTATTCAAAATCACATACATATGATTTTATTTATTGTACTCTTCTTAATGATTAGCCATTTTCTCTTAAATTTTTACTCTCTTAATAAAAAGAAAAATCATACTCTTTTATTAACAACCACTATATTGCCTTAAATAATATACAAAAAACACGTGCGCTGTTTGTTGTTGTCTTAACGTAAATTTTTACAACACAACAACAGCTATCATTGGTACTTACAACTACAACAACATAAACAAACAAATATTTATGGTTTGTGCTTTTTGATCAACTACATTAGACGACACACAAAGCAATGAGGATTTTGCTTAATATTTCTCTCACTCAAGCACTTATTCTCAATTTTTCTAATGGTACAGACAAATCAACACGATAATACTGGTACATTGTTGCACTATGGGTTTATATGAATTGGAAGAAACGTTTACTCTTTAAATATTGGTAAATTGTTTAAATTGCTATAGACAAAACTATGCTTTTAAAATTAATTAGACGTGATTTAACATAACGCTACAACCGTAACGAAACCAAAATTATATTAATTGGATCCGGTGTTATAATGTCACAACTAATTGAACACAGGTGTTGCCCATAAGGTTGATTGGTTACGTTAAGCCACGTTTAATTTGAGCTTAAGGCCTTGCTTTTCTAATAAAACCTTGAACTGCGAATTAAAGCCAAAAATTTTTCTCTGCATTCCTAATATGCTGTCGCCAGAAACGGTACAATCATAGAAGCCAGACAAATAAGCATAAAATTGTCAAATTAAAAAAAAAAAAAAATAGATAAAAATAGAAAACTAAACAAAACTGTCAAGCATGGTTGGGGTTAAATGCAGTTGAATAGAGTCGGAAATCTTGCTTTTAAAGGACAATAAGATGAATTACTTAAAGTTACATAAAAGACTATTTAGCAAAATTAATCGCAAAGTTAAATACAAGTAGGGATCAGCATAATGACCATAGACATTCTTCCCTAGTAGTAGGATAATAGCTTCAATATAACATAAAAAAATGCTACTCCATTGTTCACAGAGCCCTATTCAATATTTGGTTTATACTTATTAATCAACATTAAACGGTGCAATCTCTAGTTTTTTCCGCTTAATAACGACCTTTCTGTGATAATCGACTACCCGTTCCTTGCCGATTCGTTAAACTTTTTATTATGGCATTTGGCGTTTCTGTTGTATCACTTACTACGTGTCTTTTAATAGCAGCATTGAATTATTTTTTTTTGGCGTCGTGGGTCCGGAAAATGAAGAGTCTTTATTTTATGGGTGGTAAAACACTTCAGGCTTCTTCTTTAAAATTG
The DNA here is from genome assembly GCA_023159175.1 of Wohlfahrtia magnifica. Lineage (NCBI taxonomy): Eukaryota > Metazoa > Arthropoda > Insecta > Diptera > Sarcophagidae > Wohlfahrtia > Wohlfahrtia magnifica. The sequence continues at coordinate 1,159,700 of JAKWBJ010000061.1, forward strand.
CCACTGTGGTATGGTAGGTAAGACACTTGCCTACCAATCAGAAGATTCTCGGTTTAATACCAGGCCAGACCATCTGAAAAGTTTTTCAATAGTGGTATCACCACCTCATTTTCTGATTTGCAAGCAAACCGAATTTAATCATAAAAATACAAAAACTGTTAAGCATGGATGATGGAGTTTGTGATACAGTCTTGAATGGTTGAAAACGATAATATTTTTATGATAAAGTGGACAAATCTGTTTATCTCAATATTCGAAAAGAAAATATGAAGCAAAGTGCAGAGAAAAAGAGTATTTCAAGCAATATCCCATTCTACCAAAACAACGATCCCAAGCAAACGTCGGGTAATGCAAATATTTGCTTGATCCGTATCTGACCCAAACTTACAAAAACATCTGCGCAGAGCTCAGAACTTAATGTAACTGATCATCTTTAAAAAAAATTGGCTAGAAGAGTTTATCAGTACAAGTTTAAGACCCTAGTTAAGCTTAAGACGACAGTATCACTGAGTATTCTGGATTACAAACGATATGTAAACTATTACTAATTGTTCGATTATTGCATTAGAAGTATTCATACTATGCTTTAATCGATTATGCATTGAGCTCAAAAAAATTAGTTATTTCTCTATTTCTGACGAAACTTACAGTTATTATTGTATAAAATAATGGTTTTATTATTATTCATTAGGGCTCATATTTGATGTATTATTAAGACTCCGAGAGATCTATACATTTATTTAGTGGACTTTTTTATAAAAGTAGTTCTTGTCCGATTGGAGTCACTTTATGTAGATAATATTCGTAAAAACGGATTTTTGTGTGTAATTTTAATGCCGGTTGTGTGTAATACACAATGCTATTGATGGCAACACTGGTTTTGCACCGCCAAGCGTCTCGTTTCATTTTTATTTCCTGGCACTGTGCCCAAGTTTTTAACCATATGATCTTTCTCAGAGAAATACGTTTGTCAAAAAAAGGTAAACCCATTTTTCTTTAAGTGTTCAGAAGTTGTAGCGTGTTTAAATCATTCTTTGGAGTCCTTTTAATTACATTTGCCTTATGACAATACATTAAACTGTTCAATAAGGAGTATAATCTTAATTGCATATATTTTTGCTATCCACCTTGCATTATGCAGAACTCCTGAGAAACTAAATATGTTTATGCAGAGATAATCGCAATAACTCCTTGCAGTCTAGATAATCCATTATCTACTACAGGGATGATACAAGGACATGTGCCATAGGTACACCATGCCACAAAAGTCTAGGGACGATAATAAAACTACATTTTTGTATATGTATGTATAATCAAAAATCTTCATCTTTTTTTTTCTTATTATAATATTTAATATAAAACTCAAAAAAAAAACTATTTTTCGCAATAAAATTCAAAATAAATTAAAAAAAACTTTAAATTCTTTACTCCACAAAAGTCTGCGGACAACTACATCAAGCTATGTTTTATAAGTTTTATAATAACTGATGCAACCTGGGGGAAACCAGTTGACTTAAGGTACTGAACAGATGAAAGATTTGATTTTGTGCCTGTATCTTTCATGTATGCCCACAGATGTTGAATATCAACTATGATTTGAAGTTATATGGTAGCCACATCTTTACTAATAGAGAATAATGCTTGAAGTTCATACCATGCAAAAGGGTATATACAGCTTTTCGGCGTTTGGAAAAAATTCCACCTTCCAAAAGTCGAGATATATACGCGGCTTCTTTATTCCGGCAATGATCTCTAAGCTACCGACACCATTTAATGGCATGAACTCTATAGTAAGATTTATGATAGCTAACGCAGAATTGAGTTTCTCGTTTCAAATATTTTTTCGAGTGGGCAAACATATCTTCCTATATTTCTGTTTGACGCTATTTGCCCGATGCGACCGTTGTTTTGGACTGCAATAACTTATTTAATTGTATCCTTTAGTATTCTGGCACCTCACATGGATCTTTTATGTTTATAGAATTAGTTCAGACAGGAACGTTGTGCCCAAGTAAGTAACTCTGATAGCTGTAGTTTGGATTTTAATCGTAGGGAAGATCTGATCAATTAATGTGAAATTCAATTACAGCTCTAAAGTTCAATTCTTTTAACTTTTACGGAAGAGACTTTGATAGACGGAGTAGAAGAATGCTTCTACCGAACTCGGCGTTGAGTAGATTATTTATTTTTTGGAAATTTCAGAAAATTACAGGTGTAACTCTGCTGAATTTGTGTTGAACTTGGTGTAGGGGATCAGTTCTTCTTTTAAATTCGGGGTATACTTCATAGTTTTAAATACAATAACTGTTGGTAATGCCTTACTATAATCATAAGAACTCCTATCACATCGTCTTAGTAGAAACAAATCAAGTGCTCACCGAAGCTTATCCATGTTCCATTGATTTAAACTCGAATGAGATTGGTGTAAGCAGTTCGAAAGTGGTGAATTTGATACGGAAGGCAAATACCGGCCCAGCCAATGAAAAAAATTGAAGATTATAAATTAAAAGCGTTACCTCATAGAGATTACTAAACTAAAAAATATTGGGAGTACCGCAAGCAATAAGCATTTAGCAAGCCATTGTATTTATTCAAAAACAAAAAACATCATAAAATAAATTTTGCAACGAATTATTTGTAGCAATAAAAAAGGGATACATGTTGATAATCCGATGATTCGAATCGTATATGAATCCCGCCAAACCAGACAAATTTACACCAAAACTATGATACCAAATTAATGCTCTAAGACCACAAGGATTCCATTTATTAATACTGCTAAAATAGAACCAATCGAATACATGGAAACTGTACGGAGCACAATTTATTATTAAGAATTTTAAGTTATACACTATAATATTGCCACATTAGGCAAACGCGAGAGGCTCATTAAAAAAAATTAATTTATTTTCTAGTTTATTTCCGATTGTGCAACTTTTTCTAAAGAAACGTGAAAAACGAACCCCAAAATATTTGTAAACTTTTACTTTCAGTTTTAAAAGTTTGTTTTCCATTTGACAAATAAGAGTAAGAACCATTTCTTCATCTTTATTTTGCTATGGTTGTCTTCGTCTTCATCATCAGCAGCAATAACAACAGTGTTATCCCTTAACAACAACAGACATTCTTTAGCAACAACGATTTCTTTGCTTTTTTTTTCTCTGGAAACAATATATTTCACTTTATAAAGTTCAAATATTTCGTTAAAATTGTTTATTATTATTGTTGTTGTTGTTGCTTCTGGATATTGTAGTTGTTAAGCAGACATCATAAATCAATTCCTTAAGAACTTAGAAAAGTAAGAAAGAAAAAAAGTAAAAACGTAAAAAAAGTATTTTTCTTACAATGAAAAGAGAAGAAAAAGAACTATGACGACGAATTTAATGTTTTCAAGTGCAACAAAAGGCAACAAATTACAAAACATTATTGTTGGGGTGCTACAAAAATTCATTCAACTTCAATAAAGAATTCGATTTATAAATTCTATTTATGCTATATTAGGGTAGTTTAAGTTTTTTCTTCAAACCTATAAAATATTGCTATCAATGACGAATATACTCGTCGGGGTCGTCAAAACGATTATACTCGCCTTACCTCCAATCTATTACAATACACAATGTATTACAAAATACAAAAGTGTACGCAAATACGAAAAAGAATGTCGAGTCTTGTTACATTTCCATTACCAACGAAGAATAAGCAATTAAACTCAAAATAAAAATAACAATAAAAATACCTTCACATAACTCCAGTCACCGCGGTCAAAAGGTTTAAGATAATTAAACGGTGCGACAATATACATACAATATACGAGTATATGTATAATTTAGAAGATCTACGTACGTATTTCTCTTCTTTCCAAATCCACTGAGAAACCTAAGATAGTGTAATTTTCAGCTATAAGCTTGTAAGTGCATCAAGACGAAAGACTGATTTTTTACCAGTAACTCACGATTTTGGAGATGTTTCGAAAATTTCACTTTCATCACTTTCCAGCTGTATGATTTTAAACTTGCTATAGAAGTGGTAATTCAAACCTTTATCGTCAAATGAGAGCGCTATGGTCGTATGAAAACGGATTTTTTTTATGTAGTTTCAACAAAACTGTGCCACGAGCCAAACAGCACTACCGACTTTGGCTTTATTGCATGAAATTTTTTCCGGTCGCATAATTTCTTGATTTGGCGACGTCAGTTGGCCATCAAGATTATGAAATTTTGCCACCGCTAGACTTTTTTGTGGGGCTACGTCAAAGACTATGCTTACGTGGATTATCCTTCAACTTCGGAGAATTTAAAAACCAACATTCGTCAAGAGATACCTCCCGAAAGATAGAAAAACGCGTTCGAGAACTACCTCAGGAGGATCTTCTGCTGCAACCAATCCTTAAACTGACATTGTATTTCGTACACAATGATACGGTCTAAACATTATAATGAAGTTAAAGTCTTTTAGCTTTATGTGTTTTTTATTTAGCTTTACTATTGAAAGCGAAAAATGTATAAGCCTATACATTGGAGCCTCTAGGGGTAAGAGCTACTTTGACATTGATTCGCATGTGCAAAATACCCAATTTCATTGCTCTTGAATGAATACAACTGCTTGCAAACATTTTATAATTGCTGCTTGAATGGCGCGACAAACTTTACAAGTTAAAAGATGATGATAAACTTCTGTGAACAAGGAATGCGCTTCGGTTACTCTGTTCTTAAAATTAAATAAATAAAACAAAACTACTGTTAGATCTGTTGTTAATCTCGCATTTTTAAGTTATATGTATATTCAATAAAAATATTGGAATAAAAAACGTATTGTACTCCTGAACGTAAGCTCATCCAGAGATCCTTGCTTTGAATTTAAATTTATGTCAAATGGAATCATATCAGGCTTAACCAACAACGAGATACTGCGATACTTAGAGGAAATTGTAAAACAAACCTTCTTCGTCATAATCCTTCGAAAGCCCAGTTTTGGTTATAGAGGCCTGAATTGTTTTATCTATAAAAGTGGGTTTGGAAGTCACTTGTCACTTTAGCCTTACTGAGAAGGGAAAACTCTAATGCTGAACCAAATATTGTAAGACTTAATAGCTGTCCATACCATAAAGAGCAACTCATATTAGATCAAACAGCAGGAACTTGGGTATTTTACAACACCCATGTAGCGCAGTGCGTCAAGAGTTCCTACCGCAAGCTCCTACCTAATATTAAGGCAGTTATTATGAAAGTTAACTAGAAGTAACATGATAAAAAGACTTATCAGAAATTCTTGAAAAACAACAAATCACTTTAAATACACAATAATGCATCTGGTCACTCACTTACTTTATTTCTCCAAAAGCAACAGTAGAAATCAATTTCAGCGATATTGTTATCTTAAGATATTTTACTATTTTCAAAGCATTAGAGACTTTTAAACGTCTAGGGAATGAAAACAACAACGCTGAAAACATATGTAAGTGTTTAAAAAGTGTTTCACTTTCAGTGCTTGATTCCTCAAAATAGAAAAGCTAAGCCCTTGCGTTACATCGAACAACAGACATTGCAATACATCAACTCATCCGAATATTTATATTTTTACCAAGGTTTTGGAACCATTTAATTATACAAAAACTCTTTCGGGACTTTTCAGGATACTACGAGTATGATCCGATTTTTTTTGGACAAATTGTGTTATTACAATCACTATAATTTGAACCGCCTTACTGCCTTAAGTTTATAATCTGTATTCGTCTTTACTTTCTATTTTAATAAAACAAAGCACCACAAGATATATTTTAATATTCGGTTCTTAATTTCATTTTTTTTCCTTTGGCTAAAATATGATAAGCAATGATAATTTATTAACAATTTTTACTCATATTCTTTGTTTTTTTCTTTTTTTAAAGCATAAAATTACTTTAAAAATATAGAAGTTCTCTTTAATAAAATAGTGCAAACTTATACTCCTATTGTAGGGAGGAGGATAGGGAATTATATCTTGTTCTTCTATCATTAATCATAAATAATAGTCCATCATCATAAAACTTTGTCTAATGCTTGAAGTGATGACGTTGATGATCATTGATTATAATGAAGATTTCTTTTCATAAAATATTTTTTTTTTAAATTTTCTTTTATAGATTTTTCAATAAGTTTCCGTTTCTTTAGAGTTGGCTCGTACTTCCAAACAAACAAATCATAAATTTTAATCGTTTTCCTTTCAGTTTGAGTACTTCATAAACAGGCAATATTTGCTAAAATGTTTTTACAGGATTTATGTTGTTAATGGCTGTACATATATAGTAGACTGACTGAACTGAAGTCAAAGATTTGAGATTCTCAAGGTTTGTTTTTTTGAAAATGTAATTTACATATGACTACGTTTAGAAACAAATAAACAAAGAAAGAAGCATTTATTCATTCATTCCCCAAAGATTTAAAAGATTTATGAGTTGTGGCTATGTATGGAATAGTAAAGGTTAGTTTTTAAGGTAAATTATCGTTATAATCGTATACAGTTACAATAGTAAATCCATAAAATTAACATCTTTTAAGGGTAATTAAGCCTTAACTATAAACAAAGTTGCAAAACACTTAATGATTTTGGAAGATGATGAAGTTGTTAAACAACTTAGACTTCGAATGGAAAAGTAAATAGTTTTACTTGTAAAGATTATGGTATATTATCTCTGAAACATCATAGAAACGACATTTTGTAGACAAGTTCTGCTAGCACAACTTTAAATGTTTTGCTTATATAGAAAATTTAGCAACCTGAGTTCGAAATCTAATTTTCCATCATACGGTCTCACTTACGATCAAAAAATTAGCCGAAATAACGAATAATAAGAAAAAGCAACAAATTTGGAAAACAAATATATACTCGTATATTAAAATATTTTCATTTTAGGTCGATACCCTTGTCTCAGCGATATCCAATAGCTTCGATACCCTATTTGTAGTGGGAACTGTTTAGCTTCATAAAATAGCTGTAAACCGCAAACTTCACCTTTTCACTGTTACAAAATCTTTTACCACCAAACCATTTTTTAAAATTTATAAAAAAGTAAATAGTCTAAGTGAACTTAATCCGACGAGTAAGGTGCATGATGACACAAATCGTGCTTTGCTTAGATGGAAAAACACTTTCTATATCGCCAGATTTAGACTTTTTTTCTCTTTAATTTAATAACTTTAACTCTGCGATAAATTACCATTATACTCGTGGTTAATTGTTTATTCTTTTTGAAGATATCCCCCCCCCAAAAAAAAAAAAAAAAAAAAAAAAAAAAAAAAAAAAAAACAGCCATGATCTTGCCTGAGGATAGAACTGTCATCGCCTTTTTGCCAGTCTACTGCTTTGACTGTTCCTTTGCCTCAAAGGTTTAGTGCTGGAGCCATGTCTCATTCACGGTTACGATTCAATAGAAAAGTACAATTTTGTTACGGTGAAACTATACCAAACACTCACGACGGTTTTTTTGTTCTACTGTGGGCACACAGTATTCGACAAAACATATGCACGAGATTGCACTAACTATCATATATCTTCATAACATAGAAAAGCTCATTCGAGTTTTAATTGGTTTTATTAATTTATAACGAAAGTACGATTCCAAAATAAAATACAAAATACATTCAAGGATCTGAAGGATAAGTATAATCATACGATATTTGTATGAGTTGCATTAATAAAAAGCTTAACATATCTGTCAATTGCCAACGGATTACAAAACAGTAAGCCGCTTCATATTAATAACTTAACATTATATATTCTAAGTTCCAGAAAAGCTGAACAATTTTAATATTACATAGATTTATGTATATAAAGATCAATTTTTTTTTCGATATTAAAAGAGATAGTTGTTAAATTTTTATGCAGAGAATTTAAAAAATTGTCTCACTTTTAATATAAGTTAACAAAATTTAAATTTTGCCCAAATTTTCCAAATTTTAAAGAAATATAATTTCTTAATGATGCCGGGTGGAAAGTTCACTGCAGACAACACAATTAAATAACACGTTCCCATATTGTTGATTCCAAACATTAAGGAATAACAAGATCAAAAGTCGACCAAAACCACTACCCTGCGGAACTCCGGAAGACCGTATAGACAATACATTTCGAAACAAAACTCTGTGAGTCCTAAAGGAGAGGTAGGAGTCAATCCAACGATGAAAACTATCTGCCCTTTAAAAAACCATGATCAAAGGGTGACACTATCGACTTCGTCTGAAAAGAAAAAGAATCAGTCACTAACTTGTCCATTAGTTTAGTAATGCCACTGAGCTTGGTAATACATCTATAGTTCCATATATTCGATCTAGTACTCGACTTATGCAAAGGAATAATTAAGGGCTACTTGCAATAACGAGAAAAATAATAAAAAAAAAGAAAATATTTCCAAAAGTTTATTAAAGATACCACCTCAAGACAAAGGCTGCAACACCGTCAGGCCCTGGCAAGTGTGTAGATTTCAGCGCAGACAAAGACTTAAGAACAACCTCAACACTAAATTTATGAATATTAGCGATCGACTGGTAACATACCTACAGAAGATGGATATGAAAAGTTCACCCAGAATTTAAGACCGAGTTTATAAGTAGACTGAAAGAAGTCTGCAAACAAATTCGAAATATTCAGATTATCGAAAGATAACATTTCCACGTAGAGCATTTTAGTGGGAAACGCAGATGATTTGCATTTAAGACGAACGAAATCATAAAAAGATTTCGGGTTACTACTAAAATTAGACCCAAATACTCCATATAACAATAATGATTCACCCTAATATAATCAGCACAAGCTCTCGACTAGACCCCGATTTCGCAAATCTTTTAAACAACCGAGATTTACTATTCAGCGAGCTAATGTGCCAGAAATCGTTATGAGCCCTCGCTAAAAAAAAGTCGTCTTTCAGTGAGATGGCGAACTAAGTCAGAAAAATAGTTAAGAAATGGCTGATGACACACAAATTTTAGTAGCCACCTCAACGCCCTAATTATAATCTATCTGAAAAAAATATAATTGGATTTGGAGGAACATATTGGAGATGTGACAACGAAGATAATACCAGATTACTTTTACGTTATTGGGTAATATTGTAGATTAAGTCTAAATTTTTTAAAAACGCCACAAAAAATATGGTATGTATAAGAAGAAGAGCGTTAAAAATATTTAAGCGAAAAGTGCAAAACTAAGTGAATGCGGATTCCTTCATAAGATTGGATTTCTCTTATTTCAGTATTTAATTATAATACTATTTGTTTACGTTTTTTTTTAAGAAAGAACTCAACAATGAATAAATTTGTAAGGTTTTGTGTTGTTTGATTGCGTATTTAAATTTTGATAGGAACTTTTCAGTTCAACTTCAAAACATGCACATAGTTTTGCACTTCACTGTATGCATAATAAGGCACTTTTGATATTATTTCTTGTACCTACATGGCAATTTTACCTACATTGTATATTGAAATAAACATTATTTTTTACATAAAAACAAAAATACTAAAATTTAAAAAGCTCAAGTGATAATGGATTTAATATATTCGTAGTAAATTTCCTTCTATTAACTGTAAAGGTTATTCTAAAACATTTTATTACACCCTAGAGCACAGTTTGTTAATTTTAGGTTGCTTAAGCCTGCAGTTATTAAATTTTCCTTAAATCTCCTTTTTATTACTACCTTTTAGCACTTTTCATAAACACACCCCTAAAATCCCTTCAAATACAACTCCTCATTCGATTAAGTTTATCTGATAAACTACTACTGGACAACCAAAATTGTATTAAAAGTTTACACATAAAAATTAAATGATTTTTTTAGTTAAAAGCCACAACAAAAAAGGAAAACTGAAACCAAATCAAGTAAAAAATTAAGTCTAAAAAGGAAAAAAGGGTCTTTAAAATATTTTTGAAGGAAAAAAGGAAAGCAAACTTTAGTTCAAATTGAGACTTATTTTTAGGATACGAATGTGTAGACGGATGATTAGATCGATAATAGAACTTTTTCACATTGGGTTTATGTGCCATGAAATACGAAGAAACATTATTAATGTTGCTAGAAATGGAAGGGCAAAATGTTATAGAGAAGGAGTGGGTGGTAAGATCCAGTAGAAGACAAAGACAAATAAATGTTTTAACATACAAACATACAAAGAAATTTATAGAAAACAAAAACAAAAACAAAATTAAGAATAAGAAGTAGCTAAACAAATAAAACGATATGGAGAAGATGTTTAACATACGTATTGTTGTGTGCTTAAGACATGTAACACGTACGTGATATGCATTGTAAGCATAGGTAACGGCGACCACGACTTTGAAAATCCAAATCTCGAGTCAAGAAACCCTAAAGACAACACATACTATCGTAAGCAGGAAAACCTAAAAGTAATACAAAAATTACAACAAAAGTAGCAGCAGGAGCAGCAACTTGAACGCAGTTACTATTTGTACTTTAAAGGATGTTTGGCAAGAGAATATCTATACGATTGAGTGAGTGTGCATTAACGCAATACTCGTATAAAACGTCGGCCATAAATTATAGAAGACATAAGGAATATAAGACGATGATGTATCTAAAGATGTTTAGATAAAGTATTTATTGGGTTGTTAAGAAAGACATTTCGGAATTTCATTACACAAGAGTGAGTATCTTCGTCAAACAACTCGGCCAATCCACAATACACTTTCTCCAGTTAGTCAAACTATAATGCTAGAGAATAATCACCAGCGTGCGTAGCCTATGACGCGGCATCATTATAATAGTCTGAACAATATTCCCGAGTGTCTGAGAGTGACACCACACAGAAATAATTTCCAGGTCTGAATGTCTCACCATCTTGTTTAGAGATGGACGGTATTCACATACCAACAAAGAAGTCGAAGAGACATCGGAGAGCATTCTAATTTCAGCCTGACTGTCATTACGGATCCAGATATTCAGGCATATCACAGAATTCAATTCCGATCGAAAGGGGAATTAATTCCGTAATAAGCTTCTACAGAAAACGTAAAATGAAAATTTTCTTCAGAAAAAAAACACATTAAAGTTAAAAGTGATTTAATTTGTCATAATTTTCGTGTTTTGATTTTTATTTACAAAACAACAAATTTTTGAAGTTTACTTCCCGCGGAAAATATAACATATATGAAAAAAAATTTGTATAAATATAACACATTTTTTATTTTCTCCGAAAAGATTACTTTAAAATTTTTGTTTGAAAAAACAAAAGCGTTCGGAATTTGGAGAACAAAAAACTAAATCGATCGCAAATGCAAATACGGAATCAAAACCATTTCGATCGGAATGTGTGACATACCCGATTAGCATTTCCTGTAGTACATCAACCAGTCTACTACCCTTTTTATCGAGTAGACCTTTGCCTGTAAGATACTGAAGTTGTCCGGAAGTCTAAAAGAAATTATTTTGCTGTATGTAAGAATATAGACCTGACTCCTCGCAAGGACTTCGATTCGTCTATGTACACCTTAACAGACCCAGGCCCAATGCACGGTTCTGGTTAGATTCTTACAGAGAATACTTTATTTAGGAATGGACAGTAATGCACCACGTCCAAATTCCGCAAGATGACCGCATGATTACTACCCCTGTTAACCTATGCGGCTTCCATCCTCAACCATAATAGCCATCTGCTTAGCAATCAGATCCACCGAAAGCCAGTTCAGTAATACAAGCCAGGATATCAAATAAATGGTCCTTAGCACACCTGTAATTATCAGCGATGCACTCCGCAGAACCTTGTTAAAGATTCCGATATACACTGGAGCATATTCCTATAAACGCACACTACTTTTTTTTTAAAAAAAAAGGTAAAAATTAAACAAGAAAATATTTAGGGGGCTATAAATTTGTGTATTAAATTAGTTAAGACTTCACTTAAAATATTGTTTACAAAAAAAATTCATTTGTACTTTAATTATTTTTTTTTTAACTTAATTTTCGATATTAACAGCCATTTTTAAGGGTATTTTCCTATAAACGCACTTTAATGTTTAAGCCATTGTAGCATTATTAATAATGTGTGGATGATCCTTTGTTATGGATTGTTTTAAAAATACGGTCTGACATTGATTCCACTAATTTTTTAAGCAGATCGGAATCAATTTCCTTCCAGACTTGTTTAATTCTTAATTTCAGCTCTGTCACAGTCTTTATGCCTTCATTCTGGGCATTATTTGCATAAACTTTACGGGCCATGTATCCCCACAAGTTTTCCATTGGGTTTAAGTCCGGACTACAAGCCGGCCAGTCCAACAAAGGAATGCCATGTTCATTGAACCAAGATTTCGATTGCTTAGAAACATGGATTGCAGCATTATTTTGTTGGAAAATGCAATCTTCATTAATTTTTTCGTCCATAAAAGAGAGAAGAGCATCATCCAACAGTTCGTTATAAATCGAACTATTCATTTTTGTCGGAACAAAATAAATTTTCGACTTGCCAACTGCAGAAAACGCTGCCCAAACCATAACACTGCCACCACCGAAATTACGTTTCAATTTGTCAATTTGTTGCGGGTTGCTTCTTGTTTTATTAGATTAAGTTGTCTTCTTGTTAGTTTTGTATTACCCTTTGTTGATTTGCGAACTCCATAATTTTGATCTTTCTTAAAGAAATTTCGCACCACACTTTCCGAACGACCGACTTTACGTCCAATTTCTCTATTAGAGCATCCTTGGTCGTGAAAAAATTTAATTTGAATCTTTTCTTGATCGGACAAAAAAGTTCCCTTAGGCATCTTTAAAAGTGATGAAATTTATTGATTAAAATAGGAAAAGTTACAGTAAATTGTGATATTACTATTAGAAACGTACCTTTGGTTGAAATAATAACTAAAATTGATAATATTTTATTTTTGGTCACTTTTTTAAAAACAAATTTCGAGTGTGCGTTTATACGAATCTTCCACTTAAAATAGCACCAAGAACATTCGATCGCATAATTAAGGCAAACAACAAAAATAAGAAAAAAAAATTGTCTACTTTTAAAAAGTACCGTTAAGTTGTCTCTCATTAAAATAGTTAAATTTTGCTTTTGGATGAGAACAACAAAGATATAACAAAAATACAGAAAAAAATTAAGTGCGTTTATAGGAATATGCACCAGTGTATGTAGACTTTTCCATATTGATATTATGACATTAGTTATCGAACAATGCACATGATACGTTGTTATTCATTAGTAGATATGTTAACTCATTCGATAACAGATATTATAGAGTGACATAGATATTGAAGGAACCTGAGGAAAGAATAAAGTTGAAAATAAAAACGCCGTATCGCTTAAAGAACTACAGTGGTGTTCAAGACATTCGCAACCGAAATCATGGATTAGGTAATTATATTTATTTTATCAAAAAGACTTTCAGTGTACATACGTTTTTCTTTTCTTTAATAAATCCGTTTATAGCATATTATTTTACAAATAGAAACAAAATTATTCATAACCTCACAAAATCAGAAGAGCATATTGTAACAAAATAAGTCCAAACTGAAGTATTAAAAACATTTGCAATTCTTAAAGTAATTAACAGAAAATATCACGTGATTTTTTAGCAACTTTTTGGTAACACTGTTTTTGGCAGCCAAACTACTTTCGTGTAACATATCGCTGTCAAACATGTTCAGTTTGGTCTATAATTTAAGCATGAAAACACTTGCAGATTATTGAATTTGATTATCAAAATTTATGCTTAAATTCATGCTTTATCGGAAAATTGTGTTCAGAGACGAAGCTCATTTCTTGTTGAATGGATACGTGAACAAGCTAAATTACAGTATTTGGTGTGAAGAGCAGCCAGAAGCATTGCAAGAACTGCCAATGCATCCCGAAAAATGCACTATTTGGAGTGGATTAAGGGCCGCTTATATGTCATGCCTGCAACGGTTGACGTACTGGACGCCAATATTGAAGAATTTATTCGTAAGAGACCGGCCAATATGTTGGAGAGAATATGCCAAAGTTGGACTCAGCGTATATACCATTTGAGGCGTAGCCGCGGACAACATTTACATGAAATTATCTTTAAACAATTCCATTCGAGTATATAGATCGTTCTAAATAAATCAATGAAAAGAGCAAATGCGATGTCAATTTCAAATATTTTGACCACTACTGTGCTATACTCATAAGTGGTTCGGGGACCGAGAAGAGCATGAGATTAAATATATGACATTTGGGGAAATTAATTTTAGTGGGAAGAAAAATCCTTAAATGTTGAGTCATTCTTTGAATAAACCGCATAGGTCAGATAAGGTGTAAATTTCAGGATTTGAAACTATTCAATGAGTTTCCGCTGTAATACTTTAGAACACTTGCTTAAGAGTCTTATCAAAATTACGTTTACTCTAATCCAATAACTTAAGCACAATCATTTAGGAAAGAGTAGCAAACACATCCGTATAAAGTAAATATATCGAGAATATAGGGAATTTACTGCATTTGTTTAAATTAATAGGAAGAATTCGTTTGCTCCTTTTTTATTCGTCTTAACTATTCTTCTTTTTGTTCTTTTTTTCGTCTGAAGATGAGTTGTGTGCCAGTTTATAAAATGAAGAAGCGATTCTGATAATGACATTGATGATGATGATGATGATGTTGGTGGCAGGCAGGCATTACAATTTCGTTATCTGCGTAATGATAGGGAAATTAATAGTTGGGAATACGAGTATGTGATCAAAATTTAATCAGTATTGATTTGTGAGAGAAATAAAATAAACAAAAATTTCATTTTATGCAATATTTTGTCATAATATTTATATGACATTTACCAATAAATTGATAGAAACCTTAATAATAAGACAGTGGGAGGAAAAAAGGAACATCTTCAGTCGAAAAAAAAGAAGGAAAATTTTGATTTATTTCCTGTTTTCATTATTCAGTTGTTTGGAGTTGAAAGTAAAATATGTTTTAATTAATTTTTTGCCGAGTTAGGCGTAATAAAATACATTTTTATGTCAAGTAAGAGTTAATTTAGTGCCATAATAAAACGATAATTTTATGTCAAGGTAAGCATGACGTTTAGCAGTAAAAGGAAGTGTCAGGTCGTTATAACTTAATTTAGGAGCCAATTTGCTTGAAAAAGGGCACTTAAACGAAGTAGAAGATTTAATAGGATATACTCGTGCAATTGAAATTGGCTGTTAATAAAGGATTATTTCGGATGTTGTTTGTGTTTAATTAAATAAAGTCGTCAACAGAATAATTTTGCTGTTGTTCTCCACGTTTTGTGAGAGTATTTTCTTAATGACTTAAAGACTTTAGAAATTGTTTAAATGTGTGTATAATTATTTGAAAATAATTTTAGGAATTTTATCTTTATAATACTATAATTGGGTGCATAACCTAAAAATATGGGATTCACGAAAGATTTCAAAACTTCAACTTTATCGGAGAGCCTGGCTTTAGTCGGGATATATTATACATATGCTTTATTCTTCTGAAGTTTCGATACAGCCGTAAATATGTGGACAGATATACACAATTTAATTATTGTGACAAATAAATAACAATATAAATCTGAAAATAGGCATTTTAATTTCTAAAAAATTGATAAAAAGTATTAATATTAAGTATTTGTTGGGCCTTCCTTGCCTCTCTATGACTGCTTGTGGAGGTCAAGGCATAGAAACAAAACAATTTGCCGTTTTAGACTTCGATATTTCTGACCAGACTTGCTTGAGATCCCTTTTTAGAAAATCCGTGCTTGTAATTGTATTGTTTTTAAGTTTTCGCTTCATTAAATCTCAAATATGCACAATAGAATTTAAGTCTGGTGATGAGGGAGCTATTGAGCTACCCCAAAGCATGGTTTAGCAGCCATTTCTTAACAGAGTTTGCAATATGCTTTGCATCTTTGATCCAACGGTGTAAAAGGTATAATTTGTCCACAGAAGCCTACAAATTTTCTTGTAATATGTTCTTGTATTGATACTGGTTCATTACACTGTATATAGAGCTCTAATTTCCAATTATATGTGCGCCTATTGCTCCCCAGCAATCGCATTGCCACTTCTATGTTTCGCAGTTAGAACTAAATTTCCTGTTAAAAGGTTTGGGGTTTTGGGTTTCCACCGAACTTCTCCACAACCCTTCTTTAAAAACAAGTTGAATTTGAATTCATTTGTGAAAAAACAGTTTTCCAGTATTCCATATCCTTGCTTTTGTATTTATATATAGTCGGCCATTTTTTAACTAAATAGTGTTTACATGTTTCTCTGTGGATATGACTTTTTGGTCTTACACATTTTCTACAGAATTTTCTTGTTATATTTTTTATGTTCTGCACGCTTGATAATAGTATATTTAATCATTTTCCTAGCGGTGGCGTGGTGTAGTGGTTAAAGCGCACGCATAGCAACACAAATGACCCAGGTTCAAGCCACAGCAGAGGACATGACGAAAAAAAAAATTTAATAGTGGTTTAGAATTTTTAATAAAAAAAGGCTTCAACTTCTTCCCTCCAGACAACTCCATCTAAAAAAAAAATAAAGAAAAAAGCCCTCCTGACCCCTCTCGCATACATCTGGCGATGATGACAAACATCAGACAAATGCTTAGCAAAAACACGCCACCTACTGGGAAAAATTACAATGCTAAAGTAAAGATCACCACTAATTAGCAAGGATCTTCACCACTACACAAAAAAATCAGGATTAATCAGCTACTTAGCTTGAAATATTAAATTGATTAAAGAAACTGAAACAAAGCAATAGACGCTTTGTGGAAAGCCAATATGCTCCCTAGAGGAGTGACGGGGAAAAAAATTAATTTTCCTACGTCCCGATATGATATTTCTCTTTTGTATTTAAACTTTGGTCTCTGATTGTATCTTTAGACAAAATGTGCATACAATTGGCGGTTAGAGGGTTAATATAATTTGCTTATTCAATATGAACAAAGAGCTCACCGAAGCTTACCCTGTATATATTATTAAGTTAGCCAAAAAAATCTGTGACATTATTCCATGCCGATTGTTGCCAAACACAAAATGATTTTGGGAGAAACTCAAGCAGCAAATTCAAAACTTTTGCAACCAGCAGGATTTATCTAAAAGCAAAGAATTTTGGTACCAATCCGCATGATACCGAATAACGCTTACTTATTACGATAATCTAAAGAGCGGGATGTCGTATGCGATATTCAACTAACCAGCTGATTTAACAATAAAGCCGAATATTCACGGATATTAGAAGGGATGCGCTGCTAAATCGAGCAAAACAATACAATTGATTCGTTTGAAGCAATCAGTGGTCGAAAGACGGCCGGAATATGAGAATAAAGAAGTAATGTAAAGTGCTTGTGAAGTATTGCCGCCTTACAATCTAGACACTGACCCGTCCGACTACCATTTGTTTTGATGGATACAGAACTCACTCACAGGAAGACGCTTATTTTTAGAATAGGATATTTGAAAGTAACTTAGTTCGTTCTTGGTCTCAAAAAATTAGCACTTCTTTTGGTACTAAATCTATATTTTGCCGGAATGATAAATAAATTTATATTGTACCATGTTTCATAGTAAACGCCGAACATTTGTCAAAATTACACATTTTCAATTATATAATAGAATGTAGTAACAAAGTTTCTTTTCTAAATGTGGTCTTTATTAGAATGAAAATATATTCCGGACCACAGTGAATTGTACTGTTGGTTGACGGAAACCGTTTTGCGACTTGCTTGGAACACTATTTTGAGACTTGTCATAAACACTCGAAGCTGAACTTTATCTTGGATATGAGTGTGCCCGTTTGCAGGACTGTGTTGGCTGACGCCCTGCAGATGTGGATATGAGTAGCACCCCTTGACTTGGTTGTAATGGCACGTGGTACTACTTTCAAGTTCAAGAAGAGACTACCACTTCTTGTTACTGATTGGATTTCTGCTTCTAATTTGACGATTCTGGATGAAATTCTCATCGAAAGGTAGCAGGCACGTTGACCAGACAGCGCCATGACTTTGGCTTCGGCTTGAGTTCTGGATTATTACTGATGGAATTTGGCTCGCTCGAAGTATTTTTATATAAGAGGGGCCTTAGTAGGACTGCTATTGTAAGTGTATGATTGGACCGGATTGTATTTAATAGGAGGCATATTAAGATTAGGGAATAATGGGTTCTCTTACGGCGTAATCTGCAGTATTTTGAGCGTACTCTCTTGGTTCTGAACTGCGATGTGTTTGTCCGCTTGTGTACTTGTATAGTTTGTAAGGTTGTTTGATTGTGTCGATTGTATGGTTGTGCGATTGTTAGCTCGTTTATTGTTGTTTAGTATTTTTGATTTTTATTTTTGTTGCTTTATTGGCCACGAGTTCGGCCACCTGACCGGTGGCTTAATTCTGATACCTCTTAGGTCCCTTCCAGACCATGGTGAGGGCTTCCTTGTGGGAGCAACGTGGTGGCTGTGATTTATACCCAAATCGTTGGGAGAGCGCTAGCTCGATGTGGAGTTACATTCTTAGCCGTGAAACATAGATCGGTAGGACACTTTACCAAAGTGGAAGTCATGTCCAAATAACATGCCTTCGAATTTGGTCTCACTGTGATTTTAATCATAATTCGGGGCGTTGGTAGACTTATTGTATTCAATCGTGCCTTGGGCACCGTCGATTATGCCAGCGTGGCGATACTCAAATAAAGCCGTGACTTATCCACTCCGTTTGGTTAATATTTCGAAGGAGATCATATGGTTAAAGAATATCCCAATGATGTCAAACACTACGAAAGCGGCCGTTATACTGCAGGTCTATCCCACGGGCATGGACTCCAATCAACCAGTGCCCGTTAAACACAGCCACCAGTCTAAACACATCGCTTTTTCTTCTTCAAAGGGTTTGATAAACTCTAGGTAGTCTCTCACAAATAAGTTTGAACTTTTAGTGGAAAATAACTGTCAAGTTATGCACCTTTTTGAAATTAACCCTTTTGATTTACCTTTACGCCAATTAATTTTTCCAAGATTCTACTATAGTTCCACAATTAGGCGATCTCTAATTTAACCCATTTTTGTCTATGTGTCAGTAATATATAATTATTTCATAGTTTTGTTTAAATTTAAAAAAAGTATAGTTAAATGCCCTAACATGTTACGATTTAAACTGCTAAAATTTGATAACATTGAACAATGAAATTAAAAGAGAAACAATTTTAAAATAATTGGTGTAGGGCAAGGTTTTAATTGACCGCCTTCATATCATTTTGTCTGTAATCCAAAACTATAATTATCTAAAAGCATCATTAAAAATATATAAAAATGTTTATTGCAAGGAAAATAATTAACAAAATCATTTATAATCACAAAGAGTAAATTTCATTTAAGAGACTGGTCTAAAAATTGTGCATTCTCTTCAAAGTAAAATAAAACAATTGAAAAGAGCATTATTTACGATATAAAAACCAAAATTTCTAAAAAGAAAGAGAGAAGAAAACAGAAAGTTAAAAAACAAAACAAATAAATCAAAATAATGAAAATAAAAAATAAAAAAAAACAACAACAAGATCAGATGACTAAACCCTGAAATAAACAATGTCAAATAGAAGCGGAATACATTTAACAAAATAGATGGAAAAACACGAAATTTAAAAAAGAAAAAAAAAAATACAAGACAAAAATAACAAAAAGCTAATATTTGTTAAGATAAATACAAAAAAGAAACAAAATATTAGGAGATAGAAGACAAAAATCTAATAAAATACAATTTTACTAAACTTTATTATAACAGTTTCAGAATTAAAAGCTAAAATAAGAAAGCACCGAAAAATATTTGAAAACGAAAAGTTATAAATCAACGCAGATATTTTTGTTAACTTTAAATTTTGATTTTAGCACTGACTCAGAATTAAAATTATTATAAGTACACTTGGAAGATGTAATACCTCTCCTTTGTGAACAGACTTCACCCATAATCTCATCGAGAACGATGGTGAATAGTAGAGGTAAAAGTTGGCATCCTTGCTTCACTCCAGAGTTAGTATGGAATGGTTGGCTAATGCTCCCGTTGTGAAGAATAGAGTGTTCTGCATTCTCGTGCACTGCTCGTATTATTCAGATTTTTTTCTGGGGTACCCCTTTTCTTTTGAATGCTTTCCATATGGCAATCCTTTTGATGGTATCGAAGGCTTTCTTGAAGTCGACGAACAGTACGTATAGAGTACGCTATTTTAGAGACTGTTCTATTATAATGCGCAGTGTTGACCTGGTCTACGCAGCTTCTTTTTGGCCCAAAAGCCTGCCTGTTAGTCTCGCAATAAGTTCCCTACTTTGCTCCGAAGCCTCCCCTGTATTACGACTGGTAATATCATGCATATGGTGCTAAGCAGAGTAATTTCTCTCCGGTTACTGCAACCTGTCAAATCGCCACTTCTTGGTAACTACACAAAGATGCCTTTCTTTCAAGTTGATGGCAGCTTTTCTTCCTCCTACGCAGATGTGATATGAAGCCGTATGAATTTAGCTGCAGTTGTAATGTCTGTCCTTAAGATTTCGGCTAGTAAATCATCTTCGCCTGCAGCTTTATTGTTCTTCAATTTTACTATCGCCTCTTCCGTGCTTCACTATTCGATATAATTGTGCCACTGCGATCAATAACTGCTTGGTTCCTGCTACACTTTCTATTTTATTTTATTTTATTTTAATTAAAAATATTTTATTTTTTTATTTTATTTTAATTAAAAATATATAAAATTGTGCAATTAATTCAGAATCTAATCTGATTAATTCTGGATTAACAAATGAAAAATAAAGGTCAATGAAAATAAATCTCAACACATCACGTTTTCTTTGAGAAAAGGAAATAGTCCGAATGTGTATCTGCAAAATGATTTAATACCTCAAAACGGAAGGCGTCAAATAATTAGGATTGCACATAGATAGAAGACTAACCTGGAAATGTTACAAATGTAAAGGATTTAATCATAAAACTAGAGAATGCAGAAACCAGGAAGTGTGTTATAGATGCCATGGTAACCATAAACCGGAAGAATGTAAGGAGGAAGTTAGAGCCAAATGCATAAACTGCATACGATATAATCAAAAATTTAACCTCGGACTTGATGATAATCATAGCTATACAAACAGAGAATGTCCAGTATATCAAAATAAATTAAAAATAAAAATGAGAATGATTGGTTTTAATATATAACAATCAAAATCACCAAGCTATAGTGAAATGGAATTTTGCAATGCATTCGAAGAAATCACTGAATTAATTACTGAAACGAATCTTGAAATAATTATAGCAGGTGACTTCAACATAGACTGGATGAAAAATGATACATATAAAAATGGGATACAATCAATTTTGAATAATAATGGACTAAAGCAAGTGATAAATGAATACACGAGAATTACGGAAAGTACAAAAACATTAATAGATTTTGTTATAACAAATAATGTGAATGTTGTCGCCAAAACCAATGCTGATAATAAAATTGCGGATCATGAAACAATAGATATAATAATAAATAATAAAGACTATAACCAATCAACGAAGAAAGTGATAGAAATATTTAAATATAATAAAGATATGTTTAATAGAGAATTAAGAAATAATTTAAATCATTGTGAAAATAACAGCGTCAACTATTTAACATATAACATCGATAAATGCATTGAAAATGCAATAAGAAAATTTACAAAAAAGAAAACTATAAATGAACAAAATAATATGAACAAATGGTTTAATAGAGACCTAAGAAAACTTAAAAAGGACAAAAACGTGAAATATTATATCGCGAGAACGTTAAACACAAGCGAAGCTTGGAATAATTACAAATTAATAAGAAACACATATGAAACAAAAATAAAAAATGAAAAGAACAAATTTATTAATAAGAGTATTAGTGAAGCCAACGAGAAAAATTGAGAAAAATAAAGAATTTAGTAATTAATAAGAAACAAAATGTGATACAATCTGTGATATTTAATCAATTAGAATATAAGGAAAACCATATAATAGCCAATAAATTTAATTATTATTTTGTTGAGAGTATTCAATCAATTAGAAATTCAATAGAGCAAGTGCAATATATAAACCGAATACCACAGATAAATTCTAAATTCAAGTTTCGTGCAATCAATCTTACCGAATTGAAAAATATATGTAGAACTATTAAAAATAGACCTGACTTTAACAATGTATCAATAAAATTAATAATGGATAATTGGAACACCATAGGAAATAGTTTGTTAAATATAATTAATAAATCTTTTGAAGAAGGAGAATTCCCGGAAAGCTGGAAAATATCATTAATAACACCAGTAGAGAAAATTACTAAAACAAAACAATGTGAGGAATTTAGACCAATAAATACACTAAAGAGTTGTGAGAAAATTATCGAAAAGGTAGTGAAACAACAACTTGAGAAATATTTTGAGGGAAACAATATATTTTCGAAATACCAATCTGGATTTAGGAAAAACTTTTCATGTGAAACAACGTTAAATTATGTTATAAATAAATGGAAATATGTGGAGAAGGACAAAAGAATTATGGCTGTTTTCTTAGATTTCAAAAGAGCTTTCGAAACGATTGATCGTGATATTTTATTATGGAAACTTTATAATTACGGGATACAGGAAAATGAACTAAAGTGGTTTAAATCATACCTAACTGATAGGAAACAAATAGTGAAAGTAAATAACATAAGGTCAGGACATGTAAATAATGACTATGATGTACCTCAAGGATCAGTTTTAGGAGCATTGTTATTTATTATATACATAAATGATATGCCAGAAGTACTTCAGAAAAGTGAAATTATATTATATGCTGACGATACACTAATATTTACAGAAGGAGATACGGATCAACAATGCTATGATAATATAATACATGATATGAATAATGTTAATGAATGGTTAAGAATGAATAAATTAAAGTTAAATGAAGATAAAACGAAACTTATGCAAATAAATATGGACAATGATACAGTGTTTAAGATAAATAATCAAACAATAGAGAAAGTCAATCAAATTAAATACCTCGGTTTTATAATAGATAACAAATTAAAATTTAATGAACATATAAATTATATATGCAAGAAAATTGGTAAAAAAAAATTGGTTTTTTAGACGAATACGTAATAAAGTTTCTATAATTACTGCAATTAATATCTACAACACCATGATAAAGCCACATTTTGAATTCGCCTCAACAATAACATATACTTGCTGCACCGAAACACAAATTGAGAGAATCTAAAAGTTACAAAATAAGGGAATGCGTTCGATATTAAAATGTAATATATATACTCCAATAGAGGGAATGCTTAACGCACTTAAATGGCTCACCGTAAAACAGAGATTAAAGATGAACACACTGATTTTTATACAAAAGATGAAAAATGAAACTGCCCCACAGTACTTATTTGAGCAACTAAGGCGTGTAGGGGATATTCAACCATATCACTTGAGAAATGAAGGCAATTTCAGACTACCAAGGACAACCACAACATCAATGCAGAGGTCGTTACTCCATAAAGGGTTACACTACTACAATACGCTGCCGGATGATACTAAGAATGCAAATAATATATATGAATTTAAGAGGAAAATTATATATTTCATTAAGGATATTGTAAATTCAAATCTCTTTTTTTTTGTATTATCATAAATGTAAAATTGAAAGTATTATAAATACTACTAAATAAATAAATAATAAAAAAATAAAAAAAAACTTATGTCAAATTTAAAAAGCAGGAACTAAACATTAAAACAAAAAAGCTCATCTGGTTATTAGGACCAAAAACACATTTAAACCTAAGAAACAAAATCTTTTTATATACAAAAATGATAAAACCGATATGGACTTATGGTATACAACTATAGGGATCTGCCATGAGGATGGCATTTAGGTTTTTAGGAACAGATGAAATAAATTCAATATTTGGATATATGCTGGTGTACATATCTGAAATAGAGAGCATGTGTCTGAGTTGTGGATACTTATTAATTCACCATTATTTGTGGCTGTCAATTCGATAATAATGAAACTCGTTCATTACGTGTCAAATCCGATAAAACCGCATCATTTCGTGATATTTGGGTTATGTTAAATGCTTACTTACGTCAAAGTTACGAAACCGGGAGTGTAGACTATAGAAAAGCAATTATAAGAATATCTTTATACTGGAAAACCAACCGCCAGATAAATATAGGAGAAAGAACGGTTAATGTCTTGTTAGTTACTAAAGAAACTCAGGAAGAATTATTACTACAAATTGTTTTACATCACTTGAACTGCAGAAAATTAGATGGCCCTAATTATCGGCTGCACATTCTACCATATGTGTAGGAATTAATATATATGTGTATAAATTATTTTTTGTTACCTTTTGCCCACATATTTTATAATAAAACAGAGATACGAGAAAGGTACCAAGGTGCTTTGTAGAACAGTTAAAGGTATCGGGAAAAGTCGACATGCTACGTATACTCGTATGTATTAGCTCTCAAGAAGTTTCAAGCATGAAGTTTATGAACTTTTGCAAAAAAAAAAATCAGTTTTAAAACGCAGGGTACTTTGTCGGCCACATAAGGGTTCATAGTAGTAGGGCTGTTTAAGTCGGATTAAATGAATATGCAATCAGGTCTTTAACAATGTTCGGGATTGTGTTAAGTGACCAATTACATTTATTGGAAGTTGTAAAGGGTCCGCCAAATAAATAAATAAATATATATATATATATATATATATATATATATATATATATATATATATATATATATATATACGTAGCGCCGTCCTGTTGAAACCAAATATTGCTAATATCCTCCTCTTCAACAAACAAAAATTCATTCAACATGGCCCGATAACGATCGCCATTGACTGTAACGGCCACTCCTTGCGCATTTTTTAATTATGCCTCAGGACCAAAATTCGCACCAAACAGTGACTCGTCTTGGGTGTATCGGCTTTTCAATGTATGCGTGCGGGTTTTCTGTACCCCAAATGCTACAATTTTGCTTGTTTACATACCCGCAAAGATCAAAATGAGCTTCATCTGAAAAGATGATTTTTTTTTGGCAAAATCAGCATCTTCTGTAAGTTGATCGTAGGCCCAATTAGCGAAGCGAAAAAAGCGTATACACAACCATATTCGTTCAGCGGAAGGATAAAACTAATTATCTGTCAAATCAGACATGAACTAAGTGTTACCATTCACGAAATAAGCACTAGTTGAAAAAAAAGCTTTACTTTACAACCTCGTTGAGTTTCTGGGCTCAAAAGATGAGGAAAAATTATCCAAGTTTCTGATAAATACAGTGAATAATACTCTTAAGAAGAATTTTATTTATTTTATTGAAATTATTAAATTTGTAATTTCTGAAATGCACATAAAGAGAATTTTTTCTTAAATAACAATCTCAAACAAATTTCTGTTTATCACAACAAATTATTTAAATTATTATTGATCATGACTCATTTGAATTTAATCGGAAGGAAAAACCAAACATTAAATAAACAAATTAAGGCAGATTCAATTTAATAATATTCAGAATACTTGCATGTGTATGAATACGTAAAATAATAATTCTATAGAATTTCCAACAAATGTACAAAATACGCGTAAAATTAATAATTAAAACAAAATAAAAAACAAGACAAAAAAGTAAAACAAAAAATCGTTATATTTGTTTAAATAACGGGAACTGGATTTTTCTACGTCAATAAGAGACGAGAACAAACAGAGAAGAAAATCCCACTTAAAAAATAAAAATACTAACAAGACTACCGTTATTAAAAATAAACATCCATTATTTATATGTGATATTGAAATAGAATTGATTAAAAAAGTCAGTCAAGTAAACAATCAAAAATCAACAACAACAAAAATATTGATTAAAAAAAGAAAAGACGCAACGAAAGATAAATAAAGTATAAAAACAAATAAAGAAAATAAATACAAATTAATATGTGTGTAAAAATTGTCAGCTGTAAAAAATGTTTTTTTCTTCTTTTTTTTCAATGAAGAGATATATGATGTTGAACAAAAGATTGAAGAGAAAAATAGTAGTGAAGAAGAGATAAATTATTAAATAAGAGAAAACGTTAATGTGTGTGAAGTTCTTTAACTCACCCAACAGAAAACGAAGCTAATACTTCAATATTTCACTGGTTTTCTTAAAACATACTTTTAGGCTTTCAATTTTAATTGTATAGAACTTCTGGCAACAACGCTAGTATAAGATCTTTTAAGGGTGACCAAATCAAAAGAAGCAAGAGATATATGCCGGCAATGATTAGAGCCGTTGTTCAAATTTTTTCTGACCTAGGCAAGTACCGATAGCAATTTGTTCCTTAATTTTTCTTTTATTTCCAGTGTAGTATATTTCAATATAAGGTTGCTAGCGATACTTTATAGGTGAATTTTGTTTATATGCTTCTTAAAGGTCTTGTACATTTTCAGCTTTTTCTCTCGAAAGCAGCTTATATTGTAATAATTTCAGGTTGGTGAAGTAAGCTCTATTTGCAGCTTTTAAGCTTTCATTAATTGTAACAGAGTTATCTTTATTCGCTGATAACGTTAATCTTACCTATGAAGAATTGCTTGATCAAAACTAAGGAAACTTCGTATCAATTTCAATTGTGACAGAGTTATCGCCTTAATTTCACCACGACAGAAACAGTCGATAAAATCGTTAGATAAATGCGTTAGCCATCTGAGGCTGTAGTCATTTTACTTCATAATTTGCCTGAATATTTGGAAAAAACCAGTCGCGCGATATATTGCTGGATTTTTCACATACTCGATCTTGTGAACACGTCGAAAAAGTTTTTGGCTAAGTTGAAGTGCAATGATAAGGAGTTTTTGCGTCGGTTTGTAAATACTCACGAAACACGAATTAATCAGAACATACCAAAGGTCAAATCACAATCAAAACTGTAAGTTTTTCATGTAACAAAATAAGCTCAGATGAGTATGTTCGCCAACAAGATTAAGACCAGAATTTTTGGGATAAACGTGGTATCATACGTATCGCTTACTATCAAAGATCAAATAATACAAATTAGAGCTTTTGGAGGGATCCAGTGTTTGTTTAAAATAAAAGAGACCTGATCTAGCGAACAGAAATGTGCTATTTCATCAAAACAATGTACAATAAATTTTTTTTTTTTACCAACGAACTGTTATTCCAGCCAGCATACTCTTCAGATACAGCACCTTCCGATTATTTACAGTTTTCAAATTAAAAGAAATGGTTGAATGCTAAGAGAGGAATAGCATAAGCTATAAACTTAAACGTTCGGATATCTATTAAATATTGAGATAATTGCTATAGGGATGCAACGAAATGTTATATCCACTTCATGGTATGCAGCAGTTGAGGTCAGGTCTAATGCGAGAGAAGCTGAAACTGGGCTAACTAGATATATTTAGCATAATGCCAGCCAAGCCACAGAGGAATTTTTGATATATGGTAGCAGAGGAATTCTCATTCGAGAATCAACGGTAGCAATCTAATCTACGTGGAATTTCATAGTGCTCATATCGAGAGGATGCAGACTGTTATCTGTTAGACTCAATCTTATGCTTGTGTTTTTTTAATGACACATGAGTTTACATCTGATAATTATTGATTCCCCAAGTGGTCGCTACAACGTAACAGTTAATCCACCTGCGTCAGATTTATCTCAGACCGCATGCACAGTTTTTTTGAAGGTGCAAAATGCATGTTTAGGAACTAATAGACCTACAAACGAATCTTCAAGAAGCACTTTCCTCCACTGGTATAAAAAACAAGGAGAGGGATGCCATCTATGAATAGAAAAATAACGTTGAGTCATCTTTGAGTAAAAAATTGGTACAGGCTGTTGTCAATGATCTTACTGTTGAAGCTAAAAGTGCGTCAACCTTGAAACACGAAATTGAATATAACGAAGTAAAGGAAATTTCCCAACATCATCCTATACTAAACCTGATCAAAAGGTAAGAAGCAGAAACTGAATCAGTCGGGCCAATTTTAATTAAAGCCAATTAAGGCCAATTTTAGTTCACTGTGTTCTTTGGTGAACGTGGCGTAATGCACCAGAAGTTCTAACCATAAGATTTAACGATCAATAATGAGTATTATAAGCCAACACAGTGGAAAAAACGTCTAGAATTGTGAAAAAATCTCATAGCTCTTGCCTACTTGTGGTTGATATTTTGACAAAATTCAATAACACAAGATTAACTTGACTGACTCTTGTTATTTCAAAAACTGAAAAGAGTCACAAAATGACGGAGATTTGTAACGATTGAAAAGAAAAGGCCACATCAATGAAAGATCGTAAGGCTTTGCAAAAGATTGTTATTTAAAGTCCTCTGAAGATTAAAAGAATCTTTTTCGTACTTGCAATTTGGCTAAGAAAGAACTATTTTAAAAGTAAAAAATATATTGATTGACATATTCCACATCGATTCTTATTTTAAATTCTTTTACATCTAACAAAAAACAGATCAAATAAATAAGTGTTAAAAGATAAGTTAAGTTTAAGAATATATTCGTATTTCATGTATTAAATACATGCGCACTTTAATAATCTTATCAGAATAAATTTCGTATTAATTGCATTAGACGATTTCAAATAAATTTACGAATAGACCCTTTGAAAAAGGTAACCAAGCTAATGGCCTTGCAAGATTATAAACGCAGTATTAATAACAATAACTTTTTAAGAAGACTACAACAAGAACCCGCTTCAAAAGGCTGATAACAAAGCACCTGTTTTGTGGTTAGAAATCATTTCAGGGCTACAACCGTTATAAATAATAAATAGCTAAAAAACAAAAAAGAGTAGAAATAAAATTAAAAAAAAATTAAAATAATTTTACAAAATAAGAAAACCACCAAAAATTATTAAATTAAATTGTGGTTGTATGAGTTTTATAGGTTTTAAATGCCCCCATCATAAAATACGCATTTCATTTAAAATCATAAAATTTAATCTTTTTTCTTTGAATTTCCCTTTATTTTTTATTTGTTTTTTCTTTTTTCTCTGTTTGAGAAATAAAAAAAATATTATTTGAGAAATAAAAAAAAAATATTATTTCTCATATTAAAAAACTCGGTGTGGGTTGAACATAAGATAACATCGGCGCTTTGAGGTTTATTTATCATTAAAAGGAAATTTCTTTTTATTTTTTATAATTTATTTTCACCATATTTTTTAAATAGAATTTACATCTAACTTTTCATACGCACTTTAAAGGGAGGTCAGATGGTAATAGTTTTTCCAACTTTTGTGTTTCCTTAGCTATCATAAATAGCAACGTAGTCCTGTAGTAATATTCCCTAAGATTTGTAATTTTATCACATACCGCTTCACACTCGGCGAAATTCTGGTTTGGTATTTTCATAACACCTTGGCACTTCTTAAGGTAAACAAAACCCGTATAATGATACGGCCATATTATAACTCATCATATGATTACGCGAGGAAATATTAATTTACAGTCACGCATTCAACGTTTTATTGGGTTCTGTACTCTGTTGCTATGCAACTAAACAAGGAGTTGTTACTCTGTCGCAATTTGTGTATAAACTACAACCTCCACATATTTCCTAAGGAACCATGTTTCCGACACATAGTTTGAGAAAAAAACTCTTGCAAGCTTAGCAAAAACCACTACTGCCAGTTGCAATCGAAATAGTTTGGGCTGGTAAAATACAATCAATTAGACAGGGATATTAGCTCGAGATGGCTCAATATCGAACAAAACGAAGAAATTGAAACACAGCAGAGATTATTTTACACAGAGGTAACAATTTAATTCTAGCAACGTTTGACAACGTAGTGAATTAGTTAAGTGAACAGAGCACCCACTTTGATGCTGGCAGGAACTTTGAAGTCGGTATACCCAAAATAAATTTATGGTTGAACATCGCGAACCAGGTTTGATTCACCGATGGACCAAAACAGACAGCCGGTGTGGTTGGTCCCATTTTCCAAAGTGTTTTGCATGGGCAAACGCCCTTTGCGTTTCCAACCGGGGGTTTACGCAATCTTTACTCACATTAGGAATCGTCGAAGGGTATGTATGTGATGTCAGATAGTCAGACGGCCTTGATGGCTCTGTCATCCTCTGAAGTTATGTAAGTCGAAGATTGTTCTGGACTATATGACATCTCGCAGTAAACTTGGCGTAATTGGGTTGCTCTATGTTAGATCCCTGATCATATAAGCTATTCTGGAAACGAAAAGGACTGATAGTTTAGCGAGCGGGGAATCCCGCCTAGTTTTTATTGGGTTTGAGACATTTTTCTGTGTCCCTGTGGTATAGATAAGGGTGAGAACTGATTCCTGGGCTAGAGGAAAATTAGCTCGTTTTTAGAGGAGTGCCACCGGTATGAGACAGGCGAGGATGTCTATTTGCCTTATCCCGTTAGATCTAGAAGGCAGTTGATAAGAACGACCTCAGGATACTAACGGGTCTTTATACCGGGCATTGTCGTCTGAGATACCATCACCACCAGCAACTATGTATGCCCAGAGGATGAGGTTCCTGAGAGATGCTCTGGTAATTCCGAATAAGGTATTTTTTCTCTTAACAAATATTATTACTGATTTTATTTGCAGCCTTAATCTGAAGTGAAGCGCTTTTTGGCCCTGACCAATATAACATATAACAAAACACATGTAGTAAAGTTAATGCTGTAAATATGGCCTAAAATCGAAATTATGGCAGAAATATAATTTACTCAGTTGCTTATCATTCTTCGCTTAGTTGATAAGCTACCGTTATTAGAATGACCACAATTCTCAAGTGATCGACCAAATGTAAATGCGTTTACAAAAATAGTTAACCAAAGGGTGTTTCAGCGTCTGTATTATATAGTGCTTTCACTGGATAATCTGATGCCGGAGTACATAAAAAAGGACCATCGGAATTTACCTGCATTGGTTCAGTGCAATTCTTCGGTAAGTACACGTGGTGGTTATGGTCTTAATCTAAATCGTCAAGTCATGAGATGGATTTATACCTTTATTGCGTAAAAGTATACTGATAATACAATCCTAAAAAGTGTATATGATTTGGTGTGCTTTATAGCATATACCTCTGAACTGTAGTTTCAACAAGACGACGCTATAGGTAACCAGACCACACGTTGTTTAAAGTTGCTAAGGAAAAATTTGCGCGAATACTTATAAATTGACAAATACGAAAACGCGGCTGGACATTCCTCAATTACTTTTTTAAGACCTTCTGAAATTCGTAGTATGCACTGGTAAACCTACCTATATGAAAGGATTTGAGACCTACATTTAAGGGTAAGCTTCTGTTGAAAAAGCGTCACACTTATTGTAAAGAATCACCAAAAATTGGGCCAGAACTGCTAACGAAGCCAAGTCTTTCATTTGAAATATGTAATTTTAAATTTCCAAATCTGGCCATCCTAACATTATTTGAGCATTTTTTCAATTTTCTTACTTCCTTTAAAAATGTTAACTGGCGCCGGTTTTTTATTTTTAAATATTTCGCAAATCTTTTGTGCAGCAAGCTTATCTTAGA
This sequence comes from Wohlfahrtia magnifica, assembly GCA_023159175.1. Classification (NCBI taxonomy): domain Eukaryota; kingdom Metazoa; phylum Arthropoda; class Insecta; order Diptera; family Sarcophagidae; genus Wohlfahrtia; species Wohlfahrtia magnifica. Next base: position 1,191,203 of record JAKWBJ010000061.1, read on the forward strand.
TTTTTCACACTCTAGCATTTTATACATTTTTAATTCTTTATTATTTTTCTTTTATGCTGCTCGCATTTCATCGCCATAGTGACTGACGAACGTTTACCTGCTTATAGTTTTTATTTTTATTATTTTTGGGGATCTTTTCCAAGCGATTTATTTAATTTTCTTTGTTTTTATTGTCCGGAGTTTTTGTGGGTTTCCAGAGTATTTCTTCAACATATTTTTCACTTTCCATTGGTTTTTGGTTAAATGACTTGTATACGTAAGGTTGTGTAACCAAAGTATTTTCTATTTTAGGTTTATTGTTTGGCATTTGCTTTTAACAGCTTAAAAGTTAATCTTTAAAATCTTTTTGTTATATATTGTGTTTAAATTAAATGATTTTCATATTAAATTTTAGGTAAATTTTTTTTAATAAAATTTTTGTATTGAATTTGTATTGTATTGTGCTGAACGTGTGGCACGTAGAGCCGTCGATACAATGTAAAAGAAGTAGGCAATCATCGATATGTAATGTTCACCGTTGACGATGACCTGGTTAACGTCGTGTTCCAAGAAATATGGATCCATAACACCGCCAGCCCAAAATCCAAACAGTGAGCTTTTCGGGAAGCCATAGACGCTCTTGGATCTCATGTTGATTGTTAACTCGATTTTTTGATGTTTGAATTTTATTCATACAGAAATAGGCCTCGCCGCTCAATTTTCTTTTTAATTAGAATAAAAATTGCTCCAGGGCCCTTTCAGTGAATACACGTTCTTGACTGCGATCTTTTTTCTTAAGCTCTTGGATCAATGGGCAGAAGTTACGATGTAAGAAATGCAAGATCGATTGCCTCGGATTCTCCTATATACTTATAGTGGCGATGACAACACATAATTTTGATGCAAAAATTTTATGATTCGTACGTGCTGTTGAACGCTATATACGTTCATGGTCATTTGGGAAAACAAACTGAAAAATGGCAGCCAATTCGACAGATGTAGTTCAACATTATGGGCGCTATAATCTGTCTCTATTGAAAAACATGTAAATTATTAGCTGCTGTAAAGAAATATGTGACGAAACTAGCGCAGTCAGAGTGCATCAAATTTAAGGTTTTTTCATTTTGCACTTAAAAATCGGTATAACAGCTATGACGTTTAAACAGTAACAGGTAAAAGCGTTATAGGATAATGCTATGTTCACACAAGACTTCGAATTGCTTTGTTCGCAGTTTGAATTACGTACAATGTACGTTACACAATGTACGTCGTACATACTTAGATAAATTACACAGTACACACGGCACGACACGATTGAAAGATCTCATCGATTTTTTAGTATAGTATCTTTCGATATAGATAACTATGGTTTGACAGTTCAATAAGGTTTGGCAAGTCATCATATTGTGGAAATTAAATTTTAATCAATTTGTAGAAATTTACTTTAAATATATATATATATATATATATATATATATATATATATATATATATATATATATATATATATATATATATATATATATATATATATATATATATAGCAACTCTTGAAGCATTGGAAGCCAAAGTTCAAACCACAATTGACGCCATACGGCAGATTTATTGAAAAAAAAAAAAAATTGTAAAAAAAATTGGACTGATCAAATGAGCCATGTAAATCGTCGCCGCGGCGGACATATGCTAGAAATCATTCCAAAATGCTCACAAGACTATCATTCTTGAAAGCCGTTCACCCCCGTGGCGAATAATTAAAGAGATATTCCCAGAAAAACGAGAGCTGTCTTTGCACAACTAAGATATGGTCACTGCACAAGGCTATATTCGCACTGGGCTGGCGTCAACGACGATATTTCCAATATCTGTCCAGCCTGTGGAAGAAGTCCTCCTGATGTTCAACACCTATTTACCTGTAGTACAAACCCGACAACTCTGGTCCCCAGATAATTATGGACGTACACAAGGCACGTGGCTCAATTTGTGGGGCTTACGATAGGCGATCGAGAAGGAGAAGAAGAAGAGGAAGGAAATGAATGAGAACGTACTTGAATTTTCAGGTCAAGCTGATACAACAACAGTAACAATATTTCAGTCTTATGTATTATCATGTATTATTATTTTAAGTTCTCAAGCTCTTAAAAAACACCATATAGTTTACAGAGCCATTTAAATTGAATTCTCACATTTTTTACTGATTCGCTTTCAAAATTATATATGAGGAATTATATAATTCGTCACACAGGCGGCACTCAAAATTTTATACGGGGATTGAATTATGAATGAGCGAGCAAATTACGGAGTAAATTTGTACCAGTATACTCGTATAGAATTTGGACTTCACAAACCATATGATAGTAAGAAGTCTTCTCAATTCTTCTATTGTAATGGATATGTTTAATGTTGTAGCAATATTTGTTTCCCCACTTAGTATTCTTAATTAAATATTTGTTTTCTACCAAAAAATATTTTTTGTTGTCACAAACTATTTAAACTAAGGCATTAAGTACTTACCTTAATTGCGTATTTTCCACTGCATCTAATAGTAAAAAATCTTTTAAACATATCTTTCCTAGTTTTTTCAACAAAAAATGTGTCCTTCCCTTTGTATAATTTCGCTTTTCTGTGTCGTACTCGCAGTTTAATTCTTATTTAGTGCAGGATACACGCATTGTTGTTTGTTATTGTAATACCGTATTATAGTTGTCAGGGTTTATTATTTTTAATGCCCTATTTTATGATTTATTATGTATGTCATGTGTCTTTATGATTATATTCTATGAACATTTTAAATTATGTTGGATTTACTTGTTTTGCTTTTTTATTATGAAGCTAGCGCCCGCGCTAAAAACCAGAGAATTTTTACAATAATTTTTACTTTAACACGTGACAATAAAGCAGAGCACAAAACAAAGTCAAAAAGCTAGACATTAAAGAGCGAGAAAAGGGTGTTTTTGTCGTAAAGCGTGGTGTAATTGCAATAAGTGCTCTGAGTAAATTCCCTTTTATTAGTGGTGTGTCTTGTGTATGTTGTAAGTGGTAGAATTTTATTGTATTACAAAAAATAAAGAAACACATATAAACAATTTTAACAGTTAAAAACAACAACAACAATAACCAAACAAGTGAAACATGTGTAATGAATAAGATTTTATTTTTTCCTCGTATTAAAAACAACACAAAAGCGATAAAACAACATTCGTGTACATAAAATAATACCTATATTATGTAAATTACAATAACAAAAGCAAAAAGAGAAGGAAAAATATCGAAAGAAGAATAAGAAATTACCTATAATAAAACGTTAATAAAATAAAACGGAAAAGACAATGAACAACAAAATCAACAAACAAAAGAAACATGTGTACAGTGAGATTGTCAAGCTCATTGCATGATTGAATTGGAATTGGCAGTTCGTATTGGGTGAGTGGCTGTGAAAATGATACATGAGAGCGTGAGGTGACAGACAAAAGGGCCATTCACTTGCTAGCAAACTATGTTGTAGTATTTGTTGGTAAGAAAAAGAAAAATAGTCAGTTGTACATAAGTATTTCTGTAATATTTCGTTCTCTCTACTTATTATATTCATTAACTGAAGTCGTATTAAATCCGTAATTTATTATTGAGATTTAAATTAACGGTTATTAAAGCAATAATGCTTTGTCTGTATAAACTTTACGAAGTTTGTTTCAAAAGTGAAAATAAAAAATTTTAAAATCAAGCTACATACATAGACAGTGGCTATACCTTAACGCATAACAATGACCGCAAAAATTATTTTGTTTTGCGAAGGGAGTGGCTACAATGAAAGGTCAACTCAAAGTTAGAGCATTCATATCAACCTCTTGACTTAAACGTTATTGAATATTTGTGAGGATATTTAAAGATACAGGTATTAAAAGCAAATCCGTCATCTATTCAACACCTTAAGTCTATCCTAACGAAGAGTGGAAGATGGTTTCCCCACAAACGAATGTGATGTGGTTCCGGGCTCTACCTACCTATATGTCTGGGGATATAGAGATGCACCACGAACCAAAGAGGTTTCTGATCTGATATCTTATTGCAAAAAAGGTACATTGGGTAGACTCAAAAGATCTAAGACTGATGCAAGGCACCTGTTTGACAGAGCAAAGGTAACGATGGAGTGGGCCGAGCTTAAAAAGTTCAAATAAAGATAGACAATCCTCCCGACGTAATTCGACTACAGAAGACACTGGTTCAGGATCATACACTAAGTCTCTAGAAGACTCTTATGAACTTTTCCTGGAAACTCACTTCTCAGGTTCAATACTTTTGCCGAATATTTGGGTATCATTCTAAATATAGACTCACATGTGGGAAACATTTGTTCTATGTTACTAGTAGGACGATCAGGGAAAATAACATTTTATGATAAAATGTGTGGTCTAAAACCCAAAATGATCTTTCGGTCCTTCTTTACGGTAAAAAGACCAATACTGACCTAAGCTGTCTTAACGTGGTAGCCTAGAACGAAACACGGCAATTCGCGGCCACTTTTGGATAGGGTCTATCTGTCCAACACTTGTAATTGGGGCCATTTTGCATATACTGCGATCACACATTTCGGTGAAGAAGGAGTTATGTAAAAGTTCGCTCCTAACTTGGGTTTTAATTGGCTCTAAGCAATTTTTTGGTGCACCTGTAGGACATAAAAGATAGAGAATTGATTCCTAGACTGAACGGAAATTCTCTCGGTTTTGGAAGATTGCCCCCGGTATGAAACAGACAAGGAAGTTTATTTCGCTTTATTCTTATAGCTGTTGCTGCTCAGTAAGAACAAGCTCAGAGTGCTAACTGGTATATTCACCGAGAATTGTGATCTTAGATATAATCAGTGTATTTTGGGAAATATTAACGGTGATCGAGTTGTAGTTCAGAACACGTAAGGTGTGCTTCAAAATGATAAGGTCACCTTAATATTCGCCCAATTCATCCAAACTATAAAATGTTACGTATGGCCACCTTATTCAAAAAAATTCTACGTTCAAATAAGTGAATAATAAGCCGGTTTTGCTGTTAGAGATTTATCATTGTATTATGTTTATTTAAATTTATGTAAATAAGTGCAAAATTTAATGCGTCAAAATGATAAGGTCAGTGTTTTATTTATCCAAAATTTTATTAAACTAAGGATTAATCAATGTTCATACACATTTTATAGTTTGGATGAGTTAAACAAACATTAAGGTGACCTTATCATTTTGAAGCACACCTTACTTTGTAAGTGCCCAGCTATTTCGTGTGAGGGGATGATGCTCCTTAGAAATATGGTGATTTCAAAAGAATTATGCCTTCTCTCACCAAATACAATAATTGACTTTTTTCGCAGCCTCATCCTGATGTGGTGAACTTGTGGGGCTGCAAAAAAGATCCTCGGCTCGAGATGTGTTTAGCTCTGACCAACATAACTTAAAATAACATGCCAAAAACTTGGAGTGTTTAATGCAGATTCAGGCATGGAACTGCCCTACTCTTCTATTTTCACACGTACGTAGTCACACGCATAGGCAAACAATAAGCAAAAAAAAAAGAGGAGTAAAGAGAAAACAACTGGAAATATACAGAGCAAAGTGGCCTGAGTGAGAGACTCTCAAATTACTACTACATTGTAAAATGCAAATATATTATTTTGCCGAACGCTGATTTAATGTCTATTAGACAAAGGACGTAATAAAGGGCTAAGGTAATCCCACCAGTTATTGAAAAACTTATAAAGCATTACTTATTGTAGTCAGCAGACTTTTATGAACTAAAGAAATTAAAGTTTAGAACTTCTTACAAACACTGATACAAAACTATATGGATGTTCGAAAGGATATATTCCTATGTTTTGTAGATAACGAAGAAGCGTTCGACAAAAAGATATTCGATGTATAAAAAACTTGTATTTGAATCAAACAGAGATCGCCAGGAACAAGTAACGTGTCACAAATGATGTACAAATAAACAGTGGTGTAAAGAATGGATGTATACCACTCTCCTTTACTTTTTAATATTTGTGCAGAGATCATATTTAATGAAGACTTGCATGATGTTTGCAAAGGTGTCAAGGTGAATAGAGAATACATCAATATCATCCGATATAACAATGTTACTACATTAGTATGGTTAATGCACACAGCAATGCTTATGGCTTAAATATCAACATCAAGGAAACTAAGCTCATGATAATAAGTAGAGACAAAACACTTCATCTTAACGCACAATCGAAAATCGATAACATCACAATTGAACTTGTAAACTGACTCACAGAAGATGGGTCGGTGAACATGGAAATAAAATGCAGAATGGAGATGGTCAGAACTACAGGAAAATGCTATGTAGTTTTGAAATTGACTTTTGTCTTTGAATAGTAAGATATGGATAAGATATACATATGAGTATAGAAGTATTGATATACTCAATGTAATTAGAAAAGTGGACGTGCAGAATAAAGACTTCTGACTATCATTGACCGAGCATGTAACCAACATGGAAATTTTACGCAAACTAAATACCATACGTCAACTACTTCTTGCCATTAAAATTCGGAAATTTACTTATTTTGGCCATATCATTCGAGAGGAAAAATATGAATTTCTCCGACTTCTGATCCACGGTAAAATTGATGGACGGCGGGGCCTTAAAAAGGTGTTTTCGTTACGTAACATAAGAAATTGAACTGGAATTAGATCAATTGTCAACCTAATAAGAGCTGCTTCGGATAGATGGCAATTTAGCATTTTAATACAGAACTTAACATAAATTGTGACCCGCTTACATCCTATAAAGGATATGCACCTAAAGAAGAACTTTTTTTGTTTTGCTAAAATAGTTGAAATTACGATTTCACTATCTCTTTGTATGTCTGGAAGGAACTAAAGGCTATATAAATTTCAAATATTCAAACTGGGCAGTACCACACCCATACAAAGTAAATATTTATATATTTATCTTCAAAATGTGTGCATGTTTGCCTGGTACCCTCCACACAAACTGAACATTGATGTATGTATATCTTCAGAACGGTCACAACTAAAGTTTAAGAATTTGGTCTAATTAACAACATAGTCAATACAAATCATCAGTCAAAAACTGGATCGTTGTTATCCTATACAAAGTAAATATTGTTTTTAATATATCATGCGAACGTTGAAGTTTCTAAGCTTAAAAGCAGAACCTACAGTGTCTTTCTGGAAGGAACTATAAGCTATCTCAAATAATTGGATTTGAACCTGAAGGCGACCAAATGTGGAAAATAGGTAAAAAATTCAATGAAGATAACTCTTAAGATAATAATTAAGATGGGTACACCGGATTTTAGCTAATACTTAAATAAACAATAAACTTGAATTTTGTTTTGTATACATTTGTGGCATAATCTATTTACAAAAATTTCTGTAAAAAATCTGTCATCTTGTATATATTAATTATAGATTGTAAATAAATAAAAAATTAAAAATAACAATGTTTTTTAAATAAACAATTTGTTTCCCAAGCAAATTGAAGCGTAAATTCTTAAAGAAAAATTAATAAATGTTGACGCAATTTCAATTCAAATTACATCTAAGAAAATATTTCAAATACAATATTATACGACGACATTACAACATAACATTTAACTTTAAATTCAATAAACGTTTTAAAACTTTCATTTCTCATTAAAGAGAAGAATAAATAAATTATTTTCAGAATTTTTAGTAGAAAAGGTTTTGTTAAAAAAAAATAACAGAACAACTGAAAGCTAATAACAAAGAAAAAACTAATTAAACAATTAAAAAACTTTAAGAAAAAAAACTAAAGGTGAATGCTCTAAACTTTAAACAACAAGAACTCGTAATATTTGGATGTGGATACTTCCAACACACCAAAGATAAGAAAACAACGATAAAACAAAAATTCAATGAAAAGAAAAAACTTAAAAAAATAAAAAAAAACAATTTGCATAGAATTAACAGAAGAGTATAAGCGGGAAGTTAAGATGTTTCAAATAAAAATAAAAATTAAATACAAAAATTGTAATCTTCTTATATATAAAAATTAATTTGTGTTTGTTTGTACCTTATAAATAACTAAACGGCTGAAACGATTTTCTTGAAATTTTTACAGTGTCTCTCTGTATGTCTGGAAGGAACTAAAGACTATATAAATTTCAAAAATTCCAACTATGCGATGTCACACCGTGGCAGCATGGTAAAACTCACGTAAACTGCGGCTTTACTGTTGCCACACCCATACATAGTAAATATTATTTTGTCGATATCTTCAAAATAGATTTACAGTTAATGCAAATCATCAGTCAAAAAGTAGGCGTAAATAAAAAAGTGGGCGTAGTACCTCCCATACAATAAACTAAATATTTTTTCATTATAATTTATTAACAGTTAAAGCTAAAGTTTCAGTATTTGGTCTTAATGCTCAATACAAATCATCAGGCAAAAAGTTGGCGAAATCGGACAAGTAGGTGTGGTACCTTCCACGCAGAGTAAATATTAATTTTGTACATCTTGAGAAATCCAACAGTAGCATTTTTTAAATTAGGTTCAAACATCGTCGGAACAATACACATGATCAGTGAGTAACTGGTTGAGGTTGTATAAGTGGACGTAGTAACTTCCATTCATACTAAATATTGAATTTTGTATATGTGGAGAAAAACAACTATTAAAGCTTTGTTATCTATTCAAATCAGCCAAGCGGAAATTACAGCAAGCACACTGGATAAAACCTATCTATATACGTATACTGTATAAAAATTAATGTGCGTTTGTTGAAGACAGTATACAGCTAAAATGTAGAACCTACGTTGTTTTTCTGGA